>JAOXJK010000001.1:95084963-95101769 GCA_025774025.1 Xenus cinereus
AGACATTCCCTTTCCTTATAGATCTCGCTTATATCTGAGGACCACCATGTTTCTAAGAAACAGTTGCACCTTCTTAACTGAGGCATATCCTGTTTGGGCAACCAGATGAAATGAGAGACATTGAAATAAATAGTAAATAATAATAATTCACTAGGTATCTATCACATGATTTTACCAATAATATCAATGTCTTTGGGTAAATTTAATTAATTTAGAATAAATTTTATTCTAATTGAAATAATTGTCAAAATAAATTATTCTGTTTGAGTTCTTTGTGGTACAGATCAGATGTTTTAAACAGTCAACACTTACATTAGCAGAATTCTAAATGTCAGTTTCAATGCATAATCGCTATATTTTAGAGAGGAGAAATAAGGAAGAAGAATCTTCAAGACACCAAACATCAAGTATATAAAAGTAGAGTTCATTTTACAAATTAATTAATGGAAAAAATTGGAAATAACTCCCCCTCCATCCCTGGCCTACCCTGAAGTGGAGAGTGGATGTGGCAGCTATTGTGGTAAAACATTCCTTGGGCTGTCTATGTTGAAGGAAATGAAAAACCATTAAATGGATAATAGAATAAAAGTGCAATGAGATGTTCAGAGAATCCATCAATAAAAGGATGGCAAGCAATTGCTAAAGACAGCCTTTTCTAAATGTAGGTTTATTGCCAGAGGATGGAAAATTGAGAGAGAATTTGCAAACAATTGAATTTATGGTAATGGCATATAAGTGTATTGTACCACCAAAGCAAAGCACAGAGCAAATATAAAAGACAAAATACACCAACGTCCCATGAAAGCCCTTGTGTTTTGCCTATTATCTTTTGGTACTGGAAACTGTAATATTCTGATATTAAAATCAAATATAGTGCAAAATGCATTAGGAGGCAGTGACTAGGTGATATTCTGCTGTGTGTCTGCTTTAAGGTGAATTGTTGGACTAAAAGCAATTTAAGATGTGAGCAACGAGGAGTTTGCTCCTGTGTACTCAAGGTAGCTTTGTTCCTTACCTTTGGTCATACCTGGACCCGATACCGTGCTCTTACCTTGGCAGTTTATGGGTAAATTACCTCGGGATAATTTGAATCAATTTGAATTTTAAACCTGTTTGAAAATGCACTGTCACTAGGTCTATTGAACCAGCAGAGGTGACTGCTAAATGACAGGCAGGAAAAAAATAATTAACTGATGGGCTCAGAGACAGAGCCTCCCAATAAGCAGATAAACTGGAAAGGGGAAAAACAACTTCTGCCGCAGGTCACAGATATCTCCTCTGGACAAAGCCCCAGACAAAGGCTTATGGTGCTAAAACCCTGTGGTTGAAAAACCACAGGCACCGGGAAACCGTAAGCTTTGAGGCAGCCTGCACTCAGCGGGCAGGGCAGCACTGAGGGAGAGATGGAGAAGGCTTTCCTGTAAGACACGTTTTGATTTCTCTGTGCTGGCATGCTTTCAAAGAGGTCGTTTATGTGTGGGTTTTCTTTTGTTGGTTTTTTTACTCCGTGTCCCCACCTCGTGGTGCCAGCAGCCTGCTTCAGCAGATGTGCTTTTCCTGGTGACCATGGGGGCTCCAGGTGTCCCCGCTCCTGCCCCTGTATAAGCACACCACTGCTGTAGTGCTGGCTGGGCCACGGAAACACCCCAGCTTTAAAGGCAGTCTGGGAAGGTGCTCCAGGGGAGGTTTAGGATGGGTATTAGGAAAATTTTCTTCAACAAAAAGTTATCAAACATTGGGACAGGCTGCCTGGGGAAGTGGTTGAATCACCATCCCCGGAGATATTTTGAAGACGTGTAGATGTGGTGTTTAGGGACACGGGTTTGGCAGTGTAAGGTTAATGGTAGAACTCGATGATCCTAAAGGTCCCTTCCAACCTAGACGATTCTATGATCTTTTATTGTTTTGTTTTTCAGTCTCTAGTCCCTGCTACCTCCAAGCAGAGTCAGCCAGAGGGTGTTGATGGGCTTTAGTAGGATAGGAGCGGGCATTCAACCCTTTTTTTTCCCCACTTTGACACACCTTACTACCTACAGAAGTAGCAAGGCAGGAGGTGAAGAGCAGTGCTCTGCCACTGCCTCTCTGTTTCCAGCCAGGCTCATGGCTGGTGGTGGCACCAGGCTGTGGGTGGGCTGTGGTGCTGCCAGCCTGCACCCGCTCTCGCTCCCCCTGCCTTTGGCCTTCAGGTGGATGGCCTTTCCTTGGCGACCCGACAGCAGGCAGGATGTGTTTGGGCGTCTGTGTGGTTAGGGCAACGTGCGCTGGTGGGGTCACCTGACTGCCTTGAGAGTTGGAGATAACTCGCTGCAGAGCGCTGAGGGGACGGAGGGTTTGCTAGATTTATCTTCTGTAGATTTGGGGTTGAGAATAGCGCTAGGAATCAGAACAAATGTGAATTAAATAACCCAGGTCACTATGTGTTATTCAGGAGCATCTGCTCTCCCTGAGATGGGCATAAACAGAGCTGAGCCCTGGTTCAATTAAGCTGATTTGTCTGTAAGTCCTCTGCAAAGACTGAACCTGCAAACAAGCTTTCCATACTAAAAAGTCCTAGTTTAGAGGAACAGAAGAGCAAAACCATCTTTGTAAAGAAAAAATAATAATAAAAAATCCAATTTCTTTTAATTACTTCCCAGGCCACAATAGCAAACACCAAGGATGGAAGATGGAAAGTTTTGAAAATGGTAAGGGGTTGTTACAAGGTAACCAGCAGTGAAATACTTGCTGGCTTTCAAAGCAGTATGGGACAAGCAGAGCCCAAAGAAATTAACTGGAGAAATGAATGTAAACAGAGACAACCCATCTCAGCCTGGCCCTGTGGAGACAGAGCTTGGAGAGAGCCACTAGTGTGAACAAAAATGTGAGAGCAGCCAGCTGATGGCCCTGCTGAGGTGGTGGGACACGCTACTGCCAGGCAAAATATCTCTAAGCCAAGCCTCTGTTTTAAAGAGAAAGCCTTGAATGTTAATGGCTTGGACTGTGGCACAGCCTTGTGTGTCTTTCCCTGAAAACATTTGCTAAAAATCTAATTAACGTGTATTACAGTGTTGCTGTTATTAATGATTCTACCTTTCCTGAAGTGAAATATTTCTGATTTATGTGAGCTTTTTTGTTTTACGCTGTTTCACCTGGAGCATAACAATTGCTGTATCTCTGGAAAGCCCATAAACGACAGAGACACAGCAATGTGAATTCTATTGAAAGATTTAAGTCTATCATTCCAAGAAGTGTTGTTGTCTTGGCAGCAAACAAGGATTTAAATACCTTTGAGACTTTTGCCTTTAATTGTGGAGGAATGGCACCGCTAGCTGCAAAAAAAATGCAACCCTCGGCAATGATTATCTTACTCATTAGCACCTCGTTGAGGCACTGATTACAAAGATGAGGGCTGCTATGGTTGGGGGGAAGCACAAGGAGAGCCACGTGGGTTCAGGTGAGCCTAGCCTCAGGAGGTCTCTGGGACCTCCAGATCTTTTTTTTTTTATTATTTGAGTAACTAGAGGTTTTTGGTGTGGTTACATGACCTTACAGGCAGCGGCTGTCTGTACCTTGGCTGAGAGGTGGAAAGGTTCAAGGCTGGTCACAAACCTGGTAAAGCTGGAGAACAACTGCAGGGATGTTGAGGGCTGGGATGGAGTCTGGCCATGTCCCTTCATGGGGCACAATGATTGGGGTCGTGTGCTTTCCCCCCCTCTTTGTCTTAGGCATCCAGGAGTTTGATGTATCTGGTGCTGGTGTCCCAGGAACAGGCCTGTAAGTTTAACGGTGCCTGGGGAGCAGGGGGCAAGTATTTTGGTTTTATCCTGAGCAGCTCAAGAGCTGTGGTCTGTTTTTCTGTACTGCTACAGCTCTTGTGTCAAAGGGTATATACTTGGGGGGAAAAAAAAAAAAATTAAAAATTTTCCATTTTCCCAGATTACTTTTTATATTAGGAAAAGATTGGATGGCTCCGCCTATGTTTTTTGGAAAACCACGATAGAAAACAGCATGGATAAAATCTTCACAACTGTGCCGCTTCTCTAATTATGAATGCTTTAAATCTTGTTTGTCAGAAAGCTGTGCTGGACTTTGCAAGCACTGATACGCAGCCACGGCTGCTGCTTTCTCCCCGGGAGCCACCTCTCCCACCAATCCCTACCAGCACACTGGTGCTTTGATGAGCTCTGCAATGGCTGGCTGCTTGAAATCACCAGCTAGTCCTAACGAGTGCTCAGCAGGCTGTCCTTGCCCCTTCTGCCTCCTCCTAGTCCCCAAAGAATCCTAATTTACTCAGCTGTCTTTAAGCACAGGTCTGATTCAGTACTCTGTTTGTCATCCCCAACTTTCTTGATTTAAGTAGGACAGCTGAGAGGTAGCAAATGCAACGCTGCACCTGGTGGGGTCCAGCCCTGTAGAAATGCCTGTCTAGAGGCTGGAGTTGGGCTCTCCTTTTATTTAAATTAAATAAATTCTTTACAGAGGGAACTGTGTGTTTCCTTGTCAATCACGGCCTTCTGCCAAGTGCTCAGCTTTCATTCCAAGTCTGGTCACCATCAGCCCTGCCTTCAATTTATTCTGTATAAATTGAGATGCTGTAACTGGACTTCTCCAAGTCTTCACAGCCTTGTCCTAAAGTACCCCAAGTCTCTTATCCAGGCTTCGATTTCTTCTCTGAGGGGCTACAGGCATCCTGCTTGTTTGTTTATTAGTCAGCTTCTTATCTCGGTTGTAATCTTAAAAAACTCCATCTTTTCATTTGCACAGCTCTAGTAATTAGGCTTCCTGCTTTTCTGGTCTGGCTGGTGCTACCTTAGCCTTTATAAAGAGAGCAGAAGAAAGAGGTGTAAGAAGGAAAATGTTACCACTGATAGCAATCAACAGTATAAGGTAAGAGCCCTGGTCATACATGTCAGATGCTGAATCCTGTAGAGCTGGGGTGTTGAGCAGACAGAAAAGGTGCTAACAGAAGGCCAGAGCCTGAAAAAAGGAATAAGGTAAGATAGACTACCTTTTCCCAAAAACTACCTACTGCATTTTTCCATTGTCACTCCCCAGCAATTACATATTCATTGGGAAGATGAGCTTGACTCGAGGTTGCAAATATAGATCTGAACCTTCATCAAATGACAACATGTGCCTAACAGGCTGCTAAAGTACAAATATTCTGATTTTTCACCTGCAATAATACCTGAAGTTAGAAAAAGATTGGGGATTTATAAATGCCATTTATCCCCTAGAGAAGGGAGCCTGACTTGAATGCATTTGAAGGCGCTGCAAATTAGAAATGTTTTAATCATGTATTCCCACTGGTGAGCACACATAACAGCAACAAATATTTATCCAGATGGATGAACGCACAAATCGGTTTCAGCCTTAAGCTGTCGCTGCTCCCAGCCAGTCACATATTTCACTGGTGGCTCTTGCTGACGCGCCGTCTTCCTTGCCGAGAGCATGGGGATGTCTCCAGCTGCTTGCCAGCCCTTCCCTCTCCTCACTGGGTTGCTCCCAGTCACTCGTCGGGCTGTGCCAAGCACGCCGGCCACCGGAGCCGGTCCATCTGCTGGCCTTTCGCAGGGGAACGATTTGGGGCTCTTTTTCTGGAGGTCAGCGGTTCTGCCGGTGTCTTGTACAATGTGGTGCACTACGGGAGCCCGACGAAAGGTTAAATCAGACACTTGTCTGGCACCATTTTAATTACTCAATAGGACAGCGCGGGGTACCGCCTGCCAGTGCGGCTGCTCATTTAGCCACCCTCAAATGTTGTTCAGGCAGGAAGGAGTTTTAATAAATTATTGCTGAGCAAGGAGCATGGATATAGTGCTGTGTCATACAACAGGGCATTTTAAAACTGATTTCAGTCTTTCTGGGTCACAGTTCAGCTTCTTTCCTTTGAACTCCTGTAGGGGAATTCAATCCATGCTCATTGTTAAGGATTTGGGTTTTTTTTCTCCCTTGGCAGAGCCTTGAATGCCTTCGTTTTTCAAAAAGAGAGTCTGATCCCCTAACTCAGATGAGGAAGCTGCCTCGTAGGCATGACACGGATCAGCAGGGGAAACTGCCCTTTATATGGAGGGTCTGAGATCCAAAAAACATCACTGGCATACTTAGCTTCTGGCCTCTTGACAAGTAACTGGTTTCTGTAGTGAGACGAACTCTATCCGGTATCATTTTAAGGCTAAATCCAGAAAAAGTCTGGAAGAAGGCAGATGAAGTTGAATCGTTAAAAACGCAATGGGGTATTACAGAAGGGTTTTCAGAGGATGATGGTCATACTGGCAGCAAAGCTGCATCAGGACTAAGTTGTCAAAGCAATGTTTTAGTGCCTGCTTTCCAGCTGCATAAAAAAAAATGCAAGCTTTTTCAGGCCCAGAAGACTGGGTGCTTAGAATTGACTGAGAGTTACGTAGTTATGGATTAATCTATACAGGCACAAAAGGTTTCCTTCAACTGATTCTTCATGCCAAGAGCAGGGACCGTGAGGTTGCCTGTTGAGCTTTTTTCGTTTGACGGTCACAAGAGGGTTTGTCTGTGAAAGGCGATGCTCGAGGCGCCCGAGCCAGCCTGGCTCCCCGCTACAAAGCGAGAGAGCTAGCCTTGGCCTGCAAACTAGTAGCTTTAAAATACAGAAAAAACACAAAAGAACAAACAAACACCCTCCCGCACCCTCCACCAAACCAATCAGCTGTATAATTCAGAGCCCTCCCCGTTACTGACACCCCTATAAGGTATCTCGGGAAGGGGTCTGAAACGCCTGAAAGCCAAGGGCTGTGTGGGACAAGCCCTGGCGCTGCTGGCCAGAGGGGATGGCTGTCTGCACGTGGCAGCAGGACCTCTGCCAAATGGGCTCTGGTGGCAGCAGCTTGTTCCTGGTGCCCTGGCAGGCAGGGCAGCAGCCCCGCTTCTTAGCCTGTCTCCGGCTTCGCCGCCTTGCACATGAAATTAATAAGATTTGTCATAAAAAGTATGCACATTGACCATCTGTGTTAATAATTGACTTAACGAGGATCTAACCGCTTCTAGCCCATCCCAGAGAAGTTAATTGAGGGGATTGTGTTTATAATCTGCCTTGAGAGTCCTAATCTTCTGTTCCGGCGCTGCCAAGCCACGGATTGATTGATTGATTTTGGTCTCTTGGAGCAAAATAACAACCTCCCGAGGCAGACTTTGGCAGTTTCCCAAAAAGAAAGTACACAGCATGGGGAACCAGGAAAAAAAAAATATAGGCTTCTTCATGGTGTTTAAATGTGGGTTGCTAAATCCTGCTTCCTAGAAAATGCAAGGCAGTAGACGCTGAGCTCTTAGGTATGCTTCGGGTCCTATGAAAAAAGCTGTTGTTTTCAGCAGGAAACGTATCTTTTTGTATAGATGATTGATGGTGAAGTTTTTTTCTGAGAATTGGTGTGAGGGGTCTAAATAACAAAACAGGAAGTCATCCTTGCCTTTTGAGGGGTGGCAGGTGAGGTCTTACAGACGTAATCCTCTCCTAGGTCTGAGGACCTCCTTGCCAGAGCCTCCTACTTGAGCTACTGTGTGAGGAGCAGGTCAGAGGGTGGCAAAACACGATTCTGGTGGAAGAAGAAGTCAGCCGTAGAGAAAGAATGCTGGAAATTGCCATTGCAACTGAAAAATGCAAAAATTGCAGGAAAATGCACTAGAGAGCCTGTCAGGAGACCTAATTCTTCGTTTTGTGCCAAAACCAGATTAATTGCACCTAAATTACTTTTTTGTTAATATTTTTTTATAGATAGTAATTCTATGCTTAAGATAGCAAATATACTTGCTCAGTTCAATATTTTGTCCATTTTGACATAGGATTTTTTCAGAGAAATAATCTACTAGGTATTTCCTGTGGGTAACTAGTGAAGTAGGTGTTGATCCCATAAAGCTGTTCATGTACTTCTGTTAAGGAAAAGTGGGAAATCCTCCTTATGTTTCAAAGAAATAAAATTATTGCACCCAGTGTATTCAAATACAGGCAGCATCCACATTGGTATAATAAAAGATTTTTTCCTGCTTCTTTCCCTTTTTGTTTCATATATGGGTTGTTAAGTGTTTCTACTGTTCAAACCACTGAACTATATATGCATTTTCTTTGAACTTACATTTCTTTCATTATCCAACTGCCCTCTTCATCTTCCTGGGAACCAGAGCCAATGCAAAGCAGGAAGCCTGCCAGGGAAGTCCAATATCTGAGGGTGATATGAGATTACAGCCCAAATCTAATAAGGATAGATTAGTTTTATTTCCCATTTAGCCACGAGCATTGCTGGTAGAACAAGATATTAAATCAGACTTCTAAAATTGTACCTGTACTCTGAGCAGCTGGTCAGCTGTACCGATCCCCAGCCCTGGTACTTTCTCTTGCCTCCTGAAAGACCACAGCCGAGACTTCCCAGAAGCACTGCAAGCCAAATGCATCTCTGCCGTATTCAGGTAAATCACTGAAATGAGCCTGAAATGATTTTGATCCAGCCCTCCTGCAAACAGATCTATGGCGCTTCTAAACTTGGGGTGGTTTTTTTTGTGCAACTCTGTGGTTGGCTTTTTTTTTTGCTTCTTGACAAGCTCTGTGCTATACGGCAGCATCTGTTAGAGAAACACACCATGTGAGTCAGTGTAATTTTAAAGGGAGAAAGGATGACTGGTAATGGCTGCGGCTGCCTTAGTTTGCATGATGTTTGCTGCTTTGGCGGCTGTTCAGCTGAACAGGGGGCAGGGGAGGGAAGTGTCCTCTGGAGAGTCTGATTCACAACAAGCCGACTTGGTTCAGATCTGTAATGAGAGATTTTTTTCCTTATTTGCAATTAAAATGTCAAATAACGTTAGAAGTATTTGATTTGTGCTCAGTCACAGTGCTATTCTCCAGTTTACTGACTTTAAGGAAAGTCTTGCAAGATGCTTCTTTTTTTTAATCCAATTACGGTAACAGACTGAAATTAATTTACTGAATCATTGATTTTCCAAGGGGCAGAAGGTGGCTTCAGCCTTTTGGGAAACAAGACTGCGGGAACACGGGTGGCTTCCCTTATCTACACAGTGGTGTTCTTTTGGGGGTACACAGTCTGGAAGCTCCCAGGTGCCACCCATTGACTTGGGCAGTTCTCTGGTAAGGCCCTTAAACCCACTGAGCCGCTACATATTCATTTTGAAAATGGAGGCAATCATGCAAAATAGAAGTGAACTGCTCTGGTAGAGGTCTCAAATGATTTCATTGCCATTAGCAGCATTGCTAAGCTTAATCAGCTGTGGAGCAGTTAAAGCATAACCTCATTTCAGGCAGGAGGGAGAGCGGTGTTCAGTTGAGTGGTGCCGGTGGATTGGTAGGTCAGGAGGATGCTCCCGGGGGTAGGTCGGTCACACACCAGTGACTGGGATGGAAATACTGTCTAGGACAAGGGGTCAAACTGGGAGGAGGTGACTACCAGCCTACTCTTGGTTTGCAACCATAACTCCAGGCCAAGTGACACTTGGGAATGGTTTTCATGACATGATCACTCCTCCCTATACTTTGGACAATAAACATGAGATCAGGGACTCTTTTAAATCCCTGCTAGTTGGGATACTGTGTTTCACTGAAACAAGGAGAAGCAGTGCAGGCCCTTGCTAGTATTGTTTCAGGAGGTGACAGACTCAGCTAGAAACTAAACATCTATTTTACATGGCCAGTGACCCTTACAAACCAATCAAAAGCTCAAAATCTTTCTTAATTTTAGTGGCGGTTGAAACTTTAGGAACTACTATTGAATGCTGAAAAAATTATTATCTGTTGAAAACTATCTTGATTCCCCATCCTTCTCTTCAGCTACTTGGCTAAGAGTGCCCTGGAAGGAGATCTGTGTGCAGAGCACGTTGCCACACTAGCAAGTACTTGCAGGATCCTTAGGGTAGGTTCACATCATGCCTTCGAGCATGGAGTGAACCAAAAGGATCCACATCTGAAGTAACTGTTACTCTGCTTATTGCCTGGAAAATGTCATAATGCAGAAATATGCCAGAAGTTTTCTATTCTCCATTTTACCTTCTAGCTACTCCTGAGCTGTAATCGTCCCATCCAACTGCAGGCTGTTAACTCTATTGAGATACCCAGATTCAGGAATGCACTTGCCCTATGCTGCCCTCATATAAGGTGCACTCAGCTCTGAATTGCCTTCTGGGGGTAACACACACAGCCTTCTCTCCAGGACCTGGCCGAGGTGTCCTGCTCTGTGAGGCTCCAGGCTAAAGCACCTTGGGAGTCCAGACACGGGCTCCACTGAGGTATATTTTTTTTCTCTACAGAGCCAGGCTCAACATGAAAAACAACCTCTGCTTTTCTTTTCTCATTTGTACTTCACCACCTTGTCTGAAGAGACACAGAATTAAGGTGTAGTGGACAATTTAATAGATGATGGATGTGATGGGAGAGATATCTCACTTTCCCGTGGCTGCTTCTGACATGCTGATAGCATGAAAGGTATTTATAGGGCTACAAAGTTACCGTGTACAAACAAACTCATTAACGTCTGATGTTTTCAAAGTATTCTGTCAAAAAAAATATCCAAGTTATGGATCTCAATGTCAGTGTAACTTGGCCTTTTATTGCTGTAAGTTATTTGATTTTTTTATAATAAAAAGGCAGTTGCTGCCCTCAGATTGCTACTCTATCTGAAGTTAACTTTCACACTTTTAATCTTTTCCATTTGATGTATTTCTTTAGAGGGGAATTCTAACCAGTCTGCTGTGTTGAGCTCTGGCCAGGTGGCTGTGTGTCTGCAAGACGGTATTTGCATACAATAATATGGAGGAATTTAATTTAATAGGGAACAAAAATCCATTAGAGATGGTCTGCACAGTAAAATGAGCTGTACAACCCATCTAGGTTAACAGCACTTCTTTGGATGTGAACATAAGCTTTTCCTTTCTAATCAAGTGGTCTATTGCTTGTCTTGATAACTCCTTCTTTCACGCAGACCTCAAGATAAAGCCCCACAAGCTGCTTTTATGAAAAGCCCTTTCTCAAGCAGAGTCTTTACACAATGCTTAGTTCAACAGCTTACACTGACAGACCATCATTGATCAGAGATGGCATCAGATGGGAGCAGAGGACCACACAGGGACCTCTGGCTGGAACGCAGAGAAGGTGAGGGAGCTGATTCTCTTCGATTTATCCCCAAACATATGCCCTCCTTCTCTGAAATGTGTACTCTAAGTTAGGCCTTGCAATTAGAAAAAAAACTGCTGCAAGTTTTTGGAGTCCCTTTCCTATATCAGAGAAATGGAGAGTTAGAGGTGTGCACGCAGAGGAATCAGGACTACAAGAGACTTCCCTGTGATCCTTCTGCTTTCCCGAAAGGCTCCCTCTTGCCTTATCTGAAAGGCTCTGTAAACACGGAGTGTCACAAAGAGATTTTTCCCACTGACAGCAAGAAGAGAGGACTTAAGGGCTGTAGCTCTTGCCTCACCATTCATTTTGAATCACAGTCTCGGGTGAGGCCATTCAAAAGAAGCTTCCCACCTTACAAAGTGAAGAAAGCAATATTTACCCATGAGATGAGTAAAAGGTGTAATTAAAAGAGCCATTGTCTGGTTGGATTTGGCCTCAAAATGTCTGCAGGGTGTCATTGCAAATGAAACATTTGTAGAAAGGGCCATCTTGAATTCTGCTGGCAGGGGCAGAGCTGGGGAAGGTGATGGAGCAGCCGGGGTTGAGCTGCTCTTGGTTTTCTCCCATATTCAGAGTTGTCAGGGAGAGAAAAGGGTTGAAAAGTCCATTCAGATCTTTAAACATCTTTCAGATGGAAAAATTGCGGTTGAGAGGGAAGTGTGCACACCTTGCCATACTGCTTAAACACTTCGGCTGACATCGGGGCTGCATTATGTCAAACACAGCATGCTGCACAGGTAGTCGTGAGGGAGGAGGAGGAGAATAAAGCAAGGGGAGAGACACCCTTCCCCTCTGCTCCTCATGCAGAAGAGACAGTGCTGCAAGCAGGTGAGAGGCGGGAGAGCTAAGGATGGGAAGGGAGACGGAGGAAGCAAAGGGTGGCTGAAAAAGCCCAGTGGGGATCCCACCGCCCCCTCAGTGCCCTGTCCCCTGCCACCCACCTCCCTGAGGTGCTGGGGCCAAAGTTGCCTGCTGGCTACAGAGTCATTAGCATGGTTTTCAAAGAAGTTCAAAACCAAAACACAATGACAAAGTGGGAGTTTCTGTGCGAAGCAAACCTGAAAGGTTAGTTTGCTCTTTAATGAAATTCCTTCTTCAAAGTCTCCATCTCTTTTTCACTGGGGAGCAGCACTTTCTTTAAGCAATGTTTAGAGGACACCAGTCTGCAAGGGTAATCATCCTCGCCTCTGGCAGGAAGAGCTCGCTCACTAGCATTTCTGAAAAGGCTCTCTTTGTGAATAATTGAATTTGTCTCTGGAGTTCAAGATTTCTTTTTCTGTGGGACTGACTGCAGCTCTGCTTTTTCCTTTGGTGCAGCTTACTGTAATTGAGGCAGAGGAATTGCATTGCAGCCCAGGGTTTTGTGAGCATGACGCGTAATAGGGGTGATTGCCACAGAAAGAGTCATTTGTAGTGTTCAAAAATGCCTCCTCCAGTGGTGAACGGATCTGCAGAAAATAATTAGATGACCCCCCGCTGCCACCCAAGGGGAAAAAAATTAATGTCACATGAGGCAGGCGAGGCATCCTTGAGTGGGGGGCAGAGCCCCACTAGGGCTCCAGCCTGGGTGATGCTCAGAGTCCACCGGCTCCCAACAGTGCCCGGGACTCTGGGGAGGACCAGTCAGGCCAGCTGCTTGTCCAGCCCAAAAGGGAACGCTGCAGTTCACATATCTCCTGAAAACATATGTGTCTTGCTTCTTTTCCTTTAAAACCTCCCAGCCTTGTAGTGGTTTCTGGGACCCTCTGTCAAGGGACGTGTAGCGTGATGGAAAGCCCTGTGCATCCCGACTCTGAGAAAAACACCCCTACAGCTGCTACAACAAGAAAAAGCCCATTACAGATGTGTCCTCCCCCCTGCTACTGAGGGCATGTGTCACTACCTCCTCTTATCCCCACCATCCTGGCGTGTAACGTTCCACCACAGCACCTACCAAGCTGAGAGTGAGTAACTTTTTGGGAAAGGGTTGGCAGGGGAGGAACGTCTTGTAATAATCTGCGCTGCTGTGAGCAGGACCTCGTGTCCATCTCCAGGGAAGAGTAGGCTGAGATAAGTGGCACGTCTCAGAAGTGTTTTTTGATGCCGTATGCAGAGACAGGGCTTAGCTGTTCACACACATCAATGTCAGCAGGAGGGTGAATGACTATTTTTTCAGACTTTGGGCTTAAGGTAGGAATTGGAGCAAAACATAGCTCTGAAGTGAACAAAAAATCCATTGAGCTGGCAGGTTTCTTTTTTTGTCTGTCTTTCATCACTAAGCACAGCAACAACGTTGGGTGGCTGCATTCAGCCAACACAATGCGACATGGCAGCAGTATATTTTTAAGATTATTTTGGGGGGTGGGAAACAAATTCTAAGGGCAAGACAGAGATCTAGTTACTCAAATAAGCTACTTGGGGATTTCTGTGGCTATTGAATATATCACACAGCACTTGGGCTGTCTTGGTGAATTGCGATGGATGTTTCAGATCAATAAAGAGGCTCGTTTGAGAGATATATTTTTTTCACGTTACACAAAATACATTCTCTCATGGTACAAAGCTTCCCCAAGCGGATCAGCAAGAGAAGCTAAGGTAACTGCACTCACGAAAGAGAGCCCAAATTCTAGACTGAAATCTGATTTTCTTGGACTTCAGCCTTTGCAAATCATCTCCAGGTTCTTTGTGGTCTCTTCTGCGAAGTGGAAATGGGAACATATACCTTTAATATTTTTACTCCCTTCTGTGGCTGTCAATTACAATCACTTGAATATTCTGTTCATTCTCAACTTCAGGACCCCTTGATCCTCTGAGACAGGCATTTCTCTTTCCGGCTTCTGAATGACAAGCAGATATTTCAACCTCAGAGAGTATTCCCTTAGCAGTACCTCAGGCATCCAGTGTATTTCACATGACTTTTTAGTGTTTCCTCAGGCAGGGGAGCAAGGCAAACAAAAAAGGAGATGTGCAGCAGCACTTATCCTCCAAAATGTGTCTGGAGGCCTGACTGTAGCCTGGCCAGCATGACCACCTGTTCCAGATGGAGACTTTAGCTTGCTTAAATGCACTACCAAAAGACTCCACGTGCACAATTAGGGAAGTGGTAGAGAAGTCTGGTGGTGCATAAAACAGGGAAATGAGCAGTGAGGTCTTTCTTTTTTACCTTGAACTCTGTGCCTTCATTAGAGCTATGGCTAGTAAAAGTTGGGGAAGAAATGGAAAACAATTGGGAAAAAAATTGCAGGCAGTGGCTGGCAGCCTCTGTGAGCCTTGTCTGAGCTGCAGAGAGGGGTGTCGTAAAATAAAGGGGCCGACAAAGGCCCCCAGGCCCCCTAGGAGTGCTTTCAGGAAAAAAATGTCAGGACCTGGATCAACCAAAGATAGAGCAGCCACCCAGGGGAGACCACTGCTGGTGGAGGGAGGTGTCCATTTAAGGGACCGTGTCACCCAGGCCATTCACATTCTCTGCTCTGGTGGATGGACTGTAACGGGCTTTCCCCAGAGTCAAAGAGTGGGATGTCCTCAGACCCCCAGGGAGGGAGCTATTGGGGCAACCAGACTCCTGCCCAGCTGGACTTCCAAACTCCCATCCCATCTCAGGAAGAGCCAGTAGGTAACATACTGTGTATGTGAGGGGTCCTGCTCTGCTCCTTTAGTTTTGTGGAAAGAAGTGTGAACAGCAAGAACTCAAATTTGTCATCTCTGAAAAGCTGCCAGCAGCAGGTCCAATTTGCATAAGACCTGTCTGCAATGAGATGCTTTGCTGACAGGTGTATGCCTAGTTTATGGAAATGCAATATGTTTCAAGGACAGTTCAAAGGGATTTACGGGTGACCTTCAACAAAGATGGGTCACAGGACTGGCTGGAGCCACATGCCAACACCAAAGCTACCAGCTGAACAGAGTGAGGTACAGGGATTAACTACACCAAGTGATGTTGTCATGTGGGATGTTGTGGTTCTTCATCCTGCAGAAAATAATTAATGGTCTGCTTCTCAGAAAAAAAAAAATGTAAAAGGTTAATCTAGAAAACTCTCAATTCATTGCATTTTAATTTAGGGGAATTGGTTTTGTTACCTTGCTGTTTTCTTAAAAGATAGTGAGTGTGGAGAATCTGGAAATAGCGTATTTGAGCTATTTTGGAATAACATGTGAAGGAAATGAAGCAGGGGGAAAAAAAGTCAGCTTTTTTGTATGCTATGTACCAGATATTCAACTTCAGACACCTGACAAGTTTTCAAGAGAGTTTAACCCAGTAGAGTGCTTTCTCTGAGCTTATCTGAAAAGTCAAAAGCAAAAAAAAAAGAATAGTCTTGAACATGAGCTTGCAGTATAGGTACTGTTTTCAACATAAAGGTTTCACAAGATGTACTAATTTTATTGCTCCGACAGGAAACTGAGGCTTTCGTGATTAATGAAGCATTTCTTTGAAGTCACGCTGAAATGATGATCGTGACTCTGTTGCACATCTGCCTGTCTGCATAGGGTAGAACATTTTGACTTCCTTTTCCGAGACACTGCCAGGAGCAGGCTAAGAGACCTACATATTTACCAAAACTTCATCAAGCAAAGATGGAAAAAAGGTGGCTCCTCTCCCTCTTTTGTTTGGTCTCAGTGCCCAGCGTTACAGGTAAGTGTGTCAGCCAGACGCCTTGACTCAGCTTGTGATGGAGGGTGGTGAGGAGCAGGGTGGCATGTACAGACGGAGGTTGGGGTGTCTCACTAGGGCAAGGTACAGTTAATGATTTTTTTCTTTCCTGAAAACTTTCTAATAATCATAGTTATAATTTGCAGCTAGTAAGGAGAAAATGGCTTTTGCTGGCAAGCAGATGAGTTTATTCAAAATGCCTAACCTGTTTTCACCAGAATATCACTGAGAGGAGCTCACTTGTATTTACGGCAACATGTGCCCATCCCCAATGGGCAAAGAGCAAAAAGATATCTCTGTCTTTCACACACACACCTACCTGTGTATGAAGAGAAAGGAAGAGCTGAAACACTTAAAGGCAAGGATAAATTGTACAGCTGCAACTCCTTAAATAGATTCTTCCCCTCCTCTTCCCCACCCAGCACTACATGCTGCATTAAAGCTTGAGGAACAAGTTTGTCATTAGGAGTAAAACTTTCAGAAAAGTTGAGTAAGGAGAACTGCATCCCCATCAGATGGAATAAGAGGGAGTTTAAACCAAAAATGAATTGAGAAAAACCAAGAAAAAGCCTGATGCTCACAACCCCCCTCCCCAACAGGCTGACCATGCCAAATGCAGGAGTACTTAGCAATAGCTAGGAAGAAGGATTTTGTAGGATACACCTTTTTTCTGGTTAAGAAAGGAAAAATATCATGTGTTTGACTGGCATGGTAAGATGCATCTCAAAACTTGGCATAGGCTGTTCCTATTTTCTATACCACTGGGGCAAACTGGATTTTAAAAGGAAGGAAAATATTTCGTATGTGTATTCATAGACAATAAAAGTTCTCAGATGCAGAGAAAGAACTAGAGACCTTAAGACATGCACATGCAGGAAAGTAATACTATTTAGGAAAAAATAAGACTTGTTTTTTTCCCCTGAGGATGAAATCCTCACTGACATCACTCAAAGGTATACGTGAACACCACCATGCTTTTTGTGGAGATCAGACATCTAAATGTCTCAGAGTTATTCTATTAAATTTCAAATGGAGCACAAATATGGGCTAATGGACA
>JAOXJK010000001.1:95110048-95131770 GCA_025774025.1 Xenus cinereus
GGGGGGTACAAGGGGGTGGGTGTCTGGTCTTCACAAATTCTGTGGGTTGCTCTTTTCACAGGGGGAAAAGGGCAGGAAAGAGGAACTTGTGACCAAGGAGCCTTCCAGCCCTGCAGTGTACAGGAACAGCAGTGCCCTGTACAGGCAAAGAGTCCACCTGGGTTTGAATAACGCTCTAAAGATTTTCCCCACCAAAATCACGGATGATGGCAGGGTGTTTTCCTGCCATGTGGTGTACCACCCAGAAAGAGTCCGGAAGAGCAGCACCACCGTGAGAGTATTCGGTAAGGGGCTTATGCCAACTGCCCGCTCAGTTGCACTTGGAAAGGTAACGTTCCTGCCTCATTCTGAAGGCAATAGCTTTTTAAACACACGGGGGCTTTTTATATATACATATTTACATTGTTATTTTTTTCAGCTGCAATGAGTCAAAATGTTAGTAAATAACCTCATAGTTCTTAGGAAGAACTTAAGGCCACTGCTTCAATTTCTGTCATGAAAAGTAGTAGATCCATTGTGCGTACATCAACACTGTTGGCACGTCCATTGCCGCTATCTCACCCCAATGTATAATCTTATGTTGGCACTCGGCAGTTTACAGGCAAGCACCTCGGTCGTCAAGATCTCCTTGCCCATTACAAAATGACCATTCAGCCTGTGGTTAGGAAATCATGGCCAAAATTTAGCTAAAACAGTTTGGAACTACCATTGTTGCAAACTCACACCCCCAAAGGCATGTGATATTTGACTGCTTGGGGGTCTCAAATGGGTCAGGAATGGGGGGGCGCGTGTACTGCAAATGTGTGGGCTGGCGTTTCATGCTGGAAGCCTTCCCCATCTTCAGTTACTTGCTCTGTTCCCTTTCTAGTGGCTTAGGAATTGCTCTACAGTAGCTGAGGGACAACCGAATCAGAGCAGGTGCCTCCCACTGAAAACCAGGCTGGGTTTTCTGCTTATAGAGCAGTGAGTCTGGTAAGCAGATATTTCCAGTGCTCCCGCAATGAATGGGTGTCAAACAGTGGGTCTGTTGACAGTCCCTTGACTGTAGTTGCTTGCTTGAGGAAGCCCGTGGCTCAGGGCTGGCATGGCCATGTGAGGCTGATGCTCTGAATGCAAAGAAAGATCCAACAAGGATCAGCGGAAAAAAAAAAAAGAAAGAAAAAAAAAAAAGCAGCAAAACCTGGATCTGAGAGCTGTTGGTCACTGACGCAAGAGAAATAAAAATAGAAGTTAATGATCTGAAATTTCCTCTTGCGTTTGCATGATTCAGACATGGGTCTTACTTTTAAAAATCAACATTTGTCAAGCAGCTGTCAAACATGTTACCTGGATAATCGTTCAAGTATACTGACAGACTTGAACTGTCCCTCCCCTCCGCCCCTGCTGATGTTCTCGCCTTAGTTTGTGTATCTGTTAGCCTAAAAGGTTGCTTTATTTGGCTTATTCTTTGAATTGCTGCGTCACATGTGGCTGGCTGTGCGTGCACCCACATCAGCATATTAGTGCAACAGGAGAGAGTGGCAACCAAGAGAAAGCAACCGTGGCCCTTGGTGTTGAGCAGCCTGTGATGCTCCCAGCAAGTGCCAGCTGGCTTTGGACCGGGGTGCCGTGCCATCAGCCTCTCTCCCAGGTCTCCTGAGGGCAGGGGTAGGTGGAGAGGCTCCCTAAGAACCAGTTTGTGGTGAGTGCTGGGGAAGATCTCTCAGACCTCAGGCCAGCAGGGTCCAGATCTTGGAGCAAGTGCATTTGTTTTGCTCTTAACCCTTTCACGTCTGATATTTTGTGGGTAAAATAACTATTTTGCATGCTGTCTCACTCTTTCCTGTTACCATTGGCTGAGGTCACACTGCTTATGATCGCATCATACCAGTTTTTCTCCATTTACCTCTCTTGTGCTACAGCGGGAGGGGAGACCAAGAGCCAATGGTCCAGAGCCACCCCTGTGCCAGCCCACACCCCCATGTACTGGCAGGGAACAGGCAGAGACAGTGGCCAGAATAATCCAGCAATCTCCAGCTGACATTTGGGGACAGACAAACAGCCACTTCAGATGACAGCACCCCTCTTGTTTCTTGTGCCAAAGCTGACCAAGAAATGAAGGTTTATGTCCTAGCAGATAGACCAAGCCTCCAGAGCAGGATCTAAAGCGTGATAATAAGCCCATACAATATCAACAGCATATTATACTACTTATATCTGTCATCCTGGCCATTAGAAAGGATGTAGGTAGAGATCCAAAGCCAAGTGAAACCTGAAGAGATTTTCCCATCTCAGCAAGCCAGCAACGCTGCTGTCACCAAAACGCTTGTGCAATTGAACCCCACGGGCTGGGTGGCATGAAAGAAAGGCAGGGGAAGGAAGGCAGCTAGTGCACGATGGTGCTGTAATGGGCAGGAGGAGAGGAAGGGGAAAGACTCTTGTGCAGGATCCCTCTGACAAATGCTTCAGGGCTGAACCCAGTGGAGGCAGCCCAAGCCTGAGGGGTGGCGGTGGCCCTTCCCCACAGATACTTGAGGTGGCCTGAGTCTGAAAGCAGGGCAGAAGAGGATGGGGAAGGCATGAACAAGTCTTTCAATGAAGTTGAGAGTCTTGATAGATGAAATAAAAACAGAGCTTTTTTTAAGAGGGTACTTTTGGACCTAAGTGCTTCAAAATATCTCTTTCTTAGAACAGCGTTCATTTAGATACAAGTTTCTGAGAAAATGTACGGCCTTTTCACATCTAACTTTGCCAAATATTGATTTCTCCTTTTTGTAAGAGAAAAAGCACAGCAGCAGAAACTACTATACTAAATATTGAATTTCTGCTAGACCCACAACATTGGTAAATATCCTAGCAAGACAAATGAATGTCAAACTGTTAACAGGGGCTGCGATGTTAAATGGAAAAGATCTATTAGATCCTTCAGAGCTGTGCTTGAGAGCTGCCTGCCAGAACAGTTACCCAACAAACATGTCTTCTGAGAAAGCAGAGGACAACATCCAGTACAGATGTGGAAAAGCATACCTGTTATCATCAAAAAGCAAAAGGAAGAGCAGGCACTAGACTGGGTGTTATTTAGTCTCTCGGCCAACTTTCAGCTGAGATTAGAGGTTCTAGTTTACCGACTTTTTCTTACCTCTGAAAAAGCGTGGTTGTCTTCTACCAGCCCCGCTACCATCTGTACAGTTTTGGCAAGGCAGAAACAAAGATGGAATCTTCAGACATCCATTTTCTGATAGGAAGAATTCACCAAAACAAAACAAAAAAACCGAAACCAAAACCAAACCCAAAGGAAATTCCACCCAAAACGTACCGCAAGTCCAGAAAAACATAATTTCATGATAATTAAATATAGGTCACTCCCAGGCATAATCTATCAGTAACACTAGGGAGAAAAATGGAAATTAAAAAAAGGAGGTAGGTGAGTCCTTCATGGATTTGTTATATAAAACAACAGGGAAACTTGAGCAGTTAACTCAGAGGGGAATGTAATGAACTGACGTGACCCTATATCAGTTATCAGGGTTAGAAAAAAGAAAGTAAAATTATCTTAATGTATCTTAATTTTAGAGAATAAAGTGGGGTTTAGGTTGGAAAGAGACAGAATGATGGATCTCCTAAGTAATCCAAGGGCGGCACTTGTTTCCAGTCCAATTTAAGGCTCAGAAAGGACCAGAAGCACAATTTATCCAAGGCTTTTGAGATTTGCTATATATTAGCACAGTTTCACCAGCCCTTACTCAACAAGTCTGTTAATATTACTGCAAACCAGTGATCCCAATGGCTAATTTAGAAATGCCAATGTAGAGAGGCTTATGGTGGCTTTTATCTGTACAGTCAGCTGTGCCTAGGACCAAAATGCTGTGAAAACAATAGAAAACACTTTTTCCATTTCTTGTGGATGTGGTCACCAGAGACCCGCTCCTCTGATGGGAAGGTGAGCTCTGGGCTTCCCAGCAAGGCAGGAAGCGCCTGTGGTGTGACGCTGTCACATGTCTGCCCAGGCGACAGCATGTGGATAGCTGGTACCCCAAATCAATCAATGTTTGTGGAGATAGCTAAAGCCTTTGCAGGTGACTTTGATTGGCAAACACATGGAGGAACAAACAGCTGGGGAGTGTTTTATTCCAGCAGGCCCTAGAATGGTGGCTCTGCTACCAGAACCATGACTGATGGTTTCAGCTCGCTTCTCCAGCAAAGCCACCCAAGAGTAGTTTAGATAGATAAGCAGGGAAGTACATCACAGATCTTGTGGTAGTAACTGCTGATATACGCTCGTAAACCACTTCCTTGACTTCACATCGGAACTGTGCAAGCTTTTATCGTGCTAGGTGTGTAGGCGGGTGCAGGATTTCACTTCTTCTCTTTCTACAAAACAAGGCTGTTAAATCTCATTAGAAGCTGTTACTGTGACCTTCAGTATCCATTTCACTAATACATTTCTGTTTGCTTTCCAGCCTACCCTGAGATCTCCATTAGCCTGCAGGAGGGCTCAGCTGGCACCTCGCAGAAGGTGAGCAATTTTGGAGCAAAGAGTAATGCCCGTGACCATCACCGTGCCACCGCAGCAGGGCCAGGCAGGCTGAGCTGAATCAGACGTAGGCGGGACCTCCGACCTGACCGAACTCACGGGGTGATGAGCGAGTCAACGAGTTAATGTCAGCCATTCGTCCCCTTTCTTATGAGCGATTCCCATCCCCGCAGCAGCGAGCTGCTTCAGTGAGCACAAACTGGAGCTAGCTACAGGCTTCTCCGTGGTGTGGGCAAAATCTGATTTTGCGTTAGCCCCAGGGAAAGCTCCGGGACAGGGTCGAGAGGCTGCGAGGAGGAGTCGGTGGTGCTGCAGGGGGCTGCAATGCTCCCTTTCCCATCCCACGCTCTGGCTTCTGCCCAGCAGCCTCAAGCTGCCCTCTCCTCACTGCATAAAATCCCTCTCCAAAGAAGGCCACTGGCTACCCGGGGTGCTGCTCCAGGGGGTAGGCAGCGGCAGTCCCCACCTGCACACAGACCCCTGGGGACAGGGAGGAGCAGGTGCTGTGCTCAGGGCACTGACATGGTCTAGTGCGTCGATGGAAAGGTGATGATTTTGTCAGGCATAATGTGGCGTGCTGCAAGCAGAACTCAGCTGGAGCAATTAGATGCCGATGGAGGGGCTGGATCTAAGTCTGAGGGCCCCTACTTAGAGGTGAGCAGTTACATGTGTGTTCTGGGGCCTTTATTTTATCACCTGCTTGGCAATGGACAAACCTGAAGGGAAAATCTGCTGTACCACATTGACTGTACTTAGCATAACACATACTTGTGGCCCATATGACTGACTAGCAAGCTATGATGCTTTGCTTCCTGTTGCATCCATCCAGGCTGAAGCTTTTGATCTGAGAGCATCCCAAGCTAAGACGGTTTTCCTTGGAAAGAGTGCTTGTGGGCAGACAGAACCTTGTATTAACCATACCCACCCGTTGTCAGGCAAGCCATGAGTCAGCTGGTTCTGCAAAACCAGTATAATTTTCCTGGTGACCTATTTCCAGGTGTGGAGTTGGACATTGCAGGCTTTTGTCCGCGCTGTCCTGCTGAGCAGAGCAAAGGGTGCTGCTGTCATCCGGCTGGGCAACAAAAACTCTTCCAAGAGCCTCTGTCCATTGTTCCCCCCCCCAAAGAACCACAGACTCCTTTCCTTCTCTTTTCCACCTTTTCTTGCAGGGCTTAAATCTACTTTAGATGTCAGATTTGTGTTTCTTCATAGGAAGCATTTGTAAATATATTATGAACTAATAGTGCCTGAAAAATTAGGGAACAATGAAGAGAAAAGAGAGGATCTACTACAAGGATAAACTACAAGTTTAGAGGTTATTTACCATGGCAAGGAAAGAGTTTCAGTCTTCACACTGAATGATTGACTTCTGCTGGCTGCAGTGCATCAAGCTTGCTTTCAACTAAATGTGTGAACCACTTTCTTCGAAAGTGGGAGCGAGAGGGATTGGTGCTGCATGAGTAGCACACGCTTTTTTTCCTTTTTTTTTTTTTCTTTGTTTAACTGGGCAAGGATATTTCTCTTAGTGCCATAAGCTGCTAATGTAATGTAATGCAATGTAATTGGGAACATCCAGGCAGTCCCATCCTGCTAATGCCCAACCCTTCATCCAGCTTTGATTTTGAGGTCCTTCCCATCTATTGCTTGATGAGAAATTAAATTGAGCACAAACACAGATTTTTTTTGAGCAATTGGCATACAGCCAGGACTACTGCATCTAAGCATGCAGTTCCTTGTGACTTCCGGAAACCTCTTGCATATTGTGCCTTCTACAAAGGTAGCAAATTTGGTATATTCAACACATCATTGTGCTAGGCAGTCTTTTTGGGCGTTTGCCTCCTTATCTGCCTGACGAAGGAAGGACTTACGTGGCGATCAGGAGGTGTCTCACTCTCCACACACAGACCCCAACGCCAGTGTTTCTCCATGTGGGTGTTTGTCACTGAGGCACTGGTGGGAGGGAGGCTGGGGTATCACCCTATATCTCTCTGGCCACGGCACAGGACCAGAGGGTGTTGGAGGTCTATTACCCCCCAGCTGTCCCGGGGTGATAGGGGCATCCCTGGGTTCTCATTCAATGGTGTTTGCAACCAGAAAAATGGCAGGGGGAAAGAAAAGCGATAAAGAGGAAGCGAGTGAGTAAATAAGCTCTGTCTGTAAGGGATTTTGGAAGCCAAGAGCCAGGTGAGAAATGCTAGAGGCTAACTAGTGTTTTTTACTGCCTCACAGCCTAATGTGAGCTGCATCGTGAGGAAAGCATTCCCCAAGCCAAGCCTCCAGTGGTACGTGGACAGAGTGAGCCTGACGGAGCAGCCTGGAGGTAATGCAACCCGTTAATAGGACAACGGCACAGCTGTAGGAGTGGTTCCCAAGAAAAGCAATGGTTTCTCCTCCGCTCCTGCCATGAGAAGCCTGTGGCTGTCCGTCAGGGTGAAGGGGAGGATCAGACCTCTTAAAGCAAAACAGGTGGTGAAGAACCATGACCGTATCCCCCTGCAACTGCCACCGATGGGAACAATGGCTTGAAATAACCCCACTGTTCTTGCCATCTTTGATAACATCTCAGCAAAGAAACCTGCAGCCATACAAGCTTGCTTTTCAGTACCAATATTTTGCACAGCTCTGCTTTATAGTTTGGAATGTAATGAGAGGGTCTTGCAGTTTTTCTTTTTTTTTTTCTTTCCCCAAGAAATTCCTGTTGAACAAGACGCCTTGCAAGATAGTGAAGGTTTCTATCATCTGAGATCAACGCTGCTGTTGCAAGGGACCCACCAGACGCATAAGACGTTCTCTTGTGCATGTCTGTTTTCCTTCCTCAGGAATGAAACATGGAATATTTCCTCAGAAGAAATATTTGTTTCCTTTGGTAGGTTTTTCATAGATAGGATGCATCTGAAACATAAAATGTAAAGAACAGCAAACACATATATTCTCTGTTATTTAAAATACAAAAGAATTGCCAAGAGTATGGAAGCTTTATTGTATAAGTTCATCACACGGCTTGAACTTTCTGGGAGGATTTTTAGCTCATCTTTGCTCAAGCCTCTAAATGAGCTAAGAAACTCCTGCACAAATATAAGATGCTTGCTGTTTATTTAGGCGGTATCTTGCTGCAATTCCTATACCCCAAAATACACTACCTTAGCCACATGGCACCAGTGAGCTATCATAATCACGTGTTTCTCACTGAGCACTCCTGGCAGAAAGTCTGCATGTGTGCAATGGCAGCTCTCTGGAAAATCAAGCCTTGAGTCAGGGCTGCGCTGTGCATCTTCAGTGAAACTTGCAAAAGGCCCCTAAAACAGTTGAATCGTTTTGGACAATGGAGAGACTCTCCCGTGCTATAAGAATTAGCTACACAATTAAGGAAGCGTGGAGAAATAACTGTCTCAAGTAGCTGGTGAAAGCAGGAAAAGCGGCAGTGCAGAGGTTTATGGCATTTCTGAGGATGCAGGGTGGTTGGTGAAAAGGGCAGACTGACTTCCCTTTAGCATCCTCTTGTGTATGCCTCCTCTTCGAGTGCAAACGCATAGTTACACCTTTTTCTTGTTTTTTTTTTACTGTGTATGCTCCTTGCTGCACAGATAATACAACTGAACTGCTGGCCCCTTAGCAGTCTCCACAGGTACATCACGTACCATGGTGACTACTTGAAGCTCTGCCGTGTCCACTTGTGGCTGTGGATACGTTTATTGGTATGTTTTTCCACAAAGAAAGTCTGTATCAAAAGCCAGAGCTCACTCCTCTGGAAATATAGCTTTGGAGGGAAGGGAGATAAATGATCATTTTTCTCCAAAATGACTCATTTCACCCAATTTGCAGTTTTGTAGAAATATATTCAAATCGGAGAGCCGTCAATTAAAGCAGTCTACATTCTTGCCTGCAGGCTATGCTAACGTTAAGATAGATACACTCTGTATAAAAATGTTAATGTATTTAGATGTGACAGAAAGAAAAGAATTAAATTAAGTCTCAGCTATATTCTGTGAAGGTGCCATACTAATGCACAGTATGACACAAACCCCAAACTAAATTTTCAGCTTTTATAACAAAAGCCTAACTACTTCTAAGAACTGCTTTAATCTTTTTTTTTTTTCTTTCTTCACAGACAATAAGTCTAATGAAGCCTCATCCAAAGCTTTTACAACCATAGCATCAGAAGGTAGGATAAATTAGAGAATGAAATAACTTGGGTTAGGTTAAAAGTGAATTTGTAAATTCCTAAAGCTGTTGGAGAAATAGTTTTGCAAACTTGTTTCTGGATGGGTAGTAAGGTACCCCTTTTTCCAGCTATGACTTCAGAGAAAATACAATAAACAGATATTTTGGTGACATAATCTCTCATAATTAAGCCCAACCATAATTAAACTCCAGCCTTGAGGGGGCACTTAATGTTATTTCTGATGCTTCAGCTGGCACTTGAATATAGCTCTTTCAGCACTGAACTGATAATTAAAAATAACAGCCCTAGTAATGGTTCTTCTGCTTAAGTACACAGCCAAGATCCTCAACACTTTTGCCTAATTAAAGAACCGATGGGATGTTTCTTCATTTGTGTAAATTTGGTAAATCTGCACTCTGCCCCTGCAAGTTTGTCTTATTATCAGCTTATTGCAGACAGATAAATGGTTCCCTCCACACCTCAACGGAAGCCCTTTGGAGACACCTCTCCTGGGGCAGCTTGTTCTGCTCCCCACGGGAGGCAGCTGCATTTCAGGGGTGGGTTACTTGAGTGCACCAGAGAAACACTGTGGACAAACGTCATGGAAAGAAGTGTGGTTTGCTATGTCAGCTTGCTTCTGTGAGTGAGAGTTTTGGCAGGCCCTGGAGGTTCAGACAATGCCCTGCTGGGCACCAGAAAGCCATAGCAGGTACGACGGGTCCCTGAGAGAGAGACTTTCTCCTCCACTGGCCTCTGCAAGGTGGTGTCTCAAAGCAGACCCTGCAGCTTTCATCAGGTCACCACCCTGCTTCGCCTCGCACGCTCTGCAGAAACGTACTGGGAGCTGGGCACACCTCAAGGTGCCCTGCCAACCTGGTTTTTAGACCTGCTGCATCTTTGGTAAAGAGTCCTTCTATGTAACGAAATCCCTGTTAGCACAGGCAAGGCTAAGATGAAATTCAAATGGAAGAGCAACACTCAAAGCTGTCAAAGGAGGTACAAATGCTTGCAAAGGAAAGCAGCTGGAGAGCTGATGGTTAGCCACGTATGCTAAGACCCTGTCTGCAGAGGGTTGCTCCCCACTCAGTGCCCTCCCAACAAGCCTGACCAGGCAGAGGTACCTTCTGGCTGCCTTCCCACATATGTCCTACTAATGGGGCGTGTGTGAGCTTTCATAGACCACCTCTTTCATGAAGCCCTTTGGGAATGTTTAAACCTTCTTCCTAACCTACACAGGGGGTACTTTGCCTCATCTCCTGGGGAAAAAAGGTAAAAAAAAGTGAGACCTCTCACTCAGGTTGTAAATGCTGCTTGAGCAGGATGGTGTCTCTGCTGTGCTTGGCTGGCTGGTTAATAGTCCTTTACTCACAAGAAATAACTCCCTCTCCTCTTCTTTGAGGACTTGGTGGGCACTTTTCAAATTTTCTGTCACAGTTGCAATCTCTGACGTACCTCATGGATGGAGCTATGCAGGTGCCACCACTGGGTCATACATGTTCTTTCAACATGCATGCTAACAAGATGCATCTGTTTGTATGGGATAAAACCATGTAACTCACTTCTGCTTTTTAAGTTGAGGTGCCCAGATCTCTAAACCTTTTTCCCCAAGACCTCTGTTTCCCTAAGGATTTCACAGCAGAGTTACCTCAGGTCCTCTATGCTTCTCAGTGGACCACTTGGCTGAGTTGTGCATTGAAAGATTATTTGGAAATTAAGTGTGATGCACTCCCTCGCTCTTAAACCTCTGAATCACCCACTTTTTTAAAGCAGAATAAATACCTTTGTCTCACTGAGTAAAAGTGTTCACTCTTATTTGTTATAGACCTTGGAAATGCAGCACTTCCATCAGCTGTCATGACTACCTCAGGTAAGGGGGAAAAAAAAAGCACCTTCTTTATTACTCAGTCAATACATGTAGGATTTCTGCTTGACCATTGCTTAAATGTCATGTACACAGAGCCAGAGGCGTGCCAGGGAAAGGTCAGTGTGCTCTGGTACTGATGGTACCTATGTGCTGCTGGACAGGCACTTGTGAACTATGAAGTTACCCAAGAAGAGATCTGACACAAATCCTGCTAAAGCTGTCATGTTAGGACAGCATCTAAGATGACATGCTGCATATCACATATTATTTTATGTCTTTTTATAAAATGGAATAAAAACCCTTATGCAACTATGAATAAATTTGTCCTACTGGAACAAAGATATGCACGTGATAGACAAGTTAAAACCACCATTTTCCCTGATCCAATAGTAACGCATCATTCCCGTTTATTAATGATATAAGATAAATAACACTGCTTTACCAGAGCATGCATATGGATAACTATATAAAACTATCTATTTTCAGCAACTGAGAGGAAAGCCTGCAAGAGTAGGTGATCTCCTGGGCTTATGTGGCTGCAGCACATTGTTGGGACCATTTCTGGCAAGGCCCTAGCTAGGCAGAGGGGCACCACCACAAGTGCATAATCCACCCCACAGCAGTTAAAGTGAACCATAAATAGATAAATAGCCCACATGAAAGGGTCAGCATTAATAATGTTATCCATTCTGATGGCCCCTTGAACTTGTGGGTTGTGTTTTGACCATTTAACCATAACTCTGACAGCAGGATTCCTGCTGTAGAGTCTGCATTTACCCTACAGCTACTGCAAGCTCTTTGATCCAGGTTGTTCTATGATTTATTGATATTATTTTTAAAAGATCCTGTTGACTAAATATGATACCATATAATCTGTTTGTCTGTAGAGCACCAGTCAACATCTTTGGCTTCTCTAGATTTCACAAGTCAAGCAAGCTTGGCTCCTGCTTCCACACCACAAGGTAATCAATTCAGCCAAAATATTTTCTCTATTGCTTTCAAGAACATAGGAGAAAGATACATAAACACAGTAACTCCCTTGCATTTTTTGTAGGAAGCAATTTAATGTCCATTGAAGCCCTTTTCCTAGTGCATTAAACACTAGGAAGTGCACAGTTCAAAAATAAATATATGAGAAAGTACTGTCTTGATTTCATATTTTTTAATGTTCCATTCAGGATATATGCATTAATTTTAGCAAGTGAATAGACATCGAGTATGTGTTTTCACAGTACTTATTCTTTGTATCTCTTCAGTTAAATATCATACAAAAATAGAATTACATTAGAGCTAGAAAATAGTGCAGCCCAAACATCGGAGCGCAGGAGTAGAAATACAAAGCACCGATAAACAAAATATTTACAGCAGATGACTCAACTCGGTGATTTCTTCCCCGGGGCTGGTGATACCGAGGCCAGTGGAGGGCAGGGTGACTCACTCGAAAGAATTTAAGCTCGCTTCCCCAGGGAGAGGTAAGTGCACCAGCGGCTGGCACGCACCCAGCAGCGCAGCAGCAGCCTGAACCGAGGGCAGGTTCTGATCCCAAAAACGAGGGCTGACGCCCGCCAGCCCCAGCAGAGTGCATTTTCTCAGCAGCACAGCCTACCTGCAAACACGTTTTTTCTTTCAAGTCTCTTTCCCATTTGGAAGCCCGGCGGTTGATGCCTGTAGGACTGGCTGGTTTGTCACGGCAGGGCGCTGGGGGCTGCCCTCGCCGGCAGCGAGGTGGGCACTCGCTGCCACGCAGCCTGAATGCACGCAGGCATGGCAGGTGCTCCTCTTCCAGAGACAAAACAGCCCAGGTGAAACGGCAGAGCCGTCAGCAGGGGGAAGAGGCGATGTGTCGAGTTGCCGCCGAACGCCATCTTCCCCTCCACAGCAGCACCAAAGCTTTGCCTCGGAAAAGATCCACCACTGGGACGGCAGAATGCAAGAGTGGATTTGCCCCTTGGTGTTTGCGGCAGCCTTGTTCTCCCAAACAAAACAAAACAAAAAAAATCACTTGGAACAGACTAACTTTCACAAGCTTGTGGGGCATTGAACGTCTTCCTTAAACTGTGTGGTTCAATCCCCCAACCTTCCCTTAAAGTAACCTACATTACGTGGTAGCAGTATTTACCCAGAGATGCACGACTAACGTGATGGGCGGCACGTGTGGGGTAATGTTGTAAGAAGATGCTGAACACATGGCTTCATCCTTCCCCAACGGAGTGCTGTTTGACAGCTGAATCACTCAATGTGAAGCCCTGGGGCATGAAGAGGCTGGATCGAGATATGCCAGGGCAGGAATACAGATTGCAGGAGCACTGAAATTAAAGTTTGCTGCTTCTCAGGCTGCATTCCCCATCCCCAAGGCAGAGACACTTGCCTAGCCTGGCTGACAGCAGGCAGCAAAGCGCTTGTCCATGTGGACTGAAAGCCCTTCTGTCTCAGCAAACAATTTCACAACAAAGGCTATAAATATACAGTGTAAACAGAGGATTCTCCTTGTTGGATTATATATCTTCACTGTTTGAGGAGGTACGAGGTCAAAGTCATAGTATAAGCCGGAGCTGAGCCATTTCTCTTACGTAAGTAGCCCAGGAAACATTGCCTTTTAACCAATGCCTCTGATGTGTGGCACTTGTGGTGTGCCAACCATGGGGTAGTGCTTCTCCTCTCTGGCTCACTGATGGTTCCCACACCGGTGCCACCATCAGCTCCTTGAGCAGACTCTTTGGGCTGCAGCTGAGTCAGAACATCAAGTCCAAGTCTCCTATTGTACAAAGGGGTTTGGTTCAGTGCCTGTTATTTTGCAAGTTTTTAGTGAAAATCCAAGAGAATTGATACAAGGGAAGAGAGCACAGATATAGGCAGGAGAAGGAGGGGAGACAAAGCCAAGGCTGTTAAAACTGCAGCCTTGTCTTTGCTTAGCTTCCACGATAGCTTCACCTCTGAACTCAGAGATGCTTAGGCTTTGAGTGCTGGGTTACAGCTGCGTGTCACCTCCTCGGGTTTGCTCAGATGGCTTAATGATACTTCTCCAATGAGACAGGTGTTGGGAAAGATAGACCCTTTTTAGTAAATGTGAAATAGTCCTCTTGGGAAAATAGAGGTCTACTTGCTAACCACCATCTGTCTGTATTTGAATATCAGCTAGTTTAGCTCCAAAATATCTAGCACTTCAAAAACATATTAAAGGAAAATGTTAAATAACTTGGTATTTGGCACCAGGCATCCCAAGTATGACTCCTATACACTAACTTGTTCAAAACTTCTCCCTGCTAGTTGGGAAAACAGTTTTGTCTCATTGGAGCTGGTGAAACCCTGTCTAAATTCTGATTTATGTACATTTGTTCACCGGTCTCTATTGGTTTCAGGTCAAAACAAGCCAGAGAACTCAGTACTACTGCGTTGTAGCTGAAACTCAGCTGAAATCCAAAACCACATACTTAAATGCCTCATATGCTTTCTCAAAGTATATTTATCCATCTCAACAAATGTCTCTATAGTTTCTCGCTTGTGACAGACTTTAAAACCTGACACAGAATTTTGTGGTGCTTGTCAGAGGGAAGCCAGCATCTCAGGTGGTAGGTTACAGTAAGTCTTTGACTCCTTCAGTCAGGAAACAGGGAAGAAAGAGGGAAAAATAAAGAACGAGTGATGGGGCCCTCTTCAGATGTTTTTACAAGCTTGTGGGTTTTTCAACAGGAGTGCTATTTTCTACCACAGAGACAAAAAGCTATGCCAGCACTACGGCAGTCAACGAGAGTTTGACAACAGCATGTGAGTAGATGATACATCTCTTTTGCTTCATAGGACTGCAGCAGGGGAGTCATGTAGCTAAATACAGGTGCTGCCAAGTGCAAATATGGCACCAACTTAGCGAGTATTGGGTTGCAAATCTCCAGTGACCAGGAGTATCTTGTAAAAAGTACAGGAGCAGGTCCTCAGCTCTACATGGTCCTCAGTTTGTGATGCCTTTGCCAGGCGCATTAGCTCTGTGGTGCTTATTTTCAGCCACTAGTTGATAGCGATTACGTCGCCATGCAAAAATTATTACTAAACATGGAAAAGTTGTGGCCAAGCAGAGGCCAAAAATCAGGTGGTGTAATCTGTAGCACCTTTTCAGTACTTCACAGAATCGATTTCCCTGCTGAGTTGCACTGAGTTAGAAGATAAAGACTCGAGTCCTCCAAACCGTCGAGGAAAGCATTTGAGTACCCTGGTTTTATTAGACGTATTTAATTTAATAATATTAAAATTGAGAGAGTTGCTAGGCAAATGTAGTGAGTACTGAGGGTAGTTTATAGATGAAATAAATTACTAGAGAAGCTAAATAAAATCACAGAACAGCAATGAAATCATGAGATAATGTGGGACAATAAAAGCTGGCTAATAGAACGTCGAAAGGCAGCCTCATTAAAGATCAATAAATCAACAAAAAAAACCCTAGGGGTGGGCATTTTTTCACATATCTTTCCCTTTAGAAAATCTCCGCTCAGCAGCAGAAAGCCAGAAGTGACTTTCTTTTTTAACATCTTGGCTTGTCTTTGTGCTTTCAGAACAGGCAGGACCTGTCAAAGCGCTTTTGCATTTGTATGGCCGTCGTCTTTTTGGCTGAAGCGCAAATGTAGCAGCCGCTTTCCACTTTCCGAGTATGTTTTTGGCAGCACTCCAGTGCCAGCTTATTTACCCGCATATAACCCGCAACCACGCGTTTAGACTGAAACCTCGTGACAGCTTCTAATGCTTCACCATCCTGCTCTTGCACAGCTTGCGGGTTGAAATTTTTGCTGAAAGCGTGCTGAACGACACTGCCGTTTGCAGGGGGTGCCTTGCGTTGCATCATCACTCATCATCTTCTCTACAGCCGTGCCCGCCTGACCACCAGCCGGGGCAGGGCCTTCAAGGGTCCCCAGTCCAGCAGCTGTAGTTGAGGGCAATTTCAGAGCACCCAGCTCTCCGAGAGGTACCAGTGCCTTTCCCTGTGCCCTCCCAGGGCCACCAGGCTCGCACAACGGGGATTGCCATTATCGGTTCAATTCTCTGAGGCTCTAACACAAGCCATTATGTAAATAATAATAGGTAGTGCTTGTCAGCCTGTTGTATAGAGCACAGTGTTATGGGATCTCTAAATGCATGTCCTTTTTTTTTGTTTTAATATAACTTTTTAAAATGACAGATCTACCCTGCTTATCCCCCTAAAATTAAGCACCTTGTAAACAAGGAGAAAAGAAGAACTGAATTGAATTTTTAGAGTGCTCTAGAATTGGATTGAATTTGGTAGGGCTTTTTAATACATACATACACACACACACACACACACGTGCTTGAGTGCTTAATTTCAATCAGAACCAGCATTTCACGAGAAAGAGATTTTTCCTGGCTCTGCCCAGTTACTCATTCATATAATTTAAACAATGGGTTTTTTTTTTCTTGGATTTATAAATCAGCAATTGTACTAGAGACTTAGAGGTACCTCTGTTATTTCATTTGTTGTTTGCATCAGAGAAAAGCAAAGGATATAAAATAGCCACACTTAAGCCTAATGAAGCAACCACGTACAGGCTTGTAAGATAATTGAAGGATATTACTTCTTTTTGTACAGATTTGAATGATTCCACCACCGAATCCCCTCAAAGCCTCAGGAATGCCACGCGCTCCTCTGAGAATACAACCCTGGTGCATCGTAAGTGCCGTGGCAGCTCTGGAGATGCTTGTCATTGTTTAGTCGCGTATTTTAGCTATTATTTCAAAAGACTCAAACAAGGAGACAGCTAGAAATAACAGGAATGTATCCTTAGGCAGCACTCCTCTTAAACATAGGTAGCTTAGCTGTATTAGGAAAGGCAGAATATCTGTCTACAAACAGGTGAAAGATGATTTTTGTGGTTCAGGCACAATACTTGACAGAGGAGACTGAGCTTTCACTCAGTCACGACAGAGGCAGACTCTTTTCATTGCTGCTAAGCCACTTAGTATCTTTAGCTTTTTCATTACCGTCAAAGAGGCAAAAAGCTTATCATTCTCCCAGACCGCTGTGCAGCTCAGTACTGGCTTGCTGAAACATCTTAATAGGTGTTTTCTAATAGTCCTTGTTTCTTTTTTTTTTTTTTAATATTCTTTAATTTGATAAAAGCACACTTTTTGCCTAACATGGGGTTGTAAGCCAAAAATGTAGCTGTCTTGCCAAGTGCATTTTAATACCTTGATTCTAGAATTTGATTTCCAGTCTTCAGCAGGGTGAATAACGGTGGCTTCAAAACACAACCTTCATTTAAAAAAGTCCCAAATAAATTACTAAAAATGTTCTGTACCTGTATCTTTTTAGGTAACCTGTCCTTCAGCATCACAGACCAGCCAATTTCGGTTACCAGAGGGAAAGGTTTCTTTACTACCAGCAGTCTCCTCAATAGTACTGGTGAGACATTATCCTACAAATCCTCTTCTTTCTGCTTTTGTTGCAGTAAGCAAGAAAAGCAGAGCAGTGCGAGACCTGGACCATCGTGTACATTTGACTAGGGGAGTTCAAAAAAAGGGAAAATAGATTTAAAGACGGCTGCCGTGTCCCCACACCGTGGTTTGTTGCAGGGTTTTGGCATTTCTGCCTTCTCCCTGCATCCACAAGCAATGCCCCAGGGCATGTTTTCTTCCAGCAGCAAAATTTGGCTGGTCACACTTCTGTCCCCACGGGCCACTCACGGCTCATGCAGCATGGTGGACTTGGCGCTTGGTCCACCATGTCCACACAGTCCACCAGCGGCTGTGGCGCTGGCTGCCACTGTGGCTGAGACCCAGACTGGGAGATGTATCAGTATGACCGACCTTGCAAAGGGTTTTGATGCCAGCACAACAGGAGATGACGCTGGTATCGCCCAGTGGCTCTTGTGCTCCAGCCCTCTCTAGCACCCAGCCCACTGCTGCACCCTCTGTGGCAGCTGGAGGAGGACCATGCTCCTCTTCTGCTTCCTCCCCATAGCCAGGAACCCACGGGCACCTCTTTCAGCCATCAGCACCCCCAAGGGTGGCGGCGCAAGAGGGGGCAGTGGGGGCATCCTGGCTCTCTGGTAGGGAGAGGCAGCTGGGGTGAGGTGGGAATGCTGTGCCACCAGCAAGAGGCCACCCCAAAAGCTGACTGCACTCCTGGCCAGATGTTTTGGCAGGGTTTGGTGTCAGAGACATGAAAAATAAGCTGGTGGGTAGGAGGGCTGGGATGGGCACCTTGTGCCCAGCTGCACCATGATATGCTTCCTCTTCTCAGAGAAGCTCACAGGGCAACAGAGAAAACCAATGTTTTTTGGATGAAACGCTTGCCAGGTGGCTATATCTGAATATTCTCATCCTGCAAGCTGATGGGGGGCTGACATCAGCCCGCAAACCCGGTCAGAACAAAAGTGAGTTAAGTCCACAAATTAGAGCTGCAAGTGCTCAGAGTTTGGGACCCTCATCCTGAGAACCTGGCAGCTGGGTGTTGATTTGGGGCTGTGTTGTCACCCGTACTCTGCCCAGGGGAAGCAACGACCCACAGGCATCAAGCAGGTTTCCCTTCTCCCTGAGGACATCCAGCTGAGCTCCGTCTCGTGTGTTCCTTCCAGGTGGCACGCAGAACACAAAAGCCAGTCGCTTCCCCTGGCCAACAGTGGTAGCCGTCCTGCTCCTCTTCTGCAGTTTTCTAATAGCTTTAGGCATCAGGAAATGGTGTCAGTACCAGAAAGAGATGTAAGTATAGGGGAGGGACCCGCAGGGGCGGGAGGGCTGGCACAGGGGACAGCACAAACTAACCCAGCTGTTTGGATTTCCACATTTTCATTTGAGACTACCCGTAGCACACAAGACCTTTAAGTACGTGGATTACTAATGCTGTTTTTTTCATACAGAGATGAAATGTGGGGGTTTCTCAGTCCTTTTGTCTGTTCCATGAGTAATCTATAAAATAAATTTTAAAAAATAAGAGCTGTGGTGCAGCTTCAGGGTGTGAGGGGAGAATACAAGTCAATTTTTTTTTCCCCAGAGCCCCTCACTTCTATTAGCCCTCCCTGCCAGCTGCTTTTACTCTCTCATTTTGCGTGGTTACTTGAGGACAAGTTTTAATGAAATTGTACTTCTAAGGCAGCTTTATTTGAGTTGCGAATAATATATGTGAAAGTAGGCTCCCTGAAACTTAATACCATTCAAAGAAGCATTGAGTTTGTAATTATTAACAACGTTTAATTCCCTACTAAAGCACTCGGAGATCTACTGATGTAGTATCCAAGTATCTAATAGCCAATTATTTCTAGTCTTACAAACACTACTAAAATGTTTGAAAAATCAAGGTGATTATGAATCATTTGTGGTTCTAGAAAACCATTTTAAGACATGACTGCAAGTCCGTATATTGAAGGAAAAAAAGGGCTTCTTTATTTTTTTCACTGTTTTGGGATGGGACCTTTCTTTATTATGGCCTATAAATTGCCAAAAGAACTCGTTACGAGTCTTTAAATACACCTTCAGAGAGCAGTGTGAGCAAAAGATCTCTGCAGGGGTTTTGAATGGTTCACCAGGACAGTGATCTGCTCTTTTAAAGCATGAATAAAATAAAATTGTGAGGTGGGAGCTGAGAAAGACAAATAAGTACCAGGAGGTGCGCTGGAGCTATAGAACAGAAACAGGGAAGTCACAGTATGTAAGAGCAAATGTCAGGTGCTCTTGTAACGATTTACTGTCCTTCTACCTCCTTCTGTGAACGTTTTACAGCAGTCGTTTATATGGCCTTTGTGTGATAGCGTATTTTTTTCTCTTCTGTTTCAGTATGAACAGACCTCCATCTTTCAAGCCACCGCCACCTCCAATAAAGTACACCTCCATGGTGGAGTCTGACGGGACCCCCCCATCCTGCCACGAACTGGAGAACCTGTAACATAGCTTACCCCCCTTGTGTACCGCGCAGAAGACTGACACAGTTAAAAGGCTCTGTGTTTGAAACAGTGATTACGGAAGTTTGGTGTTAATGACCCACATTAAATTCAGGGCGCCTAAATGACATTAATGTTGGAAGCCGAGCACTCCTGAGGACATTTACTTCATCCTGTCTATCTCTATGTATGCATTACGCTAACACCATCGGGAGTGTCACCACGAGATTACACGTACTTAATTTGAATGGGGTGATCAACTGGGAATTTGCTGTCTTGTTAATGGGAGCAGATTAACACATCACTCCGCCAGCCTGCCTGAAGAGTGTTGAAGCTTTTTGTTTTACTGAGTGTGTAGAGACGACAGCTGTGACAGCTGTGCCGTATGGACGCCACAAAGACACGGGGACACGTTCACTTAACCTAAGGTTTTTCATACCTGCATGAGCCGCTCTTACAACTAATACTTTTTACTATACAAATCTTGCCTAATATGACCCAATATGTAATTTCCTATCACTGTGACACCAAACAAAATTTCTCAGCACCTTACACAGAAGAAAATACCCCGCATCTGTCGTCACCGGGGTTGCAGGACAGGACCACGGGGAGGGGCTGGTAAGATGAAAAGGCACAGTGCAGGCCTAGTGGATGTGTTCGTGAAGAAAACTCAATTGCCGTTGGCGAAGTCACGAGAAGGAGTCAGCTTTGGATTCATGTACAAACCACCCGTGGACCAGAGACTTAAGGCCTGAAGTGAATAAAGACCCTAAGGATAATGGAAAATGCCAGTCCTTTTGAAAGTGCCTTTGAAACAATAATTACTTCTTAGCCAGGTCGGCAGCTGTGCGGTCACTAATACAAGGCACGAGAGCTGCAGCAGGAGCACGGCTTTTGGCAGCAGAGTGGTCTTACGTCACCTTCAGCCAGCCAAGAAACTGTCCCTCCAAGCTTGTTTGAAAATGTATTGTTACCACAACGGTATTTCTGTAATTAGTGGAAATCAACTAAAATTCAGTCATGTCAAGCCTAAAATTGGTATTCTGATTTAGGAATGGGATTTGCTTTACTTACCGCTAAACACTGGTCGATGAGTATCAGGGTTCAGAGCACTCTGTTTCCCAGGACTTTGGATGAATGAATGACTTACTGGAAAGAATAATCAGTCAGACCCTTTTAAAGTATTCTGCTGTATTATTTACCTTTTAGCAACAAGCAGTTCTAAATCCATCACTAAGGGAATACTTGTGCTGAACAGAAAACACTCCTTCCTACAAAACTATACAGATTTTACGTGCACGGAGGGCTCAATATTAATTTGAACGTTTCTTGTCTGTATGGGTTTGCAGGAGCAAAGTAGTTTAACTTTTGTGATACTGTCAGTCACTGCAAAAGAAGGCAGCTTTTTGTTCTTAAAAAAAGAAATTGGGGAAAAAAAAAAAAAAAAGCTAGATAGCCATATTGCAAGGGACGTGGAGAGCCAGGATTTCCTTCCTTGTCGTTAGATGAGGATGACTGTCCATAGCATACCTGTCAAAGAGGAGTTATTTTATCAGCTCAGGTATTTTAACCTTGCCTTCAGGTCAGAGATGTTCTCTCCGACACCCCTGTTTCGCGGCGTGCCTTGCGAAGCCCTCAGGCGTGGCGTGATTTCCAACGCCGCCCGCTAAGGCAGCCAGACCGCAACGACCGCAACCAGGAGCTTTGTCCCGCTCCCTGACCCCTCCATCCCCCGCGGATGCCGCTGCTTCCACAAACCTGGATGGGTGTAAGGATCTCCAGCTTCTCCGGGGGAGGGGGGGGGGGGAGGTTCTTCCTCAGACCCCCCCATCCCAGCTGGGGAAGCGGGCGCCGCAGCCGCATTCCCTCTTTCCACCAGCAGGTGGCGCTGCAGCACCGCAGCCGGCGGCGACAGGTCCCGTCCCGCCCGTCGCCCCCTCAGGCCCCGCAGGGGTCGGGGCCGGGGTGGGGGGGGCAGGGGTGTAGCGACGTGCCCTGCCAGCCCCCGTCTTTCCAAACCCCTCTCAAGCTATTATTTTATTGGCACCAACCGCCCCGGCGAGGTGGGCTTAAACCTTTCGTCTTGGACTTGGGTTCTGGAAGAATTTTGGCCGGATTCTGGAAGATTTGGCCGGGGAAGCGTGGCTGGAGAGCTGCCCGGCGGGAAAGGACTTGGGGGTTCTAATTGCCAAGCGGCTGAATATGAGCCGGCAGTGTGCCCAGGTGGCCCAGAAGGCCAACGGCATCCTGGCTTGTATTAGAAATAGTGTGACCAGCAGAAGTAGGGAGGTGATTGTGCCCCTGTAC
>JAOXJK010000001.1:95146577-95220855 GCA_025774025.1 Xenus cinereus
CTGAAAGGGTTATTAAGCACTGGAATGGGCTGCCCAGGGAAGTGGTTGAGGCACCATCCCTGGAGGTATTTAAAAGATGGGTTGAACTAACGCTTAGTGACATGGTTTAGTGATGTTTTTTTCTCAGAGTTAGGGTGGTGGTTGGACTAGATGATCTTAAAAGTTCCTTTCAACATAGACGATTCTATGATTCTGTGATATAAATGGTGGTTGTTCTCCTGTCTTGTGTGAAAGTTCCAGTTTGCCTGCTTTTCCAGACAAGATGTGAAAAGAAGGAAAAGAACTCTGTAATGAAAACAGGAAAAAAAATATCAGGTTGTTGGTAAATGGGAACTCTTTGCTAAATCACATTAAGGTAAAAAACCTTAATGGCAGTAACTCCAGCCAGTGCCAAACAGATTTCTCCTGGCTGGAAAGAAAAGTGAACTACCATGAGTTACTGTGTCTGAGACAGTTCTAAGCATTCCCTTTCTCTCTGTACCCCTTTTATTTCCACCCCCCCTCCACCTCCCACCCTGAAAGGGGCAGTGGGGGAAATCAGGGTAATTCTTTGATAGGGAGAGGAAGTTTTCCTAAGAGGATTTGGTCTGTTCTAGGCTTTGTCCTTGCTAATGAGACTGCATTAAGAATACCTAAAGGATTCTTTTAGGGTTTTATTAAAATACAAATACCTCAGTAGTTTTAGATAATTATCACTAGGATGTTTGTTATTCCTGCCTCTCCTCCTTTTGCTGGGCAAGTTAATATGAACTATTTGACTCGCTTTTCATTAGTGAAGAGCTTTTAAGATGTTAATCTTTTGATTAGAAAATCTGGATTGTTAATGACCTGAATCCTGGGGACTTCTGGGCTTTGAGAGGCACTTTTGTTTATCCCATTTTTCCCCCAGTTCTGGCACACTCTTAGAAGAGCATATGTGGGGCAGCCTTAACTTGCTAGCACTTGCATCCTGTGTTTTTCGGAACTTGATTACTGTGCTCCTGGATGGCTTGGCCACGTTATGCTTGCTATGCTGTGTTGTGTGCAGTGTTTAGTAATATATGGGGAATGTATTTGCGTAGTGAGCAGAGCTTGCTCTAAGAAGTTTGGCGTCACTACAGCCAGGGTGATTCTTTGTCCATAAATGACCCTTTAATGCTTTTAGGGGCTTGGTACAGTATGTTGACCTTTCTTTTTACAAATGTTTAACATAACAGAAGAGGTTTTCTTGCATTTTTCATCCTGTTAATATTCCATTAGTATGAAGATTAGATCAGGCAAATTAGTCTGATCTAGCTAAACTTACTGACAGTGCAAACGGGCGCTCACCTGCCTGTTTCTTGGTTAGACAGACTTCTGCTGAATGTGTCTTTAACTGCTACTTCTGACAAGTCCATAGCCTTGCAACCAGGGTATATACAGTTACAGTGATATAACTGTAGACGTGCTTGTATCTGAAAAAACGGGAGTTCTTGTCTTGTTTTCAAGTAAGTGGCAATGCACAAATGTGTTCTATGTTGGAAGATCTCTGCGCTTTGTATGCCATGTAGATGTACTCTTGTCATCCTATGAAGATAAATTTACAAGATTGTAAAAGGACACCAGGATTGGTGAGATGATACTGATCCCCATCCCTGTGCTGCAACAGTATATGGAGAAAGTACTGATGTGGAAACAAAAGATAATACAAAGTGATATAGCTAGTAATTGGTGAAATTTGAAGCTTAATAACATTCTGTTGATTAGTGTCATTTGTTTGAGCTACAACATGGGTTAATTTGACTATCTGTGACTAAGTAGCATGACAAATAGACACACTAGAAAGCTAGACTTTGCTGCAGATGTGATGATAAAAGGCTGCTTTCTAACAATTAGCATAAAGGCTTCAACAAAAAAGTCATCCTGAACAGTGAAATACAATCTATTTAACATACAAATTGAATTGAGAAGCGATCTATTTAACATACAATTAACTTGAGAAATTAGTGTAAGGAGAATAAAAAGGGGCTTAAAGATATGAATAAAAATTAATCCGTTGTTGCACTTGTGGGATAAAATTAAGAGGACTATCCATCATTTTAACAGTCTGGCATCTGGAAGATGTCTTTAATGCCGTTCTAACCATATCATAGCCTTTGATGGTTAAATATCTGGGCATCTGATGGGATGTGACTGCTTTCCTGATGGGATGTGACTGCTTTCCTTGAAGCTTCCAATCTTTGTCAGATGAAAGAAACGAAACCAAAACAGAGCAGCCATTGTCTGTTACTCTGTAAGAGCTGCCAGCTGATTAGCAGTCCCCTATTTTTTTTTCCTTTGAACGTTCAGACTCTTTCATGCTTACATTTAATGCTTGCCACTTCGTGCAATGCATTTTTGGCCTATTGGAAGGAACTGGCAAATCATCATCTCCTTGTTTTATTTCCCATGCCTAGCTTGCTCTTGGGAAGGGCTGAGCACCAGATTGATGCCATGTCACTGGAGCAGCTCAGTATGGGTCGCAGTCTGATTGCTAATCCGTTCTCGTGTACAGTGACTCCAGAACTGAGCTGCATGTGCAAGAGCATGCCCTTGAGGCAGTTCAGACTGGGGTTCTGGACTCTGTTTGCCTAAAGGACAATGAAGACTAAGTTTCTTGACTCTTCTGTGCCTTTTGATTTCTCAATCTGTAAGATGGAAGTTTTAAATACTTGAGTTTGTTAGTTGCTTTGTTCACAATCAGTAAGTGTAAGGAAGGGATTTTGTGAGTCAATACAGGGTGCTACTTATTTTTAAGATATCGGGTATCGTCTGAAATGTTTTGCTGATGAGACTTTTTAAACTGTTTTAACTTCCCTGAGAAAGTGGTCAGTATAATTTAGAGAGATGCACACCATTTGGCAGGGGAGATACAGACCATAAAGAATTTTTTCTACATGGAAAAGACTTTTCTGTGTATGTCACTATGAGAGTTTTGTGATGCTTGCTTTGTTTATCAGCTGCCAGCCCCTTTGCTGTTACTGTACAATGTTATCTAAGTATCTTCACACATCCTTGTGTTAGACCTTAATGACAATGTGGTTAGCAGCTCTGTCTTGGTTTCAGCTGGGATAGAATTAGTTTTCTTTCTAGTGGTTGCTGTGTTTTCCGATTTGGTATGAAAGGAATGTCAATAATGCACATTGGTTTAGTTGTTGCTAGGTGACATTTATACTAGTTAAGGATATTCCCAGCTCCCCATAGATGCTGAGAAGGAGCATAGACAGAACAATGGAATATTCCATACCATACATGCCATGCTCCATGTATAATGGGAGTTGGCTGGGGGCAGGCATCCATGATGACTGCTCAGGTTGGGCTGGGCAACTGATCACTGGGTGGTGAGAGTGATTTGTCTTGTATATATTTTTTTCCTGTTATTATTATTATTATTTTCCTTTTCTGTTATTGTTGTATTAAACTGCCTTTATCTCAACCCATGAGGGTTTTTTTTTCTTTTTTTTCCCCTTTCCCCTCTTTTTCTCCCCTCTTCTCCCTGCCCCTCTGCAGGGGAAAGGGCTATGTGTGAGTGGCTGTGTGGTCCTAGTTGCTGGCTGGGGTTAAGCCACAACGAGCTCTAATGCTGAGCTGCTGACAAGATGGGGCTGGTGTGCTCCATGCTCTGGTGTATGTTCTGGCCTTTACCTTTGAAATTGTACAGGATTGGGTTGATTTAGATTATGCCTTTTTCAAAAAGGTATAGGTAACCAGCCTGCTTCCTGCCATGGCTATGCAATGGCTAGGCCTTTCATGAAGTTTAGGAGTAGAGCAAAAGAGCAGGGATTATTTTGACATTATGATGTGATCAGCTTAGCATGTAGCTTAACATCACAGCTAAGCTATGTTAAAAGCCAGTGACTGAGCTGGTAAGACAGTGATCTTAAAGAAGGGCCTGGTGGATGACGTGGATCCTCACCTAGCTCTTACTTCTCTGTGCAACAAGTATCCAGTGCTGTTGCTTCAGATTTTCAGCTCGCTTTTCTCTTACTAGAGTAAAAATGCTCTGAGTCCAGGTTTGGCCTAGAAATTTCTCACAGTTGGTGGCTGGCCTTCTATAAATGACCACTGAAAATCTAATTTAACTTCTACTGTGTCTTTCCACCTTCAGTATCGATGATGCTCCCTGTCTCACCTTCTCAGGAGGTGATCTTCTACCAACTGTGTAAAGAAGAACTTGTTTTTCAGATGCTTCAGCTCACGTTTTACTTGGTTATATCTAGGTATATGTGTTGACTTCATTGTAAATGAGAAGTCATGTTTCCTAGGCTTTTAAGCACAGCCACAGGGTAAGAGTTTTATGGGTTTTCTCTAACTATAGAAGCATGTCACATACAGTTCAGTTTCTCAAATAGCTTCCCTGTTAAGGAGTACAGTTCTTAAAGCATGTGTTGAAAAAGTTGCAATGTGTGTGTGATTTGTTTTCTTTTTTGTTGCTTTCTAGAGCTATAAATATAATTAAGTTTGTGATAGTGTAAAGAGAAATTTGTTCTTTGTATCCTTAAATGTGCTTCGTATGTGGCAATCTGCAAAGGGCTTTTGTAGCTGTGAAGTATGTGATCAAACTTAGCAAACAAGATGTTTCTTGGCTAGGATTTGCTTAGCTCTGAGTTGAATACAATATGTGTGATGCTAGATAAAATTGTCATTCCTTCTTAAGTCAGATTTATCAGTGACACTGTCTGAGGGACCATAATGGTACAAGTGACTTCTGTAGACAGCTCTCTAGAGGCTGCTGCACAGTCTTAGTTTAAATGAAAACAAAGTGTTTCTTATGGCCTTATTTTATCATGTTAAACAATTTTCTACAGTGACCTAAATAGAGGAAGAAATTAAAATGGATGGAATTGAGAACTTAAACACAAACACCCACACAAAGTAAAACAAAAAAAACCTATGGCTTCTTTGTGCAAAGGGACTCATTCAAAGGCAGGAGACAAGCCCCTTGTGGTTGAGTCTCCTTTAAAAATATTGTAGAAGCTTGAAAGGCTCATTCTGCTGTATAAGGAGGTGTATGAAACTCAGACATCTGAGAGTTGCAGCTTGTGGTATGAGCTAGGCCTTATATGGCTTTTTCTGAAATGTCTTCACTACATTTTGATCCTATAACTTGTTTGGGGTCACATATTTGTAGGTGAAGAAAAAAAAAATTAGGTGTCACTCTAAAACTGACAGCTACTTTTGTATGTAGTTTACTGTGGCAGGTACTAAATAGCTCCTTAAGCTGACATATTTAAAAACACCTTTTTTGTTACTTGTCACTTGTTTCTAGAAGACTGAATGGAAAAGCCACAAGGCGTGCTTTTACAAAGACTGTGATGAATTTGTGAAGATTTGATAAGAATGAGTTTTTAGGGTTCATTTGTAAAGCCTCAAAACTAACCTTCATGGTTCCTTTTCAGTACTTCTGAACTAGTTGGAAATTTGTAGAGAAAAAGTGTATTTAAGGTTGTTGTGAACCGATGTTTGGTATGCGCACAGTCTGTACCTGCATCTCGATTAAAAAATCATGACAAGATAATCCAATTGAGATCATAATCTTGTTTATAGCTCTGACTTTACATCACAGGAAATGCATCAGTCTTCAAGTGAGCACTGGTACACAAATAACAAATTTGGGTAAAGGAGGCTGTGAATGCTGCAAATGTTGTCTTAAAATTGGAAATGACAAATCGGGATTTTTTTTTTTAACAGACTTGCAGACTGAGGTAGAGGAGGAAATTATAGAAAAATATCATCCCAGAAGCAGGGACAAGAGCCCTGGGCACGCAGGAAGGGTAAATGCAGATGCTGGCAGCATGGGGCAGGGTCACTGCACCCCCAAAGGCAGCTGGAAAAGGAACTGTTTGTGACAATCAGAGGTGGAGGTGCTTTTCCTGTACTTCAGCAAAGTGGGCATGCAGGAAGCAAGTGGGGTTTGGCTTAATGGGGAATCTATCATCTGCTGTCCTGAAGGAAAAAAGGGAAGCAGGGGTGTTAAGTAGTGTTCCTTCATGGCTGGGGATTCACAAGGGAAGTCATCTCTGGAGCAGTTGTAGCTTAGTCATAGAATGCTGGTGCCTGGTGTAAATGGTTAGAAAACCCTGTTAAATCTCAGTCTGTGATAGATCAACTTCTGCCCATCTTTACTTAACGCTGCCCTGGTACAGTGCAAACCAAGATACGCTGCCCTATTACTCTTTGTTCTGTTATTGACTTGGCTCAGCTAGGGATATTTTATTGACTCTGAAGCTGTTATTTTGAAGGATTTCTGTTATGTCTCAGTTTTGTTTCCAATTAATACTGAATTTGCAGTTTGAGAATTTTTTTTCTAGTAAGCACAAATTTGATACTGGAGATCCAGTTTCTCTGCCAAGGCACAGGTTGTGTTACGGGAGCTTTGTCAGACATTATTTTGGCAGGGATTGGCCGTTTTGATTGTTGGCCGTCTTTTCTTGGTGAATTTTATATTCAGCAGGTCTGTGGTCAGTCCAAAGCCCTGCCAGGTAAAAGACATATTCATGAACTTATTTAATGCAAGCTTGGTATCTAACCAGAAAGTAACTGATGGTGTACTCAATTATTCCACCTCTGAGGTCAGCCAGTTGTTCAGATTACTAATAATTTATTTACCATTTTATGCCTAAAGTGGTATGTGCTCATGAGGCATGTACAGATCCCTCTATCATGTGAATAAATATATCTGTTCCAGGAGCTCTGGTGTATTAGGTCATGATTGGATTTACCAGGTGGAATGAAAATAAAGCCTTAGATTCTTTCAGTGAAGCTGGAGTCTCATCTCAAATCAGTGATGTACTAGGCTCTGGAAAAGCTTTGGAGGTAGATTGGTAGTTTGTAAATGAAGAAAGGTTAGAACGATGTTTCCCTCTACCACTGATGCTTGTCTTAAGGTAATGGTTTTTAGAGTGCATTGAAATTGGGACTTCACACAAGAAAACAGCTCAAACCAGGAACCTTAAGCCTAGCTCTTGTTGTACAGTTAAGGAAAATTAAGGTGTAAAGGATAGTCTGAAAGACTCACACTTGAGCATAACTCTTCTGTGACCCTGCCCTGCATGTAGGACTTCTTTCAGTTTATGGAGCACATGGATATATGTGTTTTGGGGGAGTCAGTTTTCTATATTGAAATATTCTTGGCTTTTCTTTCTAGGGTCACATGATTCTTTCAGCTACTGGGTTGATGAAAAATCACCTGTGGGACCAGACCAAGCCACAGCCATCAAACGTTTGGCCAGAATTTCTTTGGTTAAAAGGATAATGAAGAAATGGTCAGTGACTCAAAATCTGACTTTCAAAGAGCAGTTGGAAGGTGGCATCCGCTACTTCGATCTTCGTGTATCTTCCAAACCTGGGGAAATAGGACATGAGATTTACTTCATACATGGCTTGTTTGGCATCAAAGTATGGGATGGGCTGAAAGAGATCAACACCTTTCTCGAGCAGCACCCCAAGGAAGTAGTCTTCTTGGATTTCAATCACTTCTACGCTATGGATGACAGCCATCACTTCTTCTTGATCGACAGGATCCGCTCAGCGTTTGGATCCAAGCTTTGTTCAGTTGAATGTGTAGAGTATGTGACGTTGCAGTACATGTGGGAGAAGAAACACCAGGTAGGGAGAGGATGTATAATGTTTTCCAAACCTAAAAGGTTAAGATTTAAATAGAGAGCCTGGGTGGTTTCCACTTAAGGGTATTGGCCAAGGACACTGCTAACAGCCAATTTAAAGCCCACTAGGGCCTCCTTTATGTAGTGTGCGTTTTTCCCTCTATTTGCGGCTGTGTAGCTCCTCCATCCATGGTGTGGCTAGACTGCATCCTGCTCCTAAGCATGTTCCTTAATTATTTAAATGATAGTATCCTTGGAGCCTTGTGCTTCTTACAAATGGTGTTCTCTTCTGGAAGAATGTGTTGTGCTGACTTGTGTTGGTGAGGATTTGATAAACTTGTCTCTTTGGCTGGTGTGAAGCATATAAGCTTTAACATGAGGAAGGCATGGTACAGAATTTCTTAGCTGCTTTGCAGGTATCCAGATCTGTAGTGGCAAGATTAAATGCCTCTTCTCTGTGGTAACTGCTTCTATGCATACACACAAACTGAGAAAAGGGTTTCAGCAACAGCATGTAATTCTTAAACTGTAAAATGCGTGGGGCTTTGAGGAATTCCTCTGAACTGATGCTGTCGGTGCTAGGGTCCAAAATGAATAATTTGTAAGTTTTGGTGTTAATAAAAAGTGCTGCATCTTTGTGCTGTCCTCTTATAGAGAACCACCTTAGAATGCATAAAATGGTGACACTTGAATTAGAGAAGACTTTGCTGACAGTAAGACTGACTATGGCATCTCATGCAGTAAGTGTGAGTGGAATGCCGTTACGCCAGTCAGCCTGGTAGACTTCAGCCACTTCATAAGAGTTACGCAGAAGGTGGCAGGACTGCTAAAATACTTAACTTCAAGTACAGATGTAATGTGCTCTGACAGTGCTTTGAAATGCTTTTAAGCTGAAGGCTTTGAATAACATTTCAGTATACTCCTGGCAACTTTTTCATTTTAAAGGATGACCCTGAAAGCATCTCATTTGTTGGCAGTAGTGCAATTTACTGACACTTACGACTTGAACAGCTTCTTTTTGTTTAGTTCTTTTTTCACTGCTATGCTAGCTGCAGCAGTACTGTACAAATATAAACCAATGCAACATCCTGCTTCAATAAATAACATGGCTGTGAATTTTTGTTTACTTTTCTCCTTCTTCTTTGTTCTGTTTAGGTTCTTATATTCTACCACTTCCCTTTGTATCAGGAATACTCCTTCTTGTGGCCAGGGAATAAAATGCCAGCGCCGTGGGCTAATACAACCAATGTGCACAAACTCTTACAGTTCCTAGAGACCACTCTTGAGGAACGAAGTCGTTATGGGACTTTTCATGTTTCTCAAGCAATTCTCACGCCTCAAGTGAAAACTATTGCACGGAATCTAATTCGTGGTCTGAAGAACACACTTGTTCATAGGTAAGGAATTGTCTTTATTTCTTACCTTTTTACTTACTGTGTTTCATTTTGAAAGAGGCATGGAGTAAGTAAGGAACTGACATGTTTGCTAAAGACTTAAGCCTTGCTGAAAACATGCCATTTTGCTTCATTACTATTGGTCATGTGAGATCTGCAGTCATTAAAAAGAATTGCCTAAAATCATTAGGGTATCTATACAAGGTATATGTGTGTGTATAGGGTATAACAAGGTATCTATGTAAGCATAAGTGTTTTTCCTCATAATCAGAGCTCTTTCTGAATGTGTTATTTCATAAAGCATGGGCTGGAACTGTTGGTTCAAAACAATAATTCATTTCAAATTAGCTGAACTTGAATTTAGGGGAGGGGAAAAAAGCTTGTGCCACAGAGGAAAGTTGCATATTTATGGACTCAGTTTTGCATTTGTACAAATCTGTCCTGTAATTTCAGTAATGGCCAAGGAAGTATGACAACAGGCAGTATTTTATCTTGGATTTTTTAACCAAAAATTAACAATTTCGCTTTTTTAATACCACTGACTGTTGTTACAATTAACTTGCCCATGAGTAAGATCATTAGAAGAGGGTTTTGCTTTGAGTAGCACAGAGTGCCAGTGATTTTTAATAGTGTTAACAGCATGACCAGGTTAGGTGCCATATGACTTTACTTTATGGCGTTACCACCTTGTAGCCTGTTCGCTAAAAGTTGCCATAACTGTAACAGCCCTGGTGGGATCTGGTCTCCTGGCTCACCGTTTAATATTCCCTGTTTTGATGTCACTAACAGCTAATCTTTCCATAATGATATTAAGTTCTAAATTACACTTGTATAGGTGGTCACAACTAGTCTAATTTGATCAGCAACTAAAACTTAAGCAGTGAGATAAACGCACATTTTCAGCAGCCAGTTCATGTTCCCTTTAGGAGAATCATTGGTCACTTTAGAAGCAATTACAGTATTATTATTTTGAAGTCAATGTAACTTACTTTCTTAAACTTCCTTTCTAAAAAGAGCAAGTGTTGTGCTTTTGCAGTCTCAAAGGTTGTTGATGGAAGTAAGGAAGTTCCAGGTGAAGTATAAATCATGGAGTTCTGTCTCCTTCCTGTTTACAGACGTTAATCTAGCAAAAGATAATTAAATCCAAATGATGTTTGCTGCAGTGTATTAATGTTCTCCACTCTGGCTTGGGGCTTTGCCCGTGTCTGTGCAGTCAGTGACAGACACTAGATGGTGCTCCAGTGCTTTGACTGGCATTTGCTGCCACAGCTCGCACAACTGTAAATACGGATGCTTGTTGAGGATACTTAACAGCACGGATGTAACTGATGTCTGCATACTGTATATTAAAGGTACTGTTGTCTTGTGATTAAAGGAAAGAGCCTACTGAATTTCTATTTTCGAACTAGTAAAGAATCATGCGATTTCATGGAATGGGCAAGCAGTTCTGTTTCAAGTGACTCATGGCACAGATGTGAGCTGTAAGCCACTGGTAGGCTGGAAGCCTGCCTTCGCTCCATCCCTTTCCCTGGGCCCCATCATTACCACTTACTTGTTCAAAAGTAAACTGTGAAAATTTAAAATAGAGGCCGCTGTTTGCTAAAGCATTATTGCTCATATACATTTACACATGCTAGCTGATTTGTATGTGTAAATGTGTCTTTGCAGTTCCGTGTAGATGTCTGCCTTCTCATATGGAAACTTTGCCCTGAATATGGATATTTAAGTGTTGTTGAACTCTTGCTAAAGAAGAAATACGCAACATTCACGCTCAGCTGGTTAAAGTCTGGTGTGTCCATTGACAGAGACAGTAATTATGCCTCCACTCAAGTTTTCTCTTCTCTTGGTTCTTGACAAGATGTTCTCTTTTCTGGAACAAGAGCTGTGGGGTGTTTTTAGGGTTTTGTTTTTTCTTCCCCATCCTGTTAGCTAATTTGCCTACCATACTCTCATATAATTTTGTATGCATATTTTGGCACTAACTTGTCTTTAACTATGCTGAAAACCCTGTGGTTTGCATGTTCAAGTGCAAAAAAGCTTGTGCAGACTCCTGACTTGCGCTCTGTCCAAGAAATGATTTGAAATTTCTCCCTATTGTAGAATTTCTTAACTCCATTTAACTTAATTCCTGACACACCTCACCTTTCTCTGGTTAGTGATGTACGGTGGGATGTTCAACCCCTATGGACCTGAGGGCTTGATTCTTGGGTTGGTTTCCCTGATTCTGTTGCTCTGGGTGGGTCTGGAGGCTGAAAAGAGTTTGGTAGAAATGCAGCGTGCTGCCCCAGCAACTTTTTTTCCTGCTCACCCTAAGGTGGAGGTGGGCAGGGGAACATCTCGGGCCTTGCCTTATGCTACACTGACATCTGCTGTGAAGATAAGCTTTCAGTTCAATGTGTACTTGAGCAAAACCAAACCACTGTAGTGCAGTGTTAAATCCTGAAGCACAGTCTGCTCAGTGAAAACAGAGTTCACAAATGTTACTTTGTGTGTACAGTAGTTTGGATTAATGATTGACCCATATTTCTGTTTGATAGCTAATTGCATGCTATGTTAAGCACTTTTCTCATCAAGCTAGTTGCATTTTGGGTGCTAGTTAGGACCTGATCACAAATGTGAAGTAATAACATCATTTGCAAACAGCATAATATATTTGAAGTAAAGTGTAGACTCTATAGAAGAGTCTCTTAAAATGTCTAATTTTCTTTATTTCACTTCCTTTAGGAACCTGCCCATGATTTTAAATTGGGTGAAAGCACAGAAACCGGGTGTTATGGGCGTTAACATTATTACATCAGACTTTGTGGAGCTGGTTGACTTTGCTGCTACAGTTATTGCATTAAACGACCTTCTTTTAGAAGAGGATGAATCCGCAACTAAATCCTGATTGCTGGGTCCCACTTGTGCTCCTCAGTGGACATCTTTGAGCTATGCTAAATGTTTTATTTAAGTGAAACCTATTGTAATATCTGTTAATTTAAAAAAAGTTTTCCAGAGAAAATGTGGTTAAACAGCACGTACAGGCAGGTCCCTTCTCGCAGTGATGTATGGATCTGAGAGGAACACGACGTGCTGAGTACTGCTGTGTGTCTGTCCGTGGCTACGTGTTTGACTAAGTTATGTGCACATCTGCTGCAGTCCGGCGTGGTGTCTGCCTGCCGACAAGAGGCTGGCCTCTGAAGCAGATGTACCCGATTATGCTGCGTGTCTCCCTGGTGACCGGCCTCACCATCCCCTTGTGTGCCCATCCTGCTTATTTCTCACCACCAGGACTCAAACCAAGGATTGCTGCTGATCCCTTAGCAGCAGTGTGACCAGGGTGACCGAGATGGTATTGTTCTTGAGCCACCTCAGGTGTAGCTGGGCTCGGCTGGAGGCTGCTGCTGTATTCATTACTCTGTTTGAGACACTACTTCTGACTTACTTGAAGAAAGAACATTGTCGTTGTTCAGGGGGAAGCTTTTACACTGTGGTGAATATCCAAGCTGTCCTTTGGGCCTGAGAGGCGAAGTCTTGGCACCCTCTGCCTCTTTGGACTCCAAACTCCTCTTCTGGACCTCTTCGTTTTCCTTTAATACATATATTGCAACTGTGTTTAACTGTGTCTCTTTTGGCATTTATTTGCAGAATATTTCAGCCTTCAAATTATTGGGATCATAACTTAAAAGTCTGAATTCCTGTTGTGAGACATCTGAGAAATCGCAGTGTAACCTTTCTCTTTTGCTGGTTGTTTGTTTTTTCCATCCATTGAGTTTTCCTTGGGGGAAAGTCTCTCATGGAGACGGCCTTTCTCTGGAAGGAGGTGGGCTAAGTGGGAGTTTGCTTGGTATTCAAAGAACTGGAGCTGACAGGGACTGCTCAAAACCCAAATATTGACTCTCTGATTTGCGGTATGTTGTGATTGTTGTCAGAGTCACAGTGATGGGTGAGAATTTTCCCCAGCCTGCACCCATTTGTGATAAAGTAAGCAATAATCACACAAACACAGGCAGGTGTCAGTGCTGCTTCTTTCTGTAGTCATACTGTTTTGTGTTGATTCACAACAAAAAGTGACCATGCGTGTTTGAGCCCATGCGGTCACATGTTGGTACTTATCAGCACTTAACTGACTAGCTGGTAGCAGCCTTGCAGTCTGATTTATCTTTGGGTTAAAAAAAAAAACAACAATGAAACACAGAAGTTGACTAATTAGCAGATACTTCTCTGCTCAGTCATCTTTCTATAAAGCAACTTGGTGCACTAATTGCTTGGTGATTATGAATTTGTATTAATCTCTAAGCTATTTACAATAGAATGGGTCATCTTTATAGCTATTTTATTCAAAAGAAAAGTGAATTTCCAGATATATTATTTATTTTGTTATTGTATGCTGTGTCTGCCATCATCTGACAGCCCAGAAAAACCCAAAACCTCTTTGCTTGTCACAAACTGTGAACTCGGGACAAGTTTATCTAAAGACTTGTAAACCTTCCCTGTGAACTTTGGCCAAGTTCTGAACAGACTATAATCTGATTTATCTGTTTGCATGGTTTTCATTAGAGTTCCTTAATTTTTTTTTAACCAAATCCTTTTTCTAAGGGAGTTGGGGGGGTGTCTGTCTCTTAAGCTGTCTTTTTCCTTTCCTCTTGTGTTTTGGTCATGGGGGGCAAGTCATGAAGATCAGTTTTTGGGAACTAAAGCTCAAATTTCTAGTTTAAAACTTCCTTTGAAAACCCCAGCAGAAGGTTTTTATTATTTTTGTTTTTTTCTTGCTGATGAAACTGTTGGAACCTGTTGTGAACAACAGTATTTTGTTGGAAAAGTTATTTAAAATACCTAGGTTTTCCTTAGCTGAATTTTGTGTTAAACTACTTTTCTGGTGTCCCCAACTGAAACTTCACAATAGCGTTAATTGTATGGGTTTGTTTTCAGTGGTCTTTTAGCTGCAAATTGTCTTAGAGCTCAGGAAAACTTGTTTTGAATGCTGATGGGGCTGAAATAATGTTTGCAAGGTTTCCTGCAGAACTGGAGGACAAGGTGAGAAGGTGCAGCGAGTATGATGTTTGTGTTAGACCCTTAATATATCGTACTGTATATATCTACCTCAAAAGAGATTTATCAGGCTTAACCAATATTTATATTGTGTGTGCACAGCAGCGACTGTGGTGTTAGTCCTTCGTTGTATTTATTTGAATAGAGATGTGATGGTTGTAACTCAGGGCTTTGGTTAGATATTTTTAACTACAAACTCAGAAGTTTCTCTTAACACATTGGCTGTTAGCTCTTGCCTCTTGAAATAGGATAACGGCATGCTAGGTGTTAAGAGTGTTAGCAGAGGGAAAATAAATGGAAAATAGCTTTAGGATTAATGAAGTGAGGAGGGAAAAAAACCACATTTCTGTAAGTTTGGCCTGTCTAAAGACTTGTGTGTCATTTCAGAGCAGTGCTTGATGTTACGCCTCTATGTGAGGAACCTGAAGGTCTCACTATTGAGTTGGGCAATTGGCAGATACAGTTGTCTGCAACAGGGTATCTCCTGTGGATTACTCTGGGCAAAATTAATGCTGATATATAGAATTGGTTTTAGGGTAGTCCTAAACCATCCTAAGCAATATGAACTACCTTCCTTCTGCTACGCATTATAGCCCATGACGAAACTACCTGTAAAATAGGCTTATCTGTCTGACACGACACCGTGACATATCCAGATTTCCTCACACTCCTCAAAACGGAACTCATCTAGACTTTATTTTCCGGCATTATAAAAATAAAAAGGTGAGCTGGGCAGGAAGGGAGGATCAAGGAAGTAGGCCATAAATTTGCATGCGGTGCCCATATTGAAGGTGTGGTAGTGTTTAGCCGGGTTTCAGGCAACAGAGTGGAGCAGGTCGGGCAGGTGAGTGTATCCCCTGCTGAGAAACTCATCTGAGAGTCTGGCCTCTGAGCGGGCTGCAGCTGAGCACAGAGCAACTAACAACCTGCAAAGTCCTATATGTATGAGCTTGAGGAAAATAGGTTGGCATGAATGCAGGAGAAGGTGGGGGGTTCCTTGCAGTTGATGCAGACCTGCATCTGTTGAATACAGCGATTGTCCTGCTTGTATCTTCCCAAAGTAGTAGGGTTCACTTCCAAACAGGTGGGATGGAAACCTCTCCCAGAAGAATTGTTCTCAGGACTTACCTGCTCTGTAGGTGCTAGGAGGAGAAAAGCCAGGAAACTAATAGCTGCTTGAGGCAAAATACTTACTTGAATTGCATGTTCTTGAATAATTACTTGCATGGGTTGTTATTACAAATTCAGGTTACTTAATATATTGTTTTCTGACTTGTTTCTCTTCCTACTGTGCAATCACTGAATGCCAAGCACGCTGGTGGTATGCCTGTGCTCCTGGCACTGATCGTTGCTGTCTGCAATCCAAGGGCATACCTGAGGCATAGGAGGCCTCTGTACGTATCCCTGACGGGAAGCAGCAGGGAGAATGTTGCTAGGAAGCATATGTGAGGTTTTTAGCATCTTATTGTTTGCTTGTATGTGAAAACAAAGGAGTTCTTAGACTATCGATCTCTCCACTCCTTATTTGGGAACTACTGTCTTAATATATTTAACTGCAGAGGTGGGAGTCATAATGTTGGTTGTTGTGAACAAAAGACAGATTCTTTCCGTCCCACTTTATGTCAAGAACTGAAGGAATACCAACTTGCATGTGTTTGCTGTGCTGGAGAGGATCCCACTGGAGGCAGCTCTGGCAAGGCAAGTTTCAGGGGTGCTGTGGTCAGTGAGAGAGGTGAGACTAGGAGTCTCCACAGCAGAAATGCTGACTGCAAAAAGGGCCCTTTTCTGCTAAAGAAATTCTCTGGAGAAGAAAGGAGCAACTCAGGGAAATAGTATCTTTGCTCCTTACGCATGTTGTTTTCTGCTGTGTTGGTACTGAGTTAGTGTGTTGCTGTTAAGAAAGCACCTGTGCTGTAAAGCTGAAGGAGCACTTTTGAGCAGGGTTTTTTGGCTCAAACAAGTAGAGCATCTGCCAAGATGTTTATCTGTTGTTTTCAGCTGGCTAAGCCTTTGGAAGTACTTATTTTGTGTACTTTCCTCAGGTGTCAGAGTTCACTGTTGTGTCTATCATCTAACAGACCAGGGTTTAGGACTTTTAGAGATAGAGGACATAATAATTTTGATTTAGAATTGGATTACCCATGGAAGTCTGACAGAACATGTGTGACTTGAGGTTTACTTGACTATATGATATTTAATAAAGAGTCCATATGCACTTTTAGTAAGACTTTCAACTGGTCTTAAGCATATTGTTACCAATTATTATAAGCAAAGTCATTGGTCAGAGGACTACTGTCTGGGACAAAAATGCAGGCAAACTTTCAGTGTTTGGTTGAGCACAGAGATTGTCTAATGTGAAGAACAGAACTAATCCAAAATGTCATTCAAAATTCATACCAGGTCAAGGTGTAGTTCTTTCAGCAGTGGAAAAGTTTTGGTTTTTTTTTTTTTGCTTTTCTGGATGTCTGATAAATTCTTATTCCAAGTTTGTTTTTTGACTCAACAGATGGGTAGAAGAGCCAGAGCATATGTGAAGAGCAAATTTTATGCTAAGGACATGTATGTTGGGCTTAGTCATACCTTCCAATGATAATCCTATTAGCTGTTTGGTTTAGGTTGTTAATTCAGTCGCTATTTCATAATAAAAAAATCAGTCCCACTGGTTCAATATATCTGTCTTGTTGAAGAAGTCTGTGTACTTCTGTAAGCATATTTATTTCTCTACAAGTCTTACTAAGTAAACAAGCTATAGCTTTTAATTATAGGGACTGGAATAGGAATGTCATCTTTAGAACTGTTTGCTGAATCTAATTATATTTTATATTCCTGAATATTTATGTATTTTGTGGTGTTCATTGAAACAGTACTTCTCTTACCCTTTGTTAGACCTGTGAGAACTTCCTCTGTATCTCACTTAAATTGAACTGCAATGTATTCTGAATTGTAAAAAAGTATTGATCAGTACATTCTATATAAAAATAATTTTGATGGTTCTTTGATTTTGCTCAATGTCAAATTTATTTTGGAGTTGGATTTTTTATTTGTATACTGTTTATACTTTCTTTGGAAGTGGGCAGAGGGAACCAGGTGAAGAGTTACCTTTTCCCAATTTGTATTTTGTGCAGCTTCTCTTCTTTCTCTTGGCAGCTTGTGCTTTACCCACGCTGTCCAATTCACTTTTGTAAAACCAGGATGCCTCATTTGAACTGCAGATAAACTTGGGGTTAAAATCTGTTTCTTTGTTTTACTCTGCATCTATATCACTGGGGTTTTTAATCCTGAAAATAAAAGTACAACTTGAGCTAATCAACCTTATTACGTGTTCTGTAATGCTGACTGTTTTGATAAACAAAGATTACATTGTGAATGTTGACATCAGCTGAGCTCAGTTACTTTTCTGATGCAGAATGGTGTCATTGAGGGGGGTTTTTTGAGGTCCCACATCTGGCTGCTCTTGTGTACCCTGGGTAGTCAGGCCTGGACGGCATGTTTATTTTGAAGAAACGCTGAGGACCTCTCTGTGGCAGTAATAATACAAAGTGATTAGAAAATGCAGTATGCTTGCATATGCATGCATGCACAGTTGCATCTCTGCCTGAACACACTGGGGCTAAATCGTGCTAATGCATGGATCCAGTTGTATCTTGAAAGGCAAGAACAATTTTTGTGCTGCCTTTACTGCTGTAGCAGAAGTGATGAAGCTCCATGGTAACGCTTGATCGGGCAACAAAATACTGATGATTCCCAGAGCCTGGGCTAACGCTGGATGCTTATAACCCACTGAGATCAGTGAGACCCCTCTGAGTTATTTTCAGCTTGCCTGTCTTGAGAATGTGGGAGTACCGGGGGCAGGGAGAAGCGGGGAATGGATGACCTGAATTCCCTTGTGTTTTCAGACACTGGTAACGGATGGGAGCTGTGTCTGTGGGTTTTGGTTTGTTTTGTTTTTTTTTTTTAAATCCTAAAGGTAGAGCTGGAAGTTCAGATTCTAATCACTGGTGCCCCTTCCTGTTGTCTCAGACCTTGAGGTAAGTGTTTACAAGTGAGACTAAATTAACAGTGACTCAGGCACATAGCTAGCCGATGGTTTCAGTAACTCCTCTGAAATGTGCTGTAGGCAGGGTGCGTGCCACTAGTTTTTACAGAGTATATACCTATGCAGTACGAGTCTAATGGGAATAGTGTAAGATGTGTGTGTAAAAAAAAAAAAAAAAGTTGATGGCTAAATAGCTTGCAGTAGCGGTATTACTCTTTCCCACACACTCCCCCCCCAGACACTGTTTCCCCAGGTCAGGAATCATATACCTTAGAGGGGATTTCAGTTGGAAGAGTGAGCATGATTTCATCATGTTGCTTCCCTAGGGGGTTTAATAGATTATTTTTTTCAGTCTGCGTGCCTTTCAGCAATGCTGCACAAGGGCACACGTGCACATATATGCACAAAGTAGATACCTTTATATGAAGTGTATAATGAGACTGCAAAAAAACCCTCCACATGCTCTGTGGCAAATTTATGCACGCCCTTTATACCGAGTTTCGCTGTTGCCACAAACCTGTGATTAGCTGTTCAAACAGAACCATTCCCGAATTGCACGTGGCTTAGTATTTGCCTTGTAGGAGATACTGCTGAACCTGCATGCAGATTTTTAGCAGTGGAGGATAAACTCTTCTGTGCTGTCTGAGGGCAAGCCAGCTTGAAAACCCGGTGGCCGCTGCCAGCTGCTCTTGTTCCACGTGTAGCTGGAAGGTGAGCAAAAGGCTCTGGAGCTGAGTAATGGTAAGGTCACCAATTCTTCTCAGCAGTTGGGTGACACACCAGCGATTTCCATTAGACTAGAAAAGCGTTTGACCCAAAAGCCTCTCTCCAATTTAAAGGCAGTAAGCAGGGTTAGTTTGTCAAGTTCTTAGGTGAGCAAATGCTGGAAAAAGAAACTAACTGAATTTTTGAACTGCTGGCTAATGAGTCCAGCTGCTGTTCTTGGGGATCCAGAGTTTAATTCTTGTTTCTGTTCTACTCAGCTGGTAGCAGTGCCACTGCCTGAACCTGAGACAAAGTGGAGTAGTCTGAAGAAGACAGTGAGAGTGACCAGGATCATCAACAGGTAACTTGCTGTATGGATAAGCTGTTATGGTGATTGTGCTTAAAATCAACTTTCCCTCAGTTTAGAGACTTGCTTTAAATTAAAAGCAATGGTTGCTTAAAGTAGGAAATGGTTGGCTGTTTTTCCTATCATCTTGTATATCTTATCTTCAGTAGAAATTAATATACCTTGGGGGAAGACCTGTAGGATGATGTGTCTGCTTGAGGGAACCTGAGCTGTGTAGGTTTGTATCTGCAGGTTCAACAAAAAATTGGCCTTAGTGATTAGGTACTGTTCCTTTTAGCAACCAGTGAGAACGTGTGCCTGTGGCAGAACTGTTTATATGGCCAAATTTGTGAATTAAAAAGTTTTTAGCGTAATTACCTATGGCCTGAAATTCCGTATTGTTGTGGATTAGGTAGTACCTCAGAGAGGTGAATGCTTCTCTTGCCAGCTTTGTGATTATTTTTTTTCTTTGTTTTCAGTAGGTTTTTTTAAAAAAAGCTTGCAGCTTTGTTGCAAGATGCCATTGTTTAGCCTGGTTTCTAATTTAGAAGCAAAATTGGTACAGGGGTGATTTTGTGCTCCCATATCTGCAGTGAGCAGTTACTCAGTGGAAGAAAGGAAGCACCTGGTGGTACATTAGGCACTAGAGCATCAAGGTAGCTAGTCTGTAGTTGCATAAAGTGGAAACTGTATGACACTGTGTTGGTGCAGACTGTCCATTTATAATTGAGGCAGATGCCTTAGCTGCTGGATGAACCTTAGAAAGATTTCTTTCTGCTGACTTGGGAGACGCTGAACAACAAATGAGTTGGTCTTTCTACAAAGGCCTGTGGGTTTCACTGAAATGGCCTAAACTGACCTTGACTGGTGCATGCAAAGCCCAGATAGTATCTCCTGCTTGGGTTTGAAAGGGTAATTTCTGTGTTTGATCAGAGCTGTAGATGCCTTTGGTGTTTCATCTTGGTTAATCACGAGGAAGTTCTGATACTGTTTGTGGCAAATACTGTTTGGGTTGCTCAGCAGAGGGGCAAACAGCAGGCTGAGCCATGTCCCCTCAGCCCCTCACTTTGTACTGCACACAGACTTTGGCACTTCAGATGTTTCTGTAACTCTTAAGACCAATTCCTCTTGGGTTGAAAATCTGGGAATGTAAAGTACAGAAGCAATTGACAGCGGACTTTTTTCTATCGTGTTGCTTCTTGCAAATAGGCTTTAAGAAAAGGGAAATAAAAGGCTGCCTGAGGGGATGTTCCTCCCTGCATCAAAGTCATCATCTGCAGACTGGGTGGAGAAAAACATACATTGTTTGTTTGGTGAGGTCTGTGTAAATGAGAATTAAGGATGGTAAAAATATTTTTCTTGAACTTTCTGCTACTGAGTATTCACTTTTCTTTTTTTTGCTCATAGCAACTGAGGTAAGGGTTGGGTTTTGGTATTCCTGGGTTTTTTTTTTCCAGCTTGAAATTGCAAAACCTAAAATCGTAAGTGCAAGAAAGAAACAAAAAGCATCCTCAGAGAGGCTGGAGCAGTGGAAAGGGAGGAGGAAAGGTATGCAGTAGAGATAGTGCTGCAACTTGCCCTTTGGAATGGAAAATAAGGCTCTTTTGGTTTGGGGCTTTTTTTGAGACAGAACAAATTATTACACAAAGTTCGCTCTTTGAATCACATCCAGTACAAAGTTCATCTGATATGTTAAATGCAGTTCCAGGTTTACAAAAGTGCTGAACTTGACTTGATTGCATCCTTTGAAAGACTACACTGGCAGCAAATAAAATACACGTGCCAGGCATTTCTCCTGAGAAGAATAACAATCGCTAGTATTTCAGCATAAATATCTCAAATGCCAACAGTTTTGGGTTTTTTTTTCTCTAGCTTTGCATTTCTTAAAGGAATCACGATTTGAACTCTGAAGCTTTAGAAACAGCCAACTCATCCTGGTCATCCAGTGGTTACTGCTGGAAAATGTGCTTTGGTCATTGCCAAAACAACAAAAAAAAAGCGTGTATCACAAAGATAATCCCCTTCTGGCCCTCCATAAATCTGCCTTGAAAACTGCCCTTAGTAACAGGATTGTCTGAGGATGAATGACACAAGCTGTCTCACCAGGCTTCCTCCTTTGTTGCACACTGCAAACATGTTTATAGAGTGATGAACCAGTATTTCTCAAGACTGTTTTCCCCCTGTATGCTGGATATGTTCCCTGTGCAGCCATACACAATGCTGACACCACTTGAAACCAGACATACCCTTCGAGGCTTTAAGATTCAGAGTGAATCTGAAACTCAGTGTAGGTTTTCTGAAATACGTCCCCAAAGGAAGAGCAAGGCTGCTGCAAGGGTGGCTTGCACTAGCAACAGTTAATATAATCTGGAGGATCCTAGTAACTCCTAGGGGTAATTGTTTGCTTTCATAGTACTATATCTGGGAAGAGATTTGGCAGTGCCATCTTCATGCCACCTGGATTTTATGCACAGTGGTTATTGTGCTCCCAGATGGTTATTTAACTGCCATCTCCTGGAAAGAATTACTAAAAACTGGACTACTAAAAAATTGCTTATTTATGGCAATAAACTAGATAATTACAATCTTTTCCTCTTGTGTTTATTGCCAGGAAAAAGAACTTTTGAGTAGCTTAATTTCCCTTCTGCATTTAGTTCCTTCCTCCTGTCTTGGGGCTAGGTTTGTTCCCTTTCCAAGGCTGAAGGATAATGCAGGCAGTGTTAATAACATGCACCAGGGAACCGGCTCCGCAAGATCATTATTATATTGAAATTCTGCTTACCTAAAAGTGAAATGGAAGAATTGACCAGTGAATTTGTTCTCTGTTCTGTTACAACTCTCGGAGCAGAAGAAGCTATAGAAGCTGTTATAGCAATACTTTTAGCAGAGAATGAGGGGAAGATGAGCTGAAAATCAAGCCTCTAGAGGACACTGGAGCTCCCACTAAATGTGTGTGCTTCTGTAGATGGCTAACAAGCAGTCAACTTAAAATCCTTGTTTTCCTGCCCCACTGGCTGTGAGTGTTAGGGTGTTTTAGAAAAGATGAGAAGGAAAATCCTTTTTACTGTCCTTATGCCCACTGAAATGTAACGTTTAATAGGCAGGGGAACAGTACATACCTGTCTCTCAAGGGGCACAGGGTGGTAGATCCAGAGGCTCACCAGTGTGGTGTGCCAGGTCCCCACCATGTGCTTTGTCATCGTTAGAGATATGCAGTTGCCTCCTTCTGTTTCTGGGGTCTTGCTTTGCTTGGGCCTGTGTGGCTTTAATGGTCTTCATGTACCCTTTGTGCCTCTGGAACCAATAGGTGGGATTTTCTTTCATGGGTCTCTCACCCCTTGGCAAAAGGTCAAGTTTTGAAAGTGGCCAACTAAAACCAAAAACAAACAAAAAAACCAACAAAAAAACCCAACCAAAAACTGCATTGTTATGTTTGTTCAGAGGGAAACTGTGAGTACCTTCTAATATGCTGAAAATTACAGTGGTCATCATTATACCTTCCCGGATCAGAGGTGTGGCAGTACATTCATTAAAGCTTGAGGGACACTCTACTGCAGTATTGAGGACTGCAAATATGTGGACTGCCACGGGCTCGAGGCTAAGCAGAACGAAACTGAACCTCCTACATATGGACTCAAAAATGCCTTCTGTGATGTGTAGGAGTGCATGTCCCACCTGGCTCTTCCTGCAGACGCAAGTGTGACACACCTCCCTGGGGAATGCAGACCCCCAGGGTCAAAGTCAGGCTCAAGAACATGCCTGAAGATACCATCTCTAACATTTCAGGGCACCACACCTTACTCTTCTTGAAGACTCCTGTGTGTGGTAGGACAGGAGCAGGTAGTGTCTCCTGTGAAGAATTTCAAGCCTGTGTTCAGACCTCTCTCTTGTCACTGTCTTGCTGGTTTCCCATAGGTCAGGACACCTCTACTCTGCTCAGTCTCATCATTAATGCTGGTGTTTTCCGAACTCGGAGGTAGCTGGCACATGTTGTGTTCCCCAAGAGAGTTTAATTGGATTAGGTATGGCTTTCTGGCTCCAGGTTGAGACAGTGTTCAGACTATTTTCTTTCCAGAGCAGATTGGTCTAGGACTAGTGTTGAAAGCTGCCTTTTAGTTTCAAAAGCACTTAACAGTCCTACTAAATTATTAGCATTGGCAAGATGCTGCTGAACGGGACAGAGTCCAGCTCCAGCGAGGTGGTAGAGCTGTTCTCTTACTGTGGTGGTCTTCTTGAATAGCAACCACAAAAGACCACCTAACAGTCACCAGAGTTTTCCCTCCTGGTCTGAAGGGAGCAGAATTTATAAGCATTGAGTCTGAGGGAAACGTGGGCTCTTGTTTCCAGTGCTTTTCTCTCTTGTGTGCGTCAAGTAAAGGAAAAGGAGAATTCGGAAAATGTTAGGAATTCTTGTATCACTTTTCTCCGTGCTTGGTTTTTTAAGTGCCTGAGAGCAAGAAGCTGGTACCTCAGCAGGCTTTCCAGACTTCTTTTCAGAATATAATTACTCCATGACACATTTCACACTGGTTTTGATACATGGGGAGGGGATATCCTCCCCCAGGGTTCTTTTGGACTCCTGTTATCATCCTGCTGGATGGATCCTGAGTAGATTTGCTGGTGTTGGTAAAACTCCACTTGCTGTCCTTTCTGTGAGCTGTTCTGTTCCAACACACCTTTAGCTGACCTGTGCTCTAGAGCACTCCTAAACATTGCAGGCATGCTAAAGGAAGGAAAACAATCTGCCTTTTATACTTGGAGTGCAGCACTTAAGCTCACTGGTGTGGCAGAAGGAGCAGTAGATGTGCTGTGGGTGGTGCTAAACTGGTTTGGAGAGAACTGGGAATAGAGCGGATTGCGGAACTGTAAACTTTATACCGTGGTGATATGGATAAGTTAACATCTACCTGCTGGCAAACCCTTTTTTTTGGGGGTGGTGGTGGTGTATTTTTGTGGGAGTTAGAGAAGGAACACTTGGAAAGGGTTTGAGATCAAGGCACAGTGTTGCCTTTGCCTTGCTCAAGAAGGTCACCAGAGATGGTTAATAAAGCTTTAGCTGCTGAGCTCACTAAACATTCTTCCAGTTCAATGGCCTATGCAGAATGATGTGTTTAGTCAATGTTTAATTCCTAAGCAACAAATGGTGATTGTCACAGTAGAAGGCACTTGTGGTGTTGAGTGAAGCCATGGAGGCCAAGGATTAAAAAGGTCGTGCAGGGAGATCTCTTCTGCAGCCTCAAAGCTCTCTCCTCTAGATCAGGTCCCTTCACAGCAGGAGAAAACAGGGAGAAGTTCATGCTGTCTTAAGGCCAAAAAAGGCTTTTCAATAAGAAAACAAACAAGCTCTTTACAAAAAAAAAAAAAAAAAGAAAAATAACTGTAGGGAAAAACAAAAGGAAATGTTAGCTGTGGGATGATTGAGGGAAGGCAGGGGAAAGCAGGAAATGGGGAGACATCTACCCTTGCCCTAGGGACAGGAGAGGAGCGTGTAGCTGCTGCTTTGGTTGTCAGGAGTGGCAGGCTGAGACCGACAGCAGGAAAGGAAAGGTGCAGGACCTAAAGCGACTGCAGCTGTGGAGGAGGCTGAGGACTGCCTGTACAGCTCTGATCTGGAGAGGAGATGCAGAAAGAACTGCCAACAGTGCTCTTATGGAGCAGAGGAGAGCTGGGTGGGATGTCAGGTAGAAAACTCAAGAAGCTTTCTTGTTGGAGAAGTCAGAAATGAGAAGAGCCCTCTCTCCTCTCAGCTGAGAGCCTCTAACCCTGCCTCACCCTTCTCCAAGATCCGCCTGCTCCCAAATGGAGATCCTGCTTGTCCTTTTAGCAAATGCCTAATAAACCACAGCCCTTGTGTCTGCACAAAGCATGGATTTCAATGGATGTATGATGCCTCCTGCAGAAGGTAACTTAAGGTTACCACCACTCGCACTGGACTGCTTATCTTGTGTTGGATGACTCGTACTGAAGAACTATCAGGGCCAGGCCTGTGGGCTCTGAGCAGCTTCCAGGGGTGTTTATCCCTAAGTCTGGCCAGGTTTTGTCTGAAGCTGATTTACTGAGGACTCTGTTAGCTCAGGCTTCACGTGGGGATGTGACACTCCTGCCTCCGATGAAACCAGCTCAAAGCATTTGCAGTTTACAAATGTGCCGTCTGCTTATACAGATTGTCCCAGCGCAACAAGACTGGCTTGGCTGTTTTGGCATATGCTCAAGGAGGATCTACAGGGGGATCCCTTCTGCATTGCTGCTAGGAGGATCAGGGTGATTTGTCCTTTATTTTCCATGTTGTGTACATCAACATGTATAACAGCAATTATTCTGTGCTTTTCTAATTCTGCTGGGTAAAGTACCCTAGGATTTTGTGATAGACAAAGAGCAAGTGCTGTTCAAATCATTGCACCTTCCAGATTGTGACTCAGTATTTGGGCTTGCTTTGCCTTAGAGGCAGATAGGGCTATTACCATTTTTATTTTTTTTTTTTTGATAAGCTGTTACTGAGCCTGGGCTTTATTTTTAGAAGCTTAAGGCAAGACTGAGTAGATTATCTACCAAGACCTCCACTGCTTAACTACTAAGAGAGAGCAAGGCTGCAAGGTAACGGCAGAGCTTCCTTGTGGCCAAGTCACACTACTCCTTCCATCCTAGATATTGACTCCAGCACTGATTTAGTGGGCACCAGGAATGAATTTTCACCCATGCAATTTCCAACTGCAAGATGGGTTTAGTACTAAATTACTGATCTGTGAGGATTTCAGTCATGGTGATGATTTATTGTGCCGATGAGTTGATGCTCTTTTAAACGTGTAGGGCAGCTCTGCAGAAGTCATCGTTTATAAGTCTTTGCTTTATTCTTTTAAATTTCATGCTGTTTACCTTGAGAATGAAGAATGAATGCTGTATAAAAGTGGCGTGTCCTATGAGCTACTCAGTGTATCTTTACTACTTTGCTCAGTGTATCAGTAGGAGCGAGGTGTTCCAGCAGCCAGGGTGCACATTCCAAAGCAATTAGAACAGTTTCATGAGTAAATACTGCTCAGCAGCTGATAAAATGCCTTTCAGATGTCTTCGTAAAACAGATTTAGGTGACCAGCAAAGAACTACTTTCTTTAATCTTTGCTGTTGAACGTGAAAATACTTTTTAAAAATTTTTAACAACTTTTTCATTTAAAAATTGCAGTGAACTGAAAGGAGTTAATTTGTCTTGTTGGAATAGCTTGCAACTGAGTCACAGGGAAAAGAAAAGGTGACGATTGTGGATTCCCCGCCCCTGTCTCCTTCCCCAGGGTCCCTGCCTTCTCGGAGCACACCCACACATTGAAACCATTTGATGCTTGGCTCAACTGAGAGGATGAAAACTTCTAGGGAGGAGAAACAAGTGGGAGGATGGAAACCATAAAAGGAGGATTTCCTCTACCTATAAACTGGCATGTATGTAACTGCAATTCATCTGGGAAACTAAAGTGTGCCTCTCTGCTGCTCAGAAGGAGCATGGCTGCAAGCTGCAGCACTGCTTCCCAAACTTCTTGGACCAGCAAACCCCTTCAGTCCTCAGCTTTTCCCCATGTTCTCCTTTGTCATGGACCTTTGAGTTCCCAACCTCACAATAGTGTTGTGGTGTCCAGGCCCCCTCACAGGCCCACCAGCTCCCTGTATTCCCCAACTCCGAGACCCCTTGGCCCAGATTGCCCTTTGGGTACAAACATAGGGAGTTGGCCATTATGTACTCCAAGCCCAAAGCTAAAGATCTTTTTTTCCAGAAACATGCTTTCAGAAACTAAATAAACCAGTCTTTTGGATATAGGTTAGTTTTTTTTTTGTCTCCTCTGTTTTTCTGTTTTTCTTTCTTTCCTATCCGTGATACCTCTTGGCTAGTGTTACTACTTTCTCTGGATTGATTCCTTTCTCCGCATTGCTGCTTTGTGAAGGATGGATAAAAAACAACAGAGGGAAAGTTTCCTTTCAAACACACATCCTTCTGGAGGGTGTTACTCTTGTGAGTTGCACGAGAAGTCGGATGACAGGGAAGTTACCCAGGGCACTCAGTGCAAGCTCCCAATGCAAGGACGAAGGAGGCCAAGCGTGTGAAGGGAAAAGGAGCACAAGCCCTGTGAGCGCTGAGCCTGGAGAGCGATAGGGAACGGAGGTGGGCCTTGACAAAACAAAGCCAGCTCAAGTTCAGCCTGGACGGGGTGTGAAGCCAAACCCCAAATCTGTTTTCTTTGACTGGGTAACTTAAGACCTGCACTTGGATGCTGTGGTCCAGGCCCTGGCCAAGGACACAGAGCATTAGACTGCCTGGGTATGGGGAAAAAGTTGTCAGATTTGTCAGTCTACCTCCCAAGCCTGTCATATAAACGTGTCCTGAACTTTAAGCATGTGTACAGTCCTGGTCCCAATGCAACATTTGAAAATGTGTCCTCAATCCATTCCTTCCTCCTGATGAAAAGAACAGGCTTTATAGAGAATAATTTAAACATAAAGTTGCCTTTTGTTCTGCACTGTACTGAAGCACGGAGATAGGAAACATACACAAAGTTCTATTTAATTTTAGATTGGCTGAATAGGAAGATTTTTCTGCTGCTTCTTGCCCAAACACTTTCCACCCCCTGCTCCCCCTTCAAGCCTCCTTCCATAACAGCAGCTGATGGTTGCATGTGGTAGAGCCTGGTTCTGCTGGAGACCTTGCCCAACTCTGTCCTGGACCTGGAGCCTGATGTGATATCTGGATAAGTCCAAGCCACTTTTTCTCTCCCCGTCTCCCAAGTCTATATAAATATAGAATCTGTATTTTCACATGGCCTCCTTTTTTTTTTTAAATCCTGAGTTAGACTAAATAGTGAAACAACTGTTGATTATGTTATGAAGCCTTACTTATGGCATGGTTGTCTTCCTCAGCTTGACTCAGCTCAAAAAAAAAAAAAAAACCACCAAAAAACAACAAATGCTTCCAGAACATAAGGTGACTGTGGCTAAAGCTTTCCAATACCGCCAGGGCCTTCAGTTCACAAGAAGTGTCCTGGTTTTGGTTTGCTGTGAGTAGAAACCTAAACAAAATCATGAGCTCAACCTTATTTCCACCCCTGAGCTCCACTACGTTAGAGGCAAACGCACAAATTATACACAGCTGACATGAAGAACTTTACAGGACCATGCGCAGTTTAAAAATCTTGTGGTAAAAGGAGAGGAAGCTTCTATATGATTTACATCCCATTTCAAGCTGCATTCGGAGCCTCCATAGTATTTCCTTGCTCTGGCTTGGCGAGGGAGCTGCCTTGGCCATCAGCCAGCTGGCGAAGGTGCAGCTTTCGGGCCTCCCCATGGAGGCCTACTCTGCAGGTCAGCATCCCAGCTGCGGGCAGGAGAGTTGGGTCCTGGCCAACTTGGCATGCTATGTCCCTGTTGGGTGAGGATGCAGAAGGCCAAGTCCCTAAGTTCCTAGAAGCAGGGAGAAGGTCTGTATGACCCTCGGGACCTGGTGCTTCATACCAGCATTAGCTCGGAAGGCAGGAGGTGTCTCCATCACACAGGACTGGATGGGGGGGTTGGATTTCTGTTTTTCTGTTTCCTAATCCCACACTGAGTGGGACAGGGCTGAAATCTACTGCAAAGTTAGGTCTGAGTCTTCCAATTCTCAAAATGATATTCAGACTCATAGCTTTATTAAAATCACTGCAGTAATTTTTACCTAGAGAGCATTACACTACTCTTCAAACTGAGAAGTGTTGTGGTTGAGGAAGACCCCAAAATCAGGCAGTGTTCAGATTGGGGCCTTTCAGTTTCACAATTTTGACTATTAAAAAAAAAAATAATCACTTGTCATGCTTCTTAAAAATCTATTAGTTCCTACCTACTCCCAAACTCTCGTGTTGGCATGACCAACAGAAGTGGGCCCACATGATGTGCAATTTAATTTGCCCACAGAGGAAAAACTTCCAAATTCCTCCTATGCTGATTTATTCAAAATTCATGAGTTTGGATTAGAGTTTTCTCTTGAGTCTTTTAATCACTTGAAACCTAGATGGTCCTGCTGCATCAACATAGCTGTTTGGTTCTTTGCTTTAGGCAATGGTCTTGGCTTCACGTACAAAACAGTACGATGAGGCTTGCGGTTTTGGGATTCTGAACCCAGTGACCCTGGAAAACCTGGCCTAAGTCCCTGGTGTCTTGTATGCTATGTGGCAAAAGGTACATCTTTCTCGTTTTAAAACTTGTTGGTTTTACACTTTGCTAAACTTTATTTGGAATCATTTCCTGGGAAAGAGAACCTTTAAAGCTGCTCTTTTACCTTTAATTTGGGCAAGCAGGCTGAGTGCTGCTAATATGACAATGCTTAAAGGGATTAGTTAGCACATAAGCAGTTCAATCACTGATCTCCCGTAGAACATGGGTTTTTTGGAAGTGAATAACGGCTTCTTTTCCTTAATGACCTTCAACTGCTTTTTCTGCATGGATACAGGGCATTTCCTCAATATCTGAATGAGACCAACAAGCAGTGTGCTGACATAACTCTAATGGTATCGCACTTCCATGAAAATTAGTCAGCTGAGTGAGGTGCTGAGTCAGCTTTAGTCACCTTATGGAACACTATACCGATGATGATCAAAAATAGAAAATGCTTTGTGGTATGACCATGTCTTCATTTCTCAGGGAAGCAAAGAGAAGCTTCTTGGTCCCACAATACCTTCTTATAATTCCTCATTAAGCTAGAAAAAGTAGCAAAAATCAATTTCTGAGTTTCTGCTTTCACTTTCAGCTTTCTGAGAAACTTATGCTTCTTCCACCCCTCTTGAAAGAAGATTTTGTCCGGGTATTCGTTGTCTCCGTGGTGATTTTCTTGCACTTGTATGTAAAGCTAAGTAACTCCAGCATACCTATACTTCAGCTGGAATGGTAGGAAGCTACTTGCTTTTCCAGTGTCCCAGATGCTTGCAGTTTCAATGCACATTCATAATAGGGATCTTGATCTCTTGGTTCCCATGAAACAGCTGTATGCGTCTCGGATGTGGCAGCTTGTGAAGCACAGAATGCTGGAGGACAAATGTATTCGTGGTTGAAAAGGCACGGATGAAAACCAACTCCGAGTTCCTCATTAGGAAACATGTACAAAGAAGATATTTTACATGTAGTCACAGAATATTCATCCCACCTTTTCTCCCATAAATGCCTAATAGTTTAATCTGTTAGAGAGGCAACTGTGGTTACTCCTTCAGAAGGAAGTTAATGAAGTTCAACAAGAAGCTAGAATTAAAATCCTCAGGGATATTCAGTATGTTATATAGCCTACTGCATTCCCTCCTGTGTGTGTTTGAGTGCTTGCCTCTACCCCGGAGAATGTCCTTTCATTCTCTGTTGGCAAATCACACCATTTTTATTTTGGGTGAAGCTTCAGTATCGCTTCCTATCGCTGTTCTCAGTCCTGGTCTCCCAGGACTCAGAACTCAGAAGACTCCCACTTCATTTCTTTAAAGCTCATTTGTCTCCTAAAATACTTTTTTGGAAGTTAAATATGCAGAGCAAAGTAATAAGAAGGCCTTGCAGCCTGTTTAACAAAAGGTTAAAATCCAAAAATAGTTCCTCAAAGTTGTGGGTGATTTCAGGCCAGGTTTGCATTTTTCAAATTCTTGCTTTACCTTATTTGGCCATGTAAAATGGGATCCAGCGGTCTCTGGGGCTTCAGCTGCGTGGAGATGGGGCTTTGTTAAGAAGAAAGTATGTGCTTTTTACTTCAGAGACACATGGCTAAATATGGGCTGTGTTAATAACAAATGAGTCTGCTTTCTGGCAGAGTTACAGATTCCCAACATCCCTCAAGTTAAAAAGGCAAACGCGCAGCGGCCCTTCAGCATCCAGCTCTGTGACTTCGACAGCAACTGTATTGGAAGGTGGGGGGGAGCAAAGGGATGTGCTGACACGGACAGTGATGAAGCTTGTTTTGATTTCAGCGAGAAGTAGTTTGGGTATGAGATGGCTGGAGTTGTCTAAAGCAACAACTTGAAATGAAACCAAGTATGCCAAAGAACGAGAGTCAAGTAGCTTTTGTGAGCTGAGATTGTGTGTAATCTTTTTTCTTTTCTGCTATAGTTTTCTTATTTTTCGGTAGTTTCCTTCCTGTGAGCAGCTATTCTCCATCTGAAAAATACAAATAGACAAAATGTGGCCAAATAACATGCATGGTTTCAGGGAACAAATATTGTCTTAGGATCTGATATTGGTCAAGTGATACAATTGAGGTGTGCCTTATAAAAATGTAGCTCTTGGGACAGGAGTGGTATCAGATTAAAAAACCTCTGCTGGCTGCAGACTTTATTTACCCGTTCACAAGTGTTGTGGCTAAAATATTGCCTCTTGGTGCTTTGTTAGGCATGAAACCTGTTGATGCTGGGGCTGAGGTGAAGAGTGTAAGACAGTAATGGAGAAGAATGGATGTATTAAAGCACGTGTTATGTAAAGCATTAACTCTATAACCATTTCTTAAAATCTAACAACAAGGTTGGGGAATTCTTGCAGGAGCAATGGGAGCGTATGGCCAGAGGCTCTCAGGGAACTGTCAGGCCCAGAGTAGATGTCAGGAAAAAGATGTAGGCAGTGAAACAGCTTGGGCACTGCTGATGGGTCAATACAAGCTAGCTACATCCTCATGCTAGTTAACAAAGAGATTTAGCTCCTCAGAAGTAATTGCAGGCCAAAGTCCTTATAGATGGTTCTCTGCTCACCAATTTAAAAAAAAAGAAAAAACCAACCAACAGAACAACTTAGAAAAAACAGCAAAAGTTTAACTTTTCTATTAAGCGGGACTTTGCTTGAATCATGGAGGAAAGGCTGAGAGAGTAGATCCCAGTGAGACTTTGATTAGGAACACATTATATCTCGAGCTCCGCTGCTTCACGAGCTTACTGTGTAGGCGATGAAAACATGAATTGTCTAAAATCTTTTTGGAGATGTTGAAAACAAGACAGCCACAAGAGCTTGCAGGCATGCGGATGGCACGGTGCATGTCTGTGCAGCTGCATCATGAATAGAAGCAGATGAGGGGTCAGTTGCACCATGAATGCAACACCCTGTCTTGATATCCGTTTTCCATAAAATTTTAAATTTGCCACAGTCTCCTTGTGTGTGTATTACCACCTGGATTGTACAAATGTATTGAGTAGAGCTGGTTGAAATTTTCTTGTGAGAAGAGTCTTGCAGGAAAGGATTTTACTGAAAAATAAAAATTTCACATGAAAATGGAAAACTCTTCCTGGACAGTTATTTTGGGGTTTTCTTGCTCTCCCCGTTCAAAATATTTTCCATGAAAAGAAAAGGAATTTGGAGTTAAGGAGACTTGCCTTCAGACTTCCTGTGAATATTTGTACTTTGTGGTGGGACGGAGGAGAATATTCATTCCCATAAGTGTTGTGTGGATTAAAGTCTTGGCAGACCTTTGAACATGTGAAGTGTTACAAAACCTCTGTTATTTTTGATGTGAAGGACATTCTCAGTCTTTTTTTAAATGGTTTTGAAAGCCAGAGGGCAAAGAGCTCCTTAAAAGCCAAGTGCTGGAATTCTCACTCTAATGCATTTGCATGTCCAAGGGCAGCATAACTTTTTTGGCTACTGATTTTTTTCAGTTTTTTATTTCAGTGCTCAGGTATACCTGGATATTTGTAGGAGTGAATGTCTTCAGTTGGAGTTGCAGGTGGTTCAGGACTGTCTCGAGTTATTCTCGAGGCCTCTTAGGCTCCCTACCCGGATTAAGGGCTTTGTCCTGAAGTTTTGCTGGAGTTCTTCATCACAGTTGGTGCTGGTTTTACACCACTGTTGCATGATGATGAGCTGGTATTAGTGGAAGGTGACTGCTGAGGACTGATTTCACTTGGCTATATTGGCTTGATTGTTATGACTTTGAAATGTGTGATGACCTGTTCAGGAGCCTGCTCTGGAATGAAGTCCTGAGGTGGCTGGAGAAGAGGTAAGTGAAGGAATGAGAGCAGGATATAGTCAAAGTCACCTTAAAATGGTGCTTGTTTTACTCCCTGTGGCCACTGCCTGAAGCTAGTGATTTTAACAATTACTTCTGCACCGTATCTACAGACAATCTGTAGGATTTTGATAAGCTGTGTCTTCTCATACACTCAGAGACTGTCAAGAACCTGTATCTGTGCAAAGGTGGGGATGCAGCAGGCTTGTGGCTTTTCCCGGGGGAAAGTCGTGAGTAGGAGCCAATCTATTCCTCTAGCTTGGGCAAAGCGTGCCACAGAAATGAAACTGCTCCTGGGGGCTCTTTAGTAGGCTTCAGTAATGTGGTTATCAGATTTCTGTAATGCTAATGTTATCACTGTTCGTGCTGCCTCTGTTTTGACTCCGAGCACCGCCCACGTTCTCAGAGCGTGGAGATAGTTTGTGAGGCTTTCTCTGTGCTGGCTGGATGTGCCCACGTACTGAGGTACGTTGGGACAAGGCTGGAATTCATGCCTGAAATGCCTGGTGCATACTGACAAACCCACTCCCGCTGCCTGTCTGTTTGGAGGAGGCACCGGCCGACCAAAGGGCCCTCATGGCATCCGATAAGTTAATTACTGGTGGCTTAAATGTTTATGGGATGGAATGTGCCTCCCATTCAGCACCTGACCTGTGCTGAGAAGCTGCTTTGACAAGATGTTTCGTGGGTGAATGGTTTAAAGTGTCTGTGCAAACTCAATAGTTGTTTGAATGATGCGTTATCAGTGCTTCTCTGTAACACTGAGGCTTCTTTGCTGGCTGTTTTAAAATATTAATAAGCACAGCATGCTGGAGCTGGGCACATCGGCTCTTCAGGCACAAGGGTTCCTACGAAGCAGCTGTGTAGCCCCCTCAAAACTAGTCCTGTGTGTGTGTGTAATTGCGCTGCTAAAAATTACAAGGTAGTCATTGTTTATGACCTCATCTACCCTTCCGACTTCCTCTTGGAAGGACGGGCACGGCTCCATGTCCCCGAGGCAACCGGAGGCCACGTGCTGCGGCTGGTGGTGGTTGGCCGCACCAGCCAAAGCGTGACACTTGAGAGGGGAACATCCGAGTGGGGACCAACACTTGCTCTTCAGATAGTCCTATCTGAGCGTAGGACAGGGAGGGACAGCCTGTCAAGTGGAAGAGGGAGGCTTGCAGGATGAGCCTTAGGGAATGACTTCTCGTCCAACATAAAGAAAAGCCATTATTCTGTAGTAAGGTAGTATATGAACTCCAAGCAGAATAGTTAGTTTCAAACAACTTAATGGGTGAATAGATTCTTGAATTGGGGAATAGGGTTTTTTTCAGGAAATGAGAAGAAAGAAGGGAAGCGTGCTTTTCCTTTGGAAACAATAATGCGGGATTTGGATTATCAGATAGCAGCTGTACTGATGTAGACACAATAGCTGTCTGCCAAGAGCATGCTGACAGCTTAAGGACAATTGCAATGCTCCTACCAAACACTGGTATCCACTGTAGGAGGCATCACTGACGGCCTTGGATGAGGCTCTTACCAAGTGGAAGTTTTCTCCAGTATTGCAGCTCGACATCCTTGGGAAACTTTTGATGAAAAGATTTTCTGTAGGGTAGAAAATACAATTTTATCAAAATTTAAACACGTTTTGTGAAACTATGGATCTTGAAAAAAATATTTAGCAAAATAAAATGAGTGATTACCTTCCTCTGTTTGATTTTAGCTGAATAAAATCAGAATATCTCATTTTGAAATGAAACATCCATACCAAATCCATCCCCTTTTGGACTTTTTCAGCCTTTCATTCTTGTTAAGGCTGAATTATTCTTAAACATTGGAATGTTTGGTTTTTTTAGAAACAGAAACTGATTCTTGACTGGCTTATCTGCAATAAATTAATTCAAGTATCTGCCTACCTGCTAAAAAGCATTCAGGACACTATTCTTTTAATTATTTCATTCAGGCTGCTAACCTCTAAATTTAAAACAGCACTCCCCTCTCCAGTCACAGCGTTTCACTAAGAGCTTATTGTAAGGCAGAGAAGACAACACCAGGGCAGCATCACCCAACGCATCTGAGCTTGATATTGTCTAGACTCCCAGGAAGGAAAAAAAAAATATATTAAAAATGGTGCAGTGCATGGTAAGCTATGCAAGATCAAAACTCATGTCTTAGTGATCACACAGGGGCAGATGGGGGTAGCTCTTTTGTTAGTGTGACTACACTAATGCTGGGGTGTCCTGGGCCCCTCATCTGCCTTTGCTGGCTGGTGGATTCACCCACTCTACCATGTCTCTTAGGGCTGATTGATACAGCAGGCACAAACGAGGGGAAGAGGGAAGGAGGTGGCTGTAAAGACTGAAACATTACCCTGGGAGACCCTGCAGGCCCATGACTTGCCGCCTTCACTCTTCTGTGAAAAATGACACGAGGAATGGGTTGATAGTTATATTATTATTATTACTATTGCAGGGCACCTGCGTACAGACCTCAGGGCGCAGCTCCTGCTGGGTGGAGCTGTTATTTTGGGCTTTGTGCACATCTTGCTGCTTGAAAGCAGGGAGAGCAGCAACCTTAATGGAGAGCAGAGCCTTTTCCAGAGCTAAACCTCGGGGGAGCAATGCAAGCATCTGCTAGAGGTGTTGCTGGGGAAGAGGGAGGAGTGTGGACAGGACTCTTCTTAATAGCTTCCTGCCACACGGGAGAGAACATGTCTTAAAATTATCATTATCAAAGAGGTGGACACCTCTTTGTCTGCTTGATATGCTTGTTGTCCTCAAGCATAGGTAGGGAAGTGAGGACACTGGTGTTCGGTTATGCTGTAGTGGTCCGGGAGGATATCATGGTCAGATGGAAAAACCATGAGATTAAAAGATTCAGAGGATGTTTTTGATGGGGAAATGAAGTGTGAGAGACAAAGCAGCAGTGGAAATGAGAAATCCCTGACCAGCATACCTTGCTTTAGAAGGAGTCAATGGAGGCCCCCTCCCTAACAGTGGGGCCAACAGCCTCCAGCAGATTGGAAAATGATTATGGGCTGAACATTAAGCAAAACACAGGGCCTGGGAAAGGGCATGTTCTTGGTGGGGTTTGAGAGCTATTTCCCTCTGTCTATTCTTGTCTTGCATAAATATTCTAAACTGGCACCAGTCTGTAGCCACTTGCAGCCAATGTTGCATATTTTACGTGTACCCGCTTTTTGTAAATGTGACTTAAACTGCTTAGATCTGAAATTTAGGTTTAATTTTAAAACAGGAGGGATGGCTTATAAGCCTTCGTGTAAAAGGAAATGTTTTAGTACCCAGTTATTTTTAAACATGTTTTGGCATTGCAAAGTGGTGCGAATCAAGTGACGGTTCTCACATTGTACCTAGAAATAGGAAAGACTTCACAGAAGAGTCAAATAATACTGAAATTTAAAAGGTTAAGCTAGCAGCAGAAAGAGAGTTAATACAAGTAAAAAATAACATGATTTTTAAGGACTTGGAGCTGTTTGATCGGACCTGCTACTGTGTCAGCATGTCTTCTCTGCCTGAAAACTCTTTGCATCCGTTGTCCAACTTTGGTTAAGTGTGATAGTGGGAGGAAAGTACTCAATATAATGGAATTTTGCCAAGGTTTATGAAAGCCAGCAAAAGGGTGGAGAAGCCATTGCTGTCGCCCAGAGAGAATTTAGAGGTGATTGCAACCTTTCATAGGCACCACAGAATCCATACGGGGGAGCCCTTGTGAATGTCTACGCTGCAGGGAAAGCCGCCTTGGGAGGTTCTGTCTCCCCCTTGGGCTTCATCAGCTCCCACTGCCTCGGGAACTGCTTCTCCTACAGCTCTGAGATCCCTGTGTAGTAAGAGAGAGGAGCCCAGGCAGTGCTTGAAGAGATGGGGAGGTGCCATAAGGCTTTGTAAAAAGCAATTAAAAAAAAAAATTAAATGGAAGCAATAAAAAGCAAATAAAAAGAAGCAATTAAAAAGCAAGCAGCTATGTGCGTAGTCAGAATCTGTTGCTATCCCTGCCCTGTCCCCTTTGTGTCTGTGGCTCTGTGCACTTATCACCCCACCAGTTGGGGGAGAGAGAAACAGCCAGTTACTTCCACCTTTGTACTGGGGGTAGGCCGTGCTCTTTTATTTATGGAAAATATTTGTAGTGGGATGGTCACACAATGATGGGCCGAGCAGAGCCCTGTTTGTTGTAGCATGGAGATGGTAGAGTGTGGCGATGGTGATGAGCACCGTCCCCTCCGTGCGAGCCCAAAGGCAGTAGGTACCTAAACTACTATGGACACGGAGCTAAGATGGCCCCAGTTGTCTGAGCTCCTACTAACAACATCGCAGGGGTGGGGGGAAATCGTGCCTCTAGCAACAAATGTGAAGTCAAGATGTGCAAATTCCCACTCTGGGGAGTGTTGCATCAGGGTATGAAGTGGTGATTAAATTGCAGAGAACATGCTGGACTCTCCACTGCTTGCTGCCCACAATTTCAGACACACATTAAGTTAATGAGTATTATTAATAACAATTTTATGCCCTGCTTTCTGAGGAAGAGGATAGATTTAAGGTTACCTCTGTCTTTAAAAGTTCTATAAATACATGAAAAATAGAAAGGGAAGGGAGGGTGAGAATGTGCCTTTCACAAGGCTGCATTTCACAGATACAAATTGTAACACGTTTCTGCATGCTTTTTTTTTTAGTCCTGCTTTCCCAGTACTAGGTGGTGGAGTTGTTCACTGGACCTGCTAAGGAGAGGTGCAATTTGGAGGTCCTGCATAACTTGACATCTCATTGCAGTGCTGGGTTTCAGAGCACTCATTTCTCCTTGCCGTGGGGGTTGCTGTGATTGCTTTCAGGTGGAGTGGATTTTCAGTGGGAGGGGGCAACTCTTTGGGAGGGGTTTGTGTGGAGCAGGCTCTGTGTTGGGTGATGAGGCTGGTGTTGGTACTTAGTCTTCCTTATGGCTGTTCTAAGCCTCATCTTTGTGCTTACAGGGAAGAAATCTGCTCCAAAGAGTCCTGTAGCCTGCGTGAGGGTGGGATGTGACAGCGCTGGGACGATGCTCAACAGGAGTGAAGTTAAAGTATCCTACACTGTGGTGGCTGAGTTATGAAATGGCGTAAAGCCTGTTCTTTAGCACGCAGAGCTTGCATATTCCTGGTGATGGCCAAAATAGGAATATTTTGCTGTGGCAGGATATCCTGCTAAAGCAGCAGTATGGTGTAAGCTGACAGTTTTCGCTGTGGAAAAGCTGTGCTCTCTTAAAAGATTCTCATAAAGACCAAGTTACTGCTTTATGGTTCGTTTCCTATACTGTGGAAGTGATGGGCTAGCTATATTATTTTATGGAGTAATATGTAATGGTGTTAAATTTTTGGATCTAGCAAAAGAGTAAGATTTATGAAACACTGCCGTTTACAAGTAAAGGAAAAAGAAGTCACAGGGAATTGCAGTAGATAGTTTTTAAATCTCTTTGAAATTGGTTGTAATGTTTTAAAAGTTTTCATTATGACAAAGTGCCTCTCTTGATTTCCAACTTTGAATGCCTTTTGAAGGCAAAGATAATTGTTTTTCACATGAATCAAATGACCACGTTCACTTTGGTCTTCAAAGTGAACGATCCACTGACCAGTGTTAATGAGAAAGGGTGCTATTAGAGTCAACAAAGATTAGTTTCTGCAATGCTGTGCCAGACTGTAAAAAAGAATAGTACAACTGTGAGCAGTAAATCAGAATTTTGCTGTGAAAGAGTTTAACTTAGCAGTTCTGGAAATCCAGATTTTCAGTTGCTCCGAGACTCAGGTGATGGAATTTTTTTTGTGTGTCAAATAATAATTTTAGATCCAGATCTCTTAGATCTCTGGTTTCATCATGCTATTGCATTCCCCTTGGAAATCAATGGAAAATCGAGCATGGGCAGACTATGTTGATCATTGACACTATTGGCTGATGTTTTACAAATTAAGCTGTGCTGTATTTTTGGCACTGTTCTTTTCCTATTCTTTTAATGTTCTTTTAAGATCCTGACTTTGAAACGGGTTGGACCCTCAGCCTTTACACTTACCGGTGCAATTCTTCTTTCACTCTACCTTCTGCAGGGTGCAGCAAGCAAAAATACATTTTTGTTCTGTCCAGCACACACACCAGACGTAGCCTGGCTGTGCGTGTGTGGTGGGGAGCGGAATCTGGCATGCAACAAAGTGGTGTCTGCCTGTGTGGCTGGTTTGTTCCTCATGAGCACTGCAGGCATGTCCTTGGTCTGCAGTTAGTGTGGGCTTTGCTCTCAGCCAAAATCCCTTGAAATGGGGATGGGGGGAAGGAGTTTTTGTTTGATGCATCAGCAATCAAACCTCTCTGGTGCTCCTGAAGAACATCTCAGGGCCTATTTTTCAAGGGGGTGGTGGAAATAGCTGTGCAATGGCTAACCTAAATATGTTTCAGAGAGGGTTTGGGGACATAGATGTTTTTGGAAGAGAGGGCAAAAGGTGGCTGCATCTTTAGAGAGAGAACATGGGACGCTTGTCACTCTCCCCCTTCCGCTTGGTAAATCCATGCTTGCCAAAGGTGTTTCAATCTGCCTGTTTCTGGCAGTACTCTTGCCCAGGGGAGCACTTTGACCATCCCTTTTCAACACCAGAGAAGTTTACATCAGTCTTTAAAAGGTGATAAAGTTAGTGTGAATGTGTCCTTTATTAATCAAACCTAACTAAATGTTGCTGTTGTCTTGCTTGATAAGTCTAGGGAAATGAGGTATAACAGAGTGGATCTGAAAAGTGCTCTTCAAACAGTTGTCAGGGGATCCTTACCCAAGTGAAGGAATGCGTCTGTGAGGCCTGAAGCCAGTCAGTGTTTTCCCCAATCGGTCGGACAGTGGAACAGTGACTCATGATTAGATATATTTGATAATGGAAAATTGGGGCTAGAGGGTGGGGCTCAGGAATTTTAGGTAACAAGCTTCTGATTCAAAAGCTGAGAGAAAAAGGAAAAATTATTTGAATATGGGTTGTAGTCCAAGGAAGACAAATGTGAATTTCTGCTTTGTAACAAGCCAATAATTTGTTTGTTGGTTCCAAGGTGGGAAACATGGATAGGTTGCAGTTCTGCAGAAAAAGATAAAAAAAAAAGTGGTTGAGACAATATATTATAGTGAAAAAGCCAGTTATTCCACAAGGTTAGAGAGACAGAGGTGACAGGATGTGCAAAGTGATCCTACTCCACGTGGATGGAGATAGTAGTGGTAATTCCTCAGTGATACCCAAATGGAGGGGCTTGAAAAGAGGAAGAAGACAAACCAGGGCCCTACATCGTGAAGAGAAAGACATGGGACTGTGCAATTTAGGGAAGGCAAAGCTGTGAAAGAAATTAAAGTCTTCAAATAAATGAATTGTTTGCAAAAATAAAAGCAATAATCTTTTCTGTGGTCCATGGTGGCCAGAACAGGCATTAGATGATCTTGCTGACAGCAACAGTAGTTGGGATAGGCGACTTTGCAGCATCTCTGTTCAAACCATGTAGATGGTGAGTGGTGTGAGTGCAGTTGATCCTTGCTTGGAGATGTGACGATGTGGTGTGAACTCATGAGGTCTCACTTGGTGCTGTGCTTCTGCAATCGAATGGAGAGGAGGAAAAAGCCCTTAACCTGTGGTGATCCAACGTTTCGTCCAGTGCTTGCTTCTGCCTTTCTTCAACCCCATCCTTCCAATTCCTGAACCCAGGCTCCTCTTCTTTGCCCTGCCTGTGTGTTGGCATAAATTACGCAGCAAGTCCTTTCAGGCAGGGGCTGTGTTTACCTGCCTATTTATCTGGCTCCAGTTTTGACTGGATCTTCAAGCATTAATCAAGAACCATTGTTAATATGGTTAGATTATTCAGAGCAGAGCAATCTGAAGTCACTTGGTTATGAAAGGCTCCCCGGAGCACGAGTGCTTGCTGTGGCCCAGAAATGTTGGCATGCAAACGGATTACGTGGTGGGATTTATGTGGCAAACTTGCAGTTCTTCCTCGTGCAGACACCACACGGTGTCACGGAGATGGCGCCTGCTGTGTGCAATGTTATGTGCAGCCTTCCTAAAGGGGAGCACAGACTCCAGTCATGGAAAACAGCGCTGAAGAAACCAGTTTGCCAGGAAAAGGGGAGATAAAGCTGGAGAGAAAGTCTTTGGAGTTTGTTAAGTGAGATGAAATGAACAATAATTGCTGGGGAGGGGGTGTTATAGGGGCCAAAGATGCAGGGTGTGAAGTGACTCCCTCTGTACACGTTCTCCAAAGGGATGGAAGTTCTGATGCTTGGGTGTCGGTTAGATGAAGCACAGCTCTTTGAAATGGGCCAAAACCCGTTTTCCTTTTGCATTTCTCTGCTGCTGTGTGCCTCTACTGAACGTTCCTGCCAAATCTGCTCTCTGGGTTGGCGGGGAGAAACCAGGCATAATTATCCGTATCATCTGCCTTGTTTCAGAACTACTGCTGTTACTGCTGCAGCCTGGCAGCCGCTGAAGGTACAACATCTCCTGAATGGGGATTCAGGCCCTGGAAACCATGGTTATGTTCCCCGCTGAAGTTGTGGGAACTGTTGAGAAGGTCCCCAGATGTTTTACCTAGAGGGTCTCTCAGAGCTGTTAAGGACAGCCACCTGGGCAGACACACTGTGGGGTACGAAGCAAAAAAATTACTTAAAATTTTTAATTTCGCTAAGAATAGTTTTAAAATGCAAAACTTGTGCTTTAAAAACAAACAAACAAAACCACAAAACAAAAAAGCCAACTGAAACCCACAAAATGACTAAAGGTCTTAATGGAGACTGTGTTAAATCTTAACCCGAAACCATAAATCTGCCCCAAATATTCAATGCAGGAGAAGAGCTCTGAAGATGATCAAAGCCACTCTTTCAGTGCATTTTAACTAGCACAGCCAGGGAATTTCCTAGCAAGTCATTATTTGTATGTGAAAGTGGAATGTGTTAAATATCTATAAAGCATGCTCAGCTCAGAGCAGCGAAACTGTCTTCCTGATTTCTGCTCTGGACAAGTTCAAAAATACAGAGCTCACAAAATAAAGCACAAGGAGAAGATGTGTGTGTCCAGCATCCGTGTCTCCAGCTGTGGCAAATACTCAATTCTTGAGACTACAGCAAAGAAACCACTAACAGAGCTATGAACTTGTGTGAGAGTTGCATATGCAGTGAGACACAGTTTCTTTCCTAATCCATATGGTGATCAGTTTAAACCATGAAGTGTGAAATGTGATTACCCTTGTCCAGCGTTTGAATTAAGGGGCTGTAAGGGGAGGCTCAGTGCTCCAGCTTGCATGAGGGAGGGGAAAACAGGCACAAAGACCAAGAGCTGCTCTGCGTGTCTCTGAGGCAGGGCAGAAAGAGTCCTCTTCCATTTACTCACTAAGATTTAAATATGATGAAATAGAAGCATTGACATTCTCTCAGGAGGGTCTAAATACAAATCTTTGTTATGGACAGCAGCTGCTATGGAGGACAAACAAGTGACACGTTAGGCTTTCCTGACAAATTGGAAATCAATTTTTGGGAAAAACAAGACACTCAGAAATGAACATTTAACTGGTGCCAGGCTTTGTGGAGATCATAACCACTTATGCCATAGATAGATAGGGTTACAATCTTACCTTAGCTTTACCTGAACATCTGTTAGTTGGCACAAAAGTCGGAGTGCAGCTGCCTGTGAATGAACCTGTATTTACAGATTATTTCTTTTTTCCCCCTGGTAACCTCATCTATTTTGAGTGTGCCTGCTGGTTATATTGTGAGGGAAGTTGACGGGAACCTCTTTGTTTCATTTTTCAAGAGTTGACAAGTTACTGTGTCTGCTTTGGCACGCTTGTGACGCTGATGTATCTGAGTAGGTGCAGCGATGTGGAAAGACTACCACTTCTTCTGTCTGCTGTAGAACAGAATTGGGGAGGCCTTGTAGTATTGTTTTGAACTGGCTAGAAGGAATCGGTTTTGCCCCCAAAAGTATTTTACACCATGTCTAAATGAAACCAATACAGGTGTGTCTACAGAAGTACAGAAAATAGTATTGACAGTGGGCTTCAGTTTGCAATGTGCTGACTTGGAGCCCCTGCCCTGCCCTGAAAGGTTTCTAGTAGCAATTATTAGAAAACCTGGTGTGCTTTGCTGTTGATCTAACACTGGTACTTTTCACACCACTAGGCTGGGAAATTCACTTTGGGGTTGGATAACCTTTTGAGTCTGCGCTGCCATTTGAGCTGTTAGTCTTATAGAGAATCCATGATATTCACCAAATTGTGTCTGTGTTAGGCTAGAAAGTGTAAGTGAGAACAGCTGAAAACTAGTGGTGGTTGTCATTGAAATACCAAGTGAAATTTTCTGTCGCTTCTTCACTTGCTTTGTTTTTCTAGACTGAGTTACCATGGTTATCTAGCCAGCTATAGCAGCTTTCTAGAGTCAGAAGAGTCACTGCCCTGCTCTCGAAGCAGCTGTGTGAAATGCTTTGGTTTTAGCAATGTGGTTTCATCTTAGTGCACTGGCATCCTCTGATTGCCCTTAGAGAGAGACGAATCCCATAAATACCAACATTCACAGCTCTGTTTGCTGCAACTGACTGCTTGCAAGCACTTGACTCTGCTTGCAGTTGCTGGGGCTTGAACAAATTATAATATTCATGAGATATTGATGGTTTGTATCAAAGAAAAAAGCCCCTTTTTTTCCAAGCCTGGAATCTAGACTTAAAGAAATCCACACAGTACAAAAAAACCTCTCAGCTTTAGTTTGGTGGGATGCTAGTATGTGGTTGGTCTCACTGAAGACAGGATGGTGCTCTCCCACCTGCCTGTGAAATGCTGCATAACAAATGCATTAGAGCGGTAAAGACTAATAGCCTTTACTTTTCACTGGCCTATCAAAACAAACTTACTTTTTTCTTGCCGATGTTCATGCCAAACAAGCTGTTGTGTGGACTACTGGCAAGCTACCTACAAAGAGATTCCATTTTGGTAGCATATTGCCCTTTTCTACCACATTATTAATTTATTAGTATCTTTTCAAGCATGAATCTGTGCACTGAGATCTTTTAGGGCTTTTTTCCTGGTCTGCTGTGTCCTTGAGGAAATTCTGGGGGGATGCTGGAGAGCTGCCATCACCCTGGGTGAATCTCGCGTCTGGGCGCAGGGATCTTCGCTCATGAGCTGAAGCAGACTGAACCTCCAGCCTGCCTCCTTGACCCCGTTCAGCAGCTTTGCTGCTCAAAAAGAAAAGGCAGCGGAGGGAAGCGGGGTGGCTTCAGGCTGGAAGCCAGGAGACGTGGAAAGATCCCTGTGTTTGTCCCAGTGTGGGTTCGGCTGGGGTTCTGGGGTGCCTTTATCAATCCTCCCTACTCAGCAGCAGCAGCTTTTTTTTTCATTCATGCCCTGTCCTAGGCTTGAACTGCCAGCATGTAACTGCAAGGCTGTGGATCCCACGCCAGTTAGGCAGTCTTTAAAAGGTCCATTATTTATTACAAAATAAGCAAGTACAGATAGGAATGACATCGCTTGAGCTATGAATCACGACTGACTCACGTTAAAGGTTACAAGTCCAAGTCTACTTTCATCTGTATAAAATGCTGCTCTGCTATTGGTGCTAATACATGCAAAAACAGGCGTTAGTACAAGAAAGCTTTTAATATGAAGTATTCATCTTATCTTGTTTCAGACTAGGTATTTCAAGTGTGTCATCACTCGTATTTAACAGTTGTCAAAACAGTTGAATATGGCAGAGGGATTGTTTCCCATCAGCAAACTTTGCAGCCTGCCTGACTTCAGATAATAAATCCCTTCATGGGATAAAATGTTTTCCTATGGAGAAACTAGTTATTAACTTTTGCCTTCGTCGAAGTTTTAATAATATGCTGCATACAAGAGATATCTGTGGTTTGGATGGGAGAGAGACAAGAAGAAATGCAGCAATTTATATTTACATATTAGGCAATATGTCTGGGTGATGGGGGATGCGATAGAATTAATTACGAAGAGCTGCAGTGACAGCTAAAAAATGGAGCATACAAACATGGATGTATATTTTGACTGCTGCTAGTGCTGGCTGCCGCAAATAATAGTGACTATGAAGTTGGCCCTGCTTGGCTAGTTCATTATTTCTAATTAACTCCAATTTCCTTCAGATGTATGTGGCATTAGTCATTTTTATATGGTGTATGTATAGTTTGCTTAATATTTTTTGGATTATCTGCTATTCTTATTCTGGGCTGGTTTAGTAATCCTTATGATGCTATTTCTGTGCCCCTGTTTCATGACTGAAACATGCTGGAGAAAGCATTAGGGGAAGAAAGAAAATGCACTTGGGTATTCCAAATTTCATAATCCTGTTAGTATCGATCAATGTTTTAGGAGCCACAAACACTTACGAATACTTGGCAATCTCTAAACAGTTGCAAGAAATTAATGTTCTAGTCTGGTAAATTAACACAAAAGCTATGAGTTTAATTTTTTTTTTCTAATTTGTGCTTTATTTTTGGCTTTCTTTTCTGCTCCCATGCTACTGTACTTGAGGAAATTGGCACAAGCCACAGACGTTTGTGTTTGTTGCAGGGTATCTTTTTTCCAGAGGAAGTTAAAAGCTTTTGGGTTCATGAGGCAGGGTAGCTCTGTTACTGCATTCCTGTACAGCACTTCACTCCAGTGGTCTGTGCCACAAGCAAGGCCATACAATTGCTTTGCTGGCTTATTTTCTTTTTTTTTCTTGTTGCTATTACATGAATGTAAATGCATATTTTTTTTTTTTTTTTTTTGGCATTGGCTCTTATGGTCCTCGTGCCTACGGGCTGGTGCACAAAGCACGGGAAGCTCCTGGCCAGTGCCTCCAGGCAGCTCTCACGCCTACTGTCAGCAAGCACAGCCTTCCCACATAAATCCTTTGTCTTCCTGCTAGAGCTCCCTCTGCCCTCCACCATCTCCTAGTTGTTCACCGCTGATGCGAAATCTTCACTTAAAAGCGCGGTTCCCACAGTGAGCTGACATCCGTACAGCCGCCGGCACCATCAGCACCTCTGAGCTCTGCGCTTTGCGCGTGAGCAGAAAGAGATGGTTGTCAGGGGTTTGGTAACACGTGAAGTATCTGGCATGTAACTTGTCTGGGAAACCCTAATTAAGGCCGTTCAGGTCCTGCAGCATTGGTCATCTGTGGCTGGCTGCAGAGAGCTGAGGAGATGTCATGGACTTACTGCTAGAGCCTCAGTTGTGAACTCTCGCTCTTGGTGCCAGAGCTCGAAACACTCTGCTTTTCTTGAATCCTTGAAAAAAAGGTTAAGGAAAAAAAGTGACATCTGTCTTGCACATCCCTTCTTGGCATGCAAGTAAGGGATCTAATGAGTACCAAAGGAGACTGTGAGTGGAACAGGCAATAGGCACAGGCTCAAAACTTGGCAAGAATTTTAACTGTGTAGCTTCTTTTGGTGTTTTTCATTTGTGTGGCTTTTAAAATTTAGGGTTAATTATTTGAAATACAAGCTAGCTAAGGTATATAATTATTTAAGTCCCTTAGTAGCCTTTGGAAATCAAAATTGTTTTGCTGTTAGGTTCCACTAACCTGGGGAGGAAAACACAGCTATTCCGATCTGAGGAGGAAAATACAGCTTTACAGTATCAGGCAATAAAATGAAACTTTACCCTAGCTGAGAACCTCCTTGGGTATTTGCACAACTTTGCACAATGTTTTGGAAATGTCTGATGTACATGAGCGTAATATATCGCCTGCTGGTCTCAGCTGTAGGCAAATGGCTCTGTCTCTGAATCATCCATGCAAATGGTTTGTTATACTTGAGGGGCAAATTGTATGATTAGGCAATTAATAGTAAAAACTTCATTCTTCCCCACTGGAGTGCAACAATATTGAGCTGAATGTATTGCTCATTTGCTCCTTGAAGTTCTTATTTGCTTCTTAAACAGTCAGCACTGGTTGAGTAATCTTTTTTTTTTTCATATAAGAAAAACAGCTCTAATTGCAGAGTCACTGCTTTCTGTAGTCCCGTACTGAATACTTCTCAGGCTCATTTCTCCTTTTGGGCCTACGTATAAGGAGTCATCAATACAAGATACTTCGCAATTACCTCTGCTTGTTCAGAGAAGGCAATTAAGCATGTGATTCTTCATCTTATAAAGCAATGCTTTGTCTTAATGCATCATTTTGCAAACAAATTCTGATGATCCATTGAGCACGTGAGTTAAAGTGCCCCAGGTTCATGCTGAATACTGCAGCAGCCACAGGTGGTAAATAAGGCAAAGGGATATATATATAGGTGGTCACAGTCTTTCCATGAGGGTATTTGATGTGGTTGAGGGAGAAAATTATTAGCACAGGGGAAAAATGTAATTTTCCATCCCTCGCAGGGTCACTGGTGTCCAGAAGAAATTACATCCCTGTGTCAATCTTTCCAGTGTCATCAGCTTTGACAATTACATATGTGCCTGTCTCTAATAAGCAGTAGAACTTACCTAAACTGGAGTATGTCTTTTCGGCAAGACATTACTTCTGCTTGGAAAGGATTATGTGTGTTTGTGGACCCGTTTGGCATAGATATGTGCCCATAGAATGGCATAGATTTTACTTTGTTAGATAGTATTTGAAGATGGTTTTCCAAGACGTTTTGGTTTGTGAGTTCAAACAGCCCTGTGACTGGCACAGGGAGTAAATAGGCTGGAGAAGGATCTTTAATCTGTCGTCGTTTTTCATTAATAAAGCAAAATCTAAAGAAAAGAGTAAGAATGGATTCTGTTATGGCTGAATTCAGTCTGGTACCGCAAGGTATTGCCTGTCCATGCTGTCTAGCTGGGGTTTCTCTGGTAGCCATCAGAAGTTGAGATCCCCGGTGTGTGCAAGCAGGACCTCTGCCCAGTGCCTCCCAGGCTCGAGGGACGGCTGCTTCTGATTGGTTAAAAAACACATGTATTAGTCATGATTAAAGAGTGAGAACAGGCTTTTCAATTTTATCAAGGACTCAGAATACACCTGCATAAAGCCTGCAGCCAATTTAAGGTTTGAATCAATAGGAGCATGCCTTAGGCTATTTCTGCTGACAGAAGATTTTTGCATGAGAACAGTTCTTGAGCTTATACAAGATCTGGTTTTAGTTTTAAATCTCACTCTTTACTTTAGCTAGCTTTAAACGCTGACACTTCTAACATATTTATCTTCTTGATCCAAATCATCTCACTCCATGCCCTTACCTTCTCTGCACCTCCAGAAGATATTCCTGATTATTTTTTCTTTTTTAATGTGTCTGACCATGTTACTTGAACTCCTGGTTGATGTCAGTGAACACAGGTGTCCCTGGTGTACTGGGGGAACAGAAAGGGAGGTGGCTGAGTGGCCCCTGCCCCCCTGGTCTGCAGAGCAGGGATGGCCTAGAGGCCCAGAACAGGGAGAAGACACGGCAGGCATGCGCACACCGATGTCCATGGCTGGCTTCTCTGCAGCCATGCAACTCCTCTGGCATTTTGAAGGGTGTGGGCACACGAGATGTCTGCAAGGACAAGAAGGCAGAATAGACATGACGAGTGGTGGGAGAGGCTGAGACACCCGGTAAATCCCTGCGTGCATTGGGTGCTATAAAGGTCAAGGACCACACTCCAGACAGTGAATGTCAGTTGGCCAGAAAATCCAGGATTCAGGCTGGATGTCTGTAGGGATTTTATATTGTTCAACTGAGTGCCTAGGGTACTCAGACCCATGTTAATAATTGGACACGGCAGGGGAGAGCCTTTCTTCAGTCAGGCAGCTTGGAGCAGGAGCATCGCTTCAGTGAAGGACGGGGATGATCCCTTCATCTTAGATGTGATGGGCAGTCAGCAGCTGCTGCAGCAGCTGGCTCTGCCATGGGGCTTGCACTTAGGGTTCAGGCCATTGCTGTCCCAGGCAACCCGTGCCATGAATAATCTGCAGAGGAGGCCACCTCATGCTCTTGTTTCCCTCAGGGAATTAAAAGTCCCCTTGGACCAGAGCTGCCCCTGCCCTGTGGCATGGGGTGATTGGATAGGTATTGGCAGCTCATGAAGGAAGAAAATAAAATGGTTCTCGTGATGTGGCTCACAGATACTCTCTACCTTCTCCAAAGGTTTATTGGAGTCACCACTTGCTTAAACATCTGTGATGTGAAAGATTAAGAGGGTGTATAAGGAGACTGGTCTTGTAATGTAACCTCCTGCAGCAGGTCCCTAAATTAGATGCTGCAACTACCCCATCCTCCCCCGGCAGTGATAATAGCCACCTAAAATTTACTTTGAGTATTGTGACCTAAACCTCCGTGTGGATCATGGGTGACCCACAATGACATCACTGCTGAAGACACAGGCTGAGATTGCATGGAATGATTTTCCAAAGTGATTACTGGTGGTGTCTCCCTAGTTTTAAGACACTGTGCAGCATCTGGGTTTTCAAAGGGGAAGTTCTCAATGCTGTCTGAAAACCGAAGCCTTCTGAGCTGCTTTGCATGCAGAATTAGAGAGATCCAAACTCACAGTTACTTCAGAAAATGCAGGCTGGCGTATTTCAAAATGAATTATTCATCATTTAATTTCTGGGAATAATTCTGTTGACATCACTGCTGACATAGGAATTGTCAGTCTTTCAGTTTCTTTACTGTCGCTGCGGGTACCATAGCAATGGGAGTGTTATGATACTTCCAACTCTTATCATGCGCAGAAAATCTCTGAGTTTTCTAGAAGACTTCTTTGGCTGAATGCAGAGAAAATTCTAGTCTTTGCTTTTGCTTGGCTTGGGTATCAAAATCAGAAGTTTGGTTAAATGGCAACTTTTTGCAATCTCTTTCTGCAAATCTGGTTAGTTTTTGATTTGTGATATGCAAGAAACAAAGTGAAGTGTAGTAAGATTTTAAAATATTAGCTTTTCCAGATGTGACACTTGAGCACAAGATGTTCAAAGAAAAGGCTTTTGGCTTTCTACCAAGATGGCAAAGACATTCAGGATGAACTAAAATAAATTTTGTTAATTGCCAAAGACTAAATGGAAAAGGAAAACTTTTTAATGCAGAGATATAAAATTATTCTGCCTGTTTTCCATTACGCTGATGATAAGGTCTAAGTTCCTTACTCAGACTGATACAGGTCCATAATAATTCTTCTGAAATCAATGCCTAACTTGTATTTACACTGCTATTCAGGCAAGTGAGCTGAATATTGCTCGGGTACTGTCCGCAACTCTGATAGAAGATAGTTAGACAAATCACCTCAGACTAAGCTTTTAAAAGGATTACATTAGTCCTAAAATGTATGTTTATTGGTTCATCGTTTCATATTGAAAGAAAGTACAGACTGGTCTTTGCGGAAAATGAAGCCATTTTCTTAATTGATCCTGGTTACTTTCTACTAAAATATTTTCTGAAACTTAACAGTAAGTGGAAACCTATGTTTAAGAAACCAAAAAGCTGCTTATTGGAGAGGCATGAATACTTCATATACCACTAATTAAATTTGTTTTAACAGCCCGGTTGCAAGCACGGAGCACCAGAAGTAGTAACCAATGAAAAGAAAGACTTTATATAAAAATTGTAATGGCGAAGTCTTATTTTGGATTAATCTCTGAAAGGACAACCTGCTAGTTAACCAAACAGAAAAACCTGCTGCTATTTTACCTGCACACATTCCCACTCCCTCCAAAAAACCCCAAACACACCAAACAAACAAAAAACTGAACCCCAAAACCTGGTAAAATACTGGATGATTACAGTCCTTTACATGGGAGTTGTTTGCTTCAAGTAAGTCCATGATTGCACGTATTATCACTTTACCAAATTTCCCTGACCCATGAGCTCATGTGCTGAGATAAAAGATAACATTTAAAATTCACCGAAACCACATGGGACGTCAGCTCTTGCAAACTGAAGGTATCTTGTAGATGTTAATGTTTCTCTGGGTCTAGTCCTTTGCAGAAGAAGAATCTCTGCTTGGTCATTTGCCCCTTTCTGAGCAGCCACACGGCTGTTTGGGTGGTGCGCATCGATGCTGTTTGTCCAAATGGTTCCCGCTTAAAGAGAATAAAAACGAGGAGAGGTTTGCTGCTGGAGATACTAATATGGAACTGCATCCTTCTGAAATGTGACTAATGGGCTCTGAATGAGCTAGACAGTGTTGAAACGTCATTATTTTGCCTTCTAGAAAGTGAATCTAAAATTTTTCCATGGTTTGCTTTTCTTTCTAATAGCATGCATTCAGAGTCCATCAAGAGGAGCACACAAAATTAACATGTTGGTCCTTGTGCTCTTTTGTATTTGGCCTAAAATGGTTTAGCAAATTTGATATTTTGTGCTTTTAGTTCCCACAAACCTGTGTATTTTTGCAAATACATTTGTCACTAAATTACGCTAACACTCATTTCTATTGCTAACACTGAGTAAGAAAACAATTTTCTTTACGCGTCAGATTTCATGAATCAGGAGTTTAGAGCATGCTCCAGGGTTAAATTATTAAAGTATAATACAAATGACAGAAATAACAGGTTAAAGCAATTTATATATGATATTTATTGTATGTTAAACAAGACAGACTTCAGTCATGATTAATACAGGAGAGAGAATAAAATCAAGAATCAGAGGAAAACAGAACACAAGATTAGGTTTTTAAATATTAGCTGAAGTTAACATTAAAGGAATATTAAATTCTTTAAATGCAAATCTTATCTTCTAAACCTTCCCTTTTCTCCCCTCCAAATCAAAGGGACATAGTATTACAGACTTATCTCACAGGACAAAAGGTTTAGAGCTCTTCTCACCAGTCCCCCCCAGTTGTGTTCCTCTGACACCATAGCTATATGCCCACCTTTGCATGGGCACTTTGAAGACAGAAAATGCAGCAGAGACTACTTTAGCTTCTGAGGAAATAATCTAATTGTGCAGCAGAAATGACAGTAAATAAAAAAAAAAAGAGAGAAATGTTTTTATTGGCCAGTGAAGCTCATTCCAACTTAATTTCAAAATCTTAGTACTTCTGTTATCTTCGGGTTTAAGCTCTTCTTGTGGCACTGAGTCTGGGAATGTGCAAAGTGGAGTGAACTTCTGTGAGCCTTGGATTGTTATAAGCATTCCTGCCCTTTGGCAGCGGCTTTTCTGCAAAAATAATAGGGGATTTGTTAAAATTGGGATCTAAAAGAAGAAAGCTGATAGGACTCATACTGGTCACTGCCTGTCATTAGATCTTGAGAAGCCGAAATATGCTACTTATAATTGTAAATATGTACACTGTAAATTAGATTCTACAATTATGATGAAAAACTCTGGTATGAGGAAGAAATATATCTTAATCTTCCCCATTAAGGCTCGGGTAATTATTTGCAGCAAGATGAGAAGAGTACCTGGTATCTTGTAGGGTGAACTCTAAGACACACTGATAGTTTTAATTCTGGTATAATTTCAGCTGGGGGCAACGTATCCCGTGTTGATAATGAGGCAATTCGTAACAATCAGAACAACCTTCAGAGGGTGGAATGCACATTTAATGGCACGTTCATCTTGTGTTGTGAATAGATGGCTGGCTTTTTTGAATGACTGGTGTGACAGCACCTTCTTAGGACACGTTGAGCACAGGATGCTCTATTTTTTCGTTATTGTTACCTCACTGCTATTGTGCTACTGCTGAATCTGATTAAAAGTTGGGGGGGTGGAATAGGTCATGATGGGAGAGGAACTCAAGTGACTGACAAATCAGGGGCTGGCAGAGTAATAAGACTTACAACCTATGGCTCATGGTGCCCCAAAACTAATTTTTGGAAGGAATGAGTAAGGTCTTTCAGTGAAGCTGTGCTGGTTTCCCTGGGTCCTACAGGCTCGAGCACTTCTGGAAATTTCTTGCCTTGGTGTTGTTTGGGTGCCTGTTACTCGTGATTAGGTTTCCAGATCACCTTGTCATCCTTTGTGTTTTGCAGAAATCTGAGAATAAAAAACAAATACCTCATCTTTTCTTTTTTACTTGAAATGTTTTTATAGAAACCCAAAGAGTCTGCTTTTCATTTTTAGCTATGGAACAAGCTGGACTTCTTGGAGGGACAAAAAAGCATAGCATGAGAAATGGCATGTTTTAGTATTTGTTTGTTTTACAATAGATAAAGATGACAGATATTGCTTGTTTTCTTTTAGAAGCCTCTTTCAGTTGGAGCCACCCTTTTTTCAGTGTGGAATCTACCTTTACACAGCAACTTTACTGTGTGAAATTAATTCTTTTGAAATATACAGTTTATATTAAGCCTGCACAGAATTTACAGCTTCAGGTATATTTTCCTGTTTTAACGGTTTTTAGTCTGAATCTTAAAAGATTCTTTGGCCTGAGCAGTCTATTTTTTTCTTCTCTTCTTATATTCAGCCCAGTTTTCATTCCATTTACCGCACTGCCTCATGCAGATACTAAAACACATACTATTCTTATTTACCTTGGGCTGTAATTTTTGTGTCTCTGTGGGGTTTTTTTCCCCACCCCCAGCCAGGAAACAAAAAACAGGGTGTGCTTTTAAAGGCAGGAAAGTAGCTTTAAATATCCTGATGGCAGAGCTGTGAGATTTTTTTTTTTCTCTTTAAAAATAAAAAAAAGCAAGCATGATTTTCTTGAAGACTCTCCAAATTTGCAGCTTTGTGAAATGTTTATTTTAGAGTCCCTTTCTGAGTCTAAAAGTGAAGCTTCTTCTAACAGCACAAGCAGGACTTCCTTTTCTCCTCTTGTCCCCCTGCCTTCCCGGGGCCTTACAAATAGCATTTTTCCTGTAGAATAAATAACTTCACTGAAATAGATATATAAACCCGCTGTAAAACTCAAGTCTGTTTATAGCTGAAATCCAACTGTTATTTTGCAGCTGGTCTCTGTAGTTTATGCTGAACCTCACAGAAGGTTATTAGCTTCTCCTGAGATCTTTGTTTTGCACATTAGTTCCTTTCGAGTGAGGAAGCAACCTTGTTCCTGACCTTTCCTAATGCTCTTTTCTACATGCCGTAGGTACAGGAAGGCTCAATAAAAACAGCTGGGGCTTTGTGAAGGTTTGCTAACCAATTCACCCTGTACATTTTCCTAACTGGAAGCTGCACTAGAGGCAGGAGCTGGTGTCAGGGCTGGATGCAGCTCTGGTAGCCGTCGAGGGGAGCAGAGGAAGGTGGTGACCGACGTGATTGTGTGACAGGTTGTCACCGCCGTGGTTCCCGGGAAGGTGGTGTGAGTCCTGCCAGTGTGCCTCTGCTGCTTCCCTGCCCTTAGCAAAGGAAGCAATTAAAATTGGGGTGAGCCAGAGGCTGGAAATCACATCAGACGAGGGTGTCGTGTGTGGCGCTTGTCTATGGTGTAACACCCGTGAGGCACACGTGTCCCCAGGCTGTGTCTCGTGTGGTGAAGGTCATTAGTCATGTGCTCAGTAATGGAGTTCATAAAGAGTATCAGTCGCCCGATACCAGACTTGCCTTGCAGCCTACTACTTAACTAATTTGAGACAGGTAGTTTAAGCCCAAGCAATGATACTTGTGTTGCGTGGTCTCGTTTCCCTACAGAGCATGCAGAAAGGTTCAGCCAAATGGAGCTGGTCCCCTGAACACTCCTCAATTGCGAACAGAGCTGGGACCTTGCAGTGCTGAGATAATACAAACCAAGCAAAAGGTCCACATAATTATCGTTATTCCTGCTCTACTAAGCTACGTTGCTTTGCTTTTTGCATTTTTGAGATGGGGGAAGAGAGATGGAGACACGATTTAATGAAGTAATCTGTGCAGGACCTTTTGTGGGTGAGTTCAGGACAGAGCTAGCATCTCCATTTCACAATAAACTGTAATTTCCAAGCTATAGGTCATGGTCATAAAAGGTTTATGATCCTGGAGGTGATATGTGCCTAGAAGCATGAATAAGAAATGTATTTACATAGCAAAAATTTTGGGAAGCTGCCCTCTCTTTTTGTCAAAGCTACTCTTAGGTTCTGACCACAAGAAAGCAAAGCATGGAGACAACTGGAAAATTATGCTGCCGTTCCAGCTCAGGTGGTGTTGTCAGAATATACAAGACCTAACAAGATTAGAGCAGTTTTGCCCTTTAATTTGAACAGATGCAAGTTGGAGTCACTAGTAGATTTGCATCATAACGCTGGTTCAACCCTGAGTCATGGGATTATTTCATTCTGCTATATCCATTTTTAATGAACCACTTTGCTCCTTTTTTTTTTTTTTTTTTTTTTTTTTTGTGGGTGGGGTAAACAAATGCTAATTCCTCAATGAAGTACTTCGCCCTTGTTGAAACTTGAATGGGATATTTTCCAGAGTGCAAGATCAGAAACCACCCTTCACACAGTAGCTGTGCCAGAAATGGCTTACCAGGAAAGCAGATCGCCTAGGGGCAGATAACATGAATGAAACGGGCAAGGGGGGAGCTTTTCAAAGAGTATTTATATTTTGATGTTTCTGGTCTTGTGACATTAATCTAATTTTTTTTGCACCAAATCAAGTTGGATGTCAGACATTTCGTTGATCCAAGTTGTCAAAATTCCCAGCTCTTGCTCAAGCAGGCCGTCATCCCTGCTTTTCATTAAGGTTGTCGGGACTATTTCACGTCACAGAAAAAGAAAGCGGTTATTCAGCTCACAGCTTTCCTAGCTGTGAACAGCAGGTGGGATGGCACCCGAAGCAAGTCCAGGCCCAGGTAGTGACTTTGTGGATTTTTACCGGAGCCCACATGTTCAGATGTCCACAAGGCGAACTGGGCAGGAGTGCGGGAGATCAGCACCTACCTCACCCCAGCTGAGCCACAGGCCCCGGAGCATTTGCAAAGAGTGAGTCATCTGTGCAGTCCCAGATTGCAGCTGCTGCAGCATCATAGGAAAGGACTAAACTGGAGCTTAAAAATGAGGGGAAAGGGACAAACTCAGCACACAAAGAAACTACCAGCTAGCTGAAGGATGCAAAGCCATTTTTAAGAGAGACCTGTAAGATTTTCTTGTAATTCCAACCCTGTTACGAAGAGAAGCATTTGTCTCAGGATGGAAAACAAGGTACAGCTACATGTACAGTCAAGCTAGACTTGACTGTGGTTGCTAATGTAAATGGAAAATGGATTTATTTTTTTTTAAAGTCAGTGTATTTAAACCAGAGCAGTTTAAATACAGTTTAAAAGTCTGAAGAAAAAAGACTATCCTAGCCTAGCACTAATTTTCCTTTTACGTTTTACCTATGTTCAAATCTGGTTTGCTTTTTCCCTTAGAAATTCAATCCTCCCGAAAGTAGACTACGTAGCTATAGGAGCAAGAGTACACTGCTCTTGGAAAAATCTGCATGCCTTTGTGCTTAGATTTCCTTGCTTTTGCGTCTGAGCTGAGCCCCTGACAATTGAAAGTATTTGAAGAAGGAAAACTAAACCCTAATAAATGTGAAAGGCATTTGTACAAAAACACAAGCCTTCTTCCCTCTGTCTTAATTGAAATACCTTAAAAGGCTTGCGTAGGCTATACAAATAAATACAACTACTAGTTCCTTCTCCGCTCCTGTGTGCCAGTTTTGAATATCTTTGTTTCTTTTTTTTTCTCCTTATTCTTTACCCTAATAAAGATCTGTAAGTAAGATTTCTGTCTGTGTCTAAGCTCGGCAGCTACGTGGTCACCTCTCCTCCGTATCATTTTTCCTGTGAACTTTCAGTTCCTTCTCCCGCACTTGGAATAAAATCAAGCACTCTGTTAGTGGCCAGGAGCCTGCAGCGGGAGGGCCGTACCACAGCTCATCTGGGCCTGTGGATGGAAGAGGTGAAATGCTATCAGTATGCTGGAACAGTGATGAGTATCTTTAAAGTCACTTTCCTATAATAGCAACTCAGTTTAAGAGCAGAAAAAGCGCTGGTCTGCTTCGCGACTTCTCAGGACCCGTTTTCACCATGTAAAGTCACTTGGCTGGAAGCTGTGGACCCAGCTTGGCTTCAAAGCCTGCCTGGCTCTTCATTCACAAACGAAATGCTCTAGAGAGCTGCCAAATTGGGGAGATTATTCTGCCTCGTTTTCTGGCAAGCTGCGACTGCGTGTATCACTTCATTTATATGCTAATTGAGGCCAAGCCTCCAAATAGACTCCGTACAATATCAGTGTGACTTGGCTCCGTCCGTATGGTTATTCTGCCTTCCAGCAGCCTCAGTGTCTGTGCTCTGAGCCGGAGAGGGTTTAGTATGTCTTCATCAACAAAGTCCTACGTCCTGACCCCGGCTTTCAGAAAGTGACGACTAACCTCGAGGAACGCAGGTCACTCTCACCAAGGATGACCCACCTGGCTGTGAAGGTGAGTTTACACCTTTTCTCGACTGGGACTCTCCCCATTTCGACTCCAAAGAGATGCTGATGTTTCTGAGGCCAGCTGGCCCAATAAGAGTTGCAGAGGGCACGGCTAATTATGGGGACAACATGTTGATAAGCTGCATAGGTAGAACAGTCGTTTTTGTTGCCTCCTCTCTGCCAGCTCGTGCATGACTGACTGGCAAAAGCTCACTCTCCTCTAGACGGCCCATTTTTAAAGCGTAGTAAGGATGCTTTGTCAGCCATTCCTTGAGGAGCACTATACTATTATAAAAAGAGCAGGTACAAATATTCAGGATTCAGGATGGTTTAGGATGTTATGAATTTCAAAAGCTGAGGGTGAATTCAGTATTCAGTAAGTGGGACACCTGCCTCATGCTGAATTTTATGGGACTTTTGGCTGAAGGCTGAGAAATCTACAGGCTTGTGATAAAAATTCTTCGAACCTTTTCAGAAGGAAGTATTAGTACCTCATGCTTTAAAACATAGACGTGACATTGGCTCACAAGAGTATTTTACCATTAACTCCAGGGACTAGAGGTCCACACTAAATTCTGAAGTTTCCATGTGATATAATTTCCATGCTTTTTAAAACTTTCTTTTAGAAACATATCAAGTTGACTTTTAAAAGTCTTGTTAAAAGAGAATTGAGCACTTTGAAAGTTAGAAATTTCCCAGCTGGCAGTCACCTGTGCGAATCCTTTGCGGGTCTGTGTTGCAGTGCAAGCCATTACAGACAACAGCAGGTCAGGCATGGGAACACTGAGTCGCAACGTGCCTAGCTTTTAAAAACCCCATGCTTGTACTGCAAGTCCTGGTCCAGGTGCCCAAAAAGGGGCTTCGAGGCCTACTGGAGAGAGCAAATGACCAAGGTAAGGATGCTGACAAGGACAAAAATTCCTGCGCTCTCCCAGGCTGAGTGCATGCTCACAGCTTTGAAATTAGTAATTATTTTAAATCAGGATTCTTGGCTTGGGCTCAGGCACCTGCGTTTTCTCTTTATACATGGGGGATTTGCTGTGTTCTTCTGAGTTGTGGCAGTGCCCACCTCTCATCTGGGAAGTGGCGGGCATCAATTCAGCATAAGCTTCCTCCCCTGCCTGAGGCAGCTCAAATTTACACCTTGTGTGCTAGATAATTGGCTTATTCAGTGAACAAATTGGCACGGAGACACTCTCCACCTTACCTGTTGATGTGGAGTCATGATCTGGCCAGGAAAGGAAGAAAGACTCATCAAACCATAGAGCAAGAAAGCAAGAGGGAGCATGACTGTTTTGCCTAATGATGAGGCAATTTCCTGGGATGGAGCAGTTATGGGATCTGGTACTTCCCAGAAGTACTTAAACGCTTTTGCAATTTGCTCATCACTCGTCAGATAAACCTTCTGTGGGATTTCCGAAGCCTGCCCATGCATTCAGTTTTCTTTGTTCCTATGAAGAGCTTGTGTCTGTTCTCAGCAGTGTGTTGCCTCCAGGTTATGACCTGTCGGTTGACAAAAATAGGTGCCAGGTGAGGTTCCTGCCAGGGCATGACCGCCAGGCTGAAGAATGCCACCGTGCTTGTGCAAGGAAGTGGCTCATTTATTTTCATGACACTGTGCTCCTTTGTGTGCTCCGTGGAACAGGTCTTGGCAAGTGGCGCTCACGAAAGTCTCTCTGTTTTAAGTGGAAAAGCTCCAAAGCTGATAAATTTCCTGTGTCAAATGGGTCAGAGAAAGGACATCCCTATTCTAGGCCAGGATGGTGGTGTTAGGTAAACAGGGATTGTTCCTTGGCTTGGGAACTGACCCCATCTATATGAGGGCATTCGGAAGCTTTGCTAAAGGAGATGATTGCAAAGGGCAGGATCACAGTGGGGGATCAGCCGTGCTACAAGGACACGTGGCCCAGGGTGGAGAGCTTGTGGCTCGGAGGACCGTCCTGCACTTTGCAAAGCTCTACAAGGGGCAGCAGTCCCCATTCCATCTCCCGTTGCCCTCTGCCATGGAAGCAAAGGCAGTAAAAAAACCTGAACAAGTTGGGGAGTGCCAAGTTGGCACAAGTCAGTTCCTAGGAGACTCGTATCTGAAGCACCATCCAAAAGTCTGGAAATACCATGTGAACAGTGGAAGCCTAAAGGTTTCTGCCTGAGCTCCTTTGCTACCAGTGCTGCAGTTCTGTTACTGCTGGAGTACGATGCTTGTTCCTTAGCAGAGCTTGAAATTTGTTTATCCTATGCTGGAGTGAAAGGAGAACTCTTTGAAATGTTACTCTTTTTCACATTTATATTTTTCTTGTGAACTCAGTTGTGCTAATGTCTGCTTTTGGAGGCTAATAGGAAGATTTAACTTGTGAATGTCTGTTTTGTGGTATCAGACACTGACCTGACACAGGATGCATCCCACTTTAAAATGGTAGTTCTGCCTAACTCAGAGCAGAGGTTTTTAACTCCAGACCTCACATGAGCACAGCAAGAACTTGAACTCAGGTGTCCTGTTGTCAAGAGCCCTCCAGAGTAGGAAATAACCTTCTACTCATTGCCAAAAATTCCAGTTTGACTGAAAAGTAAAAATTCATATTTTTTATCTCCAAGCTATTCTGGCAACTCTGTGTCTCACCACATTGAGGCTAGCTGACAATACGGGTTAATTTTGAAATGTGTAGACCTGTGTTTCACAAAGTTATGAATCTACAGTAAGGGAAAATCCAGCTCTTGCAGCAAAGAGAACAGCTTGTTGGCAGATTTAATTGGAAAAGGGAATTATCTGGGGAGAGGAGAGCGACTTAAAGGGCAGGAGGAAGAGTGGAACAGGCCGTTTTCCTGCCATTCTCGGGTACTATCATTGTCAAGGAAAATGGAGCTGCTGCATTTCAATGCAGGGCTTCTTTACTGCAGGAAGACAGAAGAAAATGGTCTGCAGATCCATAAATTTTATGGGAAGAGCTTTGTGTGTCTGAGAGACCTTGTTGTCGGGGGTTATTGTCCTGCTGTGTAGTTCTGAGGGACATAAATGCAATGGCTTGTCTGGGTACTAAAAATGTACATCTTGTGATGCTCATGAGGTCTTGCTGAAGGTAGTGGGTGTAACAACCACCCTTCATTTGAGTCAACTGCAAAGTGCAATTAAGCTTTATGAACAGATAGCTGAAACAATAGGAGCCACCACCCCAAAAATTGAGGGTATGTACGAAGCTGTTTAAGAATGTGTTGTGTAGGTGGAAGGTTTGATAACAGGCTGAGTTAACATGCAGGTGGCCAAATATTGTTCATGTGGAAGACAAACCAGAAAGACATCAAAGCAGCATGCAGAAAAGGCATCAAGAAAGTCCCAGCAAAATAAACAATTGCTGCATGACTGAATAAAAGCTGAGTTTTCAGAAGTCAGGCACCCGGATCTCCATGTAAGCAAGGTGTTACGTGCTCTGAAGTTCTCACTGATATGTGAGAACTTGTGTTTAAGGAGTTGCTCTCAAATTAGAAGGCTTTGTATCAGAAAAATGCAGTACCCGGTTCCAACATCTGTCCATCTGCCAGAAAGAATGATGCAGAAGTATTGACCAGCTCAGAACGTGGTAGGACTCTGATGGAGCTCCTCATTATTGCAGTGGCAAAGCAACAGGTATCGATGCTTCTAGCTGTAGTTAAGCAAATGAATCTTTTATAGGGAACACAACTTCAGATTTCAGTGTGGAAAATATAAGTGAACATCAATTAGAAGCGAAAGGCCAGGTCAGAATAAAATGCAAACCAGGCCCACCTGGCCTGAGCAGATTCTACTGGAGCTTTCCACATAGGAATATTTACTTGCTACAGAGTTGAATTTGGCAAAGTGAGACTTGAACTTGGGTTTGGAGGTTTGCTTTTTCTTTTTATTGTACCATCAGCTCGATCACGGTTAACCTTTACTCATCTTTCTGATTACTGCATTGTCTCTGACGTGCTCTCTCTCTTGAATAAGCTTTACTTCATTATTCACTTATTGCTTAGAAGAAATCAGATTTTTTTTGCACAATGTTTGATGTGTTGACTAGATTTAGTATGTGAGTGCGTTGTCTGGCTGTGACAGAAAGGTTGTCCCTTATGTATTTATTTGAAAAAGATTTTTGACAGTCTATTTATAAGCATGACCTTAAGAGATTTCTAACATTATGAGTTTGGGCTGCAACTGAGACAAAGTCCAATACCATCTAAACAGTGCCTTCCACAGATAGTTCCTCTGGTTTTAAAGTGTTTGCAGGCTCCACATGATTTCCCGTACGACCGAGTCTGACTTTTATTAAAGCACTGTCTGAATCTGACTTTCATTAGTCCCATGAACGATCACTAAGTGTACATTTAAATTCTTCTTACACTTACATTGCAGAAAATGCAAAGCAAATGGGCTTAAGGTAAAACTGAAGCAAGGCTGTACATACTTCTGCTGCATTCTTCTGAACACCAGCTAGCACTCTGGTGATGCACTGGCCAAATGCTGGCTTTTCTGAGCTTTCCAGAATGAGTTCAGCCTCTAGACTTTTGTATGCAAAAATCCTTTCATAAGTAACAGAGAAGTTTTTAGTTTTAGTTAGTCAACTTTCAAAGTGAGAATACAATGAAGGCAATTGTTTACTTCTCACAAAACAGCCAGCAGTGTGAGATACCACACACCGTATGTGCAATGAGCCACCAGGGTCATCCAGTCCAATGCCTCACAAGCAGAGGGGTAATAGCTGGTTAGACCCAAAAGGTCTACAAATCACCCATTCTGCCTACACCACAAGCCACAAAACACTCCCCAATGCTCTATAACAGCTTGAAGATATATAGTACAACCCATTCAAAGCCACAGGCTGTTGTTTGCCACAGGCGGGCTGTTGGAATCATGGCGATCTAGTATCTCTTATACCACAAGAGGATAGCAATGAGATCTGGAGCATTTTCAATATCCTAAGCACCAAACACCCTGAAGACCTCTAAAGGAAAATGCACTAAGCAATATATCCGACCGCTTTCTGTAGCCAGGCTTTCGCACTCTGCTGGTGGTACCTATGCTCAATATAGCATGCACGCCTTGTACTTGAGCATGCATGTGTGCGAACTCATTCCCCGGTGATCTTCCAGAAATTACTTTTCTGTCTTTACAGCACAACTGTATTGTGTCTTCTGGCCTCCGCAGAGCCAGAGAAGGGAGGTGGCACCTATGTCCTTCCCAAGGACTTCCAAAGCCTGTCAGCGACCCGCCTGTGGGCTCAGCAGCCTTGGCCATGACCCAGCCCAGAGGCTAAAGGTTTACTGGTCCCTTTGATTGCTGAAGGCAAAGCCTGTAATCTGTGTTTGAAGTGAAACAAGTTTTGGGTCCCAACCGTCTGAGCAGACACATCTCCTGGGACTTTTGCAGTTCAGATGCAGAGCTTTTTTCCCCTCCCGTGTCCTCCTGGTGGCTTTCATTTCCATTAATAATTAGGTGTGAATTGCCAGGAAGATTTCTTCCCCCATGAAAAACCACCTACTGTAATTTCAGAAACAGCTGCCTATGTTTAATATGACCATATCTGGATGCTTCTGGCAGAGTCGTCGTGCCCTGCTCTCTCTACATGTGCAGAAGAGGTACAGAGTATTACCACTTGTTTTTCTCCCCCTCTCAGACCGAAACATCAAAGACAGTAACCAAAAAGATATGTGCTACGCAGGACCCTACGTATGTTTTCAAAATGCTTGATGGTCGTTTTTAATTTTGAGATTTAGTCTAGTTTAGGCCTTCATGGGCCCCAAACAGTTGCATCGTTCTTAATTTAACACATGGAAATAGCAGCCCTGCTAGGGACCAGAAAGCAAATTCTCTAAAGCTAGTTCCAAATACAACGGGTGAGGAAAAAAAAAAAAAAATCTGAGGGCAGTACCATTCTGATAGCAGGTAGATGAGAGTTTTGCTTCACATGGAGGATAGACTTAGTCTATTGGCATCCAAACAGATCAGCAGTGTGACATTTGTTTCTCACAGGAAAATCCTTTCCCTAGGGTGCAGACAGGAAATCCAAAATGAGAGGAGGTAAATACCAAAGGACCGCTGAGGAAAGGGGAGGAGAAAGAACAGAAAGAACAGCGTTCACTTGTTGTGTTGGCAAAGGAAAGGCTCGGGAAAGAAAACTGCGTGAGAACGAAGTGCTTATTTTGACAGTGTATGAAGTGCTCTGGTTGCGGGATGAACCACTTCCGTGCCGCAGAGCTGTAGCCCGGATTGCTGTGCCGCCTGGTAAAGTCTTTATTTACTGTGTTCTTTATTTTCTTAAAATTTTCCTTTGGGGGAAAAAAAAAATATTCAAAATTCAACTTCTCCAACCACGCATGAGATAGACCTTCACGTTTGTTTGCAGCGCCTGTTTTTCTGACTACGGACCACTGCGAACCAGCAGCTTCTGTGAAGTCCTTGACTCTTTCAAGTTAGAAATTGCGGTGCAAACCCAGCGATCCAGTAGCAGGCTAAGCTTTACAGCAGCACAAGCTGCTGCATATCTAATTCAGGGACCTTTTGCTGACCGTACGTTATCTAGGCTAACAGGGGCCTCTCCAGCTGCTTCCCTCTGAGTACAGGATGCCACCTTAGAGGCGTTAGGAGGGGTGGGAGAGACAGGAGCTGCTCCACTGAGCCTTGCAATCGCTCCTTGAACCCACCGGTGGGAGCTTCATTTTGGACGGATGCTGTCGCATCAGCCTCCCCCAGAGCCCAGCGTGCAACGGGTGGGTAACGAGAGCTAATTACTTAAGCACAAGGAATAAGAGCAAGGATGATTCACCTTGTAAGGAAGGGCCACGCGAGGCTCTTCTGTGTGGCCCTATTGAGATGCTCCGTGACAGGGAGACTGTGAAACGCCGGGTCTGAATAGGACATTCCTCCCATTGGATTTGCTGACTTGAGGTTTTTGTCAGCTGGATCTTTGGGCTTCCTGCCAGCCCAGAAAAACTAACAAAGGCCGTTTCTTCAGTTGCATATGATCAGGGAAGAAGGAGAGGAGGAGGAAAAGAAATGAGGGACTGTACTATTTTTAAGAGAGAAATATTTTCTTCCAGAGAAGTAAAAATGCTTTATTTATATCGATACCCAGCCGCTGGTTACCGTGACCACCAGCATAATCCCTAAAACTCTGAAAAGTGGCATGGATCACATCACTTTAACATAGTACAGATGCCATTTAGCACTACACAGAAAGTTAGGACAGCCTTGAAACTGAACCTACAATCCTACTGTGGTCAAAAGTTAGAACAGATGCAACATTAAGACTGAGAGAGAATTGTTTGAACTGGATTTGTCCATTGAAGGCAAATTTATAATTTGACATATCAAATTATAAATTAAAGGCTTATTTCCACTTACCCAATATTTTGTCACTCGGTTTCCTAGGTTCTTCAGTGCGTTCATGCTCTAAAGACAATGTTTATCAGGATTGGTTGATTTCTGTGCCTTGAAATAAAGAAATAAGGAGGGTACTCATATATCTTTATTTTTCAAAAATCCCATTTCAGTTTTTCAGTCTTTCAAAAGCTGTCCGAATGAGCTCATTGATTTTGTGGTGCGCATAGCCCCTGGCCATGGCATATTAGACAAAAGTTGAGCTGTTAGATAGCCTTTCTTGAACAAATTCCAGTACAGCTACATTTTTATATTCTCTTCCTGAGCTGCGAGCAGATACAAGTGGCTGGCACCATTTTAAGCACTGCCAAATTCTACCCAACTTCTCTTAGGAAAAAAAAAAAGAAAAGATAAGTGAAAACAACGTTTTTAATAGTGAAGTATAACTAACTATTGCTGTCCTTTCTCTATATAAGCTGTTATCAAGTCTCTGAAGTTCTGCCAGCTTGTTTCCATTACAAGGAAAACATGATACCAGCTGGAATTTTTGGAGTACAGAGGGAGCGATGGCAATGGTCCTGTTGACTTAAAAACTGTGCATAATGTCCTGTTTTTTATGAACACATAATAAAGAAACTGGAAACAGTTTTCTTTTTCAGACCTCTGCTTTTTCAGCAGTGCTGCACCCCTAAGAAGCTCCATCTCTTTAAACTTCTTTCTAATGTGATATTCACTGTGACTTTTCTCATTCTCTCGTTTGTTTTCAAGGCTTTTATTTTTCGTCTCTCCTGCCCATCAGTACTTCAAGCTATCAAATGTTCCAGCCCTGTGTTTATCTGCCCCATGAGAAGCCTCCCGGCTCACACAGCATAGCTTTCTACTTCGTGTTTTGGGTGTTAGCTTCTGGGGTTTTTCTGCTATCGCTACCCCTGAGAGTCTTTTGAGTCTTCCAGTTTGCTTAATGCAAGCCTGGGACTGATGAAAATGGTTATTAACACTTTATTAACACAGCTGGCTGCAGCTAGTGACATAAAAGCCAGCTGCCACGGTCGCTCTGTTGATCACATGCATCAGTGGGCAGGTAAAGCTTTGTAACCAAGATAAACTGTGGGAAGGATTCTTCCTAGCATACACAGCATGCACAAACAAGCTGTAGCCCTGCTTTATCTACAAAACAGGGTTCAGTTTCAGCATGTGTACTGTATTAAGCTTTCCTTGCATCGACATAAAAAAAAAAAAAAAAAAAACTCGACTTCTGCAATATGTTGTGATTTGAGCCATATGGCGTGTGAGAAACAGGTGGAACAAAGGCTGAGCAAAAAGAGTGAAGGAAGGAAAAAACCATGGGTTTTTTTAATAGTCAAGATAAAGGGCTACGCTTGTGGCCACCTCCCTCCCAACAATTATTCTCAGAATAGTCAAGTCCTACCTCGTGAAAAACTTACTAAAGAATGGAGGCTGAATATACGACGTTATCCACTGACACGCTGCATGCTTGAAAGAGGTGCTGCTAACAGTTCTTCAGTGTGTGTTATATACGGCCATGGACTGCTACGGGACTGTTGTTTCTGACTTATATGTTGAGTGTTCGCAATCTGCTCTTATTGCTATGATTTTTTCACCTCCACCGGGGGGTTTGCTTTCAATGGCCCGATTGCGTGATTCTCAAACCCACTAAGACTCTTTTCAAAGTGGTTGCTGGAGCACTTCCCAAGTAAATATTTGTTGAAGTGCTTATTAGCAAGACGATTTCCTTGTATATTTTCTGTTTCCATGAACATTCTTATTAGAAATGTTAACAGAAATGAGAGGCAATTTGCAAAATGTGGTAATATTTCTAGCATAGCTGAATAGGATGGTTTAATCGGGGTATTTACAATTGAAAGCCTTCTTTTTATTTTGCGTTTTGCTTGATGTCTGTTTTCTTTTTATAACAACAAAAAAAAAATGATGCAGTTGCATGTTCCTATGGCAAGTAAAAGCCAAAGCAGTCATCCAGCTGTTAAAATTAGTGTTAAATCTGAATTTTCTATGGACTTCCCACTGCATGGCAGGAAATCAGCTTTCATTGCTGCTTCCCCCTCCTCCCCATCCAGCCTCCTATTAGATTAATACCAGAAGCATGAAGTAACGTTTAACAGAAAGTTGTTGCTTTTAGCTCTGGGAAAACTTGGCAGCCTCTCCAGAAATGAAGGGGGGAGGGGGAACCTGAAGCCTCCCTTAACTACAGAGGAGATCTGAGGCATAAAGAAACATTTTGCTCTTGTTAAACTTCTGAGGTTTAAAAAAAAGCATGCTAATGATAAACTGTGCCCAAAGTCTGATGAGGACCTGCTCTCAGACCTCGCCTCTCTTTATGCATTAATCGCCTGGCTCTTCAGGGCTACTTTTGTGTCCCCGTTTCACACTGCTATCTAATTTATGTCCTGTCAGCAAAGTGTATCACGAAGTGCATTTCTCTTCTTGGTTAGAATGGGTTTCTGGTTTACAGGACGGTCTGGGGAGCGGAAGGCTGTTGCTTACAAACATTGGGTTGCCTCCCCGACTGCTTTAAGGTTTCAGTAGTACAAAGAAGAAGGGAAAAAAAAATAATAAAATGCAACGTGCAAACAAGGCATTATGAGAAAGAAGCAAGACCACCCCTGGCTTCCTATCTCAGATTTCACGGTGGTCTTTAAACTACAGTACGAAATTATAATTTATTAAAACAATGTGTTAAGGATTGTCATATGTTAATTTCCTGTGATACTCTGGGATCAGCAAGCGTATTTTATTGCTTCCTGTGGGCCTAATCCTACATCATTCAGTGGGAATTTCATTGGAAGCGCGTGGTGTCGTGGCCCCAGTGGTGCAAGCCCAGACTGAAGAGTGTGTCTAGGGCTTCTTTGCCAACAGGCTACCCGAGCCGCTGGGAGCAGCGCTGGAGGATGGAGACGGATGCTCTCAGGTGAGCCAGGTAGACAAGGATACGCACATAAATCAGCAGGCTTTACACAGTCCAGCTCCTGTAAAACAGCTTTTCCAAACTTGTCTTATTCCCCGAATAGCTGAGTTTGTTTGCTTCTCGGTTTACCATCGTATTCGTTAGCTGAGGTGCCGCACCGTAAAGCTCTAGCTTCTGGTTAAAGCACAAGGGACCCTGGCCACTGCAGGCTGGGCAGGTGGAGAGACGTGGAGCTTTGAGTCTCGGGTACCCAAGTGCTTTGCTTCATTTCAAGTGAGCTCACGGCTCCAACAGCCGGCACAGGGAAACTGCAGTACCAGTAGGCTGGCCCCCCATTACTGCCCAGGGTAACCCAAAATGGGCCTGGCATAAGGGGAAAAGGGAAGAACGGGATACAGATTAATCTGGCAGTGGCCATACGTGGTGGGTATGTGCCATATCGTGCCTTGCACGCCAACAACCTTCCTGGTACAGAAGCTGTCCTGGCCCTCTGGAGCCGGATTCCTCCAGCACACATCAGTTAAAAAACCTGCAGGGAAATGCTGGGCCACCTCCCCCCTTCCCCTGCATCTTCTGATAGCCACTGAATGCGCCCGAGTCTGTGACGCTCTCCGCCACCCCACTGTATTTTTAGGATTTTTGTCGAAGGGGGTACAAAGGCAGTGGGGAGGTTAGATGGTGGGTTGGCACTTGACTGCTGTTTTGGTTTAGGTTGATTTTGCCTTGAGCATTAGTGCGTCATCAGGATGTTTATCTTTGGGTTTTGTGTATTTTGTCTAAGTATGTAAGGCCGTTTTAAGTAGGGCTACGTAGGGAGAAAATGGTTATAATTTATATTTTTCAGTTCCTTTTAACGCTGCCTCTGTTTGGAGAAGAATCCCAGAAAACTGAGGCTAAAATATAACTGCATCTTACTCTGCCCCTATTAGCCAGGAAAGTAGTAGCGATATTGTGTCATCCTTTGTGCTGCTAACGGGACTTAATTCCACATTTGCAGGCCATCTGCTGAGAAAAAAACCTCTACAGCCCTTCTCAATGTACATATAAAAACTTGTCAGCAAAGGAAGCTTTGTGAATCAGTTGTGAGGATGTGTTCTATCTAAACTTTACTAGGCAGAGCTTTTTCCTTTATGAAAGCCAATTCCAATTTGCCAATTCCAAACAGAATGAAGTATGCTTTGGCAACCGTATTTCGTTTTGGTAGAAATGCATTGTTTTACTTCTTTCAACTCTGTACTAATTAACTGAGTTCACCTGAAGGGGAAGAATAGTTTTTGCAGGAGGAAGAACTAGATGACGATTTATTTCAACACAGAGGGATCTATCTTTACACAGATTAACTGTGAAATTAAAGTACTATCTTGGGTTCTTGTGTTCTACACCTTACTCCCACTGAGATTTCTTGTGTAACCTTGGACAAGTGGCTTAAATGCTTTTAAGATTTCTTCTCGTTTCCTACTAAAGAAAGTACAATCTCACTGCCACGATCCACAACATTGTTAAATATATGAAAGACTTTTGCACCCAGATTTGATAAATAGAGACCAGAGGAGAACAGAAAAGTTGCCTGGCTTGGCGTCCGAGGCAAATCATAAGGCCCAAACTAACTTATTGCTTGCTGGGAAAAAGACAAGTCTAGAAGGGGCATAGGATGAAGATACCCTTATATCCAACCACGGAGTACAAAATGAGTTGCTGCCCTAATCTGTGACTGTAATTAATTGTAAACCAGTGTAGCTCTGGCATTTGCGCCATGTCTTCTGCCAACCGTTTTCCTGCTGACTTAACATCTATGAGGAGCGTGGACCAAGGTGTTGCCTGTAGACCTAGTGCTTGCAGTTTTCAACACGTTTGCTCACAGACCGTACATCAAAATGATATACGTCGTGTACAGAAAAACTTTAGTAACACTGCAGTGAGCTTAGCTGTAGTATCTGAGTTGGGTAATTAAGCCCTACGCCACCCCCCCATTCACAGAAGCATGCTGATTCTGGCAAAGGGAAGCAATTAATCAGCTGCAAAGACAGATAGCCATACACAAGCTAATAAGGTAGTGCTCTTGTGATTTGAAGCAGAGTAACGTCTGGCCTGCCTTAGCAAAAGTCCTTTTGATTACTAAAATGTTCTATTAAAAGGAGAAATAGTGTGATCTTTTATTGCACTAAATGTCTAGTTGCTTTAATAAAAATAGTTACCTTTCCAACAAATCTTGTCTTGTTTATATCTTTAGGCCATTACGGCTACAAGATCGCTACTAATTAAATGAGTCATTATGACTTGTGCAACTTATCGATAGAGACATTTTTAAGGTAGCTACTTATTATTAACAGAAAATTAACTGCCTAAATTAGTCAGGTCCTCACTTCAATGGTAGTTCTGCAGCGCAGCCGTGCTCTGAGCGAGGCAACCAGCACCAAAGGAAGAGCAGACCTCACAACTGCGCTGCAAATCTAGGCAAAGCCTCCGAGAAGTACAACAAACCCCACCTACCAGACCTGTCCCTTAAGCTCTGAACTCGGCTGCAAAAGCAGCCAGCACTCCATGATTCAGAGGAATGCAAAACCTAACTGCTTTCTTGCCTGGCAATTACAACCTAGTTAATTGTGTACAACTGTGCAAAGGAAGAGAGTGAGGAAATTCCTTTCTTGACCCTTCCAGCAATTGACTTGTGCCCTGGAGCGTGAGATTTGATTACTCATGTAACTTATTTTCCACAAGCAGTTTCTTCTTGGTAGCTCTGGTGTGACAATTTAAGAAAGTTTCAGGGCAAGTCACAAGAATACTCTGCTGGTTGAACTTCAGTTTACGTCATGTTAGTATTGTTTGATATGCCTCTCTACTGTGTGCTGCGTTAACAGATGTTTAGATTTTTAACTTGGATGTCTAATGTAACTATCGGGTGTGATTTTTTCACCAGAATGGTACTGATGAATGCAGTCATGCTCCAAGTTGCCTTTTTATTTTGCAGAGATTCCCAATGAGTCTTAAAATTCAAGTTTCTTTTAGTACCTAGAATCCAGCCTGCTACACTGCCTCAAAATGTCTCTGAGGAAGTTACAACAGAAGAATCACTACTTGCTTTGTAGTTTTACCAGGAGTTCTGGTTGTGACCATTGTTATTATTTTCAAGCTATAAATAACTGTGTAGTTTTATTCTGCAATGGCAAATAACAGCTGGGTTTCTTCACTGAGGCAGTAGTTCAAAATGCTCTGGTTACATGCTGGAAAGCACTGAATCCTTACCACGTCATTTGTTGTGACACGTTCTTTCAAAAAGAGTGCAATTTAATAATCTATCGGTGTATTGGTGGCACCAGTTCAAGAAATGGAGGCTTGGTCTCAAGCACAGCTCCTCAGACCTATGGTGTTCTCCTTTCTCGCCAGTCGCTCTAATGCAAGTACTTATGGGACCTCTTTCAGAAGCGGGAGGAGGTGCAGGGAAGGAAGAGGTTTTACCTGAATCATTTTCTTGATCTGCTTTTCACAAATAACTGCGTCAGCCCACCGAAGAAGGTCACAAACTATAGATTGGGAACCCAAATGAATAGTTAAGGCAGGAAGAGGAAGAAACCAGACCAGTTTTGCCACCAAAGAAAAGCCGGGGTGTAGTTACACCCAGTCATCAATGGGTAGCCTTATCTCAACCGACTTTGTCACGCTGGGTATTGTCTCTCCACCTGCAGGCAGCAGAAAGCCTGAACCAACTCCCAGCTGTGGGCTCTGGCTCATTTGACAGAAATGCTGTCAAGTCCACACCTGATGCGGATAAAATCTGTAAAGATGAGGGACCAGGTAATGCAGGGGTCGTGACTGAGGGTGCCTGCTCAGAGGTGACTTCATTTCTGAAGCAGCTGAAGTGATCTCTCCTTCTCTGTTACAGAAGCATTTTATTAGCATTTTCAATGCTCCTGATTGAAGCGCACTTTTTGCAAACATTCCAGCATTTGATTTCTACTTATATGAATTACCATGGAAACAAAACTTTTATTGGGCATGCTTGCATGCTCAGGGGTGGAGAACTTTAAAAGCCTCTATGATATGCAATACAGTTGATGTAGCTTTGCAGCTGCCATGAAAACAGTTAAAGCTAACTAGGTAGACTGTTGAACCCATCTGCAACTTGTAGCTCTCATGCAAGATTCCACACTGTTTTTCCTGACTTTCTTTAACAGTACTATTGTTGCTTTTGTTCCAACAAGAGTTTTTAGCTCTTTAGTTTTTGGAGTTTCACTTGTTTGCTAAGTTTTAAGTATTTCCTACTCATAAAATTTCTGAGAGTGTATTTTTTTTAATTTGTTTTTAAATTGCCAGAGTCTTGCCTGCTAGACATTCCAATCTATCAAGCTATTTTAGGGCCTGAGCTATGGCTGGTTTTGAGTACCTCTTGTTATTTTAGAAATAAGCTTTATTCCGTATTTTTCTGTCCTTTGCTGCCAAGAAACAGATGACACTGACTCAGATAAAATTTTCCCAGCATACATGTATGAGGGGAAACACATTGTCTGCCTGATCCAATTTTGCTGCCACCTCACCTACTGTTTAGGAACTAACTAAAGGAACATTTCAGCCAGAGTATTGAAAGTCCTTCAGAGTTAATGAGTGCAAAGTTACTGCTTTCTGGACTAATAGTCATCATTTTCCCTAGGGAGATTTTCGCAGACTATTACTTACAGTTTTCCCCCTTGAAAAGGAAGATCACGTGAGATGAAGGGAAGGCTGGCTGGTTTTGGTTCTGGTTTTGTCAGGGTTAAAAGTCATTCTCGCCTCTTCCAGCTGTGAGCATGTTCTTAACTCTGCATTTGTTACATGCCTTTATTTTTTTAACTTTGTGCACTCCTTCTTGCTTGTTCACTGAAAAAAAACCAACCAACCACAGAAGAGCAAGGTTCAATACTAGGAGTAAATAAAGCACCAGAACATTTGTGGGGTCATAACGGAAGAGCTCATCTAGGTGCTGGATTATTAGGGTATAAGTCTCAAAAGCTCGTCTTTTTGTATGTAAACTACAGTAGACACCAGGACAGCCAAGGCCATTTATTTGATTGGGGTTTTTTTAATATTCTCTGGTACCGTGGGTGTTACTATATAGATTCCAGACTTCAATGAGTTATTGCGAAGTTTATATTGTGGTAAAGTAACGGTTTTAGCCAAGTAAAATATCCCCTGGAATACGCGAGGCAGGACCGGGATCACGACAGCCCCCCTTTCCTTGTGGCGGACGGGAACAGTCGGGGATGGCGGTAGCGGTTCACACCTGCTGAGCGCCCCGTGAGCTCCCGCTCGTCCCCCAGGACCCCTGCACGGCGGGTAGGCACCGAGATCCCCAAATTTCCTCTCTGGGGAAACGAACGGGGGAAAGGTAGAGTGACGAGGCCACACAGCACGGAACAAGATCGCCACGCGGGATACGCTGGCTCGCTGCCCTGAGCGCAGCCCTCCAGGCTGGCTGGCGTCTCTCATCCCTGGCCTTTTCCTTACCAAGCTGACACTCTGCCTGGGAAGAGAAGGTTCACAGAATCATCTAGGTTGGAAGAGACCCTTGGGATCATCGAATCCAACCATCTACCCTACTCTACAAGGTTCTCCCCTGCATCGTATCCCCCAACACCGCATCTAAACGGCTCTTAAACACATCCAGGGATGGTGACTCAACCACCCCCCTGGGCAGCCTATTCCAATGCCCGACCACTCTTCCTGTGAAATATTCTTTCCTAATGTTCAGTCTAAACCTGCCCTGTTCGTTGTAGCCCCTGGGGCTCCCAGCACCCGCTGATCCCAGGGGTGGGACGGCACCTCCCCGGAGGCTCTTCGCCTTCGTTGTTCTCTTTGGGAACAGCTGCGACCCAGGGGTTAGCCTCGCTGCCTCTGTCACCGAGCAGGGAGCCCCGAAGGGCTCTGGGTCCGCACCCCCTCGGCCCCTCGCCAAAGAGAGGGCAGGGGAGGTGTGCTGCTCGGGCAAACGCGCTCTGCCCCGCCGGGGATGGTCTGTGCCCTTGCTTTGGTTTGAAGGTACCGCCAGCCAGGCCTGGCCGGGCTCACCAGCCCCGCTCCCCGCTGCGGGACAGCAAAACGCTGGTGGTGGCAGCTCCCACCTGCGTGCGGCCTTTGCTGACGCACGGGGTCTTTTGGGGGCCCCTGTGTGTGTATACGCATATACATATGTGCACGTAATACGCATATAATATATATACACAAGTATATATATGTATAATATGCGTATATATATACATATATGAATATAATACACATATGTATGTGTATATAATACACACATACATGCACACGTGTATTTTTTTCAGGTAAGACCAAGTTTCGGGAAGGCTTCTGGCAGGCGGCAGCAGGGTGGTGACCCCCGGGCCGGGGGCGAGCGGCAGGGACACCCCACCAGGGCACGGGGGGCAACTCCCCCCCCCCTCCCCTCGGGGGTCGGGAGGGTGGAGGGCAGCCCCCTATCCGGCACGGCTGCCCCGGGGATAATGATGATGATGAGGAGGAGGAGGAGGGAAGGCGCAGGTAAAGGCACCCCTCAGCCCCAGGCAAGGGAAACCGGGCCCGCGCCCTCCCAGCGCCGCCCTGTTTGCTCAGCTAATCTCGCAGGCAGGAACCGCCATGCGATTCACATTTATGCATCGTTGGCCGAGCCCCCCGCTGTCGGTATTCCCTGGGCGCGTATCCCCCTTTCCTCCCCGTCCACCTTCACACCCCC
>JAOXJK010000001.1:95221897-95249420 GCA_025774025.1 Xenus cinereus
GGGGGGGGCTCGGACTGGGCTTGGTTTTCCATCGCCGATGATCTACCTGGTGGAGGGGAAGAGGCAGGACGGGGCTCTTTGTCCGCGCTTCTTTGTTCGGCTGGTGGCTTTCCGAGCCTCCCGCGGCGGTGCGAAGGCTGCCGTGCCCGGCGGAGGTGGGTTTCTCCCGGGGCCGAGCTGCCCACGGATGCCACCGCTGGAGTTGAGCAACAGGGACCCGGCATCACGTCCCGTTGGCTTGCGGCGGGTACCCGGGGCGGGGGTGGGTTTGGGCTGAGGTCTCCCCTGGCAGATTCCTAGCCCGGCCGTCACCCCCGGCGTGTCGGCAGCCGGAGCCGGGGCTCGGTGGTGGAGATGATGGAGATGGGGATGGATGGGAGACTTTTTGGGAAAGCTACCTGCAGCCCACCAGCAAAAGGCGGAACGGGCTGGACACCCAACAGTCCCAGCTCCTGCTCTGTCCCGCCTCAAAGCTGCCTGAGGAATTTCCCTGCGTGCGGGAGTGTAAGTAGCCTGGCCGTGCTTACATAAAGGCTCTAGAGATGGGCTTTCTGCTCCTGCCACCGAGTGCTTGTGTGATCTTAAACACATGGCTTTCGTCACCAGTTCCTTGTCCCCCCAAACGCTCGTCTTGTCAACGTGTGGCTTTGACTCTGTACGTGCCCGAATCCTCCACGTTTGCGTCTCTCGGCAGCTGGGTGGACAGGGTGCCAGTCAGAACATGGTGAATGTTTCATCTCTGCGCCGCACCTTCCCTCTCTTTGGGGGAAGAGGGAGATAAGAGAGAGGCAGTTTTGCAAGTTCTCACGTCTGGTGAACTTCCAATTTTTCCTTTCTCTGTATTCTTATAGATAAGGTCCCCAAAGATAAGGTATTAACATAGGAAAAGAGGAGAGCTGGGAGGAGGTGAGGCGTGGTGGTACCAAGTGGAATCGCAAAGGATGAGGATGGGCTTGCTTTCCCACAGCAGAACGAAGCGACGTGGGAGAGAAAGGAGATGAAGTAATCAGAAGATGGAAGAGTGCCTACCTTTGCTGTCAAGGGGAGGGCTAGGCTGAATTAAGAGGGTAACAGAGGAAGAGATACTTTACGGCAGTCAAATACTAACACCGTGTCACTTCCAGAGCCAATAGTACCGTTTTTGTTTGTTTTACGCAATTCCTTTTCCACACCTTCCATTTTGACAAATGCTAAATCGAATCTTTTGTGTGTCTCTGGTTTTACTGAGGGAATGGAAATCTTTGGCAGCAACCAGGACAGGAAGAGTTGTCATTTTTCCCATTTTTTCCATATCAGTTACTGTCTATGCTTATCAGATACAGTTAGCGATCAGCTCCTTGAAAGTATGCAAAGACACCAGTTGACCTTTGTTGGGAAGGAACAAAATCCATCATGAAAAATTTGGAGTATTTGTTTTTTAGATAGGAAGCAGAGGATGGCTCAGATAAGATCACAGGTCCACCTTGAGGCTGGAGTTGGATCAGAAGGACTAAGGGGGTTTGGATGGGAAGATCTTGTCTGTCTTTTCCACTTGCAGCTTCAGAGAAAAGCTGAAATAACAAAAGTGGGTGGGGTGAAGTGCTGGTGATTGTTTATGAAGGAATTAATGTTGTCTTCACTGCACGTGGCATGTATTCTCTCAATTTTCATTTCTTAAAACAAAAAATTCTGCCGTGTAATAACTGCCAGGATAGCAAACAGGGCTTCCCGTTGAATTAACCAAACAGCTGTAAGACGATGCCCTGTTTTGCGTGTTCAGAGGAGATGCTGTTCATTTAGGTTTTGTTTTAGCCCGGTGGGGCACATCCAAGATGCCACAGAAACCCAAGGGGAGCTTTCTCCTGTAGAAGGTCCTCCAAAGACTGCAGTACAGGAGCGAACTCCGTAAATGTGACCCGGCTTGATTTTTCTTACTGAAACCTCATACAAGCGGAATCAGTTTTTAAGTGAACCATTTTATTTAACTTCCTTAATTATATTAAGCGGTGTAACTGCAGGTACAGTACCTGTATTCCCCGCTCGAGGGAATGCAGCCCGGGGACTTGCCCATAAATGCTGCCCCGTGTTTGTGCCGGTAGGCCCATGGCCTGGTAGCAGAAGAGCCGTGGTGGATGCCACTCGAGCTGTCGCTTGTCACGATGCGGTTTGCCAAGCAAGTGTGATGAGAAGCATTTAGTCCGGGGGCATGCTTGCTGCCCCGGGAGTGCTGGAAAATGAAGGGGCGTCAAAGAGCTAGAGGGGACGTTTGGAAATATGGGGCAAGTATCTCGGGAGGGAGACAAATTGAGGAGAGACGGACAAACGAAGTAAGAGAGACAGAAGCTGTCAGAATAAGTAGGCAGTGGAGGGAACTGATTAAGGAAAGGAAGTGACAGGCACAAAGTGGCAGTGAAAGAAATCAGGGCAGAGGAAAGCAGATCATGGGCAAAGGTTGCCTGAGAGAGTGGGAAAATGCAATAGACAGGAGAAAATGGTAAGGACATTTAAGAAGACCAAAAAAAAGGAAAAAAGGGAGTAGATGGTCTTTGAAGCTGCTCTGATTAGTTTTTCTAGCTGTGCAGATTTCCTGGACCTACCTACTGTGTATGGCAAACTTTCATTGGATTTGTTAGGGGCATCCTAGAGGCGAGCTTATCATGTCAGGGAGAATGGGAAAGGAGTAACTTTTCTTTAGGGTCTTTCAGCTCTTGTACAGTAAGAATTTCTGCTCCTATATAGTATGAATTTGGATTCATAATTGTTTTTCTTTCAGCCCCCTTCCTGAAATTTTAGATGAAGAAGGTCTGTATTTCCTGGGCTTCAGGGGTGATAATTGTATTGGTCTAGAATATTTATTTGCATTTATTACTACACCATCTAGGTTGTTTGTTTTGGGTTTTGTTTGTCTGCACAGTGAGATATAATCAATCACAGCCCACCAGCCACCACCAGGGCTTTCTATTTGCCATGTCTGTGGGAAATTTTTAAGTCTCAATTTGCAAATCGTTTGAGCAAGTTCAAATTTTCAGTACAAAAAGAGTTAATGAAATAGTGTCAGAATAATACCGGGGAGCTCATCATTACTGGCATGAGATGAATCAGCCATTGGGTCAGATAACTGACTCTTAAGCTTAACTACCAGAAAGGCACCAAGACAGAAAAGAGGAGTATGACTTGAGGTTAGCTTGTCCTCTGCCAGCCCTGTTTTTCTGCATGAAGAAAGGTGTCCATTGTTTTAACAGAAATCTCCTCTAATACGTTTCTACCTGTCGGTGGCTTTTGTTTGGGCAGAAAAGAATTAACTCTTCTTCTTACCTCAACTTATCTCAGTGAACTAGTCCAGATGAAACAGTGGTTTGTGTGACTGCAAAATAAGGAGGCGGCAGTGACGCCTACTAAAATAACGCGGCTTGAGTAGGTGGTCTAACCTCTTGTCCTACCAAATGCGTGGGAATGAGACTAGATTAATTTAAATGTATACTTTAACAGTTTCAGGTAAGAGTAGCTATTACGGCACAAAAAGCTTCAACATTTTCACTGTCGTTTTATTTGGACACAATCAGCAGTTGGTGTCTCTTATGTCAGTGTTTTAAATCTCAGTTTGTAGTCACCAAACTGTAGTATTTACATGGTAATGAGTGTTTTCATTTTTGATGCGTGTTTAAAATCGTCAGTTGTCATGAACTGATTAAGATGATTATGTGGCTTCTGTCTACTGGAAAGAGCAATTGATTTGACAATGGCTACAACATCAATCCTTATCAAGTAGGAGAACATCATGCTCGTACAGTCAGACAGAATAATGAAAAATGTCATATTTGGGTGCAATTTTTGGAGTAGTTGGGGGTAGCTATTCCAGTAAAATAGATATGGGTTACCAGGGGAATAAAGTTATCTAGGGTGTTTTCTGTTGTTGTTGCATTGCCCTTTTTGTGCTCCTTCTCCAATATCCAACACAATAATTTCTCAGAGGAAGAGATAAGCCGCAAGAGCGACTTCCTCTGCCGCTCCCTTTTCCACATCGGAAACCTGCAGGATTACGAGGGAGTGACTTAGTCAAATCTGATTCACAGATAGTTGATTTTTAATTTATTTAGTGTCGGTGAAGGTGCCAAGCTGTGATCTGTGGGAACCAAAACACCCTACGTCTGTAACCAGACCTTGTGCTCACTTGCACCACGGGGACGAATGTATTGCAGGACCTATATTGTGAAAAGCCAGGGAGCAGATTTCAGGGCTATGCTGGCAGGAAATTAGCTGTAGCTTGGGGTCTAGTATATTGTGTTGCGGGGGAGGAGGAGGAGGAAATGAAGAAGGATGTTTAAGGTGACCTTTAGATAACAGCCTTGACGAGTTGGCCAGTTTTTGGCAGAGATGGCTGCGCTCATTCTTCAGGATGTGTCCATTTGCTAGTTTATGGGTACGGAACCTCCACCATGTTATGCAGGTGCCTTTCTGTGAATATATTGTTTTAGTTTGACAGTAGGCTTTAAGGGTTTGGGTAAAGACGGATTTACACTTAGGTGTTTTTGGAGATAAACTGTAGATCCTGGCGAGTTTTACTTTCCCATCAGCTTAAGCCTATCAAGGCTTTTGTTTGTAAATAAGCAAAGTCAGTCAGGGGAAGAAAACAGGCTTGATTTAATCAGGAGCAAGTACATTGTCCTCAGATTATGCAGGAAAAAGGTAAATCAGCTTGGTAATGGAGCAGTCCACTTATGCACGTAGGTGTGCTATACCGTGGGAAAGTTAAATCTCCCGGCACCGAAGGCATCAGCACTCATTCACCAAATTTAGTCCAGGGTGAAAAAAAATTTAGAGGCTAACTTGTTTCCAAAACAGCGTGTGTTTTATTGGAACAGCTGAAACAGACCCTAATAATTTGAAAACCTTCTTGTTTCAGAATAAATTAAACTCTAATGATGTTGTGCGGACGGTGGCAACGATGGGTTTTTGTCCTCGCCCTCCACTGCTTGGGGTCTCATCTGTTTTCTGTGAGTGGCTGTACCCTGCTCTAGGAGTTTCTGAAAAGTGTTGGAGACAGGAGAGGGGGCAGGAGCTGCTGGGAACCACTGGTAATGTTTTGCGAGAAACTGAAAATGAAGAAACGGCGAAGAGCAGAAAAACCTTAAAGGAGAGATGGCCAAATTTGAGAGCTTCGTTTAAAATTGACTGTTTATTTTCAGTCAGAGGAGCACTTTAGTAATGCCTGAGGCATCACAACCCACTGGGTTCATAATGTAAGAGCAAAGTGGGTGCTATAGCAGACTCTGCAAAAAGGAGGTGGGTACCAGCCCAGGCAGAAGTAAAGGAAGGGGTGAGAAACTATGTGCTGAGAGAACATTGCCCTGAATCTATGGACTAAATGCTGGGTAGAGTTATACCTGTGGCTTGGTTGAGCTGCAACTCCAGGAACCTACACCAAGAGAAAGGAGTTTTTACTGTAAAGCCACCCTGTGTTATAATATCTTAAAATTGGAATCCTTTGTTTGACTCGCCGCCTGTTTGAGTCATGAATCACTGTTTCTTCTGGTCGTTAGTGAAACAAAACTTAATTTGGCCTGGGCACTGTAGAGATGAGACATGATTGGTAATGCTGTATACATTCACTTTGGATGACTTTATAAATCCCAGATGAAATAATTTTGCTTTGTTCCAGCCAAGGCAGAGCACGGCATGTGCTCTGTAACGAGAGTCAGTCTCGCTGGTTGTTGGATGAGGCCCTGCATAACCCTCATCTGAAAGAATATGATTTCATGAGAGCAGATAAACTGGATTTTGATCTGTTCGTTTGCTTAGCTCATTAATTCATTAATTGTTTCTTGCTTATGCTCACAATGGAGAGTTTTAGAAAGTTCTTCCCCCCTCCAAATCCAGTTATTGCTGGGTGACGACTTCTCTGATCTCTCATCCTCTAAGACAAGAGATGTGTAATGAGTTCTCAAACTTGAACTGAAACCATATAAATATTTAACCTTAAAAATGACATTTTCCCCTTTCAGCTATTAGCAAACCCAGGTATTCACCAAACTGAATTGAAGATTGAATTTTCAATTACATAGAAACCCTTCCCTCTCAGCTGTTCTCTCCTTAATGTTTGTCACATTGATTAAGCGGTAACCATCATCTTATGAAATAGAAAGGATGGGTTTTTTGGTGATCTTACCAATGATTTTAAACATAAAGCAGCAACGTTAGAGACACAGGAAATCCAGTTATACCTTTTCCTTTCTTTCAAAGCAGCCCTTTCATCTGTCTTTTAATTCCAAGTTGTCCATATTTTAGTTTTCTGTTCAATGGTATAATTATACTTTTGTTACAGAACACCGTGAAGTGTTGAGAGTCACTAGTTTCCTGTGTCAAGTTGAACCTGTCCTGAAAGGTTACATTTTTGGTTGTTCTCTGGGGAGCTCTGGGCTTGAAGTGCGGTATTTTTAATCAAGATTACACCAGCGATATGCCAAGATGGCAAGGTAGCGCTGGTTTTAACAGGATTTCTGTCCTGATCCTCTGCTTTTTGTAGGCAGGCGAAAGGCAGAGAGCCAGTTGGGACAACTGGGAGAACCTCCTCCATCTCCCGGGCTCCTTGGAAAGCAGAGCTGGTTTTGGGGCATGGTAGATGGTGTGCTCTTGGAGGAGGCTGTCAGGGTGAAGCCCACCTCTCGCTGTGAGGGAGGGAGAGGTGCCCGATGGGGTGGAACCTCTTTCCTTAGGAGTGAGAAATGACCTCTGCAGAGGAAGAAGAAGCACTGGGAAGTGAGACCAGCGCAGGGGGATTCCTGGGGGAGCAGAAGGGAGGGATGGGAGCCCCCGTGGGACAGAACCCTGGGGGGAGCCGGTGAGGGAGAAGCCTAGAGGTTCATGGCGAAGGAGCTTCCTTCTGCAGGGATTAGCATCCAGCTCCCTTCTCCCGGGGCTGTCCTCCCAGGATAATAACGTGAAAAAGCACGGCTCGAAAAGTCTGCGCAACGGAGAGCTGAAATGTTGCGGCTGTGATGACTGCGGTTAATTAAATAGGTGGCTCGTCTCTAGACAGCCCCAGACATCTGTCTCCATTCTTCACTTGTTTTTCTGCCGCGTTCCTATTCGCTTGTCCGGAGTTAAAGCCCAGAGGACCTACAGATGGTCACCATTATTTTTGTCACTTGATGCATTATTTTTTTTAAAGCTTTTTTGTCGACCTCTTAAAAACAGATGTGTGTATAAAAAAAAAAATAAATCTTTTAATAGAGCGACTCACTAGAGATCTTCTATGTGGATTTAGGTTTAATTTTAGTCTTTAGTGGCTGGGGTTTAATTTTGTTATTTCTTTTAAGCCAAGTCTCTCTTGTAGCCATTTCTTTTTTTTTTTTTTAAATAAACTTTAAAGAATCTCTTTGCATTCCTACTCTGACTTCTTTGGAACCTCAGAAATCATTGCATGCCAAAACATTTTCTATGTTTTGGATCGCATACCTGTTTTTGCATAGGTTTCTTCATGATTGCAGGATGCTAGTGTTGCGTGGGCTGAAATTGGGCTATGGGCTTTCAAAAATATCTTCAGTAGAAAAGTCCAACCTTGTTAATGATTTCTTAAGGAAACCACAGGATTGCAGACAGAACTCTGGAGCTGTGACTAGTAACTGCTTGCACAGAGTCAGGATCATAGATGATAGCTGATTATCAAATCAAATTATATGGGCTTTTAATCTTATAGTACAACTGCAGACAGTTTTTTTTTTTCCAGTGTCTCCACATTAAACTTGGAGTGCTCTTTCTAAATATCTTTTAACATATTTCTTTTCAAGTTGTCTCTGGAAATTTAACTGTAAGAGAAGCCAATTTTGTTCTATATGACATGGTTGAAAAATGTTCTCAGAATACAATTTTTAACATTCTGTTACTTTATTTGCAGGTCAAAATTTCACTCCAATTAGTGTTGTTTTAACCATTCTGTAGAAGATGAATATGATGCCAAACAGAAGCAACCTCTCTTCCTTTCAGAATGCTGGATCAGGTAATCAATTAATAAAAATGAAGTTTGTTTGTAAACGTCTTGAGATGTCTTTCAGAATTTGTATTGATTTTGGTCCTTCGATTCTCCTGACCAGTGGATAAGATCAGTGCTCTGTTCTTATTCCGTATCTAACTCCGTTTACCAGTCAAAATAAGGCCACAGCTGGATATGCTGCAGACAGCCAACCCTCCCCCATCAGTTTAATGCTTGGCTGGAATAGATATCAGTGACCCCCAGCTAAACAAGTCAGGGAAGGAAGAAAAGGAATGAGGGGAAAAAAAAAGAATTATTATTTTTTTTTTTAACCAAAAAAAAAAAAAAGGAAGAATTTCCTTCTCTGTAGCTCCAGGCAGCAAATACTTTGCTAAAGAGAGCAGCCTTGCGCTGTGTGCTGAAGGTTACCGAGGGAAAGCTGGGGCTGACCTGGACGTGGGATGGGTTCAGGGCACGCTGCGTGCCGGAGATCCCGGCCTCCGTCCCTATAGCTGCATGCGAAGGCAGCCTCAGCCAGGATGTGTAACGCATCCTGGCCTATTCACAAAGTCTCATCCCAAACATTACCCTAAAAATAAACAAAACAAACAAGATCTGGTTTGTGGGAAGCAGCTACGGTTCAGCTAAATACGTGCTGTCGTCCAGTTGGGATTTAACCATATGATTGCGGGCGCTGTGGTGCTGGAACCAAACACGCAGAAGAACTGGCATAAGGTACAGTAGAGAAAAGCTGAATCCAAGTGGCTACACGAAGGTATCGTGACCTTTTCTTACTGTACTTGTTTGGATTTCTCAAGTACAATGAACCCCTCATTGCTGTGGTGAACAGGCCTGAAAGTTTCCATGAGCTAACTTGTTTCTTGGCAAAAGCATCCCGTCTTTTTAGGATTAAATGTGCCCTACTGGTGTTGCAAGGGAGTAATAAACAATTATTAATGTCCCATTAATGTGTCTGCTAAGCTATTTATATAGGAGCCAGTGTAATTTATGCAAAAACATTTGAAGTTCTGCTGTGCTCAACTTATGATTCGGGCAGTACAATTTTTATATGAGATTAGATTTCAATGTTAAGAGAAATTTGGAAGAGGGAAGGAGAGAGATGAGGATGGAATTTAGGTTCCGTTCCACAATGGAAGGTTAAGAATACAAGGCATATACCTTGTGCTTTATATCTGTGCTCCTAAATAACTTCTTCATCTTGTTCTTCTTCCCAAAACCACCACTAATATGATGAATGCTTGATCTTTTCCTGGTGATTTTGTCTTGTTACAATGAGAGTTCTGTTGAACGTGGGTCACTTTCCTCCTTTTGTTCATTTGAACTTTGTCATTGCTGTTGATCAAAAGTTGTGAAAATAGCTTGCTGTTGATCAAAAGTTGTGAAAATAGCTAAAAAATGTCAAGTAAAATGTCAGACTATAAGAAACTACGGTTTCACTTCTCACAGTGGTGATGGTCTGATGGACACCTTTGTGAACTTACTGGTTCAAAGGCAACTTAGATAGTTGCGTTGTCATAATAAACATGTTAAAATTACAGCAGATAAAATCACAGTCAGCGTAAAAATATTAAATTCTGTGAAACAGTAAACCTGAGGCTTGGTTTTGAAGCTGCAAGTTAGTATTTTTGGCCACTACCAGAGTTTATAAGATAACACATGCTTAGCCACGGCCACTGCGCTCAAGAAGGTGTTTGATTTTTCTTTTTTTTGTTGCTGTTGTTGTTTGTTTGTTTCCTCCCCCATAATGCTGACTCCTTTTATCTTCTGTGTATTCAATTACATTATTAACGCTGGTTACCTTTGTTTTTAAACTTACGGGTTTGTTCCTTAAGAACTGAGGAGAATGTATTGTTACAGGATTGCCACAGTTGGCGTAGAGGAAGCCTGTGCAACTGAGGTCTATTGAATGATGCCCTGGAGAGTAATGCCTTGTTGGCAAGGAAGGTCTCAGAAACAAAAACCCACTCAAAGAACGCATTGCCACTTTCCACTAGATATCTGAACCTAGTGATCCTCAATATCAACTCTGGAGGGAGGGGCGGGAATCCAAGATTTGTTCCTAGGTTCATATGATTGACTGAGGTGGTACTTGGAAGAGGATTAAAGTATTGCCTCTGGGGATTTTAAAGGCACTTAACGCATTTAGATGCTAGGTTTTCCTGCCAGGTGACAAGCTGAGATTAGGTTTCTCATGAGGTGGCCGAAGTCACAGGTGAAATGTGACTGAGCCAAGAGTAAATCCCAGGTTTGACCCTTATTTTCAGAAGCAACACTTGCTGGCACTGCAGGAACTGACACTGAAGAGTGCTTTATTATTTCGAAGCACAGCCTAGCACATCCAAGGAGCTGCTGTGAAGTGTTAATGGTGCCATTTCTACATCAGCTGAGGTCTAAGTGCAAGCCTGCTGGGGGTCCTGTTTGTCTCCTGCGGTGACTGTCACTGTCACAAGCTGAATTCCTTTCTTTGCTTTTGGCAAAGTGGGTCTCAGAACTGTAGGCTGGAGCTTGACACAGCCTTGAACAATAACATCCACCACAGCAAAGGCTTTTTTGGTCTGTATCCTCTTCCAGAATATAAATTACAATTCTGAACAAGCGTTAGGACCTGGAACCTTAAACCCCTGTAAGTGTTTTTCATGGTCATGTGTCTTTGTTGTTGTTTTGAATGAAGTCATGGAGCCTAGCATTATATTCCTTAAGGCTATCTTTTAACTAAAGTGCTCTTTGCAGATGTAGTTACAGCTTTGTATTTTAAGAGCACTGAGCTGAAACACCTTGTAAAATGGGCTTTGGTTTTGTACTTTTCCATGAACGTTTGTACAACAATCCATGGAGTAAGCAGAAAGGTGAGAGATTCCTACTGGGCTTTGAATTGAGCTCATTAGGGCTCAGATGCACTAGCTGCACAGGTTAAAAGAAAAGGTGGTCCAGAGCAGTATCTTCTGTATTCTGAGCCCTCGGAGACCTGCGTTCAGTTTTTTACTCTGTTCTCTGCTTTGCATTTTCTCCCTGCACCTCAGTTCCTCAGCTGTGAAGCATCAGGACAGTAATGCTTCCTTACTTCGTGGACCTCTTGGTAGACTCAGGATTATAAAGGCTGAGACACAAACTCCTGCAATGGATGGGACATCAAGGAGTCTAGCCTCCTTCCAATGATGTTGCTGATTTGTAGTATGAATTTGGTGATGTTCCTGTACCCCTTCTTTTTTAGTCTCCACCTTTTGCAAAAGCAGAGATGGAAAATTTGTGCATCCCCTCCTTTGCATAGTGATCTGAGACACATTTATTACAAGCACAGTAATTATTACAAAAGTTTTTTTCCAGGTTAGTGTGTAGGCATGCACATGCAAGAGGCTACTCACTTGCTAAAAACATTTTTTTTCTTGTTTTCTCTTCCTTACAGATTCCAGTAAGATTATGGCAGAGTATAGCCACACACAAGCCCAGATGGAATTACAAAATGCTAGTTTGGGAAAGGGTTCTGTGGCGAATTCTCTTGAAAATGGTCTCCAGGACTTTATGGAAAACCTCAACCCGAAGAAATATTCATCAAGTCTCAAATTTAAAACAAACGGGGACTATGCTGGCTCGTATTTAACCCTTTCACAACCTATGCCAGTTAAACCTAATCCTTCCTCCAGTGTTAAAAACACACACTCTGTTACCAAAATTCAAGGAGGCAAGCAGTTCCCCTGTGAAAGCCCATATCTTCCAGATAAAAGCATCTCTGTAAAGCATTTAGGTTCCATATCGGGCACATCTCCATCCCTCAGTGGGTACAGTTTAGGAAGGACAGACTTTGATATTCATGCCAACAGAGAAAATGAAAAATCATTTGGACATATGGATAAGTTCCACTACTCAAAGTACAGTCAGAGAAACAAATCCTATGACAATGTCTACTTTCCAGGAATGTTGGAGACGAAGAAGATCTCGGGTTCTCTTCTGACCATGTGGAATGGAAGCTCAGGGAACGAGCTGATGCTTTCACCTGCTAGCAATTCAGGGGCAGCCAGCATGCCTTCTAGCCCAAAGCAAGGCAGGAGGATGAATATGGAAGACAGCCTGGCCCTTCACATAAAACCAGTCAAGCACAAGGATGTGATGATGGAGACTCTGGGTTCACGGTCTAGAAAATACTCTGGTGGATCTCTAAGTCATATGGGAATGTGCAGTCGTTCCCTACCCAGACTTTATAAATCAACAGAAAGCCAGCTGGTGCCATTAAGTTTGCCACCCAGAAGCTCTCTGGGTAATACTAAAAGGAGAAAACTTGGAGAAAAAGATCTACCTCAGAATGCTTTGGATGCTGATAATTACCTGAATTTTTCTTGCAGCTCAGGGGTTTCACCACATGCAAACTCTATCTCTGGGAATAATCCCTATGCCAGTTCAACTCTTAGTGTTCCTGCAAGCCCTCGAATTGCTAAAAAAATGCTTTTAGCGCCTTCTTCCCCATATCTTTCCGATGATTTTGATAGACTTGGACTCTCAGGAACAAGTCCCAGTAGTTCTTTCTCCCCAGTGGATTTTGACAGAAGAAACCTTTCCACCAGTTCCGTGGAACTTGACGACCCAGATCTTGAAAGTTACAGGCAGACGCCAAACTCACTGCAAACATCCATGCGAGAGCGGAAGAACAGCATTAGCTCCATTTCGGGAAGAGAAGACCTGATGGACTACCACAGGAGGCAGAGGGAAGAGCGGCTTCGGGAGCAGGAGATGGAACGGCTGGTAATTTTTTCTCTTCCTCTTAGTTTTTCATGGCAGCTAGCGTTTGCAAAATGTCCATCCCAGGTCTAGCCATCAGGATGGTACAGCAAAGCATAAGATGCTGTATTTGGAAATTCAAGCGTTGCCTGCTTCAGATGCCTTGTTCATCATCGCAGTCCATGAAGCTAATGCTTAAATAGCATCCTGCTGGAACAGCTCGGATAGACGGTACCATTAAGACAACTTGAAAAAATGTTGGAACCCACGTAAATTGGATTCAGTCATTCTGTGGGCTCTGTCAAAATGTCTACGTACGTAAAACCCACAAATTGCACTGCAGGGATCCAACGCTTTTTGTTTTAGATGATGGCACTTTTTTTTTGTGGTAAGTGGGTAAAAAAAAAAAGAGAGACTCCACTATAAGCTGCTCAGCCATGTGTGCTGCAGAGTCAGGTATACATTAGGGGGGGTTCAATATCCATCATCAGAGCTTTCTCTGCTTGGTTGTGTTTTTTTTTCTTCTGAGTATTTTCATTAAAACACAGGCCTCCTTGCTTCTCCCCCTCCCACAATGGAGTGTAGCAGAGGGGGACAGAGTTTTTCTCTGTCTCTAGGCAACGTAAAGCAGTGCTTACTGCTTCAGTTTGGGATTAAATTTGTTAGTAAAATGTAATTTATCTATTATTGAAACAACTTTTTGGGCAGGAAAAAATAAAAAGGTCTTCAGAACACACAGAGATGGTTGAAGCAGTGTCTTGTTGAAACAGTGTCTGAAAGGATACTTAGGATTTCTTTGAAAAAAGTTTTCTCTGTAGCTACAAGAGTCTCTGACCCTGTTAACAGGCATTCGTATTGTACTGATCTTATCCTCCATCCAGAAACCGAGGCTGTTAGATGCGCTCAGTCAATAACTGAGTCTTAGTAATACTCAGTAACTCTTTAGCAAGTCTTTCCGCTTGTGCGCTTTAATTCAAATCTTCACGGATTTGAGCAAAACGGGGATAGGATGCTCATAAACCTGTCTGGTCTGCACGGACGGGGAGCCCGAAGGGGGGAGGTCACTTCCCGGACAGGCCGGGGTGAAAAGCCGTGGGGAGGTGGGATGTGAGCGCAGGGGGGTGCGGACACAGGGGCTGCCTGTCAGGGACCACTAGCAATGGCCCAGAACCTGGGCAGGGCCCCACAGCTCCCACTTTGAGCTGCAACAGGCTGGGATGTCTCCCTCCCGCCTCACCTCCGTCCTTGACAAAAGCTGGTGAGGACCCTGGCGGATGGGGCAGGAGCCTGCCTTTTCATCCCCAATCCGCTCAGCGCTGGAGTCTCTACGATACACGCTGTTGGTTTGCGGGGTGTGAAAATGTGCATCTTCGCCTGGGTAGAGCCGGGGCTGTAGAGCTGAGGCGCGGGTGTGAGGTGAGCGGCCTCAGCCTTGCCTTGCCCCCCAAAAAACCTCCGCCGGCTCCCCCTCGGAGCTGCGGCTTCGTGGGAGCAGGGGGTGGGCTCCTCGGGGCAAGGAGGGCCGGCTGGGAGTGGAAGTGACTGGGTGGCTTAGGAAAGGTTGTTACGCTTGCCCACGTCAAAGTGGGAAGCGTCGGCAGAAACGGCGGCGGGTTATTTCTCTCTCTCTTCTTGCTGCCTTCTCCCTGCGGCTCCCGCGATCCTGGCAGAAATCCCCTCCCTTCTCCCTAGCCCTGGTGTTTTGTGTGTGCGAAGGGGCGCTTGTTTGCTTCTTATCAGAGGGTTTTCCAGACAGTCATGCCGTAAAACCTGAGATAATCAGTCATAAAAGACAACATAGTAGACGGTATTTGCGTTTCAAAGAGAACCGCTTTTTTTTTTTTCTTTTTTTCCTTTTTTTTTTTTTTTGTGGTGAGGGTTGGAAGCAAGGGGGTTGTTTCCATATTCAATAGTTCAAAAAGGTTTTATATTTGGATGTAATGACCACTACTCCCCCACCCCCACCCCTTTTTTTTTTTCTTGCCGGACAATACTTCCTTCAAGTCCTGATTCTTTAAAAAGAGAATTTGCCTACTCTCTTCCCAAGCATGTTAAAGTTTTTGAAAGAAGGTGATGTTTTGTGTGTTGGATGTAATTGTAACACGAAGGAACTTCCTCCTGCTTGAGTTTGTCTTTCTGTTCACGATTCTGCTCAATATTTTCTTTCCCCTTGTTAAAACTACCTGGTGGAAGAGTTGAATGTCAGGAGATTGCCTCCCTCCAATCGTCTGAGAGCCTGAAAAATGCCATAGATAGGTTTTTAGATGTCTGAGAAGAAGGAATAGATGTAAAAATAAAAAATCTGCACGCCAGCTCTTTGTACATTAAGGCCTGTTCCGTTTTGGTTTTGTTTTAGTTTTGCCTTTCTGCGTGGATCTAGTCGAGGGTCTATCCAAACAGGGTCTTTGTATATCCAGCTGGAGCTTTCAAAGAGCGCTTTGGTCTGACCTTGTATACTGCGAGATGGACAAAGGTTAGAGATGCAGGTCTGCTCGAGTCTCTCTTTTTGGGGGGTGGAGGAAGGTGTGAATAAAAAACCACTAGTAAATAAGCACCCATGGATAGCGAAGTCCAGATTGAGTAGCTGGTAGGAAAATGGAAGGGGAAATGTAGTCTGCCTTTGCACTAGTATTAGACTATTACGAACTGTGTTTTTTGAAGCAAGGTACGCAGAAAAAAAGTGTAGGAATACTCAGAGAACTTCCTAGGAAACATAAGCCTCCTTTTTAGAGGATTAGACTGCTCTAAGGCCCAGATACGAAGTGTAGAGCATCTTTCATTGTGCCAGCACTGCCCCTGTAGCTACCCTGCTGGCACAGAGCAGTTTTGGGGTGTTGTGTTCGATACCTGCTGTTCACTTCTGGACCTTTTTTTTTTTTTTTTTTTTTTTAGTAGAATCTATGTACACAATGTAATCTGACCTAGTATCTGCCCTTGGTCTCTTCTATTTACTTTCACTTGTTTTCTTTTTCTTTTCTGTATAAATTATTCTATGAGCTTTATTTGTGCTTAGTTTGCTTTTAAAGTGTCAGAGGCCGCTCTGGAAGTTTGCGTTTTGAGCTGCTGCTTCAGGCTGAGCATGAAGCCAAACGATCTGCTGTCATTGCCCAAAGAAATAAACAGAGGATTAAAAAAGACGGTACAAATAGTGAAAATACGTGTTGCAGGGGGTGGTTTTTTTTTTGGAATGATTTAAATGTCTGAGTTCTAAATTGTTCCCATGCGCTAAACAGAAAAGACACGTATATGCTTGTGTAGGATTTGCTGTTTCTCCCTCTCTCTTTATTTTGATTTGCCTTTTATGGCTGGGTTCACCCAAACTAGCTTAAGACTGGTGCCACTTCTGGTTTGCCAGTAACTTCTGGTTACTCCTGGGGCTTGCCCAGGCAGCGGGCTGGTGGTGGGTCATGATCTGCTTCTACTTCCTTTCCAGCCCAGCTGACCGGACGTTGCATCTTGGCGTAGGGATGTTTATACAAGCTTTACACAAGTTGAAGTCAGCGTTAGATATCGCTGAAGTTAGCCCAGGAGCCTTATAAACAAGGAAAAAAATATCACTCTGATCTAAGAATATTGAATGAGATTCGGTTAGCTATTGAATCTTTTTTTTTCTTTTTTTTTAATTTTAACTCTTTTTTTCCTATCTGAGATAAAAGCCCAACTGTGGTAGCTGCTGGAACTGAAAAGCAGCCTTTCTTTTCAGCCCGTGGGGAGGTCGGGGGTGGAACAGCACAGGCAACACGGTCAGATAGATATTAAGGCCATCTCTTTTGTTTGATACCCACTCATTTGAATAGCACTGAACTTGGTTTTTTCTACTGCTGTTTTTTTGGCAGTACGACGTATTTCCTCTAGGTGGTGGTAGGTGCTTAAAAATTACATGTACAGCATCTACATGATACCTTCCATAGTCCAGCTGTCTGCAAGGATCTGTAAACACAGGCTTGCTAATGAAGTTTTAGTAGATGCAGGAATTGTGCTGGGAGAGGTTTCAGCTTACACGACTGATGCTGAAAAGAGCAATAGTAAAATTCAAGAAACTTATTTCATAGTCCACCTTTTCATAGTCACAAGAGCATTGAATTTCATTAAGTTTATTCAGCAAGTAGAAAATAATACAGAATAGCCTTGTCCCTGGTTTGCATTGATGCATTACAATTTAGTAAGATGTGCTCATGTGAGGGGAAAATGAAATGAAAATATTTTGGAATTTTCAAAGTGGTACTGCTTTAAAATTGTGGTTAATAGAGCTTATGTAAATCTCCCTTTCAGCCTGGAAAAACCTCATATATATGTTTTATAAATTTATATTGGCACTGTGTCTTTTTATAGACCTTTTAAACATAAAGTACCTAAGCTGTATGTAAAAGTGTAAGTGACTTACACTTTCTTACAGGAACCCCAGCCAAGTAGACGAAGGCTAGATCAAGGTAATTTTTCCCACCACTAGTATTTGAAAGTCTCTATAGTGTTACAGAATAGTTACTTAATATCAATTTAGTTTAGTAAATGAGCAAATAACATATAATAAGATAAAAAAACCCCGCAGAATATAACTAATACTGATGACCCAGTAAATTATCAGGAAGGTTCAGTTTCAGTTGTGTTCCAAAACATTTCTGTGGATTCTTTAATAATCCAAAGTGTGGGTTACGCATACTTAATTTTTGCAGCTCTAAGTTTTATGCAGATGAACAATACGAGCCTGGAAGAGATCAGTTTCAGGAGACCTATTTTTCAGGCTCCTGCCCTCAGTGTGATTTGGAAAAGGGGCGCCTGCCTAGGGACTGCGGGGGCAGAAGGGCACTGATCTGAACAAAACACAGTACTTTGCTGAAAACCTGCGCTCGCGCTTCTGGGGGCCGAGAGGTGATAATTCGCAAGCGCAAGCTGTTATTTTGGAAGCCGGTGGCATTTCCTCAGGAGCCGAACACGTGCCTGCAGATACGGGAGCTAGTCCTGCAGAAAGTCGTCTGCTCGGTTCCTCCCTGCAGGCTGGCTCTACTCCATGCCACCACTCATCTCTCCTGGTTTAGCCACTGTTCCTTCTGTGCTTGTAGTGGGAAGGTAAGGACGAGGAGTGCCAGCCGTGTCCTCTGCTCTGGGCTGAGGTGGTCTCTCTGCGGTGCTGGTCTCCCTGGAGGTGCCTCTGCTGTGAAAGGCTGCCTGCTCCTGGCCTGTGGGAGACGGACGTGAAGTACGGGCGCTTTCTCTGAATTCTGTGCTGCTGGTGGGAACTGAAGAGCCACGAGACTAACTGTAGCAAAGCGAGGACTGAAAATGAGAAAATAAACGAGGCCGGAGTGAGAACCTGGTGCAAAGTGGAGGGAAGGGGAAGAACAGTTGGCGAGCTGTTCTCAGACCCAGTTAAAGTCTGGCTTTGAAATAAGCTTCTCGGTATCTGACAGGTGTGAAATCCCCAGCTCCTTAGAAATGCAGGAAGGAAAGAGAAACCTTTCTCCTGCCTCTTGCCTGGTGGGTACTGAATGGATTTGTAAGAAAGAAGGTTTGGGGAGTTCCTACTGCTCTCTTCCCTGGGCTCTCTGCTTCTTTTCACCCCTGTCCTTTTTGACTAGCTGCTGCTCCAAGCTTTTGCTGTGAAGCTGGTCGTTTGCCTGCCTGTGAGGTTTTTAAAGTGCAACAGTGGAAAAATGCTGTTCTTTGGAGGCCAAAAAGAGCAACAGCCTCTTCTTCAGGCAAAAGGAGCCCTGGCTGCACAGTATAGCCATAATTCTTGTTAGTGTCACAAAGGATAGACTGCACATGTATTTTTAATGAAATCTGGGGTTATCCAGTTGCTAATGGCACTTATCTAAAAAGCTTCCTGCTTGCCACAGCTGATTAACCAAGTCTTGCCTTGATACCTAGATACAGCGTCACCTCTACGCATTTGTAAAATTCATATACATGACATGCACCAGATGAAAAAAATCCAGGAATCATTGATGTGGTCACTGTTAAAAAAGTGGGAGATACTTATCTTTGCTATTTTGGAATATTTTGCTTCACAGTGTGCCAGGGATGTCTCTAATATCATTGTTAATCAATGAGAGAGGAGGGTTATTATCTCCTTATCCCACCCTTCTCCTTGAGTCCCTAAATTTGCAGCCATCCGTAGGTGGTGTGTAGCTTTTCAAAGCCAGGAGTGGTGAAACTGCTCAGGCAGAAAGCACACAAGACCCGTGTAATTGTAAGAGATCCACTGAAAATACATGAAGATGTTTCAGTCTGTTAGAAAGGACATTTTATGGGGAAATACACTGACAGGCTTACATGGCTTGACTCAACACCCCTCCCTCCCACCAGAGCCAAATTTAAGCCAATTTCCTTCTTTTGACATACCTTTTTTTTTTTTTCCCCTCTGCTGTGTTCAGCATCACAAATAAACTTGTGTGGTATTTCTTGCAGAATTATTGGCTGGATTTTCCATGTGCTACTGCTTTTGCTACACTTTCCATTGCAGGGGTGCTTTCCTAGCTTGCTGCTTGACTCAGAAATTTATGCTGGAAACAGTTAAATGCAGGTGTGCTGGAGCTGGAATGAGTTGGCCAAGATGAACTGATGAGAATAGAGCGTATAAAATAACCACAGAGCTTCCTGTCCCTAAGCCTCTCAGCACATGTCAAAATAGAAGTGAGAGGTATCGGTATTTCTGTAACGGGTCTGAAAGTCCATCAGGAATTTTTCAAAGACTGGCAGAGGTTTTCCTGCAATTTTTAAGCTTTCCTGAGCATCTGAGACTTGAGGGGTGGGGAAAAGAATCTCCCCTTTTTTTTTTTTTTTTTTTAATGACTGCTTGCAGTGAGAGCCCCTTACCTGAGTGCTTGGACTAGGATGACCAGCAGCTGTGCTTTGAAATTTGCCGTTTCCTATTATTATTATTGAGGGGACGGAGGCTTGGCACCGGGTAACCTGATATAAACCCTGTTGTTGTGGGGAAAGATGGGACTCCGTCTCCTGGTTGCTGTGCTTCCCATCTCATACCATTACGACGACCATTACGAGAGGGCCAGGCCCGGTGCCGTCATGACAGGGAGAGCTGCATAATTACCGGCGATCCCAGCCAGCACTTGCACAGCGCTTTAGGAATTGGGTTGCGTGGCCAAAAGACTTAGTAAGAGGGAGGATAGCGGCGTTGGAGGGGTAAGGGAACGGGCTGAGGGTCTGGCAGCGGTTGCGTGGAGGGAACAAGGCTTTGGGGAGTTATAATTATGTCAGTCGTTTGGGGTTGGAGGACGTCTGCAGAATCTGCTTGGACCCATTTCGTGGAAAATCCGAGCTAGCAATTGCTGCCCCGGGCTCCGGTATTTCAGCGGCTCCTCTCTGCCGGTGCCGTTCCAGGAGACCTCAGGGGAAGCTCGCAGTGGGAACCTGGGAATAAGCTACCTGAAGGCAAAATTTCTGTCTCACGGTGCTCTCTCGGTTGGGTAGAGCTGGGAAATGGATGGGTTCAGACGGGTTCTCCAGCTCTTAACTGCGAGTGATGCGGGGTGATGTGAATGTGTCGTGCGTACAACCGGGTAATCTCTCGGTAGCTGTGTGAAAAACAGGGTGCTTGTAAACTAGTGTTAAATTTTCATAAAAATCCCATGGCTTGCTGCAGGGAAAGGGCAGGAAATGGATGGTCCGAACTGCTTTGCCTGATCCTTGTTATCACTTGCTGTTGGGTGTAGAGAGTCTTAGGGCTGTCAGAAATAGCTGCTTCCTAAATCCTGATTGCAAATGTCATGCCAGGTAGAGCTTGGAAAGCGAGTATGTCTGCAGTGGTTCCTGGGGAAGGAGGCTGAGGATTTTGGTTTTCTGGCTTTCTTTTTAAATACTACTAAAAATAAGAAGCATTTCCTAGAAATCAGAAGTGAGATCATTAGTGCAGCTATTAATGCCAAGCATGGAACTCTCACAGTGATCTTTTTTTTCCAGCAGAATTTTCAATAGGCTTATGGTAAGCAAATTTTTATTTACATTATTTTTCTTCTTTAGCAAAAGAAACATGAAATTACATAAAAGCATTACCACTTAAAAGTGAAAAGGTAAAAAAATTTCATTTGACATAGAAGTTACAGGAAGCTATGCATACCTTTGGGAATTAAGTGTTTATAGCAACTTGAAGCACATCATGTCAGACTGGCACAGCTATTCAGATTCTCAAGTTTGAATTGTTAGTATGAATCCATAGGGAATTTGGGTTAACTGGTAAATAAAGATTGTACTGTGCGTTTGACATCTATTGTATTTTAGGTATGATGCCGTGTTTTTCTGTTAGTGTGCCTAAAACTGTGGGTTTGTCCCAAAAAAAGGAATCAAAGTTAACAAAACGGAAAATCAAAAACAAGTCAGGAATGAGTGAGTTCATGGAAAATCTGTGTGATACTTTGCAGCTTGGTGGGAGTATAGCATAAGTGTGAAGTGGAACAATTAGTGATTTATACAGTGAGCTCACTGGACCTGTGTACATGCAAATGGAGTATGGTTACAACCTGAATAAACAATATCAATATTAAAATTTTCTACATTGGAAAGATAAATAAGTGTTAGGACATCTTATTTAAGTAGCTATTAATTTTTGTGAATTGTACTTTTAATTCCTTAAGTTCTTCTTCCATGTTTACTTTTATCCTTCATCTTGCAGCATAATTTATTTATGCATATCTGTTAATTATCTCTAAGTGCTATAGACATACATGCAACTGGAGGACTTTTATCCCTCACTCTAAAAAGAAACAAAAAACAACCCTAAAAAACCTCCAGCAAACTTTTTTTAACTTCATCTTTAGTTTAGCTCACATGTGACACTTAGTGCTATTATCTTTTTTTTTAAACTAGGAACGACAGCGTCTGGAGACAATCCGCAATCTGTGTGCAGAATACTCCAAATCTGACAACGACCCCTCTGCAGCTACAACAGTTGCTGATGTTCAAAAAATTAACAAAGAACTCGAAAAGCTTCAGCTCTCCGATGAGGATTCAGTGTTTGAAGACTCCCAGATGAATCTGGAAACGAGGTTCAGAAGCCAGTTGAAATCATCTGCCAGCGATTCGGATTTTTCGGAGCTGAGCAACCACAGCCGCAGCACTTCTGCTTTCCTCTCCCCCAGAGGGTTGAGAGCCGATGAGCACTTCAACGAAAGCACAAAGCCTCCACCTTTCGCTGCTCCAGGCTTCCTGAAGGATGCCACCGAATCGTCCTACCTAAGCATCACACCAAAGGTAATGTTCTGTAGGAGGAAGGAGTACCATCTAGGTTCGACAGCTTGAAACCCTCCTCTAGGAGTCAGCCGTCCTGACAGGGGCCATGGTTAGAATCACAGAATCATAGAATGGATTAGGTTGGAAGGGACCTTAAAGGTCATTTAGTTACAGGGCCCCTGCCATGGGAAGGGACACCTCCCACTAGACGACCAGGTTGCTCAAAGCCCCATCCAGTCTGGCCTTGAATGGTTAGGATGGTTTAGGTGTGAGAATTAATCCCAGAGCTCGTACAATTTAGCAGCCAGCAAATTATTATTTCATTTTCTGTGGAAGCTGTTGGTACTGGAAGTTGGTTGGTTTTTTTTTTTTTCAGAGGGATGTAGTTCAGAAAGGGTTTTAAGATTTTTCTGACGGAGAAGCATTTGCTTGAACAATTACAGCTACTTAAATAGGGAAGTTTTCAGGAACTCTGCTCGGCACCGTGCTGGGATTTAGGAGGGAAGAGAAGCTCTGCCGTCTTCTCCCACCCTGGGTCTTCTGTAAGAGGAGGATGTTTTCTTGTGGGCAAACCAGAACGGTTGCATGGGAGGTGCAGAGGAGTTGCCTGAGCTGAATTTACTGTCCTGACTCCTTTCCCAGGATTGGACCCGAGCCACTTATCAAATCAGCTGTTGCCTCTCATGGGGTGCGGGGCAGCAGCCAGCCTCCTGCTGCTCTGACCCAGCTCCTGCACTTGATAAGCTGCAGCTCCTTTTCTGTGTGCTTCATCCTGCCGTTCTGTTACTGAAGGGGAATTGCCCTTTAAAAAAACCGAGCTCGCAGCATTGCTCACAATTTCCTAAGAGCAGGTTTCTGTTTAACAAGTTCACACCTTCAAAATACTTTGTGTCTCTCCTTTTTACTGCTATTTACACGCTGTCTGAGCTTCAGCGTGGTTATACGCTTAGCATGAATTGTATTTAAACTCAGCTTAAACACTTCTATTGACTATAAAGACGTTAAGTATGTGTGGAGGAAGAGAGAGTTGTGATTGACGGAAAAACATTTTGTCTTATAAGGGGTTATCTCTCTGGAAATCTCTGCTGAGTCTTTCAGTGTGAAATTGTGTTGAGCAGAAACGTGCTATTATGCCTTGGTCTTTTCATGTTGAAAAGGTAGTAAGAAATTTCATTTACAAGTTACCGTGGGCTTGCATTTCTTCCCCGTTTGTCGCTTTCTTTGTGCGAGTCAGAGATCCTATTTTGAACCCTTATTAGGAAGTTGAAATCGAAGATGTTATGTCAGCATTATCCGAACAGGATACCGGACAAAAAGAGGCTTTCCTGCTAGGATTACTAATGCTAATCAAGGAATACCATTCATTCGTTCATTGTAAAGGCTGTTCTGCTAAGCCCTGAGAAAAGCAGTAACGAGCAACCGTGTTAATGAAACACAGCTCATTGTTTTAAACTATCAAGATCAGATTTGTCCCAGGATAAAATGCCCGCTCTCAGAATAGCCATTCAGTGGCTGAGCAAGGCTGTGTGGTCCGGTGGTTTACGCAGCCCACTTCTAATTCTGACCGGGGACAATGAGCGAGCAGCCTTACCAGAGCAATTGGATCACAAGCCCCTGGGGTCAGATGAACGTGAAGAATACATTTGAAACTCAATAACTCTTTGATCTGGCCTCTGCTGGTATAAGGTCACATGTATTTTCTAAATAATGTTGTTTAATTCTTGGCACAGTTACCTAGTAAGTGCACGGCAATGAAAAGAGCAGTGTTAAGGGTATGGCTTCCTCGGTGCTAGCGGGGGAGGCAGAGCCAACTTTTGTCCTTATTTCACAGAAGCTGCCCATCTTAATGGCTGGCTACAAAAATGTCCTATCCTACCTCCTGGCTTTTATTATTATATGAACAGCTGAAATTTACATAAAAAGCATCTTCATCTGTCTCTGTTATTTTTATAAGGGAAAAATTAGATTTTTATAACCTAAATAGCGCGGCGTGTAAATTATTCTCACAGGTTAAGTTTTAATAATTCCTGTAGCATGAATAGTATTTACTGTTAAGTATAGTATTTACTTCCATTGCCTGGAAGTAAAGTATCATGTTTGTTTCTCTTGTACACCTTCTAAATATAGAACTAGCAATATAGTAGATATGAAATACGTAAGGGGTTCAAAACCAGCAGAACAGTACTTGTTTAAATTGAACACAATATGAAAAGGCGAAGGAAGGACAGTGTTTAACTCTTTTTTTTCTAATGAACTTCTTGTAACGTGCAACTGCAGATACCAGAATGCACAAGTGATGAGCAAAGAGGGCAGGAGCTTGGTCGACTGGAGGAGGAGCGCATAGTAATCCTAAATAACTTGGAAGAGCTTGAGCAGAAGATCAAAGATTTAAATGACCAGATGGATGAATCCTCAAGAGAGGTATGAAATATGGTTTTATATGTCTTGCTTGGTTAGGTATGTCTACATAGCATAAGTCTGATGGCTTCAGCAAGTGCACAGGGAACTCACAGATGTATGTAGCCTTCATATTCTGTGCTTTTTCCACCAGAATTAGGCACAGAACCGTAGACCTGGCAGTCTCCTACTATGAAGGGTATTTTTTCCCAGCAGGGAGGTGGATGTGATGCTCGGATTAGCCTTTCCCAGCTGTAACCATTATACTCCTAAGTGGAATTAGAATAATCTTGCTTGTTGAGCAATTGATCCAAATACCTTGTGTCGCTTGGGAGTTTTATAGTGGTATCTCCTGTGACTGTTTAAAGAGAAAGGAAGTGAGACAACTTCCTTTCAACCCTCCTTGGCTTTACAGTGGCAGGGGTATGTTGGCACCCTCTTGGCTTCTGGAATCTCACAGTTGCAGACTAAGCTGGCCAGGCATTTGGGTTGTGCTTGCTCCAATTATCAGCGACAGGAAAGAAACAGCTGTTCCAGAAGGGTTTCCTACGGAGCCTGGGCACAGAGAGCTGGTACAGTATCATAACAGGAGGAAGCACAGAGGAGAAGTGTTAGAAAAGAAAAAGTTTTGGAAAAAAAGAATCTTCAAACTAAAGTTGGTTTGGACTTTATTTTGCAGTATTTTATGTTGCAGTTTTACTTTTTCTCAGATTTGTGATCTCTTTTTTAAACTTTCTTTTGTGGGAGTAAAACTTAATTTTTATTTTTTATTTTATTTTTAAAATGTTTCTCTGTTGTGAATAATCACCAACTCACTCCCCTTCCCCCAGAAAGTAATGTGTATCAAGATTTTTTTCTTAATCTGGACTGCTTCTGAAAAATGTTTTGTGTTCCTAGTTGGATATGGAATGTGCCCTTTTGGATGGGGAACAGAAATCTGAAACAACAGAGCTGCTGAAAGAGAAGGAAATATTGGATCATCTAAACAGAAAAATAGCTGAGCTGGAGAGAAATGTTATTGGTGAAAAGACAAAGGTAATTGAGTTATCTTAGCTAGCTGTGTTCTCTGTTCCCCTTGATCTTCAAAATACATTTCTATGGTTAACATATTGATGGAAGCTTTTTTATGAAGTACTGTCTATAAGTAAATTTACTTGATAAATATGGAAGAAAAAAAAATAGTTGTCTCACCATCATCTCCCTGTAACAGTGTCGTTTCCCGAGGTATGCTTGACAAGCAAAATATATTATGCTTAAGTAAAAAGACCTGACCTACTGTGAAGATATTTTTGATTAATAAAAATATCCATACAGGGCTTAATGTGAGTTATCTGTTGTTTAAAAGAACAGTATAAATTGAACTTTTCTACTGTCCTCCATTGTAGGTTATATATTTTGAACTAAAAAAAATTAAAAAATTAATCCTTTTGCAAAGGAATAGAATGAAAGAAGGCTGTAGTTTCAGAAGATGGCTTTGTCTAATACTGCATGATATATAAGAATGGTATACAAGACATCTGTCAAGTATGTAATTTAAAAGCGATGATGTTGGTTTATTTTGTTTGCTGTTTGACAAGTTCAGTACTGTAGAGCGTTCTCTGTGGGATTAAGTCACAGGAATTACTTAGTTCTCCTGTACAGTCAGATACTTAATTGCTGTCAAATACGCAGCAAGCATATATAAGCATATCTTTGCAAAATAGGATAGCACTATAATAAGATTTTAAGTTCAGAAATGGAAAGGGCCTGCCGGATGAGTCTCTCTCTCCCCCTCGGACCCGGGAGCGCTGGTTCCCTGCGGCAGGCTCTCTGCTGGCCTCTCCAGGCGGGCAGTTCCCTTTTCCACGGGGTATGTGCCACGGCCAAGAATATCTCAAGGTCAGGAAGTTTTTCCAGGGCTTCCAGACAGTAATGTTTCCTTTTTAAATTTCATCCTCTACCTCATAATTTAAACCTGTCACTTGTGGAAATACTCTAATTAGTCTCTCCCCCTCTTTTTTTTTTTTTTTTTTTTTTAAGCTTTCCAGAAATATCTGAGAGTCATCTGCATTATTTGCTTTTGCTTAGACAAGCTGCACGTTTTTAGCTCTTTCACAGTTCCCATTTATTTCACGCCTTACAGCTTGCATTGTTTTATTCTGAGCTTTTGGTCTTCGATTTCTGCCTACCCTGTCATGAGCCTGGACGCTGGTTTGCAGCTGTACTCATCCAGCCCGTGTCTGAGAAGGAGAATGGTGCTTCCAGCTTTCTGCCCTGTGGGGTGACAGCACACATCCAGCTTAAGCTTGAACTTTTGTGGACTTTCCGGCCTGCACTTTTCCTTGTTTTCATGTACCTCTCAGTGATCCTTCAGCTTTCGGTGTTGCCTGTGGTCACGTTCTAGGTTGTCCACGGAACGCGTTTCATACTTGTTTTCTAGTATAAAGACAAGTTTAAAGTTGGTGATGGCAGATAGGGTGGTGCGAGCAAATACCCTCCAAAGGATGCTGCTAGAAGTTTTGCTTGTTGGTAGCAAATAATACACCCAGAAATTCAGGAGATCTTTTGCCTTTTGTATTTGTTCCCTAGGAACCTCAAAGTTCAATGAAACTAATGGAAACTATTCTAAAACCTTTAGGTTGTTTAGATTTCCTTGCAGTCATATGATGGAACATTAGTGTGTAGCAGTCAGACAATTAAAGTGCCAGGTCTAGTTTAAATTTTTTGAACTGAAACATGAAAAGCAGCCTAGAAAAAGCACTTTTGTTATTTAAAAAGCGAGTTCATGCAAAACATTTTTTTTTTCAGTATGAAGCATGCCACTAGTCAGATCAGTTACAATATTTTAGTTGTCTTTTCTTTTGTGTTCCTTTTTTAAACAAACAAACAAAAACCCTGGCTCTGAGTGCGTGCTCTAGACTTAAAGCCATGGCTCACTTAATACTGAATTTATCTTTGTAGAAATAAACTCTTAAGAGAGCCCGCAGATTTTCTTCTGGAAGATGTCTGAAAGTGTTGCATAAAAGTGGAAGTTTAAAAAAGAAGTAGGAGACAAGCTTCTGTAAACAGGCAAAGTATGAAGTGACAGCTGAAGTGTTCTGGAGAAAGTAATGTCAGCCAGCAAAACAGATGGCACTCATTGTGTCAACAAATAAACCTTCCGGCTGACTTGAAACAGCAGTGTTCTTTTAAAATCTCGGTTTGTGTGTCTGTATGTTTAAGGTTGCAGCCCTGCAGATCTGATGCAAGATAGGCAACATCTGTAGTAGTACAGTTCCCCCC
>JAOXJK010000001.1:95256489-95286942 GCA_025774025.1 Xenus cinereus
ATAACCCTTTCGGTGAAAAAATTTTTCCTAATATCCAGCCTGAACCTCCCCTGGCGTAACTTGAGGCCATTTCCTCTTGTCCTGTCGCCTGTGACTTGGGAGAAGAGACCGACCCCCGCCTCTCTACAACCTCCTTTCAGGAACTTGTGGAAAGCAATAAGGTCTCCCCTCAGCCTCCTCTTCTCCAGGCTGTTCATGTTTGAATAACATGAATTCATGTTATTCATGTTGAGTAACAAACATGAATACATGTTTGTTATTGCGCCTCTGCCGTCTGTGAGGGTTTGAGAACCTTGTCAGGAACAATAAAGAGAAGGTTTTGGGGAAAGACCATCCCACAGTTTGAATGCCAAGTACTGTAGACTAAAAGAAGTTTCTTCTCTATGGTGTGTGCTGTCGGGGTGCTGCAGAGTGTCTGACCATGCAGCACCCGCTGAGCTATGCACTTAATTTTAAAATGAAATAATAGTTGGGACTGGAAAGAGGACAAGTGAGTGGATGCCATGACAAAATTCCTGGAGCATCCAAAAAAAGCTGATATTTTGGGACTGATACTGCTAATTTTTAAGTATAAAGGAGAGTTAGAGACCATTTGAGAGGAGATGGATAACTACAGAACAAGAAGTGGGAAAAGGGAACTATATCGGTGTGACTCTAGAAGGTTGCAGAGCACTGGGCTTCAGGGACTTACTTGACTAATTATGCCTGATGTATCAGGCATATTGTTGTTGTTTTTTTTTTCCCAGTTATTAACTTCTCAGTTGAAGAAAATGCATCTGCTGTGTTGACCAGTGTACATGCCAGTAAACGGCATTGAAAAATTCTTCGCACTCTGATTTATTCATTCCCCGACTTTGGACCATAGATAAGTAATAGCCTACAAGGTAGTTTTAGGTAATCTGCAGCCAGTCTTCAGAGCAATGCTGCACAGTAAATCATGTAGTATTTTATTACAAAGGTTTAAAGGTTAAAAGCTTTTGAGGGTGAGCAGCAGGATGCTGAGTACTGCTGCTTAAGCATAAGGAGAAGAAAGCTGAACTCGCTGGAGGAGTCCCCTCTGATCCCCGCAAACAGGTTACAGTTCCTGTACCCTGAAGCAAATGAATTAATTTTCTAAATCACTTGGTGCTTCTGCTGCAACAGGATTTCCTGGCCAAGTTACTCTCTGTCTTGTTCTGCTTTTTCACTGCTTGCTAAAGGTACTTATCTGTACAGAGGCACATAGGCATTAATTCATTCTCCTGGGAAGATCCATTTTCCCCTCAATGCCAGACTACAGTGATTTTCCATCCATTTTGCTTTCTAAAAGCTACTCTTCTCTCTCTCTCCTTCATCAGTTACCTCACTAACACAGCTACTGTTTCCTCATTTTCTAATTTTCTTTTTCCATTAGGCAAGACAAGTTTTTAGGCAGTAGGCTTTAATGGCATCATCCAGGCATGGGCAGAAAACACAGTGACAAGGGAAAGGGAATTAATCACCGCACTAAAATGATTAATGTTTTGTTTTGATCATTTTCCATCCCACCATTGCATTTCAACTAACAACAGGTTTCTGTCTGTGACCTACGTGCTTCAACTCTTCGTTAACGTTTTGCCACACACTGTCATAATCACTAACAACTGCTTGGGTTTGAAGGTAATTGTGTTTATTTTCTGGTTCATGCTTCAGGAAAAATTAAAACTTGATGCTGAGAGGGAAAAACTAGAGAGGCTTCAGGAGCTTTACTCCGAGCAGAAGACGCAGCTTGATAATTGCCCTGAGTCCATGAGGGAACAATTACAGCAGCAGCTGAAGAGGGTCAGTAGCAAGTTTCAAGATTGCACTAACTTTTTTTTTGTGATTTTTTTGTTTTGTTTTGGTTTGGTTTGGTTTTTTGGTTTGTTTTTAGAGTTAAGTGTGACATACTCTGTTCCAAGTACCCAGTGTCTGAACATATTTGCAACGTATAATTCTTAATGGGGTTATGGTTTTTTGTGGAATGTTGTGCATGGTGGCAAACGAGTAGAGCGCAAATGGGCAGATTAGAAATCGTTTTAGAATGATTCTAGTTCTAAAACTAGAAATCATTTCATGTTGAATGCTTTTAAAGCTTTGGGCTACTTGCCTGTGATGAGCACCTTAGGCCTGCTGGGTGGTGTGGAAGCTGTTGTGATGTTTAGATGGATGGCGGAGCGTTACTCCTTACCTGTGTGAACAAAGACGGGAATTGAACTTTGGTCAGTGGGATCAGCCATTTTAGCAGCATTTCCCTGTCGCTGTCGTTTGATCCTGTTGTGTGTTGTGTACTCCTCCTTTGCACTTAGCTGTAAATGGCTCTCAGTGAAGTAATGGATAACTTCTTTTTATTTTTTTCCTTTTTTCAGTACATAGCTGTTAGCCTAAACTGTGCTTTGAAAAATTAATTTTTAATAATATACCTTTTATTCTAATAGCTTGCTTTGTTCCTATGTTTTCAACAGTTGCACATTGGTATAATAATCTTCGCATAAAATCTAATTGCAATTTGATTTTATTTTGTATTATTTGTAACCAAAAGAGCTACAATATTGTCTGTGAAGGTACAGTTATTTTCCGGGGAAAGATTTTGGAATTTATTAATGTTAAGTGCATTCCACAGCATATATAGCTAGCTTAGCTAGCTTTGCTAGCTTTAAGGGCGGCGTGGGGGGGTGGCAGAAATAATTTTCAAAGCACCAGTACAGCAAGCTCAAGAGGCCATCTGAAAGTCAAACTACTTCCCTCCTTCCTCCACTCCTTGGTTTGAGTGTTTATATAGGGAATAAGGTCTGAAATAGCAGTGCCCAAAAAGGGATTTTTTTGCTTTAAAGGATATATTCTTTAGATTTTGGCTTATTTGCAGAATTCTGTTTTGTTTTTTCAAGGAGCAAAAAGTAAAAAAAGTCCAGCTTTGGAAATAACAATGTTAAATTCTTCTGTAGTAACCAAGAAGTTTGCTGGTTTTGAGACACTTAAGGATTTTTGTAAGTAACCTTAAAAAAATAAAATCAGTATTATGTTATCTGTCATACATATTAAAATGAAAGGAAGCCTTTCTTATGCAGTCATGTACTTGGAGGTATAAGTTAATGAGAAGTTGCAGTCTTGTTGCTATGGGATGGTATCACTATTGACCACCAAGAGGCTTCTGATTAAATTTTTTTAAATTTTTTTGTTCCTTCTAAGTTGGGTTAATGATGATCTTGGATTTGAAAGGGGGACAAAATTTGAAATGTGAGGGTGCAGTTAAATGTCCAGTTAGTCCTATTGTATTATTCCAGGCCAGTTGTAGTGAAAGTTAGCTGTGACTGCTGTTGTTGAAGCAGTGGAAGTTATCACTGAATTACTGCACAGTATCTCTTGAACAGATATCAAGTGTGAGAGCAGCTAAGAAAATAATGTTTGTGCCCAAAATATAGAAAATCTCTTCTTTCCCCCAAATCAGCCCAGCCCAGGATAAATGAGCAGGCACATCTTCAACTAGATCAGGTTGCTCTGCACCCTGTCCAGCCTGATCTTGAATGTTTCCAAGGATGGGGCATCTATCGCCAATCTGGGCAACCTGTTTCAGTGTTTCACCACCCTCATTGTAAAAAATTTCTTCCCTATATTTAGTCTAAATCTACCCTCTTTTGGTTTAAAACCATTACTCCTTGTCCTATCGCAACAGACCCTGCTAAAAAGGCTCATCGCTGGGGGGTTGGACTAGATGACCTTTAAAGATCCCTTCCAACCCAAACTATTCTATGAAAATCCTGAGTCTGCAGTGGGTTATGTTGTGCTACTTTCCTGCTAACATGGTCTGGTGTGAAATTTCCTTATTGCTTCATCTCTGGGACTTTGTAATTTGTGTCCAGAGGAGGGGGTAGCCCATTTCACAGTAGCAGCTGCCTGCAGGATGGGGATGGTGTTTGGGTTGGGGGTGGCAGTGGGCGTGTGGACTACTGAGGGGTTGCTGCTTCCCCGTGTCCCAAATGAATATATGCTGTCCCTGTTGGGCGGGGAGGGCACTTCACCAGAGACTGGTGAAACCTGGGGGCTTGTGGAAGGCACTGAGGGAAAGCATAGTTCATCCTGATGGCTTATTTAAAGTTAATTAATCCTTCACTGTTAGTATGACAGTGGCACAGCTTGTTCGTTCTCATGTGCCTGAGTTTATAAAGATAGGCATAAAAGGAGAATGAGAGTGGATGCCTGGATTCCTCCAGAGAGGAAAAGACACTGTCCAATGCTAGGAAATGCCTTACTCTTCAGGTAAAATTCTCCAAATTTTTGCAGATGTTGCAGGCCTATGGAGCTCCCACCATATCCTGAAATAACGGCCAGGTTCTCTCCCATCTCTCCAGTGCCATTAGAGAAGTAATGGAGATGACAGAAGAAATTTATGGTTTGGAAGTGCAATACAAAATCATTGTCTGATGTTTTTTAAGAGAAAATAAGTTACAATATTTTGATGCCAATTGTTTTAATAAAAGGCAGGGAGTATATACTTGCTACTTGGTTCGGGAAGCCATTACCTACAGCAAGAATAATAATCCTCCTCCAAATCTTGCGCTGCCGAGTAGGATCCTTGTGAAGGTCATGGCGAGGACTCTGTGGGCACATCTCAGATCCAAACTCTGTGCCCCTGCTGCTGTGCCCTGCTCCCGCAGGCTGCCTGGGATCTCAGTCCCCATGGACCTGCCTGGCCGGTCATCTCACTGCAATGTGCTCACAACCACTGGTAGAGCTAAGCTCCTGCCACATACCTTTTGGAGGTTTTTTAATTTGAAAATTGACTTGGTTTCAAATTAGGAATGGATGTTTTTTACCCAGTGGACACAGTGGTACAGAATGTGGTGAAGTTCTTGTTCCATAGTGCATCTCACCAAGAATGTAGTGTTTCATGAGCTGAGCTGGCTATCACTTGCCTTTTTGGCTGTCAATTGTCTTCTCTGAAATCTGTCTCTTCTGCTTCAGTAGCAATTAATTTGGTATGAAATAGCCTGAATGTGTTGACTTCCATGGGTCAATGCTGAAGATGGCTGACTGGTTTGAATGAAACATTTTTGTATTGTAGGTAACCACTTTCTTGTAATTTTTAGCCCACATCTTTGCTTTTGATCTCTTCACTGTCTCCTACAAGTGGAAGGCACATCTTTGGAGAATAATGGGAGGATGGTGGCACTTCATATAGTAACTTGGATTCTTTAGCTTCTGTATCCTGTGTCTTCACCGGCACATTGGAAGCTGGCTTCAGGTGTTTTTATACAGACCTATCTGCTTATCTTGGTCACTAACCTTTGATTTAGGTTGAAATAAGGAAAAGAGTAAGTTTGCATTTCTCTAAAATGATAAATTGCTTACAGGATGTAGGTTTTCTTACGTATCAAGTTGTGTGCAATGTGCCTATTTTAGAGAGCCTTGGTATTTAATAATACTGCAATTATTAAAATCACCTTTATCTTCAGAAGTTTGGAACTTGTAAGTAGGGATTCATGTTATGAATACACAGATGTTCCAGGAGAAAGATTAGCATTCAGTTCTTGTGCTGAAAAGCACCATAAGTTTTATCTTGCCATCCCTAAGCAGAAGGCAGGTGTGTTCTTATTTCTTGGGTCTTTTTGCAGCATTCAACCTGTTTTTCCTGACAAAACCTGGTGTTGGTCCAGGGGAATGCATAAAAGTGGGCTGATACCTTTTCTGAAGTGGTAGACCTACTAGGTAGGGTGGATGACTGGAGTTCTTAATTGTGTGTTTGCATAGGGGGCAACTGTTAGCTCCAATTTGGTGGTCCATGATCAGCTTCTGGCTGAGCAACTTGAACGCTTGGACATCGCTGCTGAGGTGACGGCAGTGCGCTGATGGCGCACAGCTCCGTGTTGAAGAAATTCTAACTGCAGTTCAGACTCCTTCATTTGAGTGTGTGTTCCCATAATTAGTTAATTCAGTGTGCAGTTCTGCAGCGTTACCGGGATGATACTTTCTGTCCTGTCTGGTTGGTAAGTGGATGCTCTCCCAATTTGCCGCAAGGCAACCTCACCAAATGGGTTCTGTCTTTGGTGGTGTCACAGCTAGGCTACATCAGAGTGATGTGCCCAGCCAGGGTGCCCTCAGTGCCAGGTGGCTCCTGCTTGCTCTGAACGCAGCAAAACAGCTCCCTCATTGTGCAGGTGCTTCGTCTTTCTCAGCTGGGGAAGTCAGTAGGAGTGATGGAGAAAGGAACATCAAAATAATTGTTGGCCATATTTGTTCTCTGAGTATGACAGTAGTCATTAAAAGCTTTGAGCTCCTGTTTGAACGTGTTGTATGAGATACGTAAATACCAGTTTAGACTAATTTTTGTGTGAGTTTCTAAGTATCTCTACCCCGGTGTCAGTGAGATCATGATTACTTTTTTCTTCTTGTTTATGTGTTGGTTTTTTTTTCCTTAAGGATGCTGATATACTGGACATAGAAAGCAAACACTTTGAAGATTTGGAATTTCAGCAGCTTGAACATGAAAGCAGGTTAGATGAAGAGAAAGAAAATCTGACCCAACAGCTCCTGCGTGAAGTAGCTGAATATCAGCGTAGCATTGTCAGTAGAAAGGTAAAAGCACTAACACTCAATTCATTTGTTCTTTGTTGTTGAGCATAAAGGGGATGAAACCGATCTACAACCTGCCCATCAGTAAGAAATAATGCAAAACTTTCCTCTTTGAAAAAGCTTTTGCAGGAGAGCAAAGAGGATGGCCCAGTAACGTCCCACACAGATCAAATCATGTGCTTCTCCAAAAGCAAATAAATCGATAAAATTCCATGCCCTGTTTGTATATTTGCATATGAAAATTATACTCTTCAATTTACTACAAAGAGTACCAAAGCGTTGTTTTTTCTTATTAAAGAAAGGAGATTTGGACACTCTGGACAAAACTACAGTTACTTTATGCTCGTGATTGACGTTGATGTTAAATGATTTTGTTAAAATAATAATAGAACACCAAATTAATAAAGTACCTGAATTTTTAAAACCAGTTCTAAAGGTCCTATCTTAACCAATTAAATACCAGTTTTTCAGAGATCAGAAGCTGCATCTCTAAATCAGTTCTGTTCATTATATGAAAGCTACTCACCATATTATCAAAGAATATGTGCAGTTGTTCTTTTGTTTTGTCTCTTGAATAAATGGTCTCTTTACTGTGTCTAAATGTTACTTGAAGATCTCCTTCACAGCAGTGAACTGTCTTGTAAAAGCTTCTTTTCCTACAGCTTCACTCATTCATATGAATGAGTGAAGTCTCATGAATAAGACCCTTGCTGAGGTTGTCTTGTGCTTTGAAAGTCAAACATGTACATTATTTTCTTTTTATATTAGGAAAAGATTTCTGCTCTCAAAAAACAAGCCAATCATATTGTCCAACAAGCACAAAGGGAACAAGATCATTTTGTAAAAGAGAAAAACAACTTAATAATGATGCTACAAAGGGTAAGTATCTATTGTCTTTCAAATATTTTAGTGTCTAACAAAAAAGCATTTCATTTCAAAGAATACAAGAACACAGAACAAGAGAAGCGTCAGTTATGTAGAAGCTATCAAGTAGGTAATAATGCAATACACATCTTTTGTATCCATTAACCTTTAAAAATAAAGAAAACTTTTGCAATTTCTTAGGAGAATACGCTAGCGACATTTGATAATCGAGAGGGTTTTAGAGGTGCCCCCCTTTCCGAGAACTCAGCCAGAGGCACCCACCCAGGTGCTAAGGCTAGCAGCCTGTGCTCTCTGTGTGGCTGCTGGAACAGTGTGCAGAGAGCTCAGATTTTTGGCTTGTAATAGCCCATACTAGGCTACAACGTGAGCCACTTAACATCAGCTAATGCCTGGTTAATAAGAAGCTGGCATGAACGCTTCATAACTATTTTGTTTTTAATCATGAGAGAAATCACGTTTAGTTCCTTAAGCAGAATCAGCATTTTCAAAACACTGAAGGAAGACCTATTTGGTTTGGCTGTGGTTATTAAATAACATCTTCCACTAGCTCTTCATTCTGTATCTCTGTTTTTTGTTCAGTTCTGCTGTAAGCGGATGAAGTTGAAGCTCTGCTGTGCAGTTTCTAGCCTTTCATCTCAGAGTGTTTCTTTACACGCCTAAGAAAATGGCTAGCATTTATTTTCATTACGTGTCTGTTGGTATTTAACACAAAATGTCTGTCTTTAATAGGAAAAAGAGAATCTCTGTAATCTGGAAAAGAAATATTCCACGCTTTCTGGAGGAAAGGGATTTCCTGTCAGTCCCAATAGTCTAAAAGAGGTAAAGAGATTCACTGCTTTTTACTTTACCATAAGTAACTTTTAATAACTTTAGTATTTAGTGAAGTTCTATTCATATATTTTTTATGAGATGTGATGAAATTACTTTGTAAAGCTATTCATTGAAGTCCAAACGCATGAGCGAGCAAAAATAGCTTCTCTTGACATTTTCCCAGATGTGACTGGTATCGCCTTTATCTCTTGCTCTGGAAAAATGATCATTTGTAGGGGGAGGGGGGTGGTGGTGGTGTGTGCCCAATTTTCTCAAAATAGACAATTAAACCTCATTGAAGTGAAAAAGAATGAGGTCCAGGAATAACTCTGTTCAAGTATGAATACAGTTCAGTCTTATTTTTGCACTGTAGATTTTATCATTGCCTCCCTCCTTGGCCCCTTTTATTGTAAGGCTCTATAGAAAGTATGATAAGTGTACGTTTTGATCCTTTTAAAAAGCATTAAATTGAAGACTTCAAGCTGTTGTGGTTGTGAGGTAGCTATTGAGCTATGTATTTAACTGTTTTGAAAGAGTAAAGGTGTCAAATATTTTCTTGCTGAAAATAGTTGAGTTAGTTTGTGTAATCCATGATGAGGCCCTGAGCTTACCTGCAGTTGTCAAGATTTCAGAGCTATGATGGGTACTCTTTAAGCCTCAAGGTCCATGAGCAAGAACAGTGTAAGGCAAGCCACAGTCCATTACAAAGATTCGGTCAGCACCTATGGTATTAGCATTGACTCACCATATTTATCTTCTCGACTTGACTTGATGAATCTGCAAATTGCAGATAAACATGAAGTTACAAATGGAGAAGCGGAAAATCTAGCATTTAAAATACACTGACAGGTATCTGTGGCTGCTTCATTAACTTCTGCTTAAGAGGCCTGACTGGACTTGCCAGATCTGCTTGTATCAAAGCCCTGAACAAGGTCTGCCACGTCTCACGATGTAGGAAGTTTGGCTCTTGAAGTCTAAAGCAACCACGTGTCCTCTTGGCACCTGGGAAATGTGGTTTGCTTATTTGGGCTCAAGTTCATGGTGAACCCAGGTGGCCTCCAGCACATGCCAGTGGGGTTGAACACCCTTCCTCACTGTAAGCCATGTTGCAGACACTTAGACTTCCAGTGTCCTGGGTGACAATCTGATCTGGACATCTGACCTCCCACCAGGACATCTGCAAGTCTAAGCTTCATTTTTTTTCATTTTGAGATGGATCTTTTCGTTCTCTCACTAGAGAGTGGATGCTATTTCTGTTTTTTATCTTCATATCCACATAATGGTTTGCTTAATCACAGATATTTCAAAATGCAACTACATTAAGTGAGCCTGCCACTCCTTTTAGCGAAATGGGTTATTTATTGGTATGGTTCTGTTCATTGTAGTGAAGTCAGTTAGGCCTTACTCTAAGGTAAATAAGGGAAGGAACAGCATTGGGTTATCTGTTTCATGCTCAGAGTCCCCATAGGCTCTGTCCTAAAAAAACAAATGCTTTTACTTGCCAGATGTTATGTTTGTCTCAGTCCAGTTTAATTTCTCTCTGTTCTGGCACCTTTTAAAAATCAGGCACCAAATGATACACGGGCATAAACAGCCTCCCTGCACACAGAAGTGAATTTCATGTATCCGTTGAGTCAGTGGTCCAACATTTCTGAGCCCCTCTTCAAAGTCTCTCCCATCCATTGCGGAGCTTACTCCCTGCATGCATAGCAATAGAGTAACACAGCCTCACATAAAGGGGCAGGATGCTTATTCCAGTACTTAAATAACCGAGGAAAATCAATATTGTTTAAAAGTTCAGTATTGACAAAATTACTTGGATGCGTAATCTGACTTGAAACCATTTATTTAATCTAATGTAACAGGGGCCTGAGCTAATGCACAGCAGTCATTTGTCATTTGCTTATTTTTTGGGGGGTTATGAGTCTAAACTGAATGGTTTTTATGTAATTTTTATATAATTTTCCGGAACTGTGTATCTGTTTGAAATAACTGATAAAATACGTTGATAATTATGCTCATAGATAATGGCACTGGTGGTTTTTTCAACCTGCCTTCTAGGATCAGCGCTAAGTATAAAATGATGCATTTTTGAAAAGAAGCAATACAATAGCAGTCTGTGGCTTCTTTTACTGAATTGCCAAAGTACACATACTGACATGTCACAGTAATAGAGACATAGCCCCTTCAACACCTTCTCAATTTAAAAGCTGCTTACCATCTTGATTTAAAAATAAGCATATTTCTATCTCATTTTTATGATATTGTTTCAACAGTAATTTATTCTTCCTTTTGTATAGCCTTGTTTTCTATGGATAAGGAGTGGGGACATTTGACTTTTTACAGTTTGGCATCCTATATACCATGGATTAGAATTCATATTTTATTCTTTAAGTAACATTTATTCAGTTAACACCAGAACACATGCAGTAATTGTATTCTGCCATCATATCTCAAATCTGCTTGCGTAAATCTTCTCTACAGGCAGAAGCACACCCCGATGTCTGTGCCTTTCCTCAGCGTGTCACCTCCTGTGGGTTTTTTTTTGGTTTTTTTTTAGAAAAAGACAAATTGTAATGGCTATGGAGCTAACACTAACAGCATCTTTCCCAAGTCTCCCGGTAACACCTAAAAGTTAGAAGCAGTTTCCAAACACTGCAAATGGAAGGTGTTGTGTCAGTGTAATTTATAGAGTAACAGTGGCATGTCTTTATGTAAGTTCTTCCCAGTTCTGTTAGTTGTTTGGTTTGCTTAAACTAGCTTAAAAGTTAGGCAAGAAATGAATCAGGGTAAGTTATTTTATTTAAATGTGGCGAGGGGGATAAAAAAACAGGTGAATAAAATTTATTCTTTCTTTTTCTCCTATCTGCTTTCCCAAGAAAGAGCGACTTAATTTCTAAGGGGTATTTACATATTTGTAAAGACTTTTGGTCACTTAATGTACATTTGCTTTTTGATCACATAAATGTATTTGTTTAAATGAAGAACAATTTTCAGAATCCAAGTAATCAACATTTTAAAAGCTTGACAATGATTTTATTTATGATGAAGTATTTCAAAGATAATAAATATTTGGCTGTGTCACTCTAAACTAACTTTCATCGTACTGGATACATTAATACTCTTGCACGTCTTTTGGCTTTTGCTCCTTTTAACTTCTGAATTCCTCCTTTTAGGGCTATATCAGTGTAAGTGAAATTAGTGAGCTGTATGGCAATTCCACGAATATATCCCCTTCTACCCAGCCCCCCACAGATGCTGAAGCAGTTGCCACTGAGCCTTCCACGGCTGTGCTGACCAGCCAGCCACAAAATAAAGAGGTTTGTTTGAGAGACATTTCCCTTTGTTTGCATTGTTCTTTCATGGCTGCCTTTTTATTTTCTCTTATTTTTTTTTTCTTGGTAATTCAACATGTAACAAATTGACCCTAAGGCAAATTGCCATCTGCAAGTTACTGAGTAAGATAACGATTAAATAGCAAAGCTGAAGGACTGGTCCAGTTGTAAACTGTCGTTGATGATGTAGGTGGGACTTTGAAGGCCAAAAAACCTGAATGCATATGACCCAAGCAGCAACAAGTGACAATCTCTGCCTGTCAAACACTATAAAGTAATGCACCTTTGGAGGAACAGTCCGCAGACACATATAACAATTACTCATTCAGTGGTGCTTGGGGTTAATTCTATATGTTTTGTAGGGCTTTTTTTTTTCCTGTGATGTGGTAGAAGTAGTATATTTAGGGGAGATGTGTAGCGTGTAGTTATCTTAGCTATTTCATGGAGTCTGTCCAATCTGTGTCTTCCAGCTTACTCTTTCTTTTCTTCATTCTTTGTGATATTTTTGCCTTTGTAATGACCGTAGCCAACTTTGAATAAATCCCCTTTTAAAGGAATGGAATAATCTTATGAATGTAAAGCCACTTATCTTTGTGTTGCAACTGGTTTAGAATTTGGCATTTCTGTGCTGCTTCTGGTAGCTCAATACGCCTCGGGAGTTGCAATACAACACATCTACTTTCCTGCTAAATGCTCCAACAAAACACAGTGCTAAAACTGCAGCTTGTATGTGCCGTATCTTTTGAGCGATTCCAAAAAGAAAACTCTGTGTGTAATTTCTCTTTTTTCTATAAAGCTAAGATCACCTCTCTGTTCTGGATTTGTGTTTCCTCACTCTCTTTCTCCTCGCTCTATTGCTCAACTTCCATCAGTCCATTGGCCTGAGGTCATGGCTACTCATGTAGATCCTATTCCTTTATCTGATACACCTCCACCTCTGCCAGCTAAGAAACACCGCAGGCAACAACAGGTAACAGATTCAAAGCTGATAACTTGGGATTATTACTTTTGGTTGGTTTTGTTATGGTGGCCATGAAGTTGACTTAATGTGTGAAGTTTCTAGAGTGATGTGATGGATCATAAGTTGATCGTGCTTGCGGAGTGTTGCACTTAAAGGCACTGCTCATTTAAAAATAAGCACAATGCATTCTAGAGTGTTGCTGAACAAAAATTCTCCTTATATAAACAATCCAGAGGCATATACTAATATTTTGGAGCCATTGTAACTGGCTACATTTACAGGTGGATACATTTGAAGTCCTAAATGAATTTTTCATATATATTTGAAAAATGCCTCTCAAAAACTGTATCAGTTTTAAGCCACCGATTCATTGAGTGACTTGTAAATAAATGTTTTTCTTTGTAATTTGATTCCACTTGTACACTAGACTTGAGGTTTTTCTTAAAAAAATTAGATACAGGGATATGTACACAATGTGTGCACATAAATTTAATATATTTTCTCAATCAGCATGATTTTGATGTGATATTTGTAGAAATTCTGGAAAGCACTGTGAAGCATGAGGTACTCTGTATTTTAGATTTCATTCTTTCCAGTGAAGTTCCCAGACTGTCACCTTCAGTATATTCCATATAGAGCATAACTGAGCAAGTAGGTCAATTCATTTTGTCAAAACTGTGTAACAAATTACATTTGAAGCATTTCAGAAATCTGGAGGAGCGAAAGAAGCAGCACAGGGAATGCACGTACATGAGCGATACTTTACCTCGCAAGAAAACGACTCCGTCTGTATCACCCCACTTCAATAGCTCTACGCTTGGACGAAGCGTTGCATCTAAAGTACGTAGCTGCATACTATTAATAGCCTTCCAACGTCTGTATAAAAACCTGTATCATGTTAGAGGTAAGGTTGGGTAGCACTGTAAGCTTTACATAATCCCCCAAATCCATGTCTGAAATTGACTTTGAAAGAAATTCAGGTTTATCAACACGTAGGAATATACATGAAGCCTTTACTTTGACCTCTGGAAATGCCGTGCTGCCATAGTAATCATGCATTTATGATTAACGTATCATAAGGATTATGTTTCCAGGCTAATTTAAATTGATTCTAGAGACCAAACAGGTTGTTTTCCTTCCTATCTAAGGCCTCTAAATGGTAAAGGTTGTGTATAAAGTGAAAATACTCTTTATTTGTGACATGGTAAGTAAACAAACAGCAGCAAGGTGGATATATTACTTAGGAAACATTTTGGTCTGCTAGAGTCTTTGCACAACTAAAATATCCCTGGCTGATTGATATGATGTGACACTGATACCCATGACAAAGCAAGTTATTTTACCATTAGTTGCTGATACAAAAAAAAAAGAAAGAAAAAGTCTTGAAGTGTAGTTTTAAGCTTGTATTTATAAAATTTCCTGCAGGGACATTTACCATTAGGACAGAGCAACAGCTGTGGCAGTGTACTTCCTCACTGCCTGGCAACCATGACCAAAGAGTCAGAGTCGAGAAGGATGCACAAAGGTAAGACCTTTTTTATTTGATTCACTGCTGCTAAAAGTCGGTGTTCAATTTTTCAGAAAATAAGTCTGAAACTGATGTTACTTGTAATCAACATGGCTGTAAAATAAAAATTTCCTTTGTGGTGAAAAAAGCAATCTCTAAATGCCATTTGCAGATATCAGCAAAATAAGATGTTAAGATTATGATGTAGGTGCACATGCAGTTTTGAAGTATGTGGTCATCAAATACACTCCCATAAACAAGAAAATTATATTGAAAAATGCACATTAGTTTAACTGGGTAATTTCCATGAGTGGTTTTGATGATATTACATGTTGCTTTCTTTTTTCTTCCTTTTTTTTCTTTTTTTTTAGTAATTCTTTCCATGTTGTGACCTTAAAAATTGTTTTTCACAGACATGTATTTTTTGCCTGAACAAATTAATTCCCTAGACAGAGATACCTTTGCAAATCTGTAAGGGTACTATCGTAACAGGTCTACAGGGCTACAAAATAGGAAAGGAGAGAATTGTTCTGTCACAGATAGGTAGTGCATTTTTTGTAGTAGGGACATGGCAATTCTGGATCCAAAAGTAAGCTACACCTTTAAACGTTGCCCTCTGGGCTGTAGGATTTGTGTCTGTTGTTTGTGGACTTGAGTCGATACACTTAATTTCTGCTTTAATGAGATGCATTATTCATAAGCGTCCCATCTTCACATGGAATTGCTCCTCAGTGCCATCTGTCAGTTTCTTTTCTTTCCGGCATCTGCATCACTGTTATCGACGTAAGTGCAAAAGGTCCTTATGTAGAATTGCACTGACTAAGCCTGAGCTGAGATGGGATCCATCCTGTTGTTTGAGGACTTGTCAGAGCCAGCAGCTGTTAAAGGTCAAAGAGCCCGACTGAGGTCAAGCCACACGCTCCAAGATGACTCAATACAGGGATGGAGCAAGCTTGCTGAGAAGGGATCATGACTTACTACGTTCACTTTATAGAGCTGATTTTGTCGGTTTTGAGCTTTAGTTACGTAGCAGGCCTTCCACAAACCTACCATGTTGTGGCTAACTTGTCCTGAAGCATTTAAGATGTGATAGAAAAGGACCTTCATCCTCAGCTTGGAATGCTTTGATGTAATGCGTGTGCAAGGATGGAATAGGTTGCAAGTACATTCAGACTCGTTGCTAGGCTGTTGTGCAGAAAACACGGTCTGAAAAATCTTATCTGAAATTTTCTGTTAATAATAACAGATTATCAGAAAAGTCTGAGTAAGACTTTCTACCAAATGAGTGGAACTCTGCAAGTGCATAGATACTGCTTATGCTGATAAATATGTGCTCACTTCTCCCCCTGCTCCACAAAATTAGTTGTTCGCCTAGAATACATGATAAAAAGCCTTCTTTACTTCTCCTGTGCATTGAACCACTGTTTGCTTCCCTTGCCTTTCTTTTCCCACTTGACAGGCTTTTCACTCCGTCAGTTTTCTGTGTTGGGGGTGATGTATTGCAGACGACATGGGGGTCTCGGGGCACTGACAGCTTGAGACCATACAACTGCACCAGCTGCGTTGGAGCTGGGTGTGCTCAGCTCTGTGGAGATCCGGGGTCCGCAGGATAAATGCCGTTTCATCCTGCACTCTGGAGCACAGGCTGTCATGCAGTGTCCCACAAACTGCTATACAAAGAGGATAACGTGGTCCTGAAGCACTATTAGTGTCTTACCGCGTTTCTTAAATCTTAAACGCGTTCAGCAAGCTTCAACTCGATGATCTTTGAGGTCCCTTCCAACTCTAACCATTCTATGATTCTATGTTTTGGCGTGTTTACGTAGATCTGAAAAAAAGTATATTCGACAGTGCCTGGAGGAAGGAGCGGCAGTTCAGCTAGTTTGAAGATACTATCTTAGAATCATCGCTAAATTAGTAATGGTATAAAACGAGTTTCCTCTAATTTGCTTTCTCCTCTTTTCCTTATTTCGGTCCGAGTAGGTAAACGTAAAAGTCTGAAATGGAAAAATTCAAAGTAAAAAAATGAAGTTGGGAAATTAAGAACAGCCACTTCAGTTTGAACATGGATTTCAATCCCTTCGTCTTTGTGCGGGAACAAATAATGCCTGTGAATAAATTTTAGGTCAGAACCAGTAGGAAATATTTTAGGAAAGATTTTGAAGTACTAAATAGTCTTTATTGTGGGATTACCAAAACTGTGGTTAGTCAGTCATGTGAATTCAAGAATTGTTACTGAAAGAAACAGTCACTGTCAGTAATCATAGCCTGAGTTAAGAGCAACTTATAAAGAGGATGCATCGTGATGTATATCATGAGTGGAAAAAGCTATTTCTTAGCAGCAACTCATGAAGTATTTTTGAAGGACTGTATTTATAAATTCACCTTCTGTGTACGTGCCTTTGTAAGCAAACCATATGCAAAAAGAAAGAACGAAAAAGCTGCTATTTGGTACAATCTGGAGACCTCACTCTGCACAGGTTGAAACTTGGCCCCAGGAAGCTCCCGTGTGGGAAGCCTGGACAAGGACAGGCGGGAGCGGGGAGGGAGGATTAACCAGTTTGGTCCCATTGATTGCAGGATGGACTCCAGAAGGGAAGAGGGAACAGTTAGCTGGGAGCTGGGATGTAAGACCAGACACAGCACTGGAAACAAAACTGTTGAGACTGAGAAGTTATGTACCAGCAAGATGATTATCTGTATTCTTTCTAAGCTCTACAGAAAAACAGTATACTGTACAAACATCTTATAAGCTTTTCAAAGCAATTTGCTTTTTGTTTTTTTTTTCCCCACTCAGGAAAAGCCAGAAAAGGTATGAAAGCTTCCCTTTATCAGGCTTTATCTGTCATTGTCATGTTTTGGCAAAAGTAGCAATTGCATCAGCACTGTCAAGTTGTTCCCAAAATCTTGGAAAACTTAAATAATGATAGCACTTCAAAAATTCTCTTTTTCCTGCTGTCAAATAACTTGTCACAACAAAACTTCTGATTAATGCTAATATCTGCGGAGCGACAGCTTTCTGCAGGCCTAATTTTTTGCTTCTTTGCTCATAGCCACACAAGTAGAGCAGAAAATTTAGAAATCTTTGCAGATTTGTGGGTGACAATGACAAGGTAGACAGGCTTGGGCTTCCTACTTTGGCATGTTTCCATACAAAAAAATGTATCTTGACATGTTAATGTCAGTCTTTCAAAATAAGAAGAAAGAATGAAAATAAAAGAAAATGTTGTATCATGATCTTTTTTGTGATGTACTATTTTTTAACATACTTGATAGTGCCACTTTTAATAACGGTTTTCACCTGTAGTTCTGACCTCACCATAAATTTTTGGTGGTATATGTTTTTTGTGATTCTGCAATAACGCTTTTGGACATTTTTTTAAATTATATGGCTTTATGGATATTTGCAATATTCTGTTCAATGGTATGGCTGTTAACAGTGCTAAGTCTACTGCTTTACTACAGAGAATACAACTTAATGCAACAAGAAACATTTTAGCTCTTTTATCAGCTTAGCCTTGGCTGATACAAGTCCTGGCTTGCGGGAAACTTTTAGTGAAGTGCTGGATCGTACAAGGAGTCTAATATTTTTAAGTGCGTGTTCTGTGAATGGGCACCTGAGAAGTTAGTAATTCCTTTCAGCAATAGCTGTTGCCTGTGTGATGTGTCAGTGGGGCTGTAATGGAGGCAGGTTGGTTGTGAGCCTTCTCGGTGCCAGTACGCAGCTCATCCTGAGCTCTGAACCGCCCGTCGCTTACAGCATGAGGAGAAAGTGAGAACATTGCGTTATGCTTTGTTTCGTGAATGCCTCTCATTTTGCATTCGACTATCCTAACGACTGTAGATTTCTTGCAGTGTTTAGTTACCTTTGCATGACTGTATAAATTTAACTGATAAATGGGTTCTTTATCTTCATGGAAAGTTGACTTTCCTTGAGGAGAGCGTTTGTAAAACTGCTGCGTTTCTCTATGCCTTTTAGATGGGTTTATTTTTCAGTGAAATACAAGATACGGAATTAAGATTTCTGAGTAGTCAAGGCTTTGCAAAGGGCTTGATAGAAAAACATGCATTTGAATAAAGTTCTTTTAGTAATTTATTTTTTTCTCTCTTTCCATAATGAATAATTGATAACCATTTCACAGGAGCAATTAGTCATTCCAAAGGTTCAAGTATGAAAGGTAATTACTTATCTGCAATAATAGCAGCATTTGCCATAATAATGGGAAAAAAACCCGTCAAACTGCACATGTGAATCAGTAACACCTGTGTTGTGTGATGCTACTATCTATGACTGCTGAGGTGCATTTGTGTCCCTTTTGTCTGTTTTACTAATCGGTGCAATTGAACTTTTATTGAAATTTAGTTGTCTTTCAAATGGCAAGTCCTACTAGTTCCTTAGAAACCAGCTTCAATTGTTTGCCAAGAAACCATCGTATGGTACAGAGGGAAGCGAGGGAGAAAGAGAAAACTATCTGCCTTGGAAATGCTTGTAGGGCATGATTTCCTTAACAATATGCTTTAACGATTCAGCTTGAGTCATGCTTTTCAGATACCTCTCAGAGAATATTATAGCCTTTCCTTGGCAGAACGGCAGTTGTTGGCTCCCTGAACTGGGACTCTCCCAACTCTGGCATGGAAAAAAATACCTGACAGTAACCTTGTATGTGCAGATAGAGAATTACAATAAGGCAGGAATATATTTCCACTTTAAGCATGTTTTCCTAACATCAGTGTCTTAATAGCGTCTAGTAAAAATTTTTATCTGGACTTTGTTGCATTCGTACATTTGTCTGCATTTTTCCTCTCTCTGTTTATCTTAACTATGTGGAATGTCACTGGCTGGTTTCCTGTACGAATGGGAGGTTTTCATGTAGTCTAACAGCCCTTCCTAATCTCCAACTCTGCCACCAGCTCAGATTTTGGGTCAGGAACGCGCAGAGGGTTTTATCAACTCGACTGAGTATCAGAGGTGTGAGAAAGTCTTGCTTCCTGCATTGGTTGAAGGAAAAGATGAGCAGTGCACTTGCATTTGTAATCGCATAGATTTAACAAACCTTAAAAGGGCACCATAAAATAACTTCAGCAGTTAAAAGGACAACTGTGATTATACTCTCCTCTTCATCAGGCAAGCTCAACAACCTCTCTGTAAGCCTGAATAAATACTGCTGCATTATTTACAAAGAGCAATGGAGACATGAGATAAAAACAATTCTGAAGAAATATTTTTTTAAAGGAGACGTAGTCAAACAAAGTTCCCGGTGTTCAAGAAGGATGGCTTTTCAGAAAGGATGATTTTGTTGAAAAATAACTGCGCAAAGAACTTAAATGTTGCATAAACCTTACTTTTCCTTACAGTCATTGAGCTATAGGGATCTGCATCAATCATGTAGGGTGAACTGCAGAACTGGAGTTTCAAAACTCCAGGAAAGCACCTCTACACCAGTAACCATGATGATGTGACAAGTACCCTACATTATTTCAGCTGAAACTAAAAGCCCGGCTTGCAGTTACCGGAAAGTGAAGTTCCCCGAACAGACAAAAAAAATAATTCCACATCCAGTAAAATCAAGCAAATAAGTACTCAAGACCATTAATATCAGACTTTTTTTTTTTCTTTAATTTAATCAGTGTTAGTTCCTCAAGATCCCTGAATTTAGCTGCATTACTTTCCAGATTAGGCTTAATTTTCTTTTTAAAATGAAAATGTCATTCATTCAAATCAAATTTTCATAATACACATACAAGAATATATAATGAAACGTCAGCCATACTAATCTGCATATATTTGTGTCCATAATAGTTTAAACAGGTATTTAAAGGTTTTGTTTCAGCTATGATTAACTTGTGAAATTAACCCTAATATTGTAGTACTTTGGTCACAGCGTAGTTAAGACTGAGGTGACGTTCAAAATTCTTGTGCTGCAAATGTGTTATGTTCAGGTCAAAAAAAGTTTTGTGTAAAACAAATGTTTCCTCCGTACTCTGTAGGGTATAACCATCAACGTATCTGTGAAAACCAAAGGCAGAAGTCTCCTGAATTCTACAGCAGGACAGCATCCGAATCGAATGTGTATTTGAATAGTTTCCATTACCCAGATCGCAGTTACAAGGACCATGCCTTTGATACACTAAGCTTAGACAGTTCTGACAGTATGGAGACAAGCATATCAGCGTGCTCACCGGATAACATTTCCAGGTAAATCATCTTTCTTTCTAATGTTGTAATGGTCATAGGGTTATATGAAAAAAGAGCGTATGTACATGCTGATGCTACGGTAATGTGAGTGCTGCCAAGTGGTTAAGAAAATACACAATCATTAGTCAGGCAGAACATTTAGTATTTGTGTCGCCCTTCATCATCAGGTTAAACTATCATCTCACCTGTTTGTTCAAAGATGGAAAATAAAAATATGAAGAGGCTAAGCGATAATGTTGAAGGCCACGGAGGAGTCAGTGTCAGTCCTGAACTGAAATGGTGAAGTCATTGATGCTCTTTTCAGAGTGGGTAATACCTGAGCTTCCTTCCCTGGTCACTAGAGACTTCCTGTGATAGGAAATTTCTCAAAGACGTCTGCCAGCAATGAAGTACACTTCTTCTGCATGTCCAGCATGGTAACTTACTAGAGCCTCGCACTTTAACTTTGCTAGAGTCTTATGCTGAAGCACTTAGGGCTCCTCCGGCAATCTGTTTTTGCCCTTTCCCCTCCCTCTTCTGGGTCAGTAAAAATGAAGAGACGACACTCTTCATTTTTGGAAGTCTTAGAGCCCTTGGCTGCTTTTCTCATCCTCAGAGGCTGTCAGCTCAGACACCGCTCCTCAGACGAAAGGAACATCAATGATCTGTGTTAAAAGAAAAGTCCAGCTGAGTCTCAAAATTGTGTGCAAATAATTTTCTTCTGACAGTCTGGTTTTAATCTTAGCACTTTCATTTCTCCTCACAGTCCTGCCCCAACAGTTTCACAAGCATAAGTGGGAGCTGATAATTAAGTACAACATTGTCACAGGATTAAGAATCCCTTGTGAACACGAGGACAGCTTTTTTGGCTAGCATGTTGTGTTTTATTCAGCATCTGTTTCCTGTAACAGGGTGTCAGCCCACTGATTTCCTCTTTATCACTGCAATGTTAAGCGTTTCATAAAATACCAGTGGTGCTGATTCTGCTGGCTGGTGGGGTTTTTTGTTTGTTGTTTTTTGGTGGGTTTAGTTTTTTGGTTTTGGGTTTTTTTTAAGTAAAAACATTAGGAGTCAGGTTTTGAGGATTTTTGTTTTAAATAGATAGACAGCAAGTTTCTGACAGTTAGAGACAGGCTGAGAATTCTCTTAAACTCTTAATTCTGCAGTAATCTAACATGGCAGTGGTATGAAATCTGTCTCCTTTTGACTTGCTGATCTGACCGTTTTGGAGGAAGATGGCATGTGTCTGAGCTACCTACCTCGAGGCCATCTCATGGAATCTCCAGCTCAAGACTGGGGAGCCTCGACAGCTTTTGAATTCCACTGGTGCTCTTTGTCCATCTGTCTCCCTCTGGGTCTTCTGCAGCTTCCAGCCAATGCCAGAATAAAATAAAAAAAGCCCAAACGAAACCAAACTCAAACCAATCCAAAAACTAGAAAAGGACCCATTACAACAGGCATTTCAGTTCTCAGGAAGCAAAGATTGGTGAGGGAAGAAGAGTGTGGGCTGATTTTGCTGATAAGTCTTGGAAGACAGGCAGTTAATTTTTCTTGACAAAACTTCCCTTAAGCAAAACGAATTAATTCTTTTAGATGGTTTTTGAGAATCTTTTCTGGCCTTATCAGACTTTAAAGGAAAACAATTTATCTTTCTTTGTTTTGACACATTTGAAATATATAATATATATTATATAGTCTTGTACAAGGTGAGAGACACAGTTTGGGTTTTTTTTTCTGGAAATGCGTAAAATCTGTCTGTTCTCAAACTACAGCAGAAACAGAACCACAGTCATTCAACTCACCAAGCAATAGCTGTTTCAAGATTCGTTACCAACTTATTTTTTTGTGGTTGAGGTTTCAGAGTTTATGATCTTCTATGCATTAATTTCAGTGAACAGGATAAGCAAATCAAGGATGAAAGAATTTAACTAAACTGAAGTATTGACAAGTTTTACGTGGGTAAACGTAATGTAATTTATGCCTCATTGCTTTTACTAAAATTATTTGACCTAGATTCTCTTGGCCCATCAACTAAACATAGTGTGGCCAAACTTGGCTTAGGCATCGATGTCAGTGGCCCCCTTTTTTTCAGACACTAACCTTTTAGAGCTCAGCTAGATTTCAGATGGATTACACCTTTTTTGCAAGCTTGAGTTAAATGAGGTATGGGGTTGGGTTTTTTTGGTATTGTATTGTATCCTCTCATGAAACGTATCCCCAATATCGGACAGAGAAAAGTCTTCTGAAGAATGTCACACTTACGACAAAAATCCTGGGGTCTTACAGATGTAACCGTCAGAGGTGTGCTCAGAAAGCAAAGGATGTAAGGATGTTTTTCTTACCTCCCCCCAGCCCAGGACACGTATTTGGACTACTTCCATTCTACCTGTGTCCTCTCACTGCTGGTCTGTGTGCTATTAAGTAGCATGAGTAGATCTGCCCTCTGACACCTACTTCCACTTGAGGGGTCAGATAGCCGTTTCAGTACAATCCCAGGTCAAGTTTCTCTGGGCCCTAAACGTTTGATTCCATTTTATTTCCTCGGGTTGTGCTTTAGTCTAACGGCATTTGTTAACGGTAATAGAGTAATATTTAACATCAACTGTTTTTCTTGAACAGCTTAAGATGAAAAATAAAATAGAGGGCACGCCACAGAAATGCCGCAGTTGATAATGGCTGTTAAACTGAGAGGAAATGAAGTCGTATTGGAGAAAAGAAACGAAAGAAAAAAGGAGAGGCAAAGGTGGCAGCTGTGTTGTGCTGGGCCAGGATCCAGCACTCTTTGTGATTACCCTTGTTTCTTTGGCTTGCCAGTTACTTTAACCAGCAGATCCTTCCTGACACTGCTCTGTCCCTGACTGGCCTTTATGCATACCTCTTAATCCTCCTTATTTTTAATGAGCACTTTTTGATGCTGAGCTCAGTGAGACGCAAAACAGAGACTGTCTACAGCCAGAAAGACACCGGTGTATTCAGATGGCTACTAATGCCAGCTCTGAGGATTGGTAGCGTGTTCTCTTAGGACATGGTAACCACCTCCACCCATATTCTGTTATCTGGGAGGAGATGACAAACCACAGGGGATGGATAAGACACATTTTTAGGCATTCGAGTGTGCATTTTTCACAACTCTGCGTAGGGGATGTATACACTGAGAGCGTACCATATACTTTATACATATTTTTTCTGTTAGTGCCTACTGCCGTACCAGAACAGTATCAACTCCATTCTTAAACTGTCTAATGTTAAACTGTAAAACATGTCTTTAAATACCAAGTATTATTTTAAATAACTCTGATTTTTTTTGTGTGTGTGCAGTGCTAGCACTTCAAATGTTGCAAGAATAGAAGAGATGGAGAGACTTCTGAAACAAGCGCATGCGGAAAAGACTAGGCTGCTGGAGACCAGGGTAAACATGATTTTATGAATAAAACTGAGAGTGGGGATGTTAATTGGATGATATCCTCCTAAATGCAATGTTGGGCCCTAAATAATTTTAACCAAATAGACACTTAAAAAATTACCTCTCGCCCCTTAGTTTGGTGTGGTTTCACCCTCACACCACATCTTTGAGCCCGTATGCAATAGCTGCTGTTTCAGTGGGTGTGTTGATGGCAGAAGCTAGGTCAGCATTGCTTCTACACCTGCTAGGAGAGCTGCTTAAAAAAACCCGTTACTTTCTAAAGTAGAAATATTTGCAATTTTGATCCCAATTCTTGGTCCACTTTGCTGGATATTTATTTTTATCTACTTAAGAGGCAAAAAGGGATCTAGTCCTAGCTTAGAAATTATATTATCAGCTATAGTTTCGCATGTAATTGAAGTTCTGCATGTGCTGTGGTATTTAGGAACGGGAGATGGAAGCTAAAAAACGAGCTCTGGAAGAAGAGAAGCGCCGCAGAGAGCAACTGGAGAAAAGATTGGAAGAAGAAACTAGCCAGAGGCAAAAATTAGTTGAAAAGGAAGTCAAAATACGTGAGAAACAAAGAGCACAGGTGAGATACATTGTGAGATACAAGAGATGGTTTTTAAGTGCAAGACTTCCCCTCAATGTACAAAAGGACTAAGTGTATTTCTGCCAATGGTAAACAGAACTACTTTCAGTTGAAGGGATGGATGTGTTATTTATGAGGTGTAACTGTGCCGCTAAAATTATATTTGGGCTCTTGTAGCCATAGATAAATGTCTGGGTATTCACTTAAAGCTAAATAATATCATAGATATCTATTTAGCATCTTATATCCAAAGTGCAAATATTAATCCTGTAAGGCTTGTTACTGAGTATGGGCAGAACAGGATTTTTTTAGCCTGAACAACAGAAACTTGTGAGTGTGTTAATTTTATAAACTTTGGGGTTTTTTCTTTCTTTTAATACATAAAATATCTTGTCAAGTGAATCATCACTTCCAAATATTAGACTGAAAAAAAACCCCAACAGATAAAGAATATTTTCCAACTCTGTATCTACTTTAGAGAGGAAATAGTATTTTTCCTGTTACTAGGACTATATAACATGAGAAACATTCTTTAATTAAAACAGCATTACCTCCAACATCATCTTGCTTCTTGTTAGGATCTAGAGGTATCTTGAGCTGTCTGTAGGCTTAGATGTTTATTCCACCACAACTAATAAGATCTACAACAAATGGTACAACAAATAGAGTAGGCAGTCATTTTATTGTTAGTATAGTATAGGAAGACAGTGTCTCCATCTTCATATATGTATCTGAGTGCAGAAGATTCTATATCATACTTGAAAATATTTCTGCTTCTATCTGTGTTACCTTTGCTAAATCTTTATTTCATGAGCTACTGTTATATTTTTTTATGAACGTTCCTGCATAACTTGCCTTTCTAGTTGATAACGCTAAAGCAGAACAATAGGACAACCCCAGAGGAACATTAAGCTCTTTGTAGTTAAATATATTCATTTCTTTTTTTTAAATCTATAAAATGTAATTACCAAATGTTAAATTTTATGCATGCTTTACTTGAATGCCTTCTTTTTATTCTAAGAAATTTTAACGACAACTCAAGCATGGCATAAGCGCCGAAGCTATGCTTATATCTTTATCCCAAATTGGAGCATTCCTGTGTTGTAATAGAATGCCCTATCAGTTGCTGCTAATTGGCAGACTTGGCAGAGAGGCTGAAGACTGAATTGGCAGGAAGACAAAACATATCTGTCAAAAATAACTACGATTTTTTAGCTTTTTTCTTTCCTTTAGACAGTGAGACTCAATTTTTTATTTTTTGTCAGCACTTCCTGACACTTAGAAATGAACTAGGGGAAGGAACTCCACCTTTGTACTTGCCAAAGCTGGTGCCACCTTGTATCATACAGGACTGCATAATTTTAGAAGGGTGCTAAGAGTTCTTGCAGGCAACGCAGCTCCCGTTGCGCCAGGAGGCTCTTGAGAATGCAATGAGGGAAAGTCCCTTTGATTTGTGACTCACGGTGGGATTTAACGGGCTAACTTTAGGCATGGAGCAGGGGCAGATTAAATTTTCCAGGTCACTGACTTCGCTGGACTCAGGGCAGAGGGAGAGGAGGGGAAGGAGAAGGGAAGGAGGGAGATGCTCCTTTCACAGGTCAGTCAGAGCACCAAAATTCAGCTTCTGTTCTGAATTGCCCTGTGACGTAGCCTCTGCCAGCCTTGACTGCATCAGGAGCTCTGGGAGACTTGTCTTCTGTGTTTAAAGTGAGGGGAGAAGCTGTGCATGGACCCTTCGGGCACAGAAAACAAGGATGCTCACTCCCTCAGCTGGCAAAGGTCACAAATCACTGCATCCTCCTGCTTGTCCTCCCAACTTCCATTATCTGGGCTTCACGTGGAGTCTTGAACTGCGATGAAGAATGAGGCACCGTTTCCTGTGCTGCTTTGCTGTCTCTTGCAGAGGGTGCACTTCAGCTCTCTGTACCCTACTGCCAGCTGTGAACTAGATACCACATTTAATTCGTTCAGAAGAAAATAATTCTGAAACTTGTTTACAGCAATTTCTTTGAAACTAACTAGGGATTACAGTTCGCTCTCGTTATTTATTTTTTTTCTGGAATAGCATGTTCTTATGACTTATATTATACTTTGCATGAAACTACCTGTAGCGGTAAAATACTAATGAGTGAGATGTGTAGGGAGTATCTAGCCCAGAGAAATAAAGGGTTTGCTTAGTATCATGCAAATGAAGTTCTTACACTTCACTTAAAGCAGCAACACACCTTTACATTTAATTAAAGTTTTAATTCTGAAGCAGCATTTCTGTGCTGTGGCCCCTGTTTTAGCAGTTTGATAAACTGATGATTTCAAGAAACTCCTATGCTATAATCTCATTTTTATAAAGTTACCCTACACTTTGCAAAGCTACAAGTTTTAAGGATTTTTCTTTTAAAAAAACAAAGGCTGCAGCAAAAACTCTTTATTTTTCTTACGTTCGTTCTTAGAATCTATTAGGCAGTTTACAATTATGTTCTTGCAGCAGAAAAAATGAAGGAGGAGACCTCTGTTAAAAATAATAATATGATTTTGTTTTCTTCACTGTAGGCCCGTCCCTTGACTCGCTATTTGCCTGTTAGAAAGGAAGACTTTGATCTGCGAAGTCACATCGAAACAGCCGGCCATAACATAGAGACCTGTTACCACGTCTCCCTCACAGAGAAGACCTGCCGAGGCTTTCTAATTAAAATGGGAGGAAAAATTAAAACATGGAAAAAACGATGGTTTGTTTTTGACAGAAACAAGAGAACTTTTACTTATTATGCAGGTAGGTTGCAGGGTAACTATTAGGCTACATTTGCCCTTCGGTTTTCCTGTCAACCTCGGCTGAGTTGTGAACATGTAGGGAGTCCTGAGTAAAACTCAACGTTTCCATTTTGTCGGGTGTTTTACACATACACTCGAGAGCTCATGCAATCCCTTCCCTCTAGTGTTCAATCCTAATGCCAGGTAAGACAAAAACAGGCATAACAGACAAACGGAGAGAGGCAAGAGGAAAAAATGGAAGATCGTGAGGTTCCTAGTACACAGAATAATGGCTCCACATGGTGTTTGGTTTTTTTTTAAATATGATATACTTCCCCCAATGACAGAATGATTTCTTTCACCCTTCATACAAGAATATGAATTATTATACTGACCGTGAAAATTAAATGGAATGCTTCTGCAGTGCTGAAAAGTCTTTCAGGAAATTAAATGCACAGGAGTAGACTTTTTGAGTTTGCCCTGTTTTGAGAGTCTAAGGCATTTCAAATTAACAACATGCAATACTCTAAAGAGGTTTCTGTACACTAAGTTGTGTTACATGATATCTGGAGCCATTACAAGCATTACATTCATTTGTTATCTTGGGGTAAACACAGAAAATTGGAATTTAAGAACATATATGCCTATGCAACTGCTGTGCAAATCTACACATGGTTTGACTTTGAAGATTCAGAGGAAGCCTGGAAAACATTTTGTGTTCTGACTATTTATTGTTGAGAGGCCAGACAGGGGCATATGTTAGATGGTCATTGCTAAGAAGCAGAAGAAAACATTGAGTACAAAACCCACCCAAACAGTTACCTTTTATGACATTGCTGCTTTCCAGCAAGTCATAAGGGACTTAAAATTGATGGTAGGCTTATGCATTGCTCAGTCCATCTTTTTTAAAACACATATTTGAATTTATTACATTCATTCATTACATACACACTGATTATTTTGTATTAGTTTGCAGTAATACTATGAAGAATGTGACAAACATTTTTTTATTTTGTTCTTCGCATCTGGTTTATTGGTTAGCAAGGCCCGTAGCATGCAGTAGTGTTCCCATCTGGAACTGATTTTTTTAAGTAGTTAAATTAATAGTTAACAGTTTTGGTTTTGAGTGCAGTACAGTTGCCATAATGCAATTCGAATTACCAAAGAAAACTTTTCATAATGTCTCAAGGACTACAGCCAACAAACATAGTTTCGTGAGAATTCTGTACCAGCTGCACAAAAATGCAGCTGCTTCTATGAGCGAGGATCTGTCTACATCTTTAAATATATAGTAGACTTCCAAAGTAAATATTGATGCTGTAAATTCAGAGCAATTGAATTCTAAGTGAATATACCAGTATATTGTTTTAGTTCTGCAAGTGTACTGGATGAAGAACTTGCCCTGAAGTCTGACAATTTAGTGCAGTGACTGCAGCATCTGCGCTTTCTGCCCTGAAGCACACAGGCAACTCCACAGACTGTTGCGATGGGAGCTTGTGGGTACCCGAAACGCTGTTGTAACCAAGACCCCAGGTGGGGCTTGCAAGGAGAGGGGATCGCTGTTTGCTTGTACCGCATGGACAGTATACTTGATATAGTATTGCGTTTAGCTCGGTATCATGCGTGCTATAATGTTGTCATCTTATACCTCGCTACTTCTGCTGGTCCCCTGGGGGCGGGCAGGGAGATTCCCAGGGCTGTATCGTTTGGTCTCTGGGATTTCTTTTTGCCATCATATGGAGCTTTTGAAGCTGCCTGCAGCTTCCGATAGGACGTAAGCTGAGTTTTGTGAGTGTTCAAAACGACAGCAGAATGTCTCATGGGACTGAGACAGATGTTCTAAATGAGTGTTCAGTTTTAGTTGGGGTGATACTAACTTGGGGTCAGAAGGCATTATATTCTCCTAATACAGAAGTACTGGGAGTGGAAGAAAGTTTGCCCTTCGGTGTTATATGCAGTTGTGATGCTTCTTAACACCCTCTGGGATTATTTAACAATTTCCCTTCTGTTGCAGGAAAAACAGAAGGTACTGTAGATGCTTATCTGCCCTGTTCCTTTTTCTTGTGAAACATTATAGTTGTGACTGTTAAAATGTTAAGTTCACAGTCTGTATCCTCCTTGCCCTAATGATTCACTAGCTAACGGTGGGGCACAAGGTAATATCAGAAGGAGATGGTGTGTGGTCTCCCCTGAAAAGACATGTCTAAAATAATTTAGAATTGACCCCCTGCAAGTATCTGCTTCTTTCCAGCGCCTTATATGGGAGATTGTGAGCTGTGTCTCCACTGTAGATACCAAAACTTAAATGAGAATACTCCCACCCTGTATTTCAGCCTTGCTGCAGTGGGACATTGGTACCAGAAACACGGTACCACTGGAAAACAACCTACTTAACCTTGTTAACAGCCTCCCTGGAGTAACCATCCATTCAGGCATTCTTACCTCGGGCACTCTGAAGCAAATGGGGAGGTCCCTTTCTCAACAGGGGCAAACTGCATCTAATTAATTTGGCTTTACCTTGGATGTCAGAGTAGGAGAGTGCAAACAGACAATTATCATGCTGCAGCTGGTGCCCAGGAACTTTTAATTTCCTGTAAACTTTTCCATGTGTCTGAGCTCATAGAAACTTGCCTACAATCTGCTAACCCCACATTTGAATAATAAATATTAGCTTGAGACTGAGGGGTATTACTATAAATGGGAAGAAGCATTTTTTTTATTAAGTATAAGCATGGATGATACTCTAATGCAAAGCTCTCACTATCAAATTGTATTTCAAATTTGCCTATCATAACAGTTTTCCTTTTAAGGCAAACTGTAGATCTTAGCCTGCAGGCTATGTGAAGTCTGGCTGGCTTTCGTGGAATTGGAAGATTGATGTATTTTGGAGACATCTGTCCTTCTGTTGGCTGATACCAACCATAATGTTTAGACGCTTCAGTGAAGGGAGTGACTTGCAAATAGATGAGGAAATTGCAAAAGCTTTATTTTCGTGGAAACCAGGTGGAAAAGAAACATATTAAAGTAGGAAATGCATCTCGCAACAAAACCAACCAACTAGTGAGGAAGGTTGAAGATTTCTGTGGGATTTCACAAGCAGAAGTGTTAATCCAGTTACTTATCAGCTGAACGTATTTTGAAATGCAGATTAAGTTTTTGCTTCTTGAAGTACCGTTCATTTCACTTCTCAAGTCATTCTCTCTCTTCCATTTTAGACAAACACGAAACCAAATTAAAAGGTGTAATATATTTTCAAGCTATCGAAGAAGTCTATTATGATCACCTAAAGAATGCATATAAGGTAAACTTTTTTATTGTTTTTAAGTGAGTATCATATAGCAGTACCCAAAGTATGGTAAATGCTGTAAAGTCAAAGGGAGAGCTGACATTATTGGGGGGGGGGAAGAAGAAAAAAAAAAAAAAAGAAAAAGCCCAACCTGGAGTGGAGGAAACGAAAGATGAAGCCAGATCAG
>JAOXJK010000001.1:95291809-95323884 GCA_025774025.1 Xenus cinereus
GCGGCCATGGCGGCGGCGTCGCTGCGGGGGTTGGTGCGAGGCGGCGGCGGCCGGCGTTGTGCCTCGGCCGTGGTGATGTCGCTGTCGCCGCTGAGGGCGGCCCTGGGGCTCCCGGGTAAGGGAAGGGCCCCGGGGCGCCGCTGCTGGCCCTCTGTGGCGCCACTCCCCCGCCGCCAGCCTGAGAGCTGGCGGGAGAAGGGGGTGTCAGTCAGAGGGGAGAGGACAGGCGCCTGCGGCGGGTCTGTGTGCGGCGTGTGAGGGCGGTGGGCAGGGGTGTCGGCTCTCGGCAGAGCACAGGGCGGGCTGCAGGAGGTGGCGCTTCCTCCTTCAGCGCCCCGTCTCGGTCGGGAGCGGCCAGGGCCCCCGGAGGGGGAAGGGGATGTTAAACTCTCCGAGGGAGGGGGTTTCTGACAGGCCTTTCCCCCCCCCTGCCGAGCCCTGCGGCGGGTGTTTCGGTGTCTGTGGGCAGGAGGGGGCGGGTACAGCACAGACCTGTGCGTGGCCGAAGAGCAGCCGCTTTCTCACGCGTGTGTAGTTCGGGTTAGGCGCCTCCTGCTGCCGCGGCTTCCTGAGGAGCTGGAAGTGGGAGGAACTGGGCCGGTTCACTGGCTTGGATGTGAAAGGCGTCTACGACAGGCTTCACCGGGCACCTGAAAAGCTCCCTTTGGAGTGAGATGATCCTCAGCCCGAACACATAGTGCCCCCTCTTGCTGTTCTAGACTCTACTTGTGTGGCTTGTTATTCGTTGCCTTAAATTTGACGGGCAGCTGCTCTTCTTGATGAGGTTATGAGCCTTATCTGAGGTTGCTTGATGTAGAAGTGAGTAACATTTATTTGCCACTGAGGGTGCACGTTTTGAATCTGCATAAAACGTGAACACAGTGGGGGTTTTGTTGATGGTTTTTCTTTCTGCGTATTTAAAATAATTGAGTGTTTGTTGGTTACTGAGTGTGCCATTAGGTGCTTTGAGACTGGGCTAAGCAGCAGTTCTTGCTGGCGGAAATGGTGGTCTTCTTACCCCTGTAGCATAGGCAATTGCACAAAATGAGGTGAGGACAATGTTGAGTCCAGAACTGTGTTAATTTGCTGTTGACAGTGAGTAGATTGCAATGCTGGAGAATTCCCAAGGTTGGTTGGAGGATTTCTTTGGCTTTGACGTGTAGTGCTGATCTCAATCACAGTTTCTGTTGGTCATAATACAATTAAAATTGTATAGTGATTCTGATATGAAGAGAATTCTGTAGTATGAGGGAAAGAGTCCCTGTGGTTCCTCCTGTAGCTAGCTCCTGCTGTCTGTAACTTGCTTTTATAAATACTAAGCACTACCTTGCACCCTTCAGCAGTGCTTCCCTGCTTTTACCAAGGTCTTTCACTGAAATCAGGAGGAGAAATTACTGGGTATCTGCTCAGTTATCAATGTTTTTGTCTGCCTAAAGGAAGTCTGAGAGCATGACTCCAGTGAGCCTTGCTTTTGGATTACCTAGGGTGGTTTCATTAGAGTTTTGCATTATTGAGATTAGGATTGCTGCTTGTGCACTTAAAGTGTCAAAACAGTTTGAGGGCACCTCCAGAGTGCTCCAGGATGCAAAAACACTGACTTCAGAGATGGTTATCGGGGCTTAAGGGGGAGAAAAATGCTCCTATTTTTTTTTCTATGAAGTTTAGTACTTCTTGGTGTTACTCCTCTGTTACTGGCAGATGCATAAGTGACTGATTTACTGATAGAGACACACACAAACCAAAAGCCATTATGTGGATGCATCTGAGTAAATAAAACTTTACTGTGGCATTTATTCCCCTTTATAATAATCAATGCATGAATAGGATAAAGAACTCTCCCATTGTTTCAGGAAAGATTTAACAGTTTTAATCCATAGTTCAAATGGTATAACGAAGTGCTGAATACTAGCTGCATCCTGCATCTGTTATGCATCCACGTTTCTTCGTGCACGTGCAAGTTTAAAAACAAACAAAACCCCAAACCCCTTGAATGTAATCTCTCTGCTGGTGAGAAAACATAGAACACTGTAGAACATTTAGGTGGTGTGATACTGTCACGGCCTGTTTTTGCAGTCTTTATCCAGTTATTGTACCACTGTGAAGCCCTGATGTATTGTTTGGGGCTGAATAGATTTTGTACCCTGCTATTGATTTATAGTATCGAAGAACCAATCTTCTTCTAACCTAAGAATTAAGAGTATCGAAGTCTTAGAAGCCTTGACCGAGGTTTCAGTTTAACAAATTATCTTGCTGAGTGGGATAATAGAACAGATTAAGTGTCCATAACACCTCTCTACAAATCACTTGCCCTCACCCACAGTAGAAGTACAATTAACTGCTAAAGTTACATACTATAGCAGCTGTTGAGATTCAGCATAGTTATTAATCAGATAGCATTTCCTTTGTTAATCGTTTTTCCTTGTTTGAAACCAAGTCCATTTTTTTAATGGTTATTAAAGTCAATAGCAGAACCCAACCTAGTGTTTACTTTCCAAATGTGTCTGGTTTGTTATCTTGAACTAAAATAATTTTAAGTTTACGCTGACAGGAAAACTTCTCTCTCATGTAATATGTTGCAGATCACTTTGACAGAAGTTGCACTAAATGATCTTTAATTTTTTTAAATATTTAGGTTTGCAAAGTGTTATTTCATTCTGTTTGAACGGAACAGTCTGAGTACTGGACCAGTGTAACATTCCCAGCAAGAACACACCAAACCGTGTAATGGGATATTTGTCCCTCTTTGGAGATGCATAAGAAAATCATAGCTCTAAAATGGTCAATTCTGTTTCTTTTTATGGAATGTGTTTAATGTACTGCTCTGTATTTACAGAAAACGTAGCTTTATTTTGTTTTTTACCTTCTGTGCTTCGTATCTCAGAAAAAGACTGATGTTAAGATGGCATAGTGAGCCAACTTTCCCCGGTGTTCCTGTCAATAATCTTTAACTTAAGCCAAAGTAGCAGTTGATGAGACGATGAAACAAGCTAGATGTCCGTTATTTCATTTGGCTTTAAACAATGCTAATGTTTTATGTTTGTCATATTGAAAAAGTTAGACACAAGATTCTTTCCCAGTTCCCACTTTTGAACTTCCCCACTGTATCTCTCCTTCATAGATCTTGTGGATCTGTGGTTTTGATGCACATGCAGTTTTGTCCTTCAGTTTTAATTTTAATCAAAAATTTTTCGTCTCATGTACTTGTGAATTTAGCATTGACAGAGTACTTTAGTCCCGAAATTATATATTTTGAAATTCAGTCTGGAAAATACCAAAATTTTAAACTACACTGATGAAAAATCTTACTGTTTCATGTGAAATGAGTAAGTAGATTCATGATAGTATTAAGCATGAGGAGAAATGAAATATAGGAAATCTTAGCTTTTGTCTGCAGTCAAATACTTGGCTAACTGCTGAGTGAACTCCTTACGTGGTTGGCATTTAATGATTTGAGAATGAATCACAATCAGCTTTCCCTTTCGGGTTGATCAGTACTAGTTAGTCATTAAAGAACATAGGAGATACTTTGGCTCAAGAGAGAAGAAAAAAATTATCTTGTTTTCACAAAATATGCCCATAGTTCCTGAATTCGAGTTTTATAAAATATTAGTATTTCTGCCAAGGTTGTCATGATGATTGTACTAAACTGCTCTTTTTATTAGTTTGCAGGCTGAAATCTTCAGTCAGCTTTCTTACTCGACCAGATCGACCAAATCTTGCTTATCATAAACTAAAAGGCAGGAATCCAGGGGTTATTTTCCTTCCGGGCTTTAATTCAAATATGAATGGTCAGAAAGCAACCGCCCTTGAAGATTTCTGCAACTCTCTAGGTCATGCCTTCATCAGGTACATTCCAAGCATTGTTCTTGAGAATATGAAACTGGTATCATGGGTTGGGGAAAGGGTATACTTGGGCACTTGGATTGGAGTGTGTGTGCTGTGCTGTTCACACGCTAAGTGTCTTCCATTTCAAACGCTGTGTTTCTATCTGTAGCAAGACTGAGGTAAATCAGGAGAATGTATTGTCATTCAGAAAGTTCTCTGATAAATTGCTCTAGTCTAGCCAGTGCTATGTGTTACAATAAGGCACAAAAATGTAAAAGAAAGGACCTGGAGTTCAAATTAAGTTACTCCTATAAGCATCCTTATTAACTGCCAAATCTTATTAAGTTAGTGTCTTCTGTGGTTTTAGAAGAATATGCCTATCCTTGGTGATACCCTCCTTTGACAGACTAGGTTGAATGCTGAGTTTCATGAGTCTTCGAATTCGGGTATAGTTGTTTAAAAGAGAGTTTGTACGTTTTAAAAATACTTTTGAAGTATTTGAGGTTTTTTGTCTATAAGGGAAATTCCTTGGGAAATATCCTGGTAAATTTGGATATTGTTATATCAAATGATAAGAGAATGCTGCATCGTTTAGTTGCGTATCTTCTGTTTAAACCTCTTTTCATCTGATTTCTGGTGCTAGTGATATGCAGCGCCAAGTAAGAAAATAATCAGTGTGGTATCTTGCCCTGTTTAACTTGATTAAACGGTACTGTTTAGTTAGCTTCTGTGTTGCTGTAGACAGTACTATGACTTTAATTTTGATATTTACTTTTTCAGATTTGATTATACAGGATGTGGAAGCTCAGATGGTAAATTTGAGGAATGTACAATTGGGAAGTGGAGAAAAGATGTTCTGTCTATACTGGATGAACTTACAGATGGACCACAGGTTATATTTTATTTTTAAACATAGAATGCTTTTTGTCTTCGAGGTAGAACATTAATCAAAAATATGCCATAATAGCTCTGGTCAACAGTAGCTTCTATTTAACAACTGACATCTGCTCGCCTGCAAGCTGAATCATTTGAGGAGACTTATTTGTAAAACCTCCTTTGCAAGCAGGTAGATCACAGAATCACGGAAACAAGGGTTGGCAGGACCTCCTGGAGGTTGTTTATTAGAGCCTCCTGCTCAGAGCAGGACTGTGATCCTAGGGAGTCTGAGAACACCTCGTGGTGAAGTTTCCACCTGATGGCAGGCAGGGAGCTGTTCCAGTGCAGTGCAGCCCTCATTATCAAACAGTGTGTCACTGTCCCAGGTATGCAGGAATGTTACAAGTTAAGATATTCTATATGATAAAATAGCTTTAAAAACCCGCAGTAGAAGCAGCATTTGACTTCTCCAGTTACTTTAGAAATGACTGTGAGAAACCTGAAATCTTCTGCAATCTGGGAATACCTAGCGTTGTGTTTAAAACAATTTTGTATTATGAATTGGTTTTGACCTCTTTCACTGCACTGAGCCTTTACCATGTGCATTTATTTTAAGAAGGAGACATAAAGTATGTATGTGATACTGAATTGTTTTAACTCTCATTTCGTTTACAGTGTTTCAGTCTCAGACAGCAATAACCAGCCATGCCAAACAAAATGAATAATAAAATGCCAGATCCTGTGGTGCTTACTCAGGCAAAATTTCCACCGGAGGTGACAGCAGTTCTGCCTGGGTAAGGACAGCAGGATTATGCCCAAGGTTTAACTAGTTAAACAAACCCAAAACTGGTATTTAAAAAAAAATAAAAATTAAAATATTAGCGGCTTCCTGTAAAATAATCTCATATTTTCTCTCTTTTTCAGATTCTGGTGGGTTCCAGCATGGGTGGATGGCTGATGCTTCATGCTGCAATAGCACGCCCGGATAAAGTAGCTGCTCTGGTTGGAGTAGCTGTCGCAGCGGACCATTTTGTAACAACTTTTAAGAAGCTTTCCATTGAGGTAAATGTTTATGGTTGGCCTTTGTGCAATCTAAAAATCTGTCAAGCATTTAAGAAATTCTGTTCTTCAAACTGTACTTTTCCTGCAAGTCTTTTGGTGAGTTTTCTGTGTGGTGGAGGTAAGCTGAAAATTTACATTAATCTAAAAGTCTGCAAAATGCTGTGCTTCTAGCATGCAGTTAGTGTGAGCACGACCTAGAATGTGTTTATATTACTGTGTCGTATAGGACGTGAAGTCAGATTCCTGCTGGTCAGCAGGCCATTAGATTTCAGTGTTGGTTACCTTATATTTGCATTCAAATTGGTTCCTTGTGCTTTCAGGGATGGAGAAGTAGCTGCTGAAGTAATTGAGATGACATTGGATGAGATGAGTCCAATGCAGGTTGTGCGTGTAGAAAGGGAATTCTTCAGATTAGCATGTTTGTAACGACAAAGGTTTAGGTGCTGTGAAATTTCTTTCTGAGTTGCTTCCTTGGTGGTGATAATGTCCAGTCTTGAGGAAAGTAAATCAGGTGTTACAATGTGACAAATAAATATGACAATAAATAACTGATACTTGAGAATAATTAAAATATTTTCCTGATTTTTTTTTTTTTTATTTTCCTGATTTTTTTTTTTATTTTATTTTCCTAAGGCATTTCATAGTGTCAGTATTACCACTTAAGACTAAGGTAAGATTCTGGGAATGCAGTAGTTAGACACAGCTGTTGTGGTAAAGGTTGAAAAGATTGATCATTGGAAAATTCATTTTTCCTAGGATTCTCCTTGTTTGAGGTTCAGTGAACTGATTGAAACCAAAGAGACTGAATGTTCGTGGTTGCTATACATCTTTATATTTCTGATAGATTCTGGCTAAAAAACTTGATTTCATTGGTGATTCCTAACTAGATTAATTTGCAGGAGAGATGTGCGGAGTAGCTTTTGTGACATGGTAGGGATTTTGTCTTCTCAGATGCTGGAAGGCGAACAGGAATATGCCTTCTCTGCTAATAAAAATTAACAAACTGAAATTTTATACCTGTGGAAGTTGTACTGTATGTAGAACAGAAATAAGTTGAGGCACTCAATGTGTAACATCTATTTTGTCTATTCTTTGCTCTCCTGTTTTTTTTTATAGGCACAAAAAGAAATAGAAGAAAAAGGTGAATGGAAGTTTCCAACAAAGCATAAAGAGGAAGGATATTACTCCGTGACATATGATTTTATCAGAGAGGCAGAAAATCACTGTGTGCTAAATAGTCCTATTCCTATAACATGTCCCATACGACTTATTCATGGCATGAAGGATAGTGATGTCCCTTGGCAGATCTCAATGCAAGTTGCTGATCGTGTTTTGAGTGAAGATGTGGATGTTATCCTCCGCAAAACTGGCCAACATCGGATGAGTGAGAAGGAGGATACAAAACTTCTCGTGAATACCGTTGATGATTTAATTGACAAGCTGGCAACAGTAGCATAAGCTGCAGAGTAGCATAAGTGCATGAACTCTATACCTGACTCTTTCTCATGCGTAGCTGAAACCCTGTTCTTAACGAGATGATGCCAGGCCTGTGACTATTACAGTAGGAACCGAGCTTTTCTGCTGTTCCCTTACCTCTGTTTCATAAATACAGGTATTTTATTAATGCTGCATTTGCACAGAGCGTCCAAAATGCGAAGGAGCACTGCTGTTGGGTTCGAAACCTCTCCTTCACCACTTAAACCTTTTTTTGCAAGCTTCCTACACTTTTGTACTGAAATGTTGGTTCATTTTTGTTACTACTGGCATGTACAGTAAAACCTTGATTTCCCACGTCTTTGACACCTTTTTCACTATTTCCCTTTTGCTGTAACATTCTTGTCTCTTATATCTGAAACCATCTGTGCGACCCAAAATACAACTTGAGTGTATACTGAAGTTGTTACTAGAAATAGCGAATAACATGAAGCATAATAAACATATTTCGGATAAATTATATTGGTCTCAAGTACTGTTAAAATTGAAAAGTAGAAGGCACGCCCTGATGGTGTGCCTGGCGTACTACAGAAGTAAAAAGTTTACTTCTAGGAACGCAGGGCCTCAAAGTGCAGATAAAGGTCATTTATCAATGCTTATCAGCAGAGCTTGTGTCCTCCAGGCTGTCTGTTTGTAATAGTTTGTGGGTCTACTATTCAGGGAAAAATATATAATCTTTGTGTAAACTGAAACTGGATCAATACAGGGAGTCTTTTGTAGTAACTTCTTTAAAGTGGGGAGTACAGCACCACAGGGCATCGCTGCCTCTTTTCTGTGACTTGAGAACTATAGATTACTAGGAACAGTGTCTTCCAAAGATTGGAATTTGAGGTGCACGAGTGCAAACCTGAAAATCTGTAAATGAAACTTGGTAGTTGGATAATTCCTGTAACATAAATCCATAGAATTTGATAGTAAATGGATTTAATTGCAACTATGACTATTACCTGCTTTATGTCCAAAACTATGGTGCCATTCATACACTTGAAAGAGAGAGAGGAGCTCAGGTGAGAGTCTGGAATTAGTTCAGGCTGGCCTTAATATGAAACATCAGTCAAAAGTATATGGTAGTTTCTGGCTTTATTATTTTAAATAGTAAATGGAATCACTGTTGCTGCCTTAAAAGAATAAAGCCCCTGGGGGTAAGATATTTCTACACAGTCTGTCCTTTTTCAGTGTTAGCATTGTCAGTAGAAGTATTTGTTAGTAGAAGTACGTCATATAGAGCTTTGCTGAGATAGTGTTTTTTAATTAAAAAACACTCAACTAAAAAAACCAAAACCAACAACAAAACAAAAACCTGAATTTCAGATGAGTTCCTGTGAAGTACAGTTTTATTTAGGTTTGAATACTGCAAAAAATAACTGAAAAAAAAAATTGAATTCTAGTATAAGACTAAAAAAGATGGCTCTAGTTTAGATGCAAACTTTAGTTCAAGTGTACCAATTCCCTAACTCAGTTAATCTAGCTCAGGACACTTGTTTGAGGAATTGCAATATTCCATGAAATCTTGTTTCCAAGTATCTCTGTTTCTGGAGTAGACTTTTTTGTATCTGTATGAATATACAATTCACTTTTTTTTTTTAAGCTTTAAAACCTCTTGAATGTTGTTTTTTACTTGTGAGATAAATTAGTTCATATAACTTATGCAAATTGCTCAGCCACTTCCATTCCTGAAGATTAACCTGCATTTTAGCTCTTATCTTACCTGTGACAATTTTTTTAATCCACTTCTGTAACATCTCTTAGACTGCTTTGTCTCTTAGTGGAAGAAAAAGTTGAAAAAAGTGGACTGCGGTAATTCTGAAGTCATTAATTTTAATTAAGGGCCAAAGTTGCCGGCTGTGATAGATGTACTATTTTGTTCACACTTACTAAAGTTATTTCAGTAACTGAAAAGTTTTGCGCTATTTTTTTTTTTTAATTTGGAGCTGTACCTATAAACATTCAATTTGACTGTAACAGTTCAGTCAGGGAGAAGTCTTTATATGTCTGCATAAAGTGTAGCTGTGTATGTCTCTTGAAAAGAATTGCTTTGTATTCATTCAGAGCTTCACCTTAGCCTTTACTAAATAATTGATATTTTATGGCTAAGGTCTTTTTGTTGCTATGCCTTAGAGCAAGATAGCTGAAAACAAATGTGAGGGGAGCAGCTGTGTGAGTAGTTTTCAGAGTGGTTTTTTTGTTTTCTTGTTTGGTGATGGGTTTTGGTGGTTGGTGGGTTTTGGTTTTTTCCCCCTATTATTCTGCTGTAATAACATTAGGTGGGAGAACGCAGCACAATGGGATTGACATTGTTGGGGATACAAAACTGCAGCATCAGTTGCTCAAACCACAGCAGAGCATGACTAAAACTTAAGCCTAGGGAGGTTTGGGGTTTTTTTTTGCATGTCACTTGTTTTGTCATTCTTTCTTTTTTCCTTCTCTGGTTACTAAGTGGAGATTAGTGGAAGCATTTACATTACAGGTACACCTAAAATTTCCTCCATACAGCATAAATGCAGAAATGATACTTTCTTCATAGAAACAGTATTCCAGGTAGGATTTTGAGATTCTCTCTGTTCATTTGCCATTTTCTAAATTCAGTCTGTATTCCTTAAATATGAGGAGATGGCTTTGAGGTAGACCTTATGCAGACGTACCGTTTCTTCTAACTTTGCCACAGTAGTTTCATTGGTATTTCTCTTTGCAAGCATAACATTTTCCTTGTGTTCATGCTGGAAATTACCAGCATTTTGATTACTGTCAACTTGGCATGTGTAAATGCATGAAAGAAAGGATACACGATAAATGGGGAGATTTCCATCCTACCCATGCTCTTGACCTATCAGGAATTTTGAATAATGTAATATTCAGATATTGTGGTGCCATTCTGATTTTATTCTGTACTATATTTTGTCCCCTGAGTTAATGCCTCTGGCATCTCTTTTGTCTTTGCCAGTAGATGCCTGGTGATAGTGAATTATTTTCAATATTAGTCAAGTTTAAAAACAAGTATTTCTTTCCTCCGTAGAAATACTGTATTAAACTAGAGAATTATACATCTGGAAAGCTCTGCATGGTGCAGATTCTTAAAATCCTTTGTAATGAATTCTTGTGTTCTCTTTTTTTTTTTTTTTTTTAATTTTTACGGTCTTCTAATTTGCTGCCAAATACGAAGTATGTTTTGTGAATATGTAACATAAATTTCTTCAACAATAGGCTTGACTCACGCAAAATGATCAGCGTCTCACGCCTTCAAATTTCCCAACTATCTTCTGCTGCCTGGGGGGGGTGGTTTTATCCGAACGCCTTAATCTACACGTAATTATTTTCAGTAGCACTCTTAGCTTACGTTGTTAGCGTTCTCATTGTCTTTCACTTTTGGCAGGTCTGAAAATGACTTCTGGGCTCATCTGTAACTGAGTGTAGTACAGACATGTTGGGGCTGACACGGATGTCAGTACAAGGAAGCTCTGGACACAAACGGAGCAACTCAGCTGCTTGTGGTGTTGATTTTGATCAAACAGTACTACTTGAGTAAGCACTTCCGAGGTATTTGTCTTCTACGTAAGGCTTAAACTACGTAACATTAACTCCTGCTGAGGAGTTACAGTCATTCAAGTTTCATGAGTAAATAACAAAAAGCTTTTATAGCTAGGCAGGAAGCTTGATTAGCATATAAAACCCAAGAAGCAGGTAACAGTTTTCATTAAAAGAAACAATAGTGTTACCAACTGAGCTCAACCGTACCTGGTCCTTACCAACATTTTCATTTCAGATCTGTTGCAAAATCAAACTGCTTGAGACTTGTGAAACAAACAATTCCGCCTTTTATAAAGGAAGAAAATGGTGAGGCACGCTTCCCTGTGTTTGGGATTAAACTTCGCAATAGACTAGGATGTGTTGAAAGAGTCTCTAAAGCTTATTCGTTTCCTAATAAACAAGTGCTCTTAATCTGTGTGTGTTGAGCTGTACTAGTGCAGTGTTTTATACATGTATTTTTATCTTGTCAAGTATTCTACTCGTTCTGTCTCCTCTGTTGCTTGGCTTTGTATTACACGCTCCAGCTTTTTTTTTTTTTTTTCAGGTAAATGGTATTAAGTGTTTAATGTAGTTTCAGTTTAGATAACTTACTTTCTCTTACATCAGCACTAAATACAAACAAAGCCGTGTTCACAAAAGACCCTAGCTGGATAGGCCTCAGAAGAAGTGCCTCCTGCTGTTTCATTTTTATGTTAATTTTGATTACCTGCTCTCTTGGGCATGCTGTTGTTATTCAATGGGGCTAAGAGATTTATGGTACCGTACTTTTCATATCAAATTAAAACGTGCTTAGAGAGAAACTTTCAAGCAGTTATGCAACTGCAGCTGCTCGAATGTTTTCAATGCTCTAGTTGTACTGCAATACAGAGTTACAACGTTTTCTGAACCAGTGTTATTTTACCTTGCTCTATAGCCCCTCCTTCGGTGGGGGAGGAGGCAGGGTGGGCAAATCTCGTCCTAGGGACTCGTAAGATTTAACTTCCTCAATTTTTAAGTTACTCAGCTGTGCTGTTATAGGGAGGCCTACCTTACTCTTTCAGATTATTATTATTTTTTTTTAAGTGCTAAAAAATTGTGTTAAAGGCTTCCGTGGAAATAGAAGAAGATTATGTGTTTCACCTGTCTCTAAGATCAGCGGTTTCTGCTTTGGGCTGATGTACGAATTTAGTCAGATGTGTGGGAATGCAGAATTTCAGTAAAGCTTGGTGAAAATTCAACCACTCTGTAAGGATTACATACGGAAATACCAAAAATCAGTGCACGCTCTCGCTCTTCCACTCTTCTCAAGCCCAGCAGGGGCAGGAAAGGCAGAGAGATCTCAGCTATTGTGTTTAATAGCGGGCAGCTTGAGACATACATGGTTTTATTGTCACTGTGCATGTTGCTTTTCTCCTGGCAGGTGTTTTCTAGGGGAAGAGATTACTATAACGGTTGGGAAGAAGAGGCAGAGATGAAGGATGAAAAATTTGCTGCTCACAGATTTACTGCTCGTAGGTCAGTTTATATAGCTCAGATTTACTTTATGACTGTAGGACCTTATCTCTCTTCAATGTATATTTGCTTAGAACAGAAGAATGTTAGTTACAGCCTTGGTCATGTTATGCATAAATCTAAATTACAGGACCTATTGCAGTCTAGTTGCAGGCTTGACCTTGTATTTCTCTTTCAAGTCCTGCATATGTATGTTATATGGTCCAATGCTTCTATTCCATTAAAGAGAAACAGGCTTCCCCCATCTGACACAGTAATTGTAGTCTGTGATCTGCTCACGGGTGAGAAATAGACGCGTTCTCAGCCTGTTACGGTGTCTTGTTTTGTGTTTGGCAAGGAGCTTCTCCTAGCTCTGCATTTATATTTGGAATGAAAAGCAAATGACAGCTGCTAAAACTTCCAGTCACTTGGTTCTGAAACTAAAATACAAATTTAAAATGTTTTTAGGCTAGCACGTGAAAGCTTGTGTTCTTTTTGGGCCTTCTGACCTGCACCCTGTTGTCCACTTGCCTCCCACGTGGCAACATGAGAAGGTCACTGCTGCTTGTCAGGGTGGAAGCAGGTGCTCGTATCTGTGGCAAAGGTATGCTGAACAGTAGCACGCTTAAAGGTTGGGGTGATGTAAATGGCCTGCCCAGAGTTTGCTCCTGGAAAAGCAATCCCTGAAGGACACAGGCTGCCTGGGATCAGATCCGGGCCTTATGAGAATCCTCTCCTTTGCTTCTGTGCTGAATGGGGTTGGCTGGCAGAAGGTGTGTCAGAGCGTGCTAGTCTTTAGGACAGTAAATTCTTGAGAAAGCACGTGAAAGCAAAGCTAAATCCCCGCTCATGAGAAGCAGCATTTATTTAGTTAGGGGATTTGATCTTATTTGTTTGCTTGTAAATCTTGCTGTCTGTTTTGACCTATGTTGCAGTGAAACAAAGATGCTACTACTTTTCTGTTCTCCTGGTAAATGTGTATTGCAAAGCATCATTTTCAACTCAGTGTAGTTCTCAGAAGGTATTGGTTTTGTTGAGGAGAAATAAAAAATTGATGTGATGAAATGTGTTGGTTTTCTTTCAAGGAGTCTGTCACTCCAGCACGAGACTAAAAGATCCTGAGAATTAAAATGCACAGTTTACCTCCAAGGTCACCTTGAGTACTGGGAATGCTGGCAATTGTATCCACAGGAGTTGATTTCCATGGGTAAGTGGTAACTGTTTCTGCTGGCAAGCTGCCTGAGAGGTGGTCAATGACTTACGAATCCCAGAATCACTTCTGGTCATGGCACCCTCAAGAGCTGCCTTGTTCTGAGGATCAGAGTGTCAGTGCATTCTGTTCTGTCCCACAAATAGGAAGGTCCTTCCTTCCTGAATTACTTTGCTTTTAATCCCAAATTCGAGGTGTTCAATCTATGTATTTGCTTGGGACTTAGTATCTTCAGAGCTTGCAAAGAACCCCCTTTGCAGGTGAAAGACAAGATGCTTAAATTAGCACTTTATGTTTTCTAGGCTGTCTAGATTTTAGGTTTCAAATTAGTGAGGAAGTTAGAATTTGTAAAATTAGCGTTGTTTCCCTGTTCTGATAGCTCTGCCACCCAGTTTTCACAATTAAAAAGATGCCAGTATTCCAACAGCTTCTTTTCCCCACCCCTAGTCTGAGTAGTTCTCTTGTGCAGAACATCTCCATGTATCTTATGTATCTTTATATCTTGCAGCTCCCTGAAAATGGCCCTGTACTTGCATTGAGCTTGTATTGAACCTCAGCATCCTCTCTGCCACTCTAGAAAGCGCGACATGACGACACAGGCATATATGGAGGGAGTGTCTTTCAGCAGCCCTTCAGGAGTTTCCTTGTGAAGGGAGGTGCTGGAAACTGTTTTACAGCTTTGGAAAATTTCCTGATTTTTTTCTTTTTTTCTTTTTTAAATTTTATTATGAAAGGTCCGTTATGGTACAGTGACAGACCTGGGAAATGGAGCCCGGGCTTCCCAGGTATTCTAATTGCTGAATAGCTTTGTCTGATGGCAATTGACCCAGCATACCTTGAAAGACAGTGCTTTGAGATGGCTGGAATAAGTTTTGCTTTTCCCTCTGTGTTCCAGTGGAAGATATTGAAAGCTATCGAGTTATCCTGAATCTAAATGTGGGTAGTGAGCTAATTAATGTCAGTTTTGTTGTTGGCAGCATTTGTTTATAGATTTACAAAGATTTTTTAAATTTATAGGGTTATATTGTGATTACCTGAAAGCATAAGATGAGCCATAGAGCTCACAGGCATGAAATCCTCCATGTAGTATTTTTGGTTTTTAGTCATAAGTTCCAATCTTGTGTTACCAAGAAAAATTAGAGGACAAAATTAATTGGAACCAGTAGGTGAAGTGTTCTAATGGTAGTACCTTTGCTGCTGAAAATCTACCCCTTTCTTCCACATCACATTTCTAGCTATCAGGCTTTAGTATGCCTGTGTCCAACAGAAGGAACTCGAGTTCCTTCAGTTCTTCTTTGCTTTGTAGCCACATGTGCTGCCCTTTCTTAACTTCTGGTTTTGGTGAGCTAAACAGGTAATCCTTCTGAGGTGATTACTGTAAAGGCTCTAATTTTCAACCCTGTGGTTACTGGAGTGACTATTTTAATTTACTTCATTCTTTCACCACTTTTACTGAAGAGTGACTGTCAGAAGTCGGTATGATATTCCCATTGCTGTTGCACCTCCCACGTTTTATTCAGCCAAGCCCTTTGGTCACAGTGTCTTAGCCAGCATCTGTGCCCACCTGCTTATCTTTCATCACCCTCTGCGTTTTTTTTCTTAACATCTGCTTTTTCATAGGACAGAGCGCTACGTTCTGAAAAGCACTTTTCTGACGATGGCTAGACTGGCTGCAATGAGACACATTTTTACCTGCTTCCAGGTAGACTGTTTTCAAGGAGTTTTCTTTATCTTTGTGGTTTACTCATCACAGCTTGGATGAGGTTGGATCTTCTTAGGAGTCTGGCCTTTTTTTGGTGACTCCTAATAACGTATTGAATAGCTCGGGCCTGGGAACACATTCTGTACAAACTGAATAAAAATATATGCAATTATTAATGATTTTTCAGTTAGAGTCATGTTATAGGACCTACTAGTTAGCCAGCTTTAATCTCTTCAATGTGTCATGTTGTTCTGGAGTTAGTTGAGTTCCCTAATCAACATACCGTGCAGGTAGCCTATGCTAATGTACTATAGAGCTTTTAGTAAATTGCATCAACACTATTGCTTAAACAAAATAAATTCATTCCATTGTTTTTCTCAAGATTGATGGCACAGAAGCAGGCTTATGATTTGATTAATCATACTTTGGAAATACTGGGGGGGGGGAGAAGGAGGGGAGAGGCTGGCATTTTTCCAATCCTCTGCAGCTTTCCTGGTTTTCAAATCCTTATTAAAAATTGATATTGATGGACAAGCTTGCTTTTCAGCTTTCACAGTATGGAACAGTCCCTCGAGAATGGGTTGCATATCCAGCATCTGTGAAGGGGGAGACCTCTGCTCTGCAGCTTAGGAGAGTTAAATTACTCATCCCTGCCCCTGAAACGGGGTCGCAGGCTGATGCAAAGGTAGGTGGCTTTCATGAAATCTCGTCGCTAGTGAGCACTGAACACCCTGCTGTGACCAGAAACAGCCAAGCAACCTAGGTATCTCCCTTCTAAACAGCAGAATGCAAAAAGACACAAAAGTGCAAAATAAAGCTGCTTATTCTTCATTGCACTGGCCAAAGAGTGTAAGGACTGGCCCTTTACAGTTGCTTGAATGGAAAGGACGTCAAATTCGAGTCCTGCCTTCTGCTGTTGCGGCTGCAGTTTACTCCTCCTCTGATCTCCAGTCGCTCTTGGTCTGCAGTCTTGGTTCCTGCGCATTTGCTATGCCTTCAACAGCGTGTTCGCTGGGATGGAAAGTGCTCAAGTGGTGGCCCTGTCACGTAGCATGCTCTGAGTTATGTAATCAAATGTTTCATAGGGTTTTAAAACTACCAGTGCAGTGAAGAGAAAGGACTAAATGAATTGCCTGTGGAGGACAACAATGAATTGGGTCATCTATTAAATTTTTCATCTCTTGAGTCTCCTCAAGCCCAGCAGCATCCAAAGCTATATAAATCTGAGAATTCATGGTCTTAAAAAGAGAAAGCAGTGGACGAAGAAGCCATTATGAGGGAGATATACAAGGAGCTGTATTCCTTTCCCCCTTTTTTATTCTTTATAAATGCAGCAGGAGGACTTCTATTGGCAAAGCTCATTGCGTATCCACCTCAGGTTTATCAGCCTCCTTTCATATGAATCATTTGCCAAAAGGGAACTATTTCATAGCAGGTTAGATAATAACAGGATGGATGAAAGATGTTTGACAAAGTCTGATGCAACTCGGAGAGGAGCAAAATCACTTCATTTAATAAAGGACAAATCTGTACAAATGAGACCGGAGGAAGAGTCTCTTGTCTTAATGCTCCTTCTCTCCTCTCCCACCACTGCAGTGGTATAAGCAAAATTTAAACTACCGTACACGGGCATAGCTCCCTTGCTATCACTGGGGGTATGCTGACTCATACCAGCAGAAAATACGATCCTTGTGTTTCATGCTAGGTTTGCTAGTTTTCAGTGATTTCTCCTTGGTTTTAGCCGTTCAAGTTGTTTTTTGGGATACTGGTACCCTATTTGATAGCCTAATATATACTGATGTTAGTGTGATAATAATCTGCTACCTTCCTTCTCTTCCTTGACTTTTCATCCCGTTGTTCCCATGTTGAGACTTTTTATCCACACTTGAACAAGGAGGAGGAGGAGAAATTATTTTTCGTACTGCAAGCCTGTTAGCATCGTGATGCAGAAGGGAGAAAAGGGTTTTACTTCAGCCTTGTGATTAAAAATAAACGAGATGTGTACTGATTTCTGTTACCTTCATTGAACAGAGTCTGGTGAAGTCCCTCTGTTTGTATTTCTAACTATCTGGCGCTGGGATGCTTGGTGCTGCTCGGGCCGATGCAGCCTAGGTGGAGTAAAACTGAGCCTGTAGGGTGAACAGCACAAGGCTGAGGAAACAGGCATGAAAACAGACTGCAGATGGGCGAGATAAACAGGATCCCCAGGCTGCGACTGAGTAGGCAGGCCTCTTTAATGGCTCTTAGCAACGCCCCTGCTTTGACCCTCCTCATATGTGAGGAAAATCAAATCAATACACTGTTCTTCAAACCACGATGCTGCAGCAGCAGCAGGGCATTGTGGCAGCCTTCGTCTCTTAAATTCATCAACGCTTTTCTATTTGCTGATCTTTGGATATCCATCCCTGCATCTCTGCTGAGGAAGACCCTGACTGCACCTTTAATCGGATTGCTTGAGCTCCCATGTACAGCCGCCTTCTTATTAGCAAGTATTAGGTAGGCAATTTTAAAGTGCTTTTGGATTTTCAGGCAGCTTTAACATTGATCTGAGAACTCTATTGTATTCTCTGTAAACGTAGCAGAAGCCTCTCTCTAAAACCTTCTCTGTTTTAAATCTTGTCTTTCTTCTGTTTTTGTGGTTGGGCAGGGGGGACTGCTGTTTTTTCCTTTTTTTTTTTTTTTTTTATAAAAATGTAGTAGCTGATTTGTGCTTTTGGAAAAGGATATTCCCTCGTTGATCCCTCCCCTGTTCTGCAGAACAGCTATAACCGGTGCCATACAGTTACTTTCAGTGTTGATGAACATCTGTTCAACTGTCTAACGTATAGGGCAGGCTGCTCACTCTTTTATCCTTTAATTTTCCGGTGCATACTTCAAAGCTGCGGATCAGGACTCTACCCACTAAGTAAGTTCTCCTTCGGTTCCAGAGATGGCTAACAGAGGACCGAGCTATGGCTTAAGCCGAGAAGTTCAGGAAAAGATTGAACAGAAATATGACCCGGAATTAGAGTCTAGGCTGGTGAACTGGATTATTGTACAGTGTGGAGAACAGATAGAGCACCCTCCTCCTGGAAGGCAACATTTTCAAACCTGGCTGATGGATGGAACAGTAAGTGTTTTGTCCAATTGCATACTTGCATGTTGTTATATGCACAGTGTCCTTCTTTTCTGTCTCCATCTAGCTGAACTGGTCAGAGCTCATTGCCAATGCAGAAATATATGTCTTATTATCTGATTTATTTCTTTTTGACTGGGAATCTTTATCTCAGAAGATAATTATTCTACTAGTGCACTGAGATTAGTACAGTATTTATGATTCTTATGAGTCATGCATGTTATATATGAGTATGACTCATTCCTTCAGTACCTCTTCTCATACAGTTAAATGAGATCTGTTCTAAAATCAGATGTATACTCTTCTCTTTAAGAAATAATCAGTGTTGACAGGGAAAGGTGAAGAGATATAGGAAATTTGAAGGATGGGATTATGTCATAACTGTTTTCTTCTTGGGAATAATTCTCTAGCTAAAACATTGTATTCCATTGGTTTATTGAACAACAGGCAGATGCTGCTGTTTGCAGTGGGCTGTAAGAATACGCTAATCATTGAATCTCTGCCAAAGTGACTTTAACAATATTTCAATTGACATTGCTTATTTTTTTGGCTCGGGCATGTGGCTTCTTCTCTGTCAGTTGTTATGTAACCTTTACCAGTGATTGCTTTGTTGTTTCTAGCAGATTAGGATTTATATGCTCAGGCTATTGCCATCAGTTAATGAAAGCTTTAAAGCATTTCTAATACACTTTGGTTATTATCAACCCACTACTTTGTTTTTAATTGAAGAAATTATATCCCTGACAGAAACTGGCCAGGTCAAAAGCATTTTGCAGCATCGTTTCGTCTGCAGAAATTGCCTTCTAGTTTGATGACTGCTTTCTAATTTTGTTTCTGTATTTATCTCTCAGCTGTTATGCAAGTTAATAAACAGTTTACATCCAAAGGGAAACGAGCCCATTGCAAAGATCTCTGAATCAAAAATGGCTTTCAAGCAGATGGAACAAATTTCTCAGTTCTTAAAAGCTGCTGAAATCTACGGAGTAAGAACAACAGATATTTTCCAGACAGTGGATTTATGGGAAGGTAAAAATAATAAACTGGAAGTCAGCTTGCAGTCTTCATTTTACTTTGCTTTGATGTGTTGCGATGGTGCATTTTGTCTAAGACATATTCTCTAATGTAATTATCTTTTGTTTCTGTTTGTCTTACCTCATTACCATGTTCTTCCGGTGGTGCATTATCTCTTCTGAGGGTTTTATACTGCCCTGAGGACATAACGGAGCTTCTCCGAGCTCATGTGTTATCCAAAAGCCCAATCACTCTGATAGAAACCCTCAGACCTCGTAAAAAATATTCTCTATGCTAATTATTTCCAAGTAAATAGCTTCTAATAGCAAATATAGAAACCCCTTATTTTCTGGTGACAAGATTTTATTGCCATTTGCAAATTATAAGCAAAGCTTAAATTAGAGCTATAAAATGCATTCCCAGGAGCATATATGCCTCTGTGAAGCTTATGAGGGCTCATTTCTGACTAGCAAGAAGCAAAATTCACTGCTATCACCATGTTAGTTGAGCATCTCCCTCTAAGCATACAGTCTTTTAGGAGAGGTCACTATGGCAACAGCAAAAGAATTCGGAGTGCCCCTGTGGTTTTTGCAGTAGCCCAGGTGAAGGCTATCTCCATCCCATGCTCGAAGTGGAAACTGTGTGTTCTAGTTCGTGATGAGCTGAGTCATTTATGCATTTGTATGGCTGGTTTTGCCCATGCCCTCTGCTGTGGTGATGCACCTCTTGCTGGTGCTCTAACCAAATACACTGTATATCCTGCATCTCTCTGGACAAAGTGATGAGGGCTCAAACAAGGACAGCTGTAAGGTAGTGAAAGGGTCAAAAATCTGCCATGAGTGAAACAGTGGAAAGAGGAAAACGATCCACTGAGAAAGCTGGTCATATAGTCTGTGTAGGAACACACATGGAGAGAAAAAAGTGGGGTCTGTCTTCACAGGCTGTCGGGATAGTGGAAGAGATCGCTCCCCTGAAGGACAGCTCAAGGAATGACAGACTAGGAGGCTCTTTGCAGATGGGCTAGAAGGGAAGGATACACTGACAGCTGGAGTTACTGGGATCTGTAATGTTCCCAGGGTGCTAGATTTGCTTGACAAATCCTACCTTTGGGCACAAGGACAGGTTTGCTTCTTCCAGTTCAGTCTTTAGTGTTTCATCTAAGCTACCATTAAATTAAGGGATTTTCACTTCCCTGAACGCCCTCCCCACCCCCCTCCTCAGTCTAGAAGGCTGCTGAAAGAGAAGCTCCATCTATCTTGTAAGGGATGATAATAGCTCATTTCAGATGCTGTTCTTTGCAGTCTTTTGCATCTCATAATGGCTTCACACCACGCAAATCAAACTATGGTACATTGATCCTTATGATGAAAAGGACTTGCTTCGGAGACAAAAAGCTCCTAATGATGGTGGCTCTCTCCTCATTTCTCTTCCTTTCACTCATCACCTTTTCTCAACAGATGTAAGGAAAAAAGCTAGTATCTCCCGGAGAACAGGAAGTCAAAACACAACTTGCAACCTAGGAGGGAGATATGCAAGACTTTTCTCCGCTATTATTTTAGGACTTCGCAAAACTAGTCTGTGTCTCCTCACATTCCCACTCCCTTTTCATCCCTCCTGCTGCTCACTTCAGTGCTGAGATGAAACAGTATGTCTCCCCAGCAGTGAGTCACTACAGGCTTTTTGTGTCTGACCATAACTCTGACCTCTAGCATCTGTATTGCTTCAGGGCTGCATTGTCTGAACCTGGATGCATTAGCTGGACAGAAAGGACGGTCTCTTTTTCACTATTTCATAATTAGAGCACTCCTAACACTTCAGGCCATAACCTCTTTAGAAAGAGAGGAGCTGTCAATATATGTTGGGAAATATGTGGGAATATATGGGAAAGAAAAGTGTGTCTGACTGAAAAACAGCTTTTCTCTGGCACTAATTGTTTTCCAAGAGCTTTTGCTTTGAAATTCTTAGTAACGAGTAATGAAAATGTTTTAGGATGCAGTCTGCTGTTGGCTGTTTGAAACTCACTCAGTCCATCTGGTGTACTTTTCCTCGTCTCTGCAACTTCTTGGTCCAGGAGAAGTATCACCTCTTTTCAGTCCTTTCTTAAATGTAGCGCACTGAGCAACTTTCCCTAATCCATGCCCAAGATATTATGTTCACTGTTTTTTACAGATCCCTCCCTGGTACGTTTCCAGGCAGGCAAGAGGCAGCTGTACCTCTGGGTTGCTTGTTAAGCCTTCACAAAAGAGCGTTTCAGGAATATTGTGCAGAGCACAGTATTGGTTTTGAACCTTCCTCTTTCTGAACCTGGAGAACAAAGCCCCCTGGCCAGGTTTCCCAAAGAGAAAGGCTTACCGTTAAAAATGACCTTTCTCCTTGTGCAGGCAATGCCGAGGTAGATCCTCTGTGACACTCTGCTATCCAAAGCGTGCTGCAGAGGACACTGAAGATGCAGAAGAAATGTCATCGGCGTGGGTCCCTGCAGCATGATTCAGGGAGGCTGAGGCTGGGGGCCGGGCAGGCGGCCCACCTGGCTGTCAGTGAGCAAGTACTGGGGGTAGGGGAAGGCACTGATGGCGATTTTCTGCGATGCCAGAGTGAAGCCTGGCTTCAGAGGATGCAGACTATCCCTTCTGTCAGGCGGCTGCAGTGTTAGGTGACTTTCTCAGTGGAAATTTAAAAAAACGTTCACAGCCCTTTTTATGCTGACCGTCAAGCCCCTTGTATCCTTCGCTGGAAGAGGGCAGGTGTCACAAGACCACATGGATTTGGAGTCTTCTCTCACCCGTAGCACCCCTCATGGGCAACAAGGAGGCTCTGGAAAGCAGAGCCCTGCCCGTGGCTTTGTTTTGTCACGTGGCGCTCGGCTCCCGCTCGGTCTGTTGTTCCTCTGCAGCGTCTCCCACTCACCGCTGACAAATAAAGCCGAGCTGAGGGCCGAGCGTGGGGGGGGCTGCCAGATGGCTCCGAGAGGCTGATCATCATATTTTGCTACCCGTCTTTTGTTTCTTTTTCTTTTTTTTTTTTTCTACGCTTGCCGTCATTATTCAGCTCATTCACTTTTAAATCCTTCCTCTCATCCCTCTTCATCCCAAGTCAGTCACCAACGCTCCTCGTTATATGGGAGGCATCCCAAGGACGTTGTGTGTGGCATCTGTTACAGCATATGGTATATCTGCTGCTTCGGGGAGCTCTGGGTGTCTCTGCCTCGCGCTCTTCCATGTGCGCCTGTGTACGTGTGCGAGATGTCGCCTCTTCAGCTGCCCTCTTAAGCAGGGACCCCGTCCGATGCAGTTTGCTTTAACAAATACAGTAAATTGAGGCTTCTGGATGGCTGACAATTTATTTTCTGCGCAAACGGTTCCCCTGCAGATAGGATTGCCATAAACTTTAATAGGCTGTACGACAGCCACAGTTGGAAGCTGGTAGATGTTTTCGGCTTTGGGGTGTCCTCGTCACCTCAGCCCAGCGCGTTACGCGTTTAGTTTTGTATGAACCGAAGCCCTGAACTGCATCTGCCTATAATCGGGGTGATGCGCAGCACAAACACAGAATGTGCAACGCGCACTTCCCTCTACACTCCAGCTGGTTTACAGCCATTTTCATTAATGCTAGTCTACTGGAGGTATTTCTGAAATCTGTTACCGTCACCTCTCTAGTATCTCATGGGTTTATGAATTGCTTATCTTCCCATGTGAAGAACTTGCAGTCAAAATCAGATAAATTATTTTAAGAAAGAGGAAGGACTAGAACAGAAAGAAAGGGAGGGGAGCCACAGAAACACTTATGGAAGGATTTCAGAAGAAGGGAGAGGCAAAAGCTGGGTTTTCAATAACTTACCACCTCACACAATTGGAAATACGTGCTGCAATTCATTTTTGCTAGGAAGTTTTCCACAAGTTATCGTGTCTGGATTGGGTAATGACTTAGAGTCTGTCTGACTCTGATGTCTTTAGGTTCCCTGCCCTTTTTATACCAAATGACAAAGTATAAGGGAAGAACTGGAAAAAAAAAAAAGAGTAATCATAATTTTTTTAAAATGTCTGTGTCTTTTTTTTTATTATTATTATTTTTTTAATTAACTGGAGAGTTTTGGAGGGGATTTGATGGTTAAATTGGGAAGGACTAATATGAGTTATCTGCACAGGAGCTCTCCAGGATTGCCATACGCTCTGTTAGCACAGGGACTGGCTGTAAATACCAGGGGTTAAATGGTGGGATCAGTCTTACCAGTTTGCAAGGGAAGAAACTGAGACACAGCAGTTATTTACCACATTGTTCTCCTTCAGCCATGTTTTACTGAGTATAATACCGTTCTTTGTACACCAAAATGATCTCTTCTTAGGAGAAAATTTTGCCAAAAGGATTATCTAGAAGGACTTAAATAGTATGGGGAAAGGCACTGAAATAGCCAGAGGCCTGGAAACCTGGAAATATCTGAATTGTTAAGTTTTGCTTTAATCCTGTCCCTTTGATGACTTTTAAGAAGCTCTTGCATGTTAGTACCTTTATTCAGCAACTGTAAAATAGCATTTATAATGCTGTTAATGTACTTTTTGAGGGGAGCTGAGTTAATGTGTTGGATAAAATTGTTTATCAGCATGCCAAGCTATTTGTTGTGCAAGGATTTCTTATATTGATTTCACTGTCTGGCTTTCTAGGGAAGGACATGGCAGCAGTGCAGAGAACCTTAATGGCTCTGGGCAGTTTGGCAGTCACCAAGGACGACGGCTGCTACAAAGGGGATCCATCCTGGTTTCACAGGTAAAATCCAAAGCACAGCTTCCCAGGCCTGTCTTCCCAAGGAAACTGATAATATGATATGTGTGCCTTTAGGCTTTAAGGAAATTTAAAGGGAAAGGAAGGTAAGAATCTCTTCAGAAGTTCCTTGTAATTGAGAAATTTTCTCTCAGGAATCAAGAGGAGGGAAGCAAAGACCAGCCAGGCAGCAACATTTTCTAACCTTCACTGGTTCCCAACTTTATCACCATCACTGCTAAGTCCACAACTTACCATAATTTGTCAGCCCAAGGTTACACCAGGGCTGCTGGAGAGGAGTTCTCTGGGAGCTGCGTAGCACAGCTACGCTGCTGCCTTTTTTCATGTAGCCCCCCTCACCACACCTTACGTGTCCCTTCTGCCCTGGAGCTGCAACAGCACTGCTGGTACCAGGATGAAGGAGCTCGTCGCCCATGGCGCCCAGCTCTGTTTTCTTCCTGGAGGCACCCCTTTCAAACAAGGCTGTTACAGGCTGTGTTGGTGTGGACGTGTGTGTGCACGTGTGGGGACCCTACCGGATGGCTGGCTTTTGGTAGCGCACACAGGTAGGAGTGCAGCATCCTGCTCCAGGCACCTTTGTAGCATATCCCTCTTGCTGTGTGATCGCTGAAGAAGAGACATCATTTTCTTGTCCACTGACATTACCCCTGACTTATTCCTGGGAAGAACAGCAACAATACTTAGGAATTTCAGGCACCAGTTTTGATGACATTCACCTGTTCAGCAGCTCCAGCTAATCCTCTATATCCATTTATGAAGAAAAGGGAACAAAAATGGCAGCAGCCACGCAAATATGTGTGTCATAAGAGTAACTGGTAGGAAAGGGGTACTTTTGCCTCACATCAGATAACAGACAGAAAGACTAATGAAGACAAGGCTGTCATAGATGTCAGCAAACCCTCATAAAGTGAACCCTTTACCAAGCAAAAGAGAAGGCAGGAAGCCCGTTTCCATTTCATCAAACCAAAAATTATTTCATTTCCTAGTCATCTTTTTTTTCTTGGGGAGCACCACTTATCTGTAAAGGATTCTCTGCCTTGGCAAAGCTGTGTATTTGCTCTAAAATTCCATTTGTTTTGGCTAGGGGCTCTGAGAAGCGGGTGCAGGAAGAAAAGGAAATCCTCCCACAGTTATCCCACCTGCCCCACAGGCATATTATTGACATGAGATTCTGCCATCTAGGAGTCCACGAGTATTTCTTGTGCTGAAATGTCTGAGACATGTTAGCAAAAAGAGTGCTGGCCGGTTGCCTTTGGTTTCCTAGAATTTTCTGATGTCTAGGTGAGGCTCAGCAAAAGCAAAGCAAGCTTCATTTAGTTTTCCTTAAACCTTGAGCTGGTTTAACTGAGGCTAAGGGAGACCTGAATTTTAGGTGCAAACTCCTATGCATTCTTTGTATGAAATCAGTTTAAATTAACTTAATACAGTCCACAAAGAGATTTGTATTTACTGAATATAATTGGGTTTAAAATTCAAATCCAGTTACAGGCTTTAATATAAACCAGACATGAAATCACTATGACCCAGACAGGCTTATTTGTTTTATGTAACTAAAACAAAGTCCTACATGGAAAAATTAATTTTCATCTGGACTCTGAATGGTAGGTGGGAACAGTTTTCATTGGCACAAATGAAGATGTGATCACCTCCCTTCTCCCCTAGCTGTCTGTCCTGCCCGTGCTACTTGGATAACCAATCCATATCTATTGCAGCCCCTAAAGTAGCATTTTATAGCCATTGCTTTAGGGAAAACTGATGCTATTTCTATAAGGAAATAACATATGGCAGATCAGGAGCTGTTTTCTGAGTAGCTTACCCATCCCTTCAGGCAGATCAAGCCCCCTCACCACCACCCAGTGTTTAGTCATGAGTCAGGGCTTTCAGGATGATTCTTAATCGCCTTAAGTTAAATTGAAAGAAGTCTAGATTAAATGGAATGAGAGTATCCATGCAGGGATCTACAGTGATTAAGATAGATACCCCCACACAAGCTGAGCCGTTGAACTTTCCCTTGCCAGGCCTTCCTTGCACGCCCTAGTGAGGTTCATGGACCCATGGCTGTTTGTTATCTTATGGTTTGGTAGCCACAAGCCCTGGTGCAAAGTTGGTGTGAGAATTTAACAGATCTATGTGGTGGGCTCAGTTTGCAGTAAGCGTGATGCCAGGCGATGGCAGACAGGGCAAACAGAACTTGAAATAGGGTGAGACACTGACGGGAATAGATGCCTTCACCAATTTTTCTACAGTCTCAGTTAGGGCCATTTCCATTAACATAAAAGTAAATCATAAGTACATGTTTTATCTGTAAGACCATCACATGCTAAATGCGGTGCTTATGAAGGTAACGTAACACTATATGATCCAGACTGTTTATGTAATCAACTTCTATTAGCATATCCAGACTTCCCTTTGGTCTCTCTTTTTATTTCTTCTCGGCAGTTCTCATTTTTTTTCCTGTTCAGAGTTACCTTTTCAACTTTCTGTGGAATTACTCCACAACGCAGCTGAAAATTCTAGGAAGAAAGAGAGAAAAATAATAGAATGTGTTCCTGGGATTTTAATTAAAATAAAGGCAGACGCAGTGAACCTGAGATTCGGTTATGTAATAGGAGTAGTTCTAAAAACATCCTCTCTTGGAGATCCTGGCGGTAGTTTGGTGCCTGTGTAAGGATTCTGGAAAAGAAATTAAGCAGCAGTGAGAGGGGGTTATTTTCTGAGGCGCCCGAAGTTCTGTCTGCCTCCATCCAAAACAGCATGCTTTCTGGCAAGAGCTGTGGGATCTGAGAGCCTGTGATGGGCTTCCATAGGCCATCTTCTTAGTCTATACATCAGCACTGGAGACCCATGCTGAAAAATGGCAGGTCAGTACTGGTTTTCTCTGGACCTTTCAGGTTTGCTGGGCTTTCAGGCAGACATGGGCAGTCCTGTGGTGTCCTGAACACCCAGAGCCTAGCAGAGCAAGTGATTTTTTTAGACTCGAGCTGGGGTGTTCAGCACAGTACAGGATCAGACCCTCACAGAGAGGATCATGTTGATGGTTTCCAATCACAGCAGGCACCTAATCTAGCATTCTCATCTAGTGGTGGGGTGGGGAGAAAAGGGGACTTGTAACTCGATGTGATATTGCAGGGTAACCTGATTCCAGGGCAAACAGACACCGGAGGGAGAAGGGCTGTACCTGGGTGGGAGCAGAGTGGTTGATTGAAAGCCTCCCTCGGTCTGGGGCTCTGCCAGTTCTTACGGCTTATTTGGCAGCAACAGACTGATTCTTCTCCCTTGTAAAAGACTTGTTTTCCCCACCTTGTACAAATGAAAGATTAATCTAAGATGATTTCTAAGTTTCTCACAAGGCAGCAGAGTACAAACTTTCATGCTGCTTCTTAACTGCCACTTTTGCCCTCGGTATTATCTTCAGGGGAAGGAGTCTCCTTTTAAACTGCAACAAAGATTCATTGATCTAAAAGGCTTTTGAGACCAAGGACAGTGAACAAAAGTGGTCAGTATGTTTTGACAGAAGGACTGTCATACAGTTAAGACACAGGTGCAAAGGCCAAAGCGCGTTGCTTAGAGGAGAGACATCTGGAAATGGCAAGAGAGCAATTGTTCTCTCCTGCAGGCAACCCTCATCCACTCTGCGAAAATGAGCAAGTCACTTCTCTGTCCCGTTGTTTCTCTGGGTACATTCAGCTCTTATTTACTCCTCTGACTTAAATTCTACCAATTTGTACTGTTGCTCTAGATGGGTATCAGCTTGTATTACAGCTCAGGTAAGTTTCTCATTGATCGGATTCCACGGACTACAGCTTTTAAGGGCTATAGGGCTGAAGACAATCCTGTCATGCCTGTTATATACAGCACTACATAAATATTTTACCTGTCATAGCCGCTGGGAAAGTCCCTTGGGGTTCTGGAATAAGTGCTACAGTGAAAGTCCCAAGTGTTGCAGATTTGACTGGAGCATTACTTCTAACTGCAGGAAAACTATTAGCACAGCCAGTGCTGTCCAGCCCATGGGATGGTGCAAATGAAATATTGAATTACGGGGGACGCATCTGTTAACATGAAGCCATTTCAGATTGCTTTTCCTGATCCTCTGGGGATATGAAGAATGACGGTATATGTGTGTGTTGCTTTTTTGTGTGCATCTGGACAGGAAAGCCCAGCAGAATCGACGAGGATTTTCAGAAGAGCAGCTTCGTCAGGGACAGAACGTAATAGGCCTTCAGATGGGCAGCAACAAAGGAGCATCACAGTCGGGTATGACAGGCTACGGAATGCCAAGGCAGATTATCTAAAAGCATCTCTGTCTGTGGAGAAAACACTCCTTCTGCAGCATGGTCTGTTAAAAAAAGAAAAAAAAAAAAAGCTCATTAGTTCCCTTTCTGCCTGGTTTTTAATAGTTAGCTCTCTCTAAGGTTTGGGATATTTTTGGTTTGGTTTGTTTTATTTGCAGCTGCAAGAGTTCATATAGGAACTTGGGTTTTCGTGGTGGTGTGTGTCAGTTCACAGCACGTGCGCACTGCTGCCTCCTACTTTTCACTTCTGAACTATGCAACGACAATTATTCTGTATTAATTTATTTGCGAAGTGTTATCTTCCATATTTGTCTCACACGGCACTTGTACTTCAACCAGTAACCTCGTTCTTCAATTCAGTGATGATATTGTTTGACCTAAGAATAAAGGCAAAATAAAGACACCTTTTAGACTCGTTATTTAAAGGAGCTAAAAGTAATTAAAACCAATGACCCCGTGGTACAGTGCTGAGGAATTAAATGTTTTGAATGGTCGATCTGTCTCATCTCTAACCCAGAGTGCTCTCTGAGTGACTCCTCACTATAGTGTTTACAGTCTGTTACGTGTTCATTTTAGTGTTTGTCTAAAGGCACACCCACTGTATTGTCCTAAAAAGAAGATGTATTACCCACTGAATCTGATTCATGTAGTCCCACCCAATTTACCTCAGATTTCCCTTGAACCTAGTGTGCTGGGTTGACTGCAGCTGGCAAACTTGTGGATTGAGATAAAACCAGTGTAATAGGGAAAGCAAGAGCTGTGTGTGAAAACAAAGCAAAATAAGGAATGAATTTGCTGCTTCCCATTGGCAGGCAGGCATTTAGCCGCTCCCTGGAAAGCAGGGCCTCGGCACGCATGATGGTTAGCTGTTACCACAGACATCCCCCACCTTCCTCCTCCTTTTCCCTGGGCTTTTGTTGCTGATCATGACACCGTATGTATGGGATATCCCTTTGGTCAATTGGGGTCAGTTGTCCCAGCTGTGTCCCCTCCCAGCTTCTTGCCCACCCCCAGCTGTGGGGGCAGAACGAGGAAAGGAGAAGGCCTTGACACTCTGCAGACGATGTTTGTCACCACACCGGTGTGTTATCAACATGGCTTTAGGCACAAATCCAAAGCACAGCACCCTGGGGAGAAAGTTAACTCCATCCCAGCCAAACCCAGTGCATCCAGCAGCAGGCTCGGGGAATTCATCACCATGAAAGGACAATCTGTCAGACAGAGGTGAGACCAGGCTATAGCTTGTCATAGTTGATATTATATCAAACAAAATGCTGCAAAACTTTGAGCAACCTGGTCTAGTGGGACCAAAACTTTGAGCTTTGGGCTTTGAGCAACCTGCTCTAGTGGGAGGTGTCCCTGCCCATGGCAGGGGGGTTGGAACTGGATGACCTTTAAGGTCCCTTCCAACCCAAACCATTCTATGATTCTATAATTACATGTGTGTATATAGATGTGTATTTTTACATATATACTCATATAAACGCACACATGTACCTTTATCTTCTGATAGGATTGGCAAGAACTTGTAAAATACATATAGTCCAGCACAATCCAGAGGATGGATAACGAGCCGACAGCAAAACGGACCAAAAAGCAATGAACTTCATCAAAAAGGCGTAATTACCACCTGCTTCCTCGACGGCACAAAACAAAGTATTTTCCCCACAAGCTGAAAAGACGCCGTCTTTCGGTTTGACTGGGCTTCCTTTTGTTCACGTAGCACATCAAAAGGTCAAGGAGGAGTGGAAGAGTCGAGCAGGTAATTGAGTGCTGATTTCTGCTCTGCAATTACAATTTAGCCAAGCTTCACCGGTTCTGTTCATTTTGGAGGTGGGCTTGCAGGGGTGGGGGGAGGAGGATGCAGTCGGAAACTTATGTTTATACCTGCAGCAAAGCTAAACAGTTTTAAATCACAAAGAAAAAAGGATATACCCGCTCACTTTTAACGGCTGCTAAAATACACCCAACCTTTCAGAGCATCCTCTGGCTCGGGGAAGATTCTAACAGACAGGAGAAAGAGCTCAACCCAACTGATTTGAGCTTCTGCTCCTCAAACTGGCACATACAAGCCAGGCAGCGAAGGGAGGAAAAGGCAACGTGCTGTTTAAATACCAACCATGTTAACTCACGGATAATACAGCACACTTCATGTATTTCATGCCTTCAGCTAATTACTTAAGACATCCTGCTACAGTGTAGATGGTAACAGTAGTGCGCCCTCAGTCTTCATTAAATGCCAGCTCTTAATAACAGACTCCAAAAGGGCTTTAATTGCATTTACTCGCAGCTCCTGAACTTTAAAAGTTGTTAATCAGATTTCTATGTAAATGGAATGACGATTAAAGGTTAAGTACAGGTTTCTGAAATTTCAGCAGTCGAAGACGTATTGCCCTTAACAGGGAAGAGAAACTACCAGCCCTGACAGGAACTAAACATCTTAATTAAATACTCAGAAGTACAGTACTTATTTCTGCGTGAAGTTCTATTTTCAAATGTCAAACTTAATCAGGCACTTGACAAAAACGTGCAATATCCCTCCAGCACGGGAGCACAAAAACGCCTTGGGATTCTTTCCAGGGGAAACACCTGTACGTCTCCCGGTCCTCAATTCCCCAACAAATTCCACTTCTCCAGCCCACTCGTCCCAAAGAACGAGAAGGAAAGTTTTATGGCTCGAAAACTGCGGGACTCCAGGTTGAGAAATAGGATACAACATTTTTCAACGTGTCAGCTTTTCTCCTCTTCGCTCAGTTTATCCCTGTAACAAGCGCCGCGCTGCCAAATAAACATAAGGGTCCTCATAAATCTGACTCGCAGAGATTTATTTCCCTTAAGGGTGCAGCCCATCCGTTCTCACCAGTCACAAGTATAAAAACTTCTTTGTCGGGAGTAAATTTAGGACCTCTGTACGGCGCTCTCCGACCAGTTTGTTGCTCTGTGTTTGCTGGAGAACACGAAGAGCCACCAGGGTTGCTGCTTTCTGCTCCTGAGCTTGAACCCAGAGCCACCCAGGACTTTCAAGTCAACCGAGCAGTTCCAGCCCTGTGGCTCCCCCCCTTGTGCTGCTGCTGGTAATTAATCTAACCCTCACATTCATAACTTACAGATTCATTACAATAACTATGAAAACTGAATACATCAGTCAGACAGAAGCCTGAACCCCACTTGAACCCTTATTTGTGATTTATTCCAATTAACTAGGACTCCAGTCTCCCATTTCAATCCGTTTGCAGGGATATATGAATTCTCTTGCATTGAATTTTGGGCTGCACAGCAGTCACAGACAGACCCAGGTGGGACCCACGATAGGATACTTTATGCCAAAACATTAACAAAATAAGAAGTATTTCACGCAACTCAGGGTTCAATCTGAGTGAAGAGCAACTGCACCACAGATTATCTCAGAGACTGAACAAAGGACTCCAGGACCAGAGACCTTTTCCCAGGATGATACAGACACTGGGATCAGCTGCCAAAGAGACCGACCCCTCTGTCTCACAACACCCGACTGAGTGGGTGGCTTTACTGGGAAACAGCCAGGGTCCAGCGGAGGGCCACGAAGATGCTGGGAGGGCTGGAGCCCCTCTGCTGGGAGGACAGGATGAGAGAGTTGGGGGGGTTCTGCCTGGAGAAAAGAAGGCTCCGGGGAGACCTTGGAGCCCCTTCCAGTCCCTCAAGGGGGGGGCTCCAGGAAAGCTGGGGAGGGACTCT
>JAOXJK010000001.1:95333758-95410645 GCA_025774025.1 Xenus cinereus
GCTAGCCATTTGTAGTCATTGGCTGTTTTTCTTTTTTCCTATTGCTTCTCTGTTTTTTTCTCTTTCTTTTTATATACTTGGTGTAGGATGAGGATCAAAAGCAAAATTATTGTTTACAGCCAGATTCAGCAGTCTCTGTATTCTGTAAAATGAATCTATGAATGATTAAACAGTTTTTGTGCTCTTTGCTTCTTAAGTGGGAGTGGTGAAATAAAAGCAAGCCGTAGTACTGCCATGTCACTGAAGCAGGCTGCATGAGCGAACCTTGCTGTGGCAGAGTATGTTCTGTATTTAAAATGTCTGTCTCCGTGTAATATGATGAGTCCCTTAAGAACTACCTTCTGCAGTTGCTCTGTGAATTGCACTCCCATTGGAGTCAAGTACGTCCAGGCAAATTGGATTATTAGCTGGAGATAAATGGGCCCAGGGAGCACTTAACTGAAGGAGCGATGATGCTCATGCCCTTCAACTAAGTGTAAATGCTGTCTCCTCCAAAAGCAGGAGCTATGGAGGAAGGAGGTTTCAGTTCTGAACATTGTCTGTTTTCTTTAAGAGGCTGTGTATTAGTTATAATGGGATGAATCATAAACCTTAGCGTGCATCTAGAATTAATCTTTAGTTTTGAAGACAATGAATTTCAGAAAATGTTATCTTTGAAATAATTTTGAAATGAAAGGAGTGATTTAGCTTTTTGTTTAGGATGATCTTCTTAAAGTGACATTGTTAGATTAATCTGTACCGTAGGTCTAACAAGCATGATTAAGGCCAGCTGAGAACAGTTAGCGCGCTTCAAACTTCAAAACCTTTCCTTGCAATGATACTTTTAGAGCACTGGAATCGGAAAATGGAGGATGGGAACAGCTGGATTTCTTTCTTCGCTTGCAGTGTCATGGTGGTGAGATGTGAACCCCAAAGAGCGCACTGACTGGAGAGCAGAGTCTGCACGGGGCTGAACATCAGTGGCCGTGACTGGCGTAAGTGGGGGATGATACATGCAATGCCCCATAAAGGGCAGAGAAAACAAAGGAGGTTTTTTTGATTCCTGGACTCCTTACTTAAATCTGAAAATAGGAATGGGGGGGGGAATATGGTCTGATAGAGAAGAAAACCTAAAAGCAAACTTTTCCTACCTGCTACTGACTTGCCTGTTCCATACGTGTGGTGGGTCTTCAGGAAAAAAAAAAAGGCAAATTAGAAAGTAAATGAATTAGAAGAATAGCTAGAGTAACAGCTTGAAATAACCTATGAAATAAAGGGCAAGAAGGACAGAATAAAAGGTGTTTTCAGGAAAAAAAAAAGACTAGAATGGAAGAGATCCCTAGGGCGGGCGGGACTGGCTGCTCTTTTAGAAAAAGGAAGATCCCCATCATTTGGGAGGAGAAAGAGATGAATGACCTCTACAAATGGAAACATAACCCAGTTAGACTTAGTGTCATCAATACCACTCCTTCTGTCACCATAGGTCACCAGGGGTCTCAAATTTTAGTTGTCCCTTTGGTCAACATTTGTATATTCTCGGTTAATGTTTCTAATTTAAAACCTATATATAGCAAGTGAAGGTGAAAGTTCTGTCATCTTGGCTGGGAACAAGGGAAGGCGGATCTTTATTCACATTAGTGGGAAGTTGTTCATAGCGGAGACCGGTAATGTACATTGCTCAAAGAGAACTGGCATTTGCTTGTTTACTCGGCAGTCTAAAAATAAGATTGAATGCGCAGCAAAACGCACATGTTCTTTCCAAAAACCTCACCTCTGCGCAGGCAAAGCTGTTGCACTGGGATAAGCTGTTTCCATGTCCTGATCTGAAGAAATGAAAGACAGTGTTCCTGCTGAAGTCTTTTTATTCTGAGACGGATGAGTGTGTAACCATCAAAAGGAAACCAGGACCTCCAAAAGAAAGGGATAGTTTTAAAAAACTGTTCTGCTCCTTGGAGTGAGGAAAATTAACTCCAAAAATAGCTCTTTATGGAACATTACTTATGAGCTGGGTACTTGTAACTACACTTTGAGCTAAAGGCTGTGGCTATTGCTATTTGCTTGGCGTTTTACAGGATGAATCATGTTTCCTCCCTTGAGATTCATTACAAATGCAAAACCCTTCTGAGACTTATCGCGGTATCTGGGAGTCCTTTAAACTTGTCATGAGGAGGGCTGCACTGAAAATGCAAGGTATTAGGAAGAAAGGTTGAAAAATAGAATTTCTGTAACCCATTTAAACAATAGGAATCCTGTTCTACATACAAAATCTCCCTGCCTACCCCTCCCTGCTTCCCCCTGAAATAAAGGGAAATCAGAGTCTAAATCTTCTATTCTTAAAAATGTTATTAGAGAAAAGTTTGAGAAGTGATCTGGCCAAGACAAGTTCAGAAATTTGGTCTCTGGAACAGGATCCCAAAGATGTGATGGGCTCGGCGTGAGCGTGTAAGGGTAGGAGTGCTGCCCCCTGGTAATGCTGCTGGTGGAGAAATATTTACAGCTCTGCATGTCACTTGCAGGATTGAGAGCCAAGACACCATAAGGCTGCATGAGATCCTAAGCTATGCGAGGAGGGGTCCAGGCTGTCCATGTAAAAATGTAGGCATTTTTTGTCCTGTTGTATTGCTAGGTGGCCAAGGCAGTAAAAGCTCTTAGGAAGGTATCTCTGCCAGCATCTCGGATGACCCTAAATTAGCTCTTGTCTCCTTTTGACTTAGCAAAACACCATGAGAGTCCATCTCGCCCATTAAAATAAACCCACTACAAGTCTGGGCAGGCAAAAAGTCGGAAGATGACTGGCCAACATGGAAGTGGATGTAGGGAGCTCCCTGTGTCTGAAGGTCGTGGCACTCAGGTGTTCAGGTCTGCTCTGTTACATGGAGGAAGCACAGAGTTTTGGAACATTCTGACGCTGCTGCACACAAAGGATTTAGTGTGAGGATCTTACCCTGTGCATCATGTCTTATCCTTAAATCTCAGGTGGCTTCCCTGGTTTGTCAAATTGATGATCAGACTGATTTCTTCAATGATCTTGATTGGTTTTGTTTTATCGTTCATGAGGTGATTGGCTCTAACAGTGAGAGGGTTGAATCTGCTGACATAGAACTATTTATTTGAACGAATGTGGAGTAGGGCCTGCTTGTGGAAAAAATATGGTATTTAAATCCCAGACAAAGCTTTTGTCCCCAGAGCTTGTTCAAGAGCTGTTGCTGTGAGATGTTGAGTGATGGAGCTGGCTAACATGACAGTGCTGGAGGTAGGCTCAAAAGCTTTTTGAGTTGAATCTGTATGGAGACCCAAGGGCTAGAAAGGTTGCTTCTCCCTGCTGAACTTCTACACAGCAGACACAAAAGGTAAAGACAAAACAGAAGCCCCTCAGCTTTAGTTCAAACCATGGTAATAGTTTTTTTTGGTTAGGCCCCCTTGGTGACATTGCAAATGGAGTGGACAGAGCGGTAGCTCCCTCTTGTTAATAGCTCTTTAGCTCTTGCAATTTCATGATGTGTCAGTGAACGCATAAGGACACTGCTATACGCAGATCATGACCTCATCCAGCCCTTTGAAGTCCTGCTGCTCTAACCAACGTGCAAACAGCAATGTCTATAACGCAGAACCTAGAAGCAGGCGGGAGAAACAAACGCAGCTGATGTGGATCACAGGAACAAGTTTTGTATTTAGACTTTCGTTTTTGCTTCCATCAGTCCGGATCCCTCTTAACTTCTGCCTGATATTTCACTGCACACAGCCCAATGGCATGAGCAGAGATTCAAGCTGATGATCAGCACCTAATGAAGATTAGTGTCCCTGCAGCTGAGATAGAGCAGTTGCCTGCAAAGTACTTAAAGATGTCAAGGTCAGAGGGGACTGTGAGGATCTAGCTAGAACCTCATGAGCATCTCTGAAACGATGTTTGAACAGGGGACCATGCAATTTGGTGAACAGGATTCAGTGCAATTCTTGGTCAGTTGTATTCATGGTTAGCAGCCTTCACTAGTGATTCATCTCAACTGACATTTCTGTGCTTGTACGTGGTTTTTATTTTGAACACTGGATTTTATTTGTAAGTTAGCTAGTTGTACTGCCCTGCATCTGCTAGCTCTTAAAATTTTTTTTGTCTCAGTGAGGAGCCTGTCAAGAGCAGAGCTATGTAATTCAAACACTAAAAATACTTTTGTTTAAACATTTCCTTGTTGAATTAACTGGACCAACTTCCTGGTGTCCCTCCTTGTCAAGTATGTTTTTTCAGTCCTTGAATTAACCTCTATAGGTCTTTTAGGTACTCTACTTATCAAAACTTTTGGTGGCTGAGGGATGACAGTCACTTCTAGGGGTGGAATGCTCACCTGCTCCATAAGCCCTGAACAATGAAACTGAAATCCCAGATTCAGCAGACTGGGTGAAACGGCTTGTTTAACACTTGGAAGTGCATATAATTTAACTGATGGTAGGTTAATTCAAGTTACTTAAAAAAAAAAAAAAATTTAAAAAAATCTGTTCTGCTCCTTAATAAAGTTGTATGTGCTTGCTGTAGTCTTGCTGAAATCTTTCAGGTGGAAGTAATAAAGCCAGAAAAACCTCCAGGGTTTGGGGTGTTTTTTTGTTTGTTTTTGTTTGTTTTCTTCCAGGCTTTTTTGGTTCTGTCCTCCTATTTAGAAGATGATCAGAGAAATAGAAATGAGATGAAAGGCCAAGACTGGAAGGAAGGGGCCTGGGTAGGTTTTTAAAAGACTGAGGAGGGAAGACAAGGAGTTAAACTTCCAGTGCTGGTTTTCTTCCAGGATGTCAAAGATATTCTGTGCTTAATTACAAGGCAAATGCAACTGTGGAAAGGCAAGACTTAGCATTTTATAGGGAAGCTTGTTTGTGGCAAACACTGGCGCTAGACTGGCATGAGGCTTGTGAAGGCCTTGGTCACGGTGTTTCCTGGGGGAGACACTGCAGCTCTGTGTACATGAGTGAGAGATCTTTGGTTTGCTTGCACTAAACAATAGTCTTGTATCAGCTGGGCATCCATTATGGCAGCTGACTGCTGTGAAAGTGTGGGAAGGGAGGTGTTTTCCTCTTTGCCCTCAATGTAGCGCATAGGATTTGATGATAAAGAATGGGGTACCGTTAATCTTAACAGCTTCTGGGTGCCTTAGCCTCATGGACCAATGCTTTTGGACAGCACTGCTTATAAGCTGAAGCAGGAACTTACAAATTTCATCTTTATTCACATTCAGCAGGACCAGATCATCAACTGAAGTGTGATTTGCTGGGAAGAGGGCAGACACGTTCACCAGGAAGAGTAAGTGCTTTGACGTGGCTTGTCAAACTCTGCTCGGGCTTGACCTACCCGAGCACAGGTGACCGAGCACTCTGATAGATGGGAGTTTGCACATCAGCACATCTCGTCACCTGGAAAGCCACAAACGTCACTTTTGCTTGGCTGAGACTCTGCCATGACCTGACTTCTGTAGGGGGTGTTGCCATTGACTTCAGCGCTAGCTCAACTGGGTCAACCTCGTTATTGTGGAAACTCTACCTTTTTAATATATTATTTATCTTATTTGAAATGCAGCAGTTTCCCTAGCGCTGTGATTCTCCTAACAAGTTATATTCAGTCTAGCAGTACGATTTGTGTACTCAGTATCAATATTACTTGCTGCCTGCCATACACAGCTGTCTAGTTTCATATAAGCAAGAAAGAAATTGAGAGCAAAATTAGCTAGTGGCCCCAGTAAGAGGCGAGTGGTGCGAGACCATTAACTGATGGAACGGCAGGGCTTGTCTGTCCTTTAAATGCCACAGACTGATAAATGGATGCTGTGCCCAAAAGATGTGCTCGCTTAGCCGTTTTGTTTCAATTTAAATTGATGGGGATACAAATAACCGAGCTGTTCTCGGTCCACATAGGCGAGGCAAAATAGCTCTATTAGTGCTCAGGGAGGCTGCTTTGCGAGGTGGTCAGCTGCTTAATTTCAGATGACACGCTCTGTCAGTGGCAGTTATGTGTCTTGTCTGGATCTTTGAAGACAGCTCAATTGCCTGCCATTTCCAAGATGATTTTGTCTGTTGGAAACTGTTTCGTTACATGGGAGGCCCCTAGTGCATAATCGAGCATTGTCAGAAATCAGAAATTAAGAGCTCAAGGAGAAGAAAAAAAAAAAACACACGAGCCCTGTGATTTGAAGCTGCATCTGTATAGATGACAAAGATCTCGAAGGGAAGCAGCATGGTATTCATTCAATGGGGGAGGAGAAGGAGGTTCAAAGTTGATACTAAAACATAAATTAGTAGTCCATTATTAGTAATTTAGGATTTAGTAATCAATTGCCACCCACTTCCATGCTTTTGTAAAAGCCTCATTTCAACTTGCTCACAACTTCAACTTCAAAAAAATGTAAAGAAACAGCTATTCTGTGCTGGTTCTGTCTCCTGTGATGGAAGAGATGCATCCACAATGTTAATGACCTGCCTGTGTGTATGCAGATCTCTGCAGACTATTAGTACTGTATCAGTTATTATTAGTACATGCTTATGGAAGGTATAGCTATTTGACCTTCTCCAGGTTCAAACTGAAGCTGAATTACAAATTCTACTACGTTATTAGGAAGGACAGCCAAAACCTTTTCTTCTTTTGGAAGTAATCTTGGCTGTAATTTGCAGAAATTATTCAAGGGACAAGATGTGCAATTGTGCAATGTTAGTGTCAGTTCTGATGAAAATTGATTGACTTAAGAATCTTTATGAATGCCTTCTCAAATATTATCATAAGTCATAGTTTAAACTCTTGTTTAGCTTTCACAGGTCTGTACTTTGCCTGAGTTTTGATTGAAGAAAAACAGATGCGAGCAATATGCGAGAGAATTCTTACAGGTACCAAACCCAGATTTCAGTAGAATTAACTGAATCCATTGTGTATGGACTCTTCTTCCTCCCACACTTTTGTGCAGCTTGTTAGACATTGCTGCTTGGTAAAGGGAAATCCTGAAATACAAGCAAACTGTCACTTCTGATGTTCAGTTTAGGAAAAAAGGACGTGCTGAGGTTAGTAGTTCTCTAGAGTGCCCTGATACGTTAGTGGGCTGATGCTGGGAAGCTGGTTCCAGGCTCCTATCAGTTAAAGGAGCAAGAAAAACTGCGTCTGAACTGACATGAAGGCAGCTTTGCTCAGAAGAGAAAGACTTCCATTATACAGAGGGGGTTTTGCAGATGATAGGTTTATTCAAATCTAAGATTATTGCCTTTTTTTTCCATCTGTACTCAGTGGTGAAAATGTGTTCTCTGTCTTGAATGCTCTTCTGTCACCATGGAGTATAGACTGAGCCTAGAAAACAAACATGGATTTATATGCCTGACTTCTAGACAGTCTGAGACAGGTGAGATGAACACTGCCTCTCTGCCACCTTAGCACGAGGTTTGTGCAGTGCAAGACAAGCTTTTTCTCGCAGAGAACTGGATCGTTGGTATCCTGGCTTCCCTCACGTTGTCTGTCGGCAGACATCCCAGCTGTGACTTGAGGCTGTTGCATAGATCTGCTGCAGCCTTTCCCTTAATCAGGGACTCAGTGGGCTGGCAGGGGGTGTCACAGATTAGACTAACAGGCTGCCCTTGGTTGTGTGGGGGGTCTTGGAGAGAGAAGGAACAGAAAATCAGGCTGCCAAACCTATATGCATGAAGAAACCGCAGCCCTACGAGAGAACGATGCAAGTAAAACCAAGCGTGACCATCATTGTGTGAATAAACTGAGAAGCCTGTGATTTCTGACAGTGGGTTTTGTCATAGTGAAAAAAACATAAGGAGGTGGGACTGGTCTGTAAGCCGTGACAAGGGCAAGAAAACAGGATGCTTCTTAAACCAATCAGTATAGGTGTTATGCTGACCTGGGTCAGAAAGAGATGATAGGCACGTTTTGATATACATTACTTGCAGGAGATAAAATCAAGCTGTTTAATGCTAGTGTTCATGCACCCCAAGCAGTGGCTCAAACCCATTTCAGATGGGCCCATGTGAAAGTACACTTTTTCACAAAGCTCAGAAACTGAATAATTGGCTCATATGAACTTTTCAAGCTGACCTGGAATCACTGGTATCCATTAGGGGAACCTGAGAGTAAGCCTACGGTTTGCATTGGCTTTGGATTTTTTTAATCTTGAGACTTTTTTTTTATTTATACAGGGAACATGCAATTAATGAAACAGAAGGAAACAGCAGTGCTCAATTTCATAAGATTATTTTATTTCTAATGTGTTTCATGTCTTATTTCAGTTTGCCAACCTCTTTATTCTTAGCTTTACTTGAAAACAGAATGCACTTATTTTGAAAAAAAAACCTCAAACCTTAATTTTGCATTTTAAAAGGAGGAGAGGGGGAAGTAAAAACCAGGTACTGTAACATTGTTGTGGGTTAGCTGTGGCTATCAGCCAAGATCCCACCCAGCCACTCCATCCCTCCCTCTCCTCCTCCACAGGATGGAGGGAGAAAACAGGAAGAACAAGAAGGACAAAAAAACTAATGGGTTGGGATAAAGACAGAGACGTTACTTGCCTATTACTGTCACAGGCATAACAGACTCAACTTGGGAAAATTGACTTAATTTATTGCCAATTAAAATAAAAATGTAACCGCTAACTTGGGCAGTGGGAAACAAAAAGGCAAACATTGAAACAACAGTGTTCCTCCCCTCTTTCCCAGGCTCAACTTCATTTCTGCACTCGCGACTCCTCTACCTGCCTGTCCGCCTCCGCTCCTCAAACCCCGAGTTGCAGAGCGGGGATGGGGTGTTATGGTCAGTATGCAACGGTTTCTCTCTGATGCTCCTTCTTTCTCACTCTCTTCCTCTGCTCCAGCCCGGGCTTTCCAGGGACCACCGTCCTTCAGGAATATCCATCTGCTCCAGCATGGTCTCCTCAATGGCCTGCAGCATGGATGTCTACTCTGGAACCTGGAGGACCTCATCCTTCTCCATCATTTTATTTTTTGCTTCATTTATTTATTTCATACAAGTGGCCCATATACACCTTATATAAGTGTAAGGTGTATAATAACGTCATTTATTTCATTGAAAGGATGGAAATAACTTCCATCTCAGCCTTTCTATGTAATCCAGAGAAAATGGCATATAATTTTCTTACCCATTTTAAAGCACACATTTAGTACTACACCTTTTGATTGACTCTTTTTTGCTACTTCAATAACAAACACTATAGTTATTTTTGTTGTCTCAGGAGAAAAATATGTGAAGTTAAATAGCTGAAGAAAAGTGAAATCTGCAGAGGATAACTGTGCTTTCTCAGAGCATAAAGGACTTACTGAATAAACACGCAAAAGACTGATACTGACAGAGGGGAAGTATTTTTACGTACAATACTCAATCTTTGGACCAGCCTCTGAGATCACATTTGTATCACAGTAACTCCCTGTGCACAGTAGGTGGCTTTTGGGGGTTACATGAACACTTTAAGAGGCCACAGCAGTCCTCCAAAAATTAAGTGTAATTATTTAAAAAAAAAAAAAAAGAAATTGGAAGAAATTATATATGGTAATATGGATTAAATGAATAGATTTTCCTATGGTACTAAAACATTAACAAGGCCCAGACCTTAAAGTATCTCTTTATATAAAATATATTGCAGTTCTAGAATGAATAACAATGACTGAGGACACAAATATTGTGCTTCAGGGCAGAAGCGAAAGACTAGCACACAGGCATGAAATATCTTAGTTTACAAGTATATTATCTAACTGTAGGATTTTTTGCCTTGTAGTTGGAGTCATCTATTGTTGGTTACACCAATGGAGCGTAGATCGCACCTGGAGCTCACCTGTTACAAGGTCTGGCTACATCTTTTCTACTCTATGCCTCTCCACTACTGTATTGCTAAAGTTTTTATGATTATCAGTCAATGTTTTATATCTTCAAAGATAAATTAAAAATTATTTTAAAATGTGTATTATTTTTTATAATAAGAAGTTGGCGTTTCTCCAGTTCTGAATTTCAGTTCCATTTCTGAAGTTGACCGAAGGAAGGTATTGAGATTGTTAATCACTTAAAAGTAAAGACAGCTCTATATTTAGCATCCATTGAGGAAAGTACTGGTTTACATCCTCTATAAATATTTAATTATCAAAGAGAATAAGATGGAACTGTTATGGTACAAGTGACTTCCTGCATCTGATTACAAAGAGGATTCTCAGTGTGTAGCCTGATCTATTTTAACAATCAAAATGTGCTGCCTAGAACAGTTTATTTCTCAGTTACAATAAAATAACTAAATTTGAGTGTTCAAAAGGCATGTTACAACATTCTAGAAAAGACTAAAAATGCTCTTCTTGTTTTGCACTCGTTATCTGCTATTTGCAGCACTCTGACTCAAGGTGTTTACACTAATTTTCTTTCTTTTAGTTGTATGGTCTTGCTTTCATGTTTACATTTTATTTGCTACTTTTGTTCTTTATGGCAACAAATTTTGTGAAGTTTAAATGATGTATAGATTTTAGCACTGTGATTTTTTTTTTTAACAAGTTGGAGTCTATTTGAGCTTAAAAATACAATCAAAAGTCTATTTATTGAGTCCAACTTTCATGTCTAAAGTTACTTGATAGTATCCTTCTAATGTTCACAAAAGAGCAACAGGGCAGATGAGATTACAATTGGAAACTCATCAAAGTAAATTGATGCCTCTCTTGGTCCTGGACATTGCTGTTAGCTGTCTTCAGCTTCAGAAGTAGAAGTGGTGCCTGAGAAAAGGTGCAAGGTTCTTTTTCAGCTGGGACAAGCAATAAAATTAATTCTGCTGGAATGGATGAAAAAAATGATCCCCCAGCAGCTAAACCTGAAGAAGAACTAAGTGTAAGTAGGTGACTTAAGCATTCTTGATTTTATACCCTTCTTGACACTATTAGATCTCTTATGATCTAATTCTCAAATATTAAACCTAACATTCCAGTTAGATCTGTTACAACTTTCTGTTTTTTAACTCAATTTGAAAATGCCAACATATGTTTGTATATCTTCAGAATGCTCATAACATGTATTTTCAGAAAAATGAAATAATGAGAATGTTGGTGTGACAATAGGAAAAGCTTATACTGGTGTCATGGCAGTATTTTTTTCCAAAAAGAAACCAATTTCTAGGCAAGAAAGGCAACATTAAAGTAGGTAAAGTGTTTTGCTTTTCCGTAAGAACATACAGAAGGGGACTATTGCACAAGCATTAACTCATGACAAAGAAGCAATTAAATAATTCATTGTGTGGTGATAGTCAAATTGCAGTTTTAGGTGGAAACCAATTCTAGAGCGTAAGAACTACATTGCAGTAGAGAGGAAAACTGAATTAAGAATTGTGAGCCTTATCAAGAGAAGGGAACAGCTTAACTTTGCCTTTTTTTTTCTTACTATAAACTATTTATATAAGCTAATATAACCTAGGGAAATAGTTAAAATGTAGAACATGGCATTCTGTATTCTTACGAATCCTGTGTAATAGAGAACTTTGCCATGCAAGCAAATGCACATGAAGTGCATTTTAAAAAATAACATTAGAATTGTAGTAGATGCAAAGAAGGCAATAGCTGTTTCAAGTGCATACTTATAGTCCAGTGATGTCAATCTTGAGCAGTTTTTAACAATCCTTGACAGGAATTTGTATCCAATTTTTAAGAATGAATCTCTCTGGTTAGGTCTACAGTTACAAAAATGAATGACATTTGAAAACTTAAATAGAAAATATTCTTGGGGGAACCTTGATGTAAGTGCCCCAAATTTCAGATGTCAGAACTGAGCATTCATTCAGCTGTCTCAACCTGTCCTATTGAATACCTGAGTGTATAAGGGAACTTTATATGACAGAGGAGAGCTTTAAACAAACAGATTTATACTCAAAAAGTTTTTTAAAAAATTCAGAAGACAGAAAAATTAAGTTTTTCTTGAGAACATGCAAAACAAATGCAGTTAATTATGTAAGTAGAAGATACAAGTCTGAAATCTTCCAGTTCAGTTCTTCCACATTTTGCTTAAGGAAACTGTAAAGTGTGCTACCGGGTTTTATTGCTCTACTCATCATTACTTATTAGTCATTCTTCTTTTCATCTTTGAACATCCTCAACTGAAGGTCATGGATAACCCATAACTTCCTAAGGCAGCCTCTTGAGAGCTTCCCTCTCACTAGCATCAATATGTTTTTAGAATATTTTTCCAGAGTTTTCCTTATTGTTGTGGCACTATTATGTAACTTATGCGATAGTTGAGATATAAGGAGGAAATTCAAGGTTTTTTATAGTTCTGGTTTTGATGCAGCTGAGTGTCACAGCTGTGTTCATCATACCCAGCTATGTAATGCCTGTGTTCATCATACCCAGTGCACTTGGTCATTAATGCCCTGAGTGGTCCAGGAAGTCACTAGCTAACTTCTGCATAGATGAGACAATAAATTGATTTGAGAAAAGGTGATTGAACCTCTTGCACATCTCACAACCAAGTGTTTGACTGTCACAGGAGGTCTCCAAGTGGGAATTTTATGAAGTCCCAGAGATTTCCCCAGGAAGCTCTTCTTCTGTCTGCAGCAACTGATAGGCTTATTTGTATGCTTAAATGTGTTATCTTCTGCAGAGGAAAATGCCTAGGGGAATGTACAAACAGATTTTTCCAGAACAGACCAAACTGTAGCTAGGTAAGATACTTATAGGAAGTAGAAACTATTCCTGTAGATATAGAAATGGTCACATAGTAGTCTTTTTGTACCTAGATAAGATGGTCAGGAGGTATTTTGAATCTAGCTTTAGAAAATCTGGGAGTGTAGTTCAAAATAAACCATCAAGGGGCTGGGTATCCAGTTGATGACTTTGTCCGGGTCCCACCCCAACAAGACCTGTGCTATGTCCTCCTGTCTACTGGAGGAAACTTCTCAAAGGGAGCTGGACATGCAGGAGGAGGGTGTCTGTACTCACTGCTCCTCCTCCTGAGAGGAAGTGGAGACTTTTTTCTGAAGAATGAAGGGGTTGAGCCCACTTGTATTGGGATAGTTCTGGTCTGAGAAGAAAAGGGCTTTTTTTCCGAACAGCAGTGGCGTTTGACAATGGGCTGGGAGGAAGCAATGGTAGTGTGCATACGCCTGTCTCTTGGTTTTTCAGCAGGGAGAGGACGAGCTATAGTATTGGAAACAGGATTGACTATTTGAATATCATGCTAACACCTCCCTCCTAGTTCATGCAAAGGGAATGAATGACTGAATGTTTGTCTGCTTCTTCATCAAACTTGCATAAACATAACAACTACTAGGGTCATGAAACGCCTTGCTAGGTTATGTTACCAAGCTGCTGGTGAAAAGCTGCTGTTATGCAATACTTGTCTGCAGATACATCTCAGTTGCAGATAGTGCAAGGTAATTCAGCATTATCTATGCTTTGGACTAAAGGGGTAATTTACACTAATGAGGGATGCACAAGGATATTAGCATTCACTCAGATGGTTATTGCTGGGTAGCTGTTGCATGGTGAGCTCTTATCCTAGGATACGTTGTGCTTTTACACCCTTATGCAACAGGGACTGACTTTGTGTTATATCAGCAAGTGTCTGGACAAAAAGGACCTTACTTTCTGACTGGAGTTTTATACTGCTAAGTTAATTATAGTTGTGTGTATGCAGTAACAGATAAATATGTGTGGGAATCTGTTCTAGTCGTTGATCAGTCAATTGCTGTTAGAAATGTTCCTAATTTTTTGTTGTCTTTCACCTTATTTTAGGTAGCCAACATCTCAGTCCAAATGGTAACTGCAGAAGATAAGTTGGCAAAGAGGATTCTGGCAAGGAAAAAACATGACAAATTGAAGAAAAAGGATAAGTTGCTGTGGAATTTTCAAAACAAAATAATTCTCTTTACCCTCATTCTATTCGTTTTAGGAGTTGTAACCTGGACATTACTGTGGCTCTTCATTGGTGCGTTGCTAAAAACTCGTGACAATTTCACACATCACTATCCCCAGTAGCACTTTCAGTTGAGTTTAGAATCTCACTTATGAAGGCTATTCTTAAAATAAACAAGAAACTTAATTAAATGGGGCCTGAAAGAATTTTGGGCATCTTTGTAAATTCAAGGAGAATAAAATATAGAAGACAAATATTTATTTTAAGACCTATAAAAACACTGGACAGATCAGGAAATTATCACTTCTGTGGATTGTTTTCTTCTTTCTTGATGCGTCTAAGTAGGCAGTAAAAGCTATGTTCTCCTGTTTAAAACCCCATTGCTGATATTGCCTAGGATTCCTTAGGGATGCTCCAGAAACTGGATGTTGATATTGCCTTTGTTATGCCGGTTCATTTATATGGTGGCATCTTATCTTGTGTGTGTGGAACTGGTGCTCAATTAACCTTCATACCATGTACTCATCTAGAACAGTTTGGCTGTGAAAATAGAGTGTTCATTTTGGTAGTCCTTTCCACTGTAAGGCTGAATAGATTGATTTAGTTTAGAATTTAATCAGAAAAAAAAAATCTCATTGTTATTAAATATAAAAAAGTTGGAGGCTAACTGTTGTCTTTGTTTCTTGCAGTTCAGGCAGAAAACAAAGATGCATTGTATTTTGTTGGACTGTTTCGTGTTGCCAACATAGAGTTTCTCCCAGAATATAGGCAGAAGGAGTCGAAAGAATTCCTCTCTGTGGCACAGAATGTGCAGCATGTGGTAAGATGAGTGGGCTGCTTGGCTAAGCAAAAAGATCAGAGCTGCGAACAAGAGGTGCAACTTTCAGGTGCTATTGGGTCTGCTGCGGTGTTCTGCTGCCTCCTGCCCCCTGGAAGACTGTGCACAAAGGGTGGCTATCTGGAACTGAGACAGGAACTGAGTGCTCTAGCTTGTTAATCACAAACTGAGTTTTGAAAAGGCCTGTTTGACTTTGCATTTCCATTTTACATTCTTTTACATTTAAATTTTACCTATTTCCCCCCGGCAAACCAGTCTACGAATAGAACTCTACACAAGCCCTGCAAAACTTAATTGCCACTTTTGTGACATTACACCAATGAAGTCTTTTGCATTTAAATGGATGTCTGCTGCCAGTCTTCTGCCTTAGAGCATCTATAATTACCTTAGAGCTCTCAAGCACATTTACATTTCCTTCTGATGCCAGGTATTCTAAAGACCATTATTCTTCCCAAACACCTTGCGTCAGTCAAAGCAGAAATAGCGCTCTGTTGTAGGCAGTTAAGGCTGCTCTAAAGTGGGAAGAGAGGTGTGGGAATCTTGCTTAAGAGTGAATTTGACATTAAAGGCATTTGGTGCGGGGAGTAAAAAGACATTAATGCCAGAAAATGCAGTGCTGTCCACATAAGGATTCAAGCGATAGTAAGAAATCTACTAAACAAATGAACAAACAAAGGGTGTCAGATAGAACCAAGGGATTTTTGAGTAATTGCTAAGGTCTTTTTCATCTTATAATATAAACTTATGTCCCCAGTTCCCAGCTCTACCTTTTTCTCCCCTCCTAAAAGCTGGATCGCAATACTCGAAAGGAGATAGTCTAGCATTCCTAGGCCTGCACCTTAATGACTGAAGTGCTTTCAGGCAGGGGTAACAGACAACGAGCACAATAAGTGTCTTTTCCCCACTCTCCGTGGAGCAGCTCTAACCTGCTGTGAGTCCCATGTCTTGCTCTTGTCCCAGAGCGTCCTGCTGTTGTCACACACAGTGGAGAGAGGTGACAGGCAGCAAGTGTGAACTGCCAGTGTCACCACCTCCTACTTGAATGTAACTTGGAAATTACTTTTCTGTATGTAAACTGTCTGAACTCACCAATGGATTTTACATTGCTGAAACTGCATTTCTTGGTGACGTGACGACTAAAATTGCTAGTAGGGATGTGGGGGATTTGGTTTTTTGGGGTTTTGGTTTTGTTTTTCTTTTTTCTCTTTGAAACCCTTTTGTTCATAGCTCCTGGCCCAGAGACCCCTAGAGTGGTAGTGGAAGAACCTCTCAAGATGATAGGCTCCTTTCCCCTTCAGTAGAAGCAGTAACATATAAAATCCCTTGTAGTCTAATCTGGAGAAAGATTGAGCTCCGTCCATTTTATTTAGGCCCTAAAAATAATTGTTCAAGCTTCCTGTGTCAAACACTATAAGTTAGGGACTAATATTAATGTGATATTTACAGCCTTTGCTTCAAAATAATCCATGTTATAGTCCCTTGGACATTAATTTTAACCATTAAGCAGCAGGATGAAGTCTGAACAGCTTGAGGTACATGCCACCTTGTGGCTTTAGAAATGTGCCTCTTTGAACAAGATGAATGAAGGTTATTGTCACAGTGGTATCATCACACGCATACAAAAAACTGGGGGAATTGAGAGCTTGCCTTTCCCAAAGACAGTCTCACAGCGTGAAATGAGCAGAGTTTTTTCCATTTCTGCATATATTACAGCGTGTATTGGAAAGAAATATGTTAATACTAAGCCGTTAGTGAAGAAAATAGACACAAACTGAATTGAAATGCAAGAAAATTCCACATAAATATTAGGAAAAAAAAAGTTAAACTGTGAAGGTGATTGAATACTGGAGCAGGTTGTGCAGAGAGGTTGCGGAGTCTCCATTCTTGGAGATATTCAGCTGGAAGTGGCCCTGAGCCATGTGGTGTAGTTGATTTTGCTTAGAGCAGAGGGGTTGGGCTAGAAGCTCTCCAGAGGCCCCTTCTGTGGAAAATGCTCTGATGTGCTGTTAACCACACCTTGGTACCAACACACAAAATGTTATGGGTATGTGTTTATTTCCTAAAGATTAGTTCTAAGTTTCAGCATCAGGATAGGGAAGCCCTCTGTGTTTGGGATTTGCTGGGCAAAGAACGCACGCTCTTTTCAAAACTCATTTATTGGGAAAAAGCATTGCTGTACACATCAGCTGGCCATGGGCAAAAGATTTGATGCTTCCTGGGAGTATTGGAGTTGTTACGGGAGCATTGCAGAGCTGGTCTGTTCATCTCTGCTGCTCTGCCTGGCTTCACTGCTGTGTGTCTGGAAATGTGTGCAGAATGCATATCCTTGGTGGAAAAGAGGATCTTCCTAGGAAAGCCTAGGCATATAGCATCTCTAGGTACAGCTGATTTTCAGAAATGCTAATTCTTCATTGGCTTAATACTTTCTCTTTCAGATGAACTTGGTCTACACAACCTCCTCTTTCTCCAAATTTTATAAGCAGTCCACAGTTTCAGAAGTCAGGTAAAGCCGTGATTAATGTCATTGTATTTCTGCTGCGTAGTATATAATGTAATCAGTCCACAAGAGAAACCTGTTGTCAGTGGTTATGATTTAATCTCTTTGCTATGCACTTGTCCCAATAGCAAAATATATTTATAACCTGTACCAATTCATTGCACAAAAGTAAGGGCAAACAAAAGTCATATAAGCAGTTCCTGTCTGCCAGGAGTATAACCTAAAGTAAACAGAAATAGTGTCCCTAAAGAGGTTTGGTGATGCTTTGGCTGATAGCTCACACAGAAGTTTAATCGCTTAAACATGCTGTTAGAGCACAACTCTGTATTATTGACCAAGTTGCATGTATTTTATAAGTAACGTTATTGGTATAAAACCTTTTCCTATTGACAGAAGAGGGGGAAAATCCCTATGCTGCAATAAAATACATTTACTCTGGTATTATGTATGCAATTAATGCTAGAGGATTAGCTGTTCCAATCCAATGATCTTTAGGAGATAATCTAGCTCTGATTCAAGTAGATATGATGATTTCCACTGGTCTCAGAAGTCAGGAGCCCTCAGGAAGTCAGCCCAGTGAAGATCCCCAACTAAGGGTGAGGAGTGCTTTTTGGCATTTTGGGCTTTATTTTTTAAAATTTATTTTTTAGGAGAGAAAATACATTTAGTATGTCAAAGCAACAAGGCAAGATGGAAGTAAGCCATACTGTTCTCAATTTGTACTTCAGAAGCTTGTGTTGAGAGTCTAGTCTTCAGAAAACTTTCAACATGATGGTAAACTGTAGGACCTTTTCGTTTCAGTAACAACAACAAGGGAGGCCTCCTCATTCATTTCTGGATCGTATTTGTGGTACCACAGGCGAAAGGCCAAGTGCTGTGTGAGGATTGTGTGGCTGCCATTTTAAAGGATTCCATTCACACAAGTATCATTAACCGGACCTCAGTGGGAAGTCTTCAGGGTCTTGCAGTCGACATGGACTCCATTGTACTAAGTGGTTAGTATTAGCACGTACCCACATCCTTGAGGAAACACTTCGTTAAGCCAATTTTTTTAGCTTGGAGTAAAAAACTCTATAAATAAAGCAAAATCTTCATCTAGTTTCTAATTAGCTCCTATTAGCTTCTAATACTAAAATTATTATGGCAGGGGAAAGGAAAATCAAAACCAGTTTTGAGGTCAAATCAAGGTAGAAAGTATCCCTGTGAACACTAACTTCAAAATTTCCTTTACTTGGAGTGCTTATGTTCAAATTCATGAGCTAAGCCTGACACCTTGTTAACTAGCTCAGATTTGCATTAATCTGTGATTTTTAGAAGTATCAAAAGGTGAAGGGTTAAGGTTTCTACATAGATCAAACTTTAGACCCTCCATTAAAAATGAGATTCTTGTCACTCCTTTATTAAAGATTAAGAAATAGATTATAGAGCTACCCAATCATTAAACAACTCCTGTGCCATTCCTTTCTGGGGAAGAATTTAATAATGTAGGATTCAAGTATCTGTTCAATGTGATGAGCTACAAAATGTTGTATGATTTTCAGCTCTATGAAAGAAAGACAGAACAAACTTCAACAAGTCTGGCAACTGAAAGCTGAAAAAGATTGTGTCCAAGGGTAGGAAAATGACCTCCTGGGTGTCTCTGTTTCAGTCCTTCAATTAAATTTGACTGCTTAATTGACATTCAGGTTCTTATTTCCCCAGGCGTTAAAATGATTGAGGACACGATACCTCCAAAGCTGCTTGCAGAATTTGCAGAAATGAAGGGGGCTTGGGCAGCTTCCCTTGTTGAGATAGCTGTTTTGTCCTGTGTGTTTAGTATTTTGATTAAAGAAGTGTGACTGAATTAAACCCTGAATTCTGGATTTTGGGCAACAGTATACTCACACAAGTCTCTTTCTGTGCAGCAGGTCTTCGTTCAGATTATTGGTCAACAACAGGAACAGGTAATTCACCATTTTGACAGCTTGCTGGCAGAGAAGAGGCAGAGAACAAAGCTTTTAGATCATGCCTTAGACTCAAAGATACTGTTCTGTGTTAATTTAAAAGGGTTAAATTCAGCCTTGCCATTTACGTCCTGAGCTGCTATAAGTGTGGCCAGGAGTCTTGCATGCGACAAACACAGAAACTACTTGCCTTTAGTCTGATTGTTGTATTTTAAGATGTACCTGGTGGCATGGTAGGAAATAAACTCTGTCAGTTAGTTGTTTGCTATTCACTCTGTGTTGAAGGGAAGATAAAGGTTTTCCAGACTGGGCAGTACTGAATTTAAATCTATATATTGGCTTTTGAGACAAAAAATAACAATGCTTTTTTTCATCCTTTATTCTCCTTTGTTTCCTGTTCTCCAAGGTTAATGATGAGTTCTTCTTTTGAATGAATTCCGTAACTGAAACTAGTTTAAGCAGTTGAGTTTTGACAGGTTTATGGGAGACACTACTTATGTAACTGCTTGTTTCCATGTCATAAATGTCCCAGCAGGTTTCTCTGGCGGTGTGCAGAGACTTTACAAGCAGTTTGAAAGTACAGTAAAACTATGTTCACTAGTATGTGGAATAGGTACCTAGAAAAAATACTCTACTAGGCTAACCAATAGTTTGCTGATCATCTTTGACACAGACAGACACCTGATAAGTCTCTGTTGGGCCAGCAGCTGTCGATCATGTAGGGATGTGTTGACCTCCCTCGTTCCTTGACACAGGCTTATTTTTCATCTTGTGAAATTGCACCCTTTTCAGTTTTTTAAGGGTTTTATACCTTTCCATGTCTGTATTTGTCTTTTCTGAGACATTAACTTGTACTATTTCAACAATTACATTTCTGTCTGTGATTTCTGCTTCTATTGTCTTGCAAGGTTTTAGCTCGTGTCCTTTCTCAGAATTCAGCAATTACTTTGCCAATGCAGCCAAGTCAGGGTCTCCAAGTATTGCTGTCCACAGGTGGACTTTGGGTCACAAACCTTGGGCCATGATTTGCAGTGCCAAGATTGATATCAACCCATAATTTCTCAAAATTCAAGTCAATTGAATGCTACAACATTCGTTTGCTCAAAACCTTTCCCGACTTAAAATGCAAAGCATAGCAATATTGACCTTTGTGACATCTCCTTACATGCATCTTAATCATATAAAAGAATTTTGTGTATTGGTGCTTACTTGCATAGTAATTGCAACTCCCAGTTCAGTGCTCCAGGGCAGAAGAATTAGTACAGTCAGACCTTGTGTTTCGATTTATTCCAGAGTGCGGTCCCTAGAAGAGAAGAAAATAATGAGAAAAGTGCAACACAAATGTTGATGCTAAGGCTTTTTGAGGAGTTAGATGGTACCTTTCACACAAAGGGAGACGGTTGACGTGCCATATTCTCGACATCTTTCAGAGACTTACAGTGTAGTCATCCACAGGTGGCAACTAGTATTAATGAGAAGCGCACTGCTGGTATGCATGTTGCAGGGGAACAACTACATGGATTGCCACAGGAGTTGAGGGAAGACTTAAATCAGTGCAATTTCATTTCTTGTGGTGCCTTGAGTGTGTCTGCTTTGGACTATAGAATATGGTGCAGAGGTGAAAGTGTAATGCATCAGCATGCAAGGAAGGTGCTTTGCCTAGTTATACTTTGAGAGCAATGGAGTTACTTTGGCATGAAGATGCACCTAGTTGCAATATGAGGCACAGCAATGGAGTACAGATTTATTGAAGAATGTGTTGGAGAAGGAACTTGTTGAGGTTCAGTTGATGTGAGGGACTTGCATTGCCATGGTACCTGGCTATGAAGGGTCTGTTTGGGTAAAGACCGTATCCAGCTTTGGTTTCAAGCTGGTGTACTTGCGTTACTTTTAGTTCCAGAGCTAACTCTGAATTCTCTGCACCATGCTCCACACCCGCAGTGAGCTAGTCATATAATCAACCACTCAGTAGAAATAATGGTAGTCATATAATTCTAAAGATCACGATGAAAGCTGGCTTTGTTAGGGGTGAGTAAATAAGCACAAATAACTATTATAAAAAGAATGCTATTGGGAAGAGATAAGGACAATAAGGAAGAAGGAAGAACAATGGCTCAACCAAAGCTTTAAATAGTTATAACTGTAATTCAGTTGAACGGTATGTGACCCTTACATATTGTTTGTGAACATTCATAGCATTAGTTTCAAGACTGTAAATTAGAAGTGGAAGTCAGACAAAGCCTGCCGCTTCCTGTCTTGATTAACTGCCGGTTAAAAGGCCAAAATTTAATTTGAGGCAACAATTGACAGTGAACTTTCACAGTGCTCTAAGTGGTTTTCCACAGCAGTAACTATTTCAGAGACTTGTCTTTTTAATAGGCAGAAATTAATGCAAATATTTACTTTGGATTTTATTCTCCCTAATTTGCATTTTCCTCCTTCTCACCTTTCAAAAAGCTATTTTAAGAGTTTTAGATATGACCAAACAAAAAAATCCTTAAGCTTTTTTCTGAATGGGAGCTGCAATATTGAATTTAAATAAAGACCTCAGTATGTTTGACTTGAAAGCAACAATTACTTCAAGTTAATTGGAAAATTGGATGCAAGTATGTTAGTTCTCTGGTGATTCTTATCTGACACAGCTTTTTTTTTTTTATTTTAATAAAAGTGTTCTGTAGGCTTGGCTGTATCATTTACATTTCATGGTAATTCCATTTTTAACAGTGACTTCTAATGCTGTAAATGCTTTCAAGAATTGACAGGGCAAACTCCTGGTCTAAATTAATTTTGACCCTGCTTTGAGCAAGGTGTTGAACAAGAAGATCCTAGCATCCCTTCTACCTGAAGGAAATGGTGAATCTTAATTTATTGGTAGCACTTACAGCTCAATTTACGATAAAACATTGAGAAGTCTGATCTTTGAACAATAATCTAAAAAAATCAGAGCAATACAAAAATGTAGCTTGATTTTTGTCTTAGTTTTATTTTATTTATTATAAATATCCTAATATCAGTTGGTTTCTGCTTTGATGAACGTTTCCCAGTGAACAATTATTTGATCCTTTGGGAGATCCACAGATCTTTGTTAACTGTGAATACCTGTTGTACAAAATGTTGGTGCTTTTGTGCAAATACTCTACAAGGACTTACAGCACTGTTTGCTGTGATCTGTAGTTTTATGAACAGATTTTCCGTGATTGCAGACTTATAACTAAGATGCAAACACAGAGTGGCATAGACAACTTTGTTTTCATGTTTAGCTATGTTTTCATTAGTTGCTTTAGTTTAAATCTAGTTTTAGGATTAATTTTTTTTGTACTCCATGAGGAATTTAATGGTTTTGTAATGAGTGTGCAGTGTTGAAAATGTGACATTTCCACAGGAACAAACTGTATGTATGATCTGTATGCTGATCGCCTACATGAGCACTTTCCTCTGGATATCCATACTACCTCAGGGGGAACGATCTGCTATTTTAAGCTGATTGCATCAGTGGGCCATCTTATTCGTCTTTCAATAGTATCCCTTCAGATCGAAGCAGATAACTGCATCACTGACTCGCTAACCATTTATGACTCTCTGATGCCAATCAAACACAAGATACTGTACCGGTGAGTATAAATTTTCATTGAAAATTCAATGACAATCATTTGGTTTTGTTTTCTTTTTTTCCTGTAGATTTGTAGACTGCATTTTTGGTGGGTTTTGGTTTGTTTTGTTAAAAATACTCTCATCTTCATGTGTTATGCACACACCACCTGGCAAAACTCTTTGGTTTTTTTTTTTAACAAAAGTGGAAAAGTTGATCTTGCTAATAAAAGAAACAGTTAAATATTCTTTAAATTCTTCTTCACTCTTCAACTGTAGTGCCTATTCACCTGACTGCAGAACTACGAGAAGTTCATACATCACTGGGCGGAATTTTCTATTTCTTATCGTGAAACAGATACTAACTGAAAGAAAACGTCAGAATTTCCTCCCCTAAGCAAACTCTTCTTCCATATGAAGTTTAGTGCTCTTCATATGAAGACTGAAGTTCAAAAAACTAAGTCTTGTGGTTCCTTGGACACTTACCGTCACTCACCAGTTCAGTACTTTTTTTAAGCTGCTCTATTTGAGTAGTTTAGAGTGTTACTAAAACCTAGAATTGAAGCTCTGATGCATTGAAGGATGCGGATTTTTTAAAAATTATTCTTCCTTTTTTTTTTTCTCCTCTCTTTAATGATCCAGTGGGCTTGTTTGGGGATTTTTTTGTTTTAAATTCTTGGTAGCTAGTTCTACAGGGGCTCGTCATACCAAAAGGTAAAGACAGCACCTCCACTGAGTAGATGAAGAACTCAGTGTTTCGACCCCTGAAATCCTTTTCTCTGGCTTGTCAGTGTGTGTATAAGCCTCAAAAAGGAGCGTTGGCTTTTCAATCCTCTTCAAGAGCTATCCTCTGGTAATCTGAATCACTCTCTGACTTGCCTATAGAACAGCAGATGGTGTTCACTTACTTGTTAGACTGTGTAGATGTCTGAGGGTATCTGCTAGGCAATGCACATGAAAAGTACCATTTTTGCATTTTTATTTTGTAATGAGACCAGTTGATTGGCTCAGGTTCTTCATTTCTGACTTGAAGAATATCTTGCTTGTCTTTCCCACTCCCCAAACCCAACCTAAATCTGTTGGTTTTATAAAACTAATTTGCTCTTTCTACAGGCCTTTCTTTTCTATTGGCTTCATTCATTTTCACTTGGAGTTAAGGCTGAAAGTATTATCTCCTATGGCTAACCATTCCATATTCCTTTTCATGTTTGCAATTTCTTTCTTTTCTATAAGAAGTGACTTTCCAATACTGAGTTTCTAACTGGCCTTGTAACAGGTAATTTTGTGTTTAAGAGCATGGAGTTTTTATCAGGCTTGAAGTAGGTAAGCTCTGCCCCAGTGGAAAAATCTATGCACAGAGTGAGTATAACATTTTTTTTTCTTTTTTAAATGATTGTTTATATATGTACTCTCCTTTCTTCCTTCGCAGAGCTTGTGAACCAGTCGATTCATGGGTGTCACTTGTGTCCACAAATAATCTCATGTTGGTAATGTTTAAGGCAGCACAAATAAAGGAACAGAAGGAATTCCATGGCTATTTTGAGGTCATTACACAAGAAAGTAGGTTTGGTTTGTGTTTGGAAATGTGTTTATTGTATTGTTTCTGTCTAAGATCTCAAGTGGCTGTCATGTGGACTATGGACAAATGACTCCTGAATCTTTTTTTCTACACGTCTGTCTCTCTCTTTCATCTCCTCTGCATTACTGAGCATCTGCCTTCCTCTTGATTCATTTAATCTGTGCAGATTAGCTGTCCTTAAGTGAAATATGAAGGGAGAAGACTGAAAGCAGTACTGACTGTATTCAGTTGGTCAGGACTGCAATGTGCCAGTAGATGGAGTTGTTATTCCAGGTGTAGCACTGCTCTGACCTCTCCCCTGGTTTGGGACTCAGTGGTGATGTTAAAGGTAGAATGAGTTCATCACTAAAATCTACTTCCAGAAAATAAAACTTCAGTTGCTTTGTCTGCGTTTTTGTTGGATCCTGCCTCCTCATTAACATGAAGGAGTCGGTTATGTTTGTGTGTCAAGTCGATAATCCGTTTTCTATTGCTTTAAGCTTTAAGAAGTGATTAGACAATAACCACAAATAGTCGAAGGAACATCAGGCTAGTAGAGCAAGTAGAAAAATCTAACACTATCCAATGCAAAGAAATTCAAGCTGCTCAAAAAGATGCTGCATACTTTCCATGTTGAGAGTAGTTAAGCATAAAAATACTATCATAAAAGCATGTGATAAATTCTCCACCATAAGTAACTTTCAGCTCGGGGCTGTTATTTTTGTATGTTTGGTTAGTTTAAATTCAGGGCTGGGCTTTCTTTGTTGGTTTTTGGGGGGGCAGGGGTGTGTGTGTTTTGATTTTAATGAATTCTCTAAATCCATTGAACAGTCATAAAAGGAAATTTTGGCTTCCAGGAGGCTGATTAGATTAGCACATTGTCCGTTTCTCTTCTACCTGGCTGCATTTTATGACTAGAGATCCTTGTCTACTACTGCAGCCTGGATGTATTGATGTGCAACGCTGTTCACTGACACTTGTTTGTAAACTGCCTTCAGTGAAATATCTGATATAAAACTTCACAATGTTTTATCCTGCCGAGCCCAGCAAGTAATCTTAGATTTTTACATCCCTTGTCTGTCTGTCTGCATCCCTGGGAGGGGCATCTTTTTACAGCTTGAACACAAATAAATACAATTCCTAAGCTGCCCTGTTTTGCAGCAGGAGAATTCCGATAAATTTAGATGTTTAGCCCACTGAATAGCTTTGCTGGAAATATATTGAGGTTTACCAACTTTGGTGCTATTTTTTTTTCCCTAGGGTGTGGAAAAGCAATAGTGACAAAAGAGAAAATTGGCTATGAAGGGAGAATCACAAGTCCCTATTATCCAAGCTACTATCCTCCAAAATGTCTTTGTGTGTGGAACTTCCAGGTAACATGGATCTCTTTCTCTCTTGTGCACTGCTACAGGCTCTGTGTGCTCAAAACACACAAGTATAGCAGGAACAATTGTGTAGGGAGTAACCTGCATCCTTACAGGTGTGGCAGTTTATAGAAAAGACATACCTGGCTGTGCTCAGTTTTTTTGTTGTGTTGGGTTTTTTCTTTCTTTTTTTTTTTTTTCCTTTCTGTGCACTTATTCTTAATGAAGAGAACATAGTTCCTAAGGTGTCCTATTATAAAGGTGAAGAGTTAAGATAAATTTTGATGTTTAGCCTGCAGAATTGCTTCACAACACAGAATGTAAGACTTTACTGGTTTTAATTCCCCTCTTCCCACCCCCAAAAATTTGGAAAAAAAAGTACATACAAAGCAGTCCTCCAACCTAATTAGTACTGCTGCTTCTTTGATATCTCTTCCCAGTCTCAGTGTTATGCTTAATAAATTGAATTTCTTCTGAGGTGTTCTGGCCTGTCAGCACAATCCCACAGACTGTTTTTTCTTGATATCCTTTTTCCGCATCTTTTCAGGTACTTTCCTGAAAGCAAATGACCAAAAGTTTATATCTGTTTAAACCAGTTTTGTCATGTCTTGTCTGATGAAATTTTTCTACTGATGCTGCTAAAACATGATCTTTGACTTATGGTTTGCCCTTAGTGTTTTCCACTCTAAAGAATCTGGTAATGGATACAATGCAGTCCACTGGTTACCCATCTTTCTGCTTATGCCTCTCATGTCTGGTTAAGCTGCTGGTTGCCCACATGGAATCACACCAATCTGAATGGAGCCATGACCTACAGCCTCATCCTCTTCTAGAAAACTAAGGCAATTACTTTTTTGCAAAATTTTAATTCATTCAATTCATCCTGGATTTCTGATGGAAAAGTTTGCGGACACTTAATATGGGCAACCCTCAAGACTTATTTCTCAAAACAGTTTAATTTCCCAGTAGATCAGTGCTGACACTTCCCTTGTGTCCCAAATCATGTTTTCTGTAAGAGAGACTGAGAAATATCTCCATTTCTGGATTCTAGTTCCAAAGCAGCACTTTTTTTTTTTTTTCAAGGCACATTGCCTTGTCTTGCAAAAGGATTCTATTCCTTTTAATAAAGGAAATTCTAATTAATTATGAACCCTCATGATACTTCTGGGTTTAAAAATCATTTGTAAAATGCTAAAGAATGCTTGGCTGAGAAGGGGCTAGCAGAAGGCTACAATATTGTGGTAGAAATAACTCCTAGCATTGCAAAGGTGACACAGGTGTTCAGTACAGTATCTTAGCTAACAATCCGCTGGGGCTGTGTGTCCCTACACAAGTAAATTTGGATGTGTTTGAGTGCTTTGATCTTGATACAAAAGCTGCTTTCTATGTATGTCCAGTGGCCTTTTGAAGATGAAAGGACTGTTGGCTAGAGGAGGAGAAATCCTGCAGCTGTGGTGGGGTTTTGCCAGCATTTGCTTTCACTCAGGACTGAATAGCTGGCAGGTGTCTCCAGTGCTGGCTGTTGGGCTGGTAAAGCCAGCACGGCTCCCAGAGCGTGGTGTTGCCAAGCGCTGTAATTGCTGAAATAAGTCTAAAGACTTTCGTGTACTATGTACACAAAAGGAAAAAGAAGACTGCTTGCACTGTCTTTCTTCCTCACAACAGACTCCACAGAAGGGCCTGGGTATAGCTCTGAAGTTTCATAACTATACCATCAGTGAGAAGAATATTAAAGGCTGTGAGCGAGGATGGTGGAAAATTAATGAACACATGTAAGTACTTCTGCATGGGTTATTAAACTAACATTACCAAAATAAACCTTCCAGCTACTACTGCAGCTTAATCAGAGGCTTTCCACAAAGACAGAGGTACCTCACTGGTGTCTCTTAAATTTTGACTTTGGCTGATGGTGTAACTGAATCTTCATAAAACACACACATACACATATGTGTTATGTTTTATACTTATAAATTCTATTATAACATACCAGAAAGGCGAAAATAAAGTCCCTTGGTACTCTTTGGAGAGAAAGAAATGGGAAGAGTGGATGAAGATGAATGTCCTGTGAACGCTGAAATAATTCTGGGTTTTCTGGGACTGCTGAACAAGGGCTGTAAAAACCTTTTTAAGTGTAACTTAATTCTATGATTGCTCATGAAGACACCAAACCTAATTAACTTCTTAGTGAAAGCTATTACAATGAGATTATTGGGAATAGGAGAGTAACGGCTTCCGCATTCCAGTCACTGGCTCTTGAAAGAGAAACCTCACAGAGTGGCTGCCAAGGTACACTGTATTTCTTAAGTGGTTTTTATTAAATACTGCTTTTTTATGATGATTATTATTAAATTACTGTAGCTTTACCGTACACATTGGCCACCCATTTTTTCCCCAATTCTTTCTATCACTGGATGATGAAGCAAGGTTAGGTTTAGGATGTTGGTATTTTAATTTATTTTAAAAAAATTTTGTTCAAATGGAAACCTCAGGAAGATCAGAATTGAAACTGAATTTCTCAACTCACTAGTGAAACTAAGCAAAGTCAGTCAGGCCTTTAATAGCATAACTGAAAGAATTACAGAGGGGAGAAATAACTTTCTCTATTCTTTGATACCATGTTTTACTTACATAGAGAAAACTCTCTATAAAATTTTTGTCTAAAGCCCCTAAGATTGTGCCTTGATGGGAATTGGTTGCTGGACTAGATGGGCACGCAAAACACCAATCAAAACAGACAACATTTGGTGTGTTTGTAGTCTTTTTTTGGTGTTCATTTTATGATGCAATTGGAAAGATTTGAGGTATTAGGGATGTCTGAGATATGAATCAAATAAGGGCAAAATCTGGAGGAAAAAAACAATGATGGGTTCATATTGCAAGGATTCTCTGTATGAAAGTACAGTTTTTAAATAAGCCTACCAATTATACGTCCCACAGAATCAAATGTCAGTGTATGACCCTTAGAAATGCACTCGAGGTTCCTTTTGAAGTACTACACAAGAATATATGCTCCTGATTTCTGTTGCAAGGTGTGGATGATATAAGTAGACTAAGACAAGCTTTCCTTTGAGAGTGTTTTTTTTTCACTGATAATAAGGCTTCTCAACCTCTATGATCTCCTGTTCTATGCCTACTTTCCATGGGGAAAAAATAGGATTTAAAGCATGAAACATTTTGATATTTGATTATTTCCACCCACAATTTCAATGGTTAATGAAATGGGGGAGGGACACACCCCACCTTTTCAGCTTCCTGCATTTGCAGCTTATAGCGTGCATATTTTGTTATCTTAGGTAAGAAGAGTTAAGAGGCTTCAGGAGACTGACCGTGATAAATAAAGACTGCTACCATGAAGATGGTGTAGATAAGGTTCCCTTGTACCTCTAGGGACAAATTTATCTAACCAGAGACACTGAATGCAACCATGCATTGTCTTTCTTTCAGTGGACATGCAAATGCTCCTCTGAGTAGTCAGAGGAATACAGCTGATGAACTGCTTTTGCTGAAATTCTCATGGGCAGAAATATCGAGTCCCTGTGAGCAGACCATTAGACATTAGTGTGAACAAAGAGGTTGCTAGTGTTTTAGTTTTCTTAAATTTGTTCATGTAACATCCCATTGTCTCTGCTACATGATGCTTGTATCTACTCATCCACTGAAAAGGTATCCCATTCCCTGCTTCAGCAAATGGGACAGGATCCTCTTAGTTTCTTTCTGCAGCGATGGCACGGAGTTACAGATGGTGCCTTGCAACCTCCATCTGCCCTGGACCTGGAGAAACGGCTAGTAAAACACCACTAAAAGGCTCCCAAGGATCTGTAGCTCTCTCTTACCAATCCTACGAACATATGGCATTTCTCACTGTGTACAGGAGAAAGCTTCCTTGATGTAGCTGTATCGTCTCTTCCACAGATGGGCAGGAGCTTCCTATACTTCTGGTGAGATGAGGTTGTTTTATGTGGCTGAAAAGTGGTCAATGCAGCCTGCGTTTTTTATTTATTTTTTTTTTTTTTAAATGGTGCTGAGGTTTGTTGGAGGGAAGTTGTCTAAGTCATTGACAGAAGGAGAAATGTAGAAAATGTCTGTGGGCTAATTGAGCAGAATCAGATGGTTGGGTGGCATTTTGCTATGCACTTTGGTAGGATGTTTTAGATTGGGAACATTGACAGAGACACTAAAATGAGTGAGAATAAGACTTCCTGTATCAGGAAGTCTTCACTCAGCCCTGATATATTTTTTTATTGTTGGTAGTTTTTCGGGTTTTTTTAATGGAGGTTTTTGTTCCCTAATTAACTTTTCTATAGTAGAAAGCTCTTAAATTAACTCTCTTCTTTACATCTGTTTTCAGGATGTATAAGAGAATTTTATTTTTTAAAATCTTTTGTTCATTTATTTTCAACTTTTCTGGAACAAAATCTTCTAGATCTGTTAAAAGGATGTTTCATTTTCAGAAGGTGAAACAAAGCGTGTATGGAAACATATGAATGAGCATCGCCATTCCTATGGCATTCTTCAGTGGATTGCACGGGACACCAGGCAACATCTATCCACGTGGAAATCACTGCCTAATTTCCCTGCATTCTCTGACACGAAGAGCAGTCCTGGTGCAATGCCTGGCATTGTCAAAATAAGGGAAATATTTACCTGTGGATAACAGTCCAATAGTCCATTTAGCAATACAGAAATCCATTTTCATGTTCTTCGAGTTCATTCTAACTGCAGCGTCTGACTTCCCACTCCAAGTGTGTGCCAAGTGTGCTAAGAATCAATACAGCTTCTTCCGCTCTTAAATCTATTTAGGCTGAAAAGTACTTTTCTTGACAGGAGTCTTAAAGCCAGATGTTTTTTTCTCATATGTGCTGCTTTTTGGGGACACTTTAGTGGAACGGAGGAGAGGGTCCTTATTTTTGCTTCTAGAACAATCTGTACTGTCAGTGTTCACTGTTTTACTACATTTAAAACTGCCTCCATTTTTTAAAGCACCATCCAGCAACCTCTCCCCGTTAGAGCTGTTGGGGTTTTTCAGGTGGGAGGTGGTTTGTTTCTTGTTTGCTTCTTTGTGGGTTTTTTGGCGTTTGTTTGTTTTGTTGGTTGGTTTTGGTTTGTTTTTTTTTTCCTCTCCAACTAGTAACATCTAGATGCCAGTTACAACATCTTTGGTATCTTTGATGAAAGAGGCAATAGAAATGCATTAGCAATGGTTGTGATAAATGTTTCCTGGCATCAGGCAGCATTTACGTTTCTCTGAGTTAAGTGGCATCCAGGCAGAAATCCAAGGAAGTCTTTGCCAAAATGGCAGTTTAAAGTAGATGCACACCCAAGGGATTTCTTTCCATCTAGTCTAGTTACTTGAGGGCATGACTTTCAAAGCAAAAATTCCAAAATGTTAATGGTGGATGAAGGTTGGGTGACCATTAGGGATATTTTCAGTTTCCCTAAATCTATTCCGCTCTACCTCCGAAGTAGTTGGACCAATTTTATCCCAATACCTTGTGCTCTCTTCTTTAGGGGAAATCCTCAAAATCAGGGCAGTTAAATTTGCTCTCCATTGTGCTGACATTTCCCTTCCCACCAAACTTATTTAAGTCTTCCCAAAAATCCAGATCTTTTGAAAACGGATATCAGAAGTGGTTACAAAAGCCCTTATGTTTGTCATGATAAGTTTCTTCATTAAATCTCCGTTCCTCTAGACTTTCTGGCAAAACATTCTGCTTGCATGTTTGTCGTCATGAAGGATTTTAACCAGCATTTTGGGGAATTGGGGTACTGTTTCAGATTTTGGTTCTTAATTAAAGTATGGCAGCTGACTGTATTGGTGAATTTCAACTACGTTGACATTTAAAAAGTATGCAAGGCAATTTTGATGTGAAGACTGCTCTAGAACTCCATTGAACACTTTTAGGTACTGCGGTTACTATGTTGATCACCAAACGGTCTTCCACATTGCAAGTTCTGCTGTCAACATTGAGCTTCAGTGCAGTTCGAAGGTGTCAGAGAAACCACTTCTGGTGGAGTATGGCAGCTATAACATCAGCGAGCGTAAGATGGATTTTATTTTTTTAAACTCATCTTTGATTTTCAGATGTGTGAAGCAGCATCTTTTAATGTCCAGTAGCACTTAACTAGGTTTACGCAGGAAATTCTCTGTTGGCTTTTGGTTTTTTTTATCTTTTTAATTTTTTTTATTTTCCAATCTTATGAAGTCAGGTGACTAGTAATCTAAAAGCCTTTTTTAGCTCATCGAGGCTATGCAGCTAATGTGTGCGGGCATGTGCAGCACGCTCTGGTTTCCTGTACGCACAGTCTGCTGTCTTCTGCACAGTCCTTAAAGCTTCTCGCGTGGTTGTGGCCACAGCGCAGTCAATTGAAGTCTGCTGTTCCTGTTTGTTTTCATCCTCAAGGTTTTGTTTGCAGTGCTTCTGGTACTACAAAGACTTCTAGATAATGAACAGAGAGTACCAAATAACTAGCTGCTTATTCCAGTATTTCCATCAATTTAAATACTTTGTGTGCAAGTAGAAATCTGAGCTCAAAAACATCTCAAAACGTTGGTAAGTTTACCAACTGTGAGTTTTTTCAAGTTCTGAAACAGACAACTGTTTACTGTTACTTTTCCCCTTGTGTTGATCTTATTATATTCATGTTGTTAAAGTAGTATAGAAGCAACAGTTTCTAGTCATAGTTACTCGTCACACGAGAGCAATTTTATGCATTGCATATACGTGAAATATGTAAAAACATGGTAACTTCATGATTTTATTTTAAAAGGCAAATATTTATGTAATCCTTAAGTCACCTCAATACCGGTTACTATTTGTTTATTGGAAGTGAGACTGTCCTTTAAAAGTAGATGGCATTCTAAGCTGTGTTGTGTTGTGCCATAAAACACTGGCTTATTTGGTCCAGTCCTGCAGTACATATTGCAGTAACAGCTGAATTGGAACTTTAGAGATGTTTTTCCTTCTAAAATCCCATTTTTCAACATCTGAACTCAATTTAAGTGCCGGCAATGCATACAGACTATTAAATTCAGATCAACTCTGTCATTCCTTGAAACAGTGATTGTAAATTGAATTGAGCTGGCAATATTTGGGAAAAGGAAACTTTTTCATTGTTTCTTTTTTACCTCCAGCATGTCCACCTGGACATTTCAAGTGTTCTACTGGCCTATGTATTCAGCAGATGGAGCGCTGTGATGGGATAAACAACTGCTTTGATGAAAGTGATGAACTCTTTTGTGGTTTGTATTCACTTATTAAAGATCTTGACTGTAAAACTCAATGAATGTGTTCTCTAGCCTTAGAAGGCAGCTGAAACAAGGGGAATTTTTTTTGGGGGGGGCGGGGGCAGGCAGAAAGCTGTTTCAGGCTTTCTTTTTATCTCCAGGTACAGACTATCAGCCAGTCTCCTGAGTGCTTAATTCATAGTTAATCAGTGAGGGACAAAACTAAGAATGGAGAAGGTAAGGCACAGGAAAGCACAAGGAAGAAAATTAGATGTGCAAGGACAGCTGTAATATTTCAGTTTTTCCTCATGTGATAAATGCTGGCAATTATAATCTTTTGTTCTAATTTGAGATGAGTTATTTTATTTTCACGGGAGAATGGCACATTGTGGTGCACAGAGTAGGTGAGGGTGATAATAAATGTCCATGGTGAAAGAGAGTTAGGACTTGGGCCATTCCACTTAAGGCAATGTATGAATTGGGATACGTCACTGAACATCCTTGTGCTTTATTTTCTCCATTTGTACTGGATGGTACACTCGTCCTTGTACCACCCAGTGAAGCTGTGAAAGTGCTACCCAGGCGTAGTCAGAAGGGTAGTGTTAGCGTTACAAGCATGTTTCTGTAGCTAATTTGACTTATGTTTTTAAAGTTGTCCCCGAGTGGAACTGTAACTCCAGCTTCGCAATACAGGATACCCTGCTTGCCTGCAATGGAGTAAGTGATTGTGAGAATGGGAAAGATGAGCAGAACTGCACCCACAGTAAGGCTACTCTCTTGATTAATTTTTTTCTCTCTTCTATCATCTATCCAATCCTGACTTGAACACCGGATGCCATATTCAAAGAGCTAAGAGGCACTATCAGATTTCACTCAGGCTATAGAATTCTGTTCAATGTTTTGATATGCTTATAAATAAGCCATTATTGATTTTAAACTGTTTCTTTTTAATAAGCTCATGAACATCTATTTCAGCAAAATACTGGCAGAAGACTTAAGTACCCTGGGTGCAGGACGGGTGTCTAGGGATTTAAAGCTTGAATTTGAGATTTTTATCCCTTTAAAACATAATCTGTGCAAATTATTTCCTGGATCTGTTTTACCATCTGTAATAAAACTATAAAAATTCCCTGGAGCAGTTCTCAGGGTTATAAGGTTAATGTGTTTAAAATGCGATGGAAGCTATAAATTTAGTATTAGGCACATGAAAGTTCTGAGTCAGCCTTTTCTTTAACTTCTTAGAATAAATGGATACCAAGACATATGAAAAGGAGAACAACTGGGAAGTGGTGCAAGTAACTTTTTAAAAGTTAATGTTTTAATGTTTAATGGTTTTTGACCTGCTTGACTAAATAGTCTGTGTAAATGGTTGCGGGATACTTCTGTGTGTTGACAAGAAAAATAGATTGGGTTTGAGTGGTCTCATTTATTGCAAGCCACAGGGAAATAGGAAAATGCCAAGGCTGGGGATGCAGTTTAACTCAATAGTTACACTGCTTTCACTATGATCTTTCATTTCATATCTAATACTGAAATATAAAGGAGGGCTTCTTTCCAGAGTACTGGATGTTTTTCTCTTTCAAGCCTACCACTTGCTCTACAGCTAAGATTTGGTTAATATATCCATGTTCTTTGGTGCTGTGGGAAAGGATAGGAGGCAATTTTTGCTCAGACTCAACCAACTTGATGGAATCCTTAGTATAGATACGGTCTTACTTGAATAGTTTATTCTACTTAGAGACTGGTTTAAACCAACCCAGTCAAAGTGGTCTTTTGCTATGTTTTCTCCTGTCTCTTAATATGTGTATGAATCTTTTACCTGTGCAGGCATGTCTCCACATGTTAAGTTGAGCCAATAGTTTGATTGTTTTCCCCATAACTATTTCAGGTATTCCTTGCACCAAACACGCATTTAAGTGCAAGAATAACATTTGCATTAGGAAACAAAATGCAAAGTGTGATGGGACTGTGGACTGTATTGATGGAAGTGATGAAAGCAGCTGCAGTAAGTCCCTCTCGTATGTTCGTCTTTTTGAACTTTTACACAATAAAGCCCTTCATACCTTCCTGTTTTGGAGTCGGTACAAGTTATGCAGCAAGTATTGAGTTTTTATTGAGTGCAGTAATGATCAGCTATCAGTTTACTTCAGGTCTGGTTGCGGAATTTCCTTAGTTCTTGTGGGAGACTTAGCTTACTGTTATGGGGAGTCTTAGCTATAATGCTTATTGTAGCTATATTAAGGAGCAGGGAAGCAGGGTTAATTGTAGACTGAACTTGGCTAGCTGGTAAGGCAGCATTTTTGTCATCTGCAGCAGTGTAAGGTACTTCTGTTGGAGTCAGACTATATTTGGACTTCAGGAGTGACACAGCTGCAATGAGATAAAAAACCACAAACTTTTCACTTCTCTGTCTCTTCTGGACAATGAAGACCCCAATATTTCATAGTATCAAGCTAAATTCTAGTCTTAAATCTTCCTAAAGTAAACTCTGTAAAAGCTTTTCAGTTTGTTTTGCTGTAAAGCAAACAGGTGACTGTTACTGCAGTAGCAATAAAAGTGGGGTTTGGATTAGTTGCTTCAACTGAATATTTTTGGGTATTTTGTCTGGCCTTCAGCTGTTTCTGGCATGCTACCTGTATGTCAAATCTGCCAGCACTTGCCTTGGATCCAGTGGGACATCTTAAAAGATTAGCTGTATGCCTATTTGTGTTTGGAAACATTAATGCTGCTTTTGACTCTTTGGCTGACTGCTGGAAAGTGCCCAGAACTATTAACACCTGTGTGTCGGAGTGTGGGACTAAAACTTCTGAGCAGAAGCTTTAAGTGCATGTACTGGGGATGGGCACAAGGCCCTACAGAGGTGTCTTCGTCCTTTGCTCTTCAAAGTATAGAGTGCAGCTTTTTGTGCTGAGAAATGACTACTTTTTCAGACTTTCAGTTGCTTCCATGCAAATTAATGATTGGACCACCTGGTTTCTGAAGTAATAAATTACCAAATTACGCATGCGTGGCTGCTCCTATAAACACTTTTCTTGTATTGTTCCCACTGTTTTGGCAAGAAATAAGTGTCCTGATGATGCTGAACTTTGTTTCCAGTAGACTCCTTTCAGTTCAGGGATGATAGCATTAAAAAGAGATGAGGGATTGTCTATTTTTATATATTCATTTTGATGCTTATTAAATCAATGTATCCTTTGACATTTCTGACACAAGAAATATTTAGAGGCCAATTCCTGCAGCAGAGCTAGAAAAGAAACTTATTAAATTTCCCAGGCCAGTGCCTTTTTCTGTAGAGTCTACCTCTTGTTTCAGGAATAGAGTAGCCAAATAGAGAAGTTTTCTGATTAGAGCAGAGCAAGGAAATAGATTTCAAAACATTCCAAAGTGCAAGATTCTTTCATGCCCTGAGCAGGAAAAATTCTCATTAAAGGCAAACACTGGGGATGGAAATTATAATATAAAATATCCTTTGCAGGTTGTGGCAGCAGCAAGAACAGCAATCTCATCTCTCGGATTGTAGGTGGTATGAACACTGAGGAAGGTGAATGGCCCTGGCAGGCCAGCCTCCATTTTGTGGGAGCTGCTTACTGTGGAGCATCAGTGATATCGAAAGAATGGCTTGTGTCTGCAGCTCACTGCTTTCAAGGGAGCAAGTAAGCAGTCTTCCCCCTATCTCTGTCCCAAACATCACCAGAGTCCCCAAACACCTTTAGCTTCCAGAGTCTGAAGCACACTGAGGTGACATCTTTTACCTGCCATGCTGCTGGGAGGTGTTTGGAGGTACTTTTTTAAGAGATGGGTTGTTTGTTTGCTCCCAATCAGGCTGGCTGATCCCAGAGCATGGCGTGCTCACCTGGGGATGCAAACACAAGGCCGTGCAAAGTTTATATCTGCAGTGAGACGGATCATCGTCCATGAATACTACAACAGCAGGAACTACGACTACGACATTGCCCTACTGCAGCTGAGCAAGCCGTGGCCGGACACCATGAGCCACATCATCCAGCCGATCTGCGTGCCTCCCTTTTCACACAAAGTCCGCAGTGGTGACAAGTGCTGGATAACAGGTTGGGGCCAAAAGCAGGAAGCGGGTGAGTTTTATGGCTTCATCTGAGCTAGTTTTGTTCCCAGCTGAACAACAGCCTTCACAGCTGTGGGTGTGTGCACAGGACACCTGCTTTTGCTGCATGACTGAGTTGTGCAGAAAATCATGATGTGTTGAATTTACTGTCCTATGGAAGTAGTTCCTGCATGCACATACCTTCATACAGTCAGGAAAATTGGCTGCTGTTCCTGTGGATCTGGAAGTGCCATGTGCTTCTGTTATTAGCTAAGACTTGCGGGGAGCTACGCTTACTCTGAAGTAACATGGTATTGTGTTTCCCCTTTGTTACTCTTGGAAGTGTGTTAGCATGCCTAAATGGACCCTTTGCTGCTTGCCGCAGGAGGATGAAACTTCTAAGTCTCCCTCCTCCCTCCTTCAGCCTTTGCAGGCTGAGCCAGCCCTGTAGCACCGACCCCAGCTGAGAGGTGCCAGCTCCGTCCTCAGAGTGCGGCCCGACAAAATGGCCACCCTCGTAATGGTGGGCTTCCCCATTGGCAGGGGTAGGCCTGGCCCTCCCACCACCTTGTCCTGAGCTGCCTCTTCCCCGGTGCAAATGCTAGTGCCCCTGCCCCTCTTGTGGCCGCTTTCCTAAAGCCGTCTCAGTGTAACTTTAGGTGTGATGGCTTCCCTTGGTGTAAATTGTGTAGCCGCCACCATGCTAAACCCTGAGTCTGCTGGCACAGGCCGCCCCACTGCTGTTGGTGGAAAGCAGGAGAGACAAATACACAGCCCAAAGCAGCAGCTGGTAATTAACTTCCAGCATTTTGACTGGATTCTCAGAATAGCCAGCTGCCAAATTGCATTCAACTTCTCTATAAGCAGCTGTGAGAGAATATGTGGTTGCGAACTAAGCGCAACCATCTCACCAGGGAAGGATGGCGGTACGGACCTGTGATGTGGTGTCTCTCTTTGGCCTACTGGTTAGTCACCCATGAAATTTAAAACTGGTTATTTGAAAGATACGCGAGATGCCTCAAAAAGAAAAAAAGGGTTTTCTTTTCCCTGTTCTTGTCTTTCCCTTCATTGGTTTATATAATTTGATTGCCAAATCAGTCTTTTAAGTATTTTTTTAAGAGTATTTTTATTACATACCATCTTTACCAAATCCTGAAATGAAGTTTCATGATGTAAACCTGCACTTGCATATTTGAATGTGTTAGTAAATTTTCTTTGGCTATATTCAGATTTTGAGAGGATCGCCTGGTGATATTAGTAGAGCTGCTGTGTTGAAAGGAGGTGAAAGGAGGGGACAATTCAGTTTAATTCTGTTTTTCTGGAAGTTTGTATCTTATAGAAAATAGGTATTTTACCAAAACTTTCAGACAGAGAATACCAGACTTTGAGATATGTCTAAGTTCTTTATGCTGCCAAAAGAGGAATTCACATTCTGTGACTAACTCATAATTTTAATTTGGGATCCAGCACCTTCAGAGACACCACCCTAATAGCAAATCTGTCCTGTAATGATACAAATTCCTTGTAAAACCCGGGTTCCTCTTGAAAATAAAAGTAGAAAAAATTAAGAAATACTGAGATGTTTTGTAAAAGGAATTAGAAGAAGATTTTGGCCAACCCTAGTGATTATGCCATTGTATTTGGTGAGGCCGAAGGACCACGATCATATTACACAAATGCCTGATACTTAGAAAAGGCTTTCTGTGCTGTTGCAATTAGTTATTTGGAACTTGGAGTAACTTGGAGGGCAAAAGTATCTGTGGATATTTTCTGAAGACTTCTTGTTTTGTATTTCAGTAGATGAGTAAAATGTTAAGCTCAGTTGAATCATCTTTCTTTCAATCTGTTTTCCAGATGATGAAGGTTCAGCAATTCTTCAGAAAGCAGAAGTAGAAATTATTGATCAAACATTATGTCATTCCACATATGGGATTATCACAGCTAGGATGTTTTGTGCTGGTCTAATGAATGGGAAAAGAGATGGATGCAAAGTACGTATCTCAGCACACTTCACATACGGTTTTTCTTGTCTGTCATTGTTGCATGATGAGGTGTAAGAACTGACTGGTAGACCACTTTGTGGTCCATACACTTCAGTTCTGAAAAACAGCAATGTAAGAGTTCTCTGTCAGCAAATCTGTCATCTAAGTGTTTTCAGAGTTTTGCTGCTTTATGTGCATGAGTAGCATGACTAAGTTTCAGTTCCAGGTCAAGGACCAGTCAACTTGCAAGTCCCAATAATAAGTTGAAGTCAGGCAATTTTTAGCACAAAAGTGTCCCAGTAGAAGAAAAAAAGCCCCAAAACTAGCTTGTCTCTTTTCAGGTTCACCCCCTTTCAACACCTCCAGGGTTATCTGGTGAGATACAGGCTACTAGGCATAAATTTTCAAACATATAATGTTCTGATCTTGCAATGCTGAAAGACAATAAACAAGAAGTTCTGAATTTACTTCTCATGAATAGTAGTAAAACTATATATATATACACTATATATATTTATATAACATCAAATTTTAGATATGTTGTGTAATATATACTATACTATATAGAATTTACATAAACCATATCTATTTACTAGTAAAATGGTAGTAAATTTACTGCTAAAGTAGGAGTAAAACTGTTATTTTTTTATGATGGAGATCTGGCATCTTCAAGATTATCTATCTCACCGGTCTACATAAAAGTGAGAGAGACCACAGTGGCTCTGAGGGCTTCCTGAGGGAGAAAAATGCACCAGCTGCTTTTTAGAGATTAGCAAGGCCATTGACATCGAGTGTAATTTTCACTAACTGGAGAATTAGTTTCTGCAGCTATCTGTCTGGCCACTCAATATATAGCCAAGAAAAGGCATAATTTACAGGTCTTTTGGCTGCATTTCTGTAAGGGCAAATGATGTGTGACTGTGTTCTGGCAGTTAGAGACGATCAAAATTTAATATTTCAGTACTGTGAAAAATGCTGGTGTTCCACCTTTCTTTTGTCCCACAAATTAAAGAAAAAAGTTGAAAATTGGACTCCAAATGCAAAATCTTAATTGTTAAGGATGGAAAAAAAAATCTTCTAAATTAAATCTTTAATAATTTTGTGAGGCAATTCAACATAATCCTGCTTTGAACAGCAGTTGGCTTTACTAGATCATCTCCTGGCATCCCTTCCAACCTGCATATCCTAAGATTACATAAAGTCAAAGCAAAATATATGTCTAGAAGGAAGGCATTTTTCTTGAAAAACACTTTTACAAAGACATTATGTGCTCCTAAACATTACCTGCTGGCTCATATCTACTAGAGGACAACGCTTTGGGCTTTTTTCCTTCTTAATTAAAAAAACCCCCTCAAATCAATTGAGGGATCCATTCTGTTTCCATTTACTTTTAATTTGAAAGAAGTTATATCATGATTAAATACTGTAATTGTATTTTTATTTTTAATTCCTTAAGAAGCTTACTATTTTTTACTTTAGGTGTGTGACCTGTAAATGAACATGCGTATTAACTAGCAGATTTGGGGGTTAGCTGTAAGTTTGAGGTTAGTAAGCCAGTTAAGAATTTTAAACCTAGTCCATGAAATATAATATCTTCATTAGTGTCTTTGAAGAGTGAGAGCTAGCATTCTCTCTTGTGAAACTTTGGTACAACTGTGCAGCCCCGTTTACTTCAAGAAAAAAATCCACCCTGTTGTCTATCTGATGGTTCAAACTATGTGAATGGGAAAATATAATCACTGTTAGAATTACTAAGGCAAAACATCTTCAGTGAAATTTTGTCTCAGTTTTAACAATCTGTATTGGAAACACATACAATTTAATATATTCTTTTTAGGGTGATTCTGGTGGACCGCTGTCATGTCAAAGCAACAGAGATGGAAAATGGTTTTTGACTGGCATTGTTAGCTGGGGTTATGGATGTGGAAGACCAAATTTCCCTGGTGTCTACACAAGAGTGTCAAATTTCGCATCATGGATTCACAAATATGTGCCTTCAGTCTTGTAACTTGAAACGTGTTTTGCTGGAAAAAAACATGTCCTGTACATCTTCATTAAAAAATTATATTTGATAAAACTGTTCAGTGGTGGAATTTCTTTGCACATCTCCTTGCTGACACAATATTTGATTCTGGAGTACACATATGGAAGTAGCAAAGACCCTTTGTTCAAGCCTTGGTGAAAGAGGAAGAGACGGATCTTGTGGTGGTGGCTGTATGCATGGAGACCCAGGAGGAGGAGCAATATTAAACTTCTAGGACTTAGTGTTTGTGTTCCCAGCACCTACTAAGTGCATGTGCAATCACGGTATTAGCAAGCTGAAGATACAATTGACCACCTAGAGACAGAGCTTTAGACTTAGTCATGCCCCAATACAGTAGGAACTATGAAGTGACAATTGACAATTAGTACTCTTGCTAATCCTACTTTCCCTACTTCCTCCAGCAAGAACAGCTGACAGAGAGAAAGGGATTGTGAACTCAATTTTCTCAAATTCATAGGGCTCTCGTTTCTGGAGATCAGAAGTCCTGCAGTTAAGCGTGGAAGAGAGCATTAGTCTCATTCCTTCTCCAACTTCCATTTTAATTAGCTGCATGCTTTGGATATGCCAGCTCTTTAATTTTCTGCCTTAATTTCCCCATAGTCAAGATTATTTGCAGTTCATCCACCCGAGAATTTGAATTCTTTACCTGCAAGCAACCTTAACAAAATGAGTAAATATCATGATGTGTGTTATTGTAATGATCTCGTCTGTGCCCAAATAAAACTGAAGTTTCTACCCTCTGAGAAGTATTTTAAACTGAGATGGAATTCAGTTTCTGACTGTATATAGTTTTTAAAAAATCCTGATATAATTTTTAGAGGTGATGGAAAAGAGGTTTTATTTCCTCTAGGCTTTTTCTGTGGGTTTCTTTTCCATGAAGGAGGGAGGCAAAACATCAGTCAACCAGCAGGTTGTGTGTGTAGGGGAAATAAGCTGTTGGAAAAAAAGAGAACTTCAACAAAGCAGTCTGTATACAGTCGTAGTTTGTATTCCTGAGCTGTGAGGATTGCCTTCCAACTAATCCCTTTCGTAGTCTCCATGTGATTGGTGTTGGGATTTTTTTGGGTTCCTTTCTGTTTTCTGGAGCTGAGGTTTCTTGGGTCTCTTTTCTTTTTCCAGGTTGTGTTCTGCGTGCACATGCACACTCTCTCTCCACCCCACCTCCCCTATGTATAAAGTATTTTATTTACCCACACACATCCTTGATTTTCTTACTTTGCATGTAGAATACCCTGAACTTGTTGGCTTGCTGACTTAGAACTGTTTTTAATTCTGAACAGGAAATGTGAATGTGAATTGCTTTGCAATGACCTTTTTTTTTGTGGTACCAGCTTGAGGTTGGAAAATTCAGGTGGTCTGTGCAACTGTGCATCTCTTCTCTCTCATAAATATTTCTGTAGATTCCAGCAACTTCGTTAGAAGTTGCTTCATTTGCCTTGCTCTGGGACTTTTTACCTGTAAATTGCCTGAATGTCCTTTGTTTGGTGTCGTAAATTATCTCCGATTCTTGTATTTCTGAAAGAAGGAGATAACTGATCTGTTTTCAAATGATGGGATCCATATCCTACTTATCCAGTTAGGGAAACAAAGAGTTACAGTGATGGTAACTTTTCCTTCCCACCTTCTTTGATTGCAGATCAGCTGGCTCCAGCTTCAAGCAGTATGGCAAAGGCAAAACGAGAGAAGCCTGGCGTGCGTGGCGGGGAGGCCAGTATGCTATTCTGGGTTATGTTTAAGAAATGAGATTAATTCAGGACTTTGTTATTAGATTTGTCAGAAGGCGTTTGTCAAGGCATCATGATACGGGCTTTCCCCTCCAGCCGGGTTTCTGTCTACAGCATACCAGCTCCATATGACTCTGAGCAGACTGCAAAGCAGGTAAGAGACACCAGCTAAACTTTACAGCAGATACAGAGTAAATGATCTCTCTGCCCACTGTGGTGTGTATTGACCTCTGTTCTTCATATGCAAATTGTTCCTCTCCAAAACGATAGCAATTTTTCCCCCCACTTACCTAGCTCGAAATGAATGTTGCAAACATTTGGGTTTCATGTATGACATAGCTGATAACATGAAAGATGTTATCTCAATTGAAACCTCTTTAAAACTTAAAAGGATAAATATACTAAAATGCAGTACAATAGCTCTTCTTGTCTTGTCTTACTAATTGATGCCTTCCCATGTCTTTCTCTAGGAAAGTCCGTGTGCTCGCTACTGCCCATCCTACCTAGAAGGCTTGTATCAGAAGTACTGTTTTTTCAAACGGATAAGGCTGTGTTCCTGGAAGAAATGGCTTCTAGGAATATTACCTATAAGTTCTTTAATAGTTACGCTAATCGTGCTAGTCCTGCACTATTCATTCTGTAAGTGTAACTCCCCAGCATAGTCTGGATGGGATGTTTTTTCTTGCACTGTGTGAATGATTAGTATGAAAAGTTCTGCACTAAGCATGTAACGTGTATAAACTACTGACTTTCCTTTCTCCCTTCTCCTTAATGTCCTTGCTAAAGCAATAAAATGCATAATAATTAGCAGTTGGTAGTTGCACAAGAATAATGAAGGTATGTATTTTATGTCTAAATTTTTTGTCTCTGCTTGTGAATACCATCATTATTATAACTGTCATCTTTCCTAAGAACCTACAGGAATTAACTGTCTACCTCCTATTCACTTTCCCAAAAGAGGATGGCTACCTAACTTATGTACGTTCCTTCCCAGATCTCAACACATAGCCATTAAAATAGTTTAACCACTAAGCTTCCTAGTAGAAATGCTTGTCTGAACCTGTACCTCATTCCTCTCCCTTCCTTCTGGGCATCATTTTGTTAATGGGACTGACTCAGCATTCTGGCTGTTACTGCATATTTCTCTTAGGAACTCATACTTACAGATGGCAAGGACAAATACATGCTTCTACAAACTTCTTATTCCGGAAGGTTTTCTGTAATGTTGTTAGGTGTGCTAATTTTTTTTTTAATCCTTTTTTTTTTTGTCAGCTCCAGCTTTCTCCTTTATTTATATTGGTGGAAGTGTAGAAATTCCAAATCTGACTTATACAAATGATCTCAATGATCCAAAGTCACAGAAGTTCCTCCTGCAAGCAGAAGCAATACAAAATTATGTAAGTTTTCTCCCATAAGTATAACAATATATATTTATGACAGAATCAAACTGGGAATGAGGAGAAGACTCCAGTTAGTCACATTATTTTTTCCTCCAAAATAGTAAGTTTAAATCTATCAATTTAAATCTAGCAATTAAACCTAGCAATCTAGGTTCAGCTGTGTACATCTTTAGGAATGCAGCTAGACATCTGGGGCTGTGTGTCTCACAGTAAAGTCAACATTTTGTAGGTAATGAAGCCTGGAGGTTTCAAGGTTATGGGTAAATTTTTCCTCTTAAAGGAATTTGGAGTCTGCTTTTTGTTTTGTGTTGTTTTACTTTACTCAAACACTCTCCCTTGTTACATTTTTCTTTGATTATTTTCTTTTTTAATTATAGCTCTAATTCAGTGCTTAACTTTTTGTTTTGTTTTCCCTTATTCCCCACGACAATGCTTGCTTTCTTGCACTTCTTATGTGAGTTCCTATTTGTGAGATCAATAATACTGTTTCCTGGGCACATGTGAACAGCAGTCTTATACACAAAGCAGTTCTCTGTTAGCCTGTATTTCCCAGAAGAGCTAATCTACTGTCTCAAAGCTGCTTTGTGCACAGCCAATACAAGTTGCTCATGTCCAGATTATATGCCAGAAATTTGAAGACTGAAACAAAAATATAAATGTACTCATAAAGGTTTCTTTTTTTTCATGGCTAATTAACAGGAGCTATCTCAATGGTCTTGAAATGTGATGTGGCTTTAAAATAATTTATTTTTTTTTTAGTGGAAATGAATGCACATTTATGATGCTTATTTGATACATTTTATGAAAATGATGGACAGTGCTTATAATATGGGAAGTCAAGGAAGAAGAAAGGAAGAAAAAGACAGATACTTTCTAGCATAAGAGAATGACACTAAAGAGATATTGACACTAAATGTAATGCTTTACATTTTCTTTTACTGTTATTTAACTGTCAGTTTGCAGAAACATATGAGTCTTCCTCCTTGGGAAAGTACTACTGGAAGTCTGTAGTGGTTGCTTTCAGGTAGGTACCATTCTAGCATATGGTATTTGTTTGAGATATTGTTGTGTTTGTCTTATCTTTTTTTCTTGCATTTAAAATTAGTTATCTGGGAGAATATGCACATCTCTAGATAGATGATATCTCTATATCTAGAGATAATAGAGAATGAAAAATGCAGAAATGAACTTAAGTATTTGAGCTAAGAGCTAAGCTAATAGTATGATTTCTGTCTCGCCCTGTAGAATTGGTGAGAAAAATTAAGTCTGATTACTTGTGCCTTGGTTTACAGATTGCTTTTTAATATATTCATCTTCTTTTGATTTCTGAAATCACAGTTCAGCAGGATTTTTCTCCACCATTTGCAGAATCTTGTTTTGGTTTTGTCTGTTTAAATGAAGTTCCTTTTTAACTTCTCAAGACAAAACTTAACGGCATAATTTTGGGTAGAACACTCTACATTTCTCACCAGGAGCTTAAGTAAAGTAGTAATACATTGCAAATACATTGAGCAGATGGCTAGTACTATCCTGACAGGCTTTGAAAACATCTGTGAGGTCAGCCCATAGGCCTTTTTGGAAGGAAGGGTGTGATTAACTGTCTCTTTGAATCATTTAAATAATACTTTGTATATGCGCACATACACATTATTTATTTTAACAAGAATTGTGTGAAATGTTGTATCAATGTATGGGCCTAAAATGATATTGTCATATGGTGAGAGACCCAATTAAAAATGTTAAGGAAAATGTGTCTAGAACTGTGATGTTGCCTTAAAAGTGTATAATTATGTAGCAGGGATGGAAATATCTGATTCCGTTAAAATGATTGCAAGGATTTTCTGTGAAGTGCAATTTTCAGCCTCAATGTGTTACTGTTTAAGCAGCATATTTTTAAAGTGTTTCGACTGTATGGATAAACAATTGTTAGACGAGAGCTTTTTGCCACTGTATTCAGCTTTAACTTTTTGCACAGCAGATCAACTGTCTATGGAGCTGTGGAAGCCAAAAGTACAGACCACTGGAAAACATGTCCAACATAATAATTGGAGTGTACTTATGATGCATTTTTCCCCCTCCACAGTGAAGGAGAGTCTGGACTGCGAGCTTACTACTGGAATACCTTCTGGGCACCACAAAATATGGTTGCTTCTCTTAAAAAAATAACCCCAGTGAAACAAAAAGAAATCAGTAGTAAACAAGCAGCTCACGTGTTCAGTTCTTCTGGGGAGGAAGATTCTGATCTCGTTACAATGGAGCTTTTTGGTAACAATGTACCTGTCATTTAATACCTATTCTGGCTATTTTTCTTACTCCAGTTTGTTTCTTTGGCTTGTGTAGCTGATAGTTATTAAATTTCAGTTTCAGATTCCACAGAATATGACACGATGCTAAAATCAGGTAATTATTCTTCAGTCCCAATTAATATCACTATGGGAAAAAAATCCCGTGACATAAAAATGGCAGTTTCCCAGTTACTCTTTTATCTGTTGGGCCTACAAACTAAACCAGACTAGGGACCTCTCTGGCCTGTGCTTCAAATAAAGACTGAGATGAAAATGTCTCACAACTTTTATTCTGATGTTTTGACTAGAATGGTTGAAATATAATAGGTCCCACTGAATTGCAATGAGCTGTGCCTTTTATTCTTGGCACCTTTAAAAAAGCTACTATATAAAATTATACATAATTTATTTGCCTTATGACTATATAATTTTGGTTATTCATAGTTTGTGATCAGTCAAATACTGTAGAGCTTTAATTCACGTTGCCTGGTTTCTCTGTATCAAGCACATTTCAAGATTGTCTTCATATTCTTAGTGTTCTCATTGTCTGGAGAGGGTTGAGAGAAAACGGCAAAGGAAGCAGTGGGTTTCAAGCAGAGATGGTAGTAGCTGCAGCCAAGTTCCCTCCTGCTTGCCCAGTTTATGACGAGCCACTGGTGGTGAGGCGCTGTGCCTCCTTGGCCAGAGCAGGAGGAGAACATGATGCAGCCTGGTAGGGAGAAGGGAGTGGAGTTGTAAAGGTAAGGGAAGCGGAGATTAGACTAGTCAAGAAGTGTGGGTAGGCAATTGTGGCCGCCTCTTCTGAAATTTTACCCAATAATTTAATTTATCTTTCAACTTAACAGTTTTTCAGCCACTGATCTAGCTTCTTTTGTATAGCAGTATCCTTTGACCTGTATGCCAAGCCAGGTAACAACAGGACTCTAACTCTGATGAATCCCAAAAAGTCTTTTTATCAATGGAGGCTGCGAGTTCCTTCTAACTATGTGGTGAGACTGGTAGTTATCACTTTGCATGGTGTCACTCCAGAGAGCTGTGCGTCACACCACTTGTCAGCATATGATTTCCTTCTTCCTCTGCAGAACAAGATCATTACAAGGTATGATAATACAGAACAAAGATGTTTTATTGAGCTGTACAGAAACTCTGATTTTGATATCAAAATGATATCAAACAGGCTTCCAAAATGTAAGACTCCGAATTCAACTTGATTAAAAATCTTGTATAAGGCTATAGAAAGATCTTCCATGTTATCCTCCCCACCCCCCAATGAATTATAACTTCCTGTGGGTTTTGTTCTACATTATGACTAATTTTTACTGGTTTTGATTTCATGCATTTACTGTCACAACTCAAAAAGATACATACTGTAAAACTATTGTATTCTATTTTAGAAAAAAGATGTTTTTTAACAGTCCAGTCACAGACAAATCCCTGCTCATAGCAGGGGTTTTGTGTCTATGGAAGGCTCCATCCCCAGAGTCACTGTGTAATCTGTTTGCATAAGTGAGATCACAAATGATTTTGTAACCTTCAGTGGCCCCACTGCTCCCACTTTCCAGAGTCAAATTTCATGTATGGACATGTTATCCACCATGAACCTGTCTTCATTAACAAAATAAACAAACAAGTTTTAGAACCCAAGGATGGATAGTTTCAAGGGTGGATTTTTAAATTTTTTTTTTTAATAACTTTTACGAAGAGACTAGCGGAGCATGCAGATTCATTTAGCAGTGTCTGAAACATATTTATTTAGTAGTGCTTTAACTTACTTGAAATGAGTAGGTGGTCATCTTTGTCTCTATTAACAGACTTCTCTTCCTTATGTAACAAGTCACAGGAGCTTGTCACTGTTGGCACCCTGTCAAAAGGACAGGAATGGAGTGAACACAGTGTTTCTGTATGGAGTTAGACTCAGACTCTAGCATAACATGGAGAATCCCATTCCTTATGCTGGACTGCATCTGCTCTGCTCCTGATTGTGGGTTACTGCCAGGACTGTTAGTCCATTGTGCATTATTAGCAATGCTATAGCTTTTTAAGAACCAGAAATGTAGAGTTGGCCACACATATGAAGGAACGAGGAAGCTAGCAAAACCAACATAGGTGTGAGATACAGCGTTCAGAAAACATTGGTGCAGTAGGTTTTAAGACAAGTTCAAGAATGTGCATTGATGTCTGCCTATCAAAGAACCGGAACAGAATTCGGTGACTGAAATGATGATAAAAGCATATGGTACCTCCCAAAAGTTGACTTTTTTGGTTATTTTTGATGCCAGCCTAATGAATGTGTCTTTTTGCATGTATCTACCACTTTTCTACTTAAGCTAGAAGCAGCTAGTCACATACTTAGGACAGATGCATGATATCCATGAAAGCCAGTAATTGTTGTGTTATAGCCTGACATCCAGGTCTAGGAATCCACATGGTGAGTAAAATAATTCTCACCAGTTTCTGTAAACTGCAGTAATACAGCTGTTCAGTGACAAATACTAAAGAGTGAGTGACCTGAGATTTGAGATTACAAGATGTACTGTAAAATCGGGCATCTCATGTGAACAATTCTTCTTATATATGCTTGTCTTGCTTTTCTGATGATGCTGTCACAAAAGGTACAGCTAGAAGATAAGTCAGGCTGTCAACTGGGTAGAAGATCAAGATGGTGAAAGATTTCCACATGGCAGTGGGGAGGGCACTCAAATTGTTCATTGTATAAAGGATTTGACAGGTATTATGATATAAAGGATTTAATAATCTCTACAAAAGAGAATAAAGCCACAGATCCATTGTGTAGTGTCTCACATGAAATGGGAGCAGGGAATAGCCTGCTAAAAGCAGAAGATGATTACTTTCAGTTTAAGGTTCAAAAATTTAATTTTAATGCTGTCACTCTGGATCTCAGTGACAAGTCAAAGAACTTGTTGCAGGGGTGTGATGGAAATGCTCTCTTACTGCAAGGTCTGATCTTAATTGCTTTAATTTGCTGTGCATGGAAAAAGCTGTTAGAAATCTTTCACACCTAGAGATGTAAATTCATGAAAAGACATAAAAAAAAGTTGTGCATTTCAAAATGGAATGTGTATGAGTGAATTTATAGATGCAAGAAATGGCATCTCAAACTACAAGTGATAGGAAGTATTCAAGTTTCAAGATAGGTTAACTCTTTTTAAACAAAAAACGAACAGTAAGAAGAAATAGTTGCCATGCATGGTGCTCCACATCATGTGTGACAGCTTTTGTGGCATGAAACCAAGCTGAAAGTTAATAGATTGGAAAAGCTTTGGGTTTGTTTTCTGTTGCATAGATGCTGCACAGCACTGCTAGACTGGCACTTGTTGCTTTTTCAGTGCTACCCTCCGCTATCACTACTGAAGTAACATGGTCTGGCACTCCTTTTCTGATGGAAAACTCCAGGGCACCTGTTAGGCAAGAATATCTGTGATGTTCACCCTGAGTGACTCAGCTCCAACGCTAGGAAACTCTAGCATCTTGTGTATTATTAACTGAGTGGAAGACTAAAAGGGAAGCGGTAGCGAGGGGAACACTTCTGAAACACAGATGACCAGATCAGTTTCTCAGCAAAGATGACTGGAATGTGGGAAACGTTTTTGGGTTTTTTTAATGCGTTTTTTGTCGTGTTTCAGATGGTGTGGACCTGGGGCCTGGACTCCTGTTGTACGTTTAACTTCGTCAAGTAATGTAATGTTGCTTACCTTCTCACTGGACAGAAGAGAAGAAAGCAACATATTAAAAGCTCACTTTCAAGCAATTCCTAAAATCAGTAAGTAATTAATAGAAACAACCCTTTGATGTAAACGTACTTTTTCGTCTTGTTGCCGCTAAAAATGTTGATATTGCCTGAATGTATCTTGGGGGAGGGATGTTGGCATATAAGTCAGGGAATTGTCATTCTGATCCATTAAAAAAAAATAATGCTGAGAACTGAACAAGGAATAGAGAATATCCTTTAGTTTGGGAGATTTTTTTGTCTTCCTGGTTACTACCCAAGTCATCTTTCCCAGAGATTACTCTTACTACACAGGTAGCACTGTTATTCATGAGCAATGGTAGCGGAGAAGCCAGCCAGATATCACTCTATGTGTAGCCAAAGCCAGATAGCCCCAGTGGCAAGGCAGCACTTTTGACATTTTTGGCAATCTATCTCAGCTCTGGGAATGCACGTTTAATGAAAATGAAAAACAAAAGCAAACATTTACTTCTAATATGCCTTTGATCCTTTTCTGAAAGCACAGTTCCATGTAGATAACTGTACAAGAAAAGTGCATTCAAGACCTATGAAATATATTCCAGACCTATGGAGTACTATGAATTTTGCAGGAGTTCTGGGTGATTAGTGAAATATTTTGAATAATGATAAACCATAGTATTTTACAGGAAAATAAGGAGCTTCACAAGTGAAAGCTCAGCCACAGTTATTTGGTAAGGTCTAAGTGAAATAATTTTGAAAATTAAGCACGTGACTATTTTTTAACTTGTGGAATAAATCATGGAGCATGTGGATAAACTTCTACAAAGCTTGCACTTTTCAGTTTGTGTTTCTGTGGATGCTGCTTAATCAAATACTCATCCCATGCACATTAAAAAATAGAATTGCTTCATTTTTCTGAAGATGGGGACTCCAAATTATGCCTAGCCCAGGTTTTGAAACAAAATTTGGCTATTTTCAAAACTGTCTTAATTTCTTTTATATTCATATTTTCATTCACTATATTACCTAAAGCAAAGCAAAAGCACTAAGGGCTGGATATCTAGGAGAGTCCTTGGTAGAAAATAAAACCTCAAAGATGTTGTTCAAAAGTGGCATGAATTCTCAGACTGAGAACTGACACACAAAGACCCTGGTTTACATGAAATTAATCAGAAGTTTCATCTGATTGGGCTGATTGCTTTCTAATTTTTGAAAATGTCTACAGAAAGGTCAGAAGTAAATTGGAAAGGGGAGGTCTGTTGTGCCTGCATTTAGTTGTTTCTTCTGCTTAACTATCAAAGAAATTTTTAAAAAAACCCTCCAGTCAGAGGTGTTTTGTGCTTATCCTTAATTGTGATTTGATCAAAAAATAAGAGATATTCAGAGAGATGGGGAGGTGGAAGTTAAATGATTTTCTGTTAATATAGGCAAAACCTGAGTTTAATACGGTCACAACTCGTTCTCCTAACTTTGCATGTAGAGAAGGGTCCTAGCAAGTGGAGTAGGCTCTGCACTTTAGCCCACTTGAGGTAACTGTGTTCCTTGCTGATGTATTTCTCTCCCAGTGTGTGGTGGTCATTATATTTCCTGGAACGGGACACTGAGTTCTCCTTATTACCCAAGTTACTACCCACCAAACATCGACTGCAGCTGGATCATCAGAGTAAGTGCTGGCAACTCTTCTGAGTAGTGACGATTTCATTTTATGTGATTTAGACATAAAATTGGGAGAAATGGCTTTCCATGTGGGTGAAATGAAGGGAAAATGTACTAATACCACTGCACCTGACTCCTTCTCAGGCACCCATTTCTTTCCTGTTCTGTGTAAAAGTGTCAGCTGTGGGAATGAAACATTGCCAGCTTCCAAAAGGTTGTTATTCATGACAGAAACAAGGTGGTGGGTAAGATGACAATTCCTAGCAGCCAGAGCAAATTGCCAATAATCAGAGCTTTACTTCTATGTCAGAAAGAAAAGGTTATGTAAATCGTGCCTCATATGATGGATACCACACTGTATTTCCCTGAATTCTGCAGAAACAGAATTTCTCTGGCTGAGAATTTAAGCTCTGGATTTCCAGCCACCCCTTTGGCAGGACTTAGAATCTGCTCATGAATTCCACCAACTTCCTGGTGTGCTTAGCTGTTGCTTCATTAAGCTTTTTACTACTTTGTTGACTTTCCCTGGAAAAGGATGTTCTTCCTGTCTTCGAGTTGGTAACGGTCACTACCTTTCGCCTGGTCAGTGGAAATTATTAGCAGCTTGTACAATAAAACTCTCACCTATGTGCTAGAAAGGGAAGAAAAAGGCTTACCGAAACAGAGATCGTAACTAATACAGTTGAGTGCCTACCAGCTACCATAGATGCCTTAAACTAACATAACATACTGGAACATACGGCAGTACAAACATAGCGTGAACCTCAGACTGGCTGCAGGATGGCTTACACTAATTTATATGGCACAGTATGGCCAAAGTTGGGCCTAAAAAGTTTTCTATACACGTTTAAAATAACATTTTTTATTTTTTTTTTTGGTTCTTCAAAGGTGCTGATTTGCATCATAAAAAGTGCAGTATTTCGCAGTACATTATCTGATAATAAGTAAAACAAGATTTAGCATCTTAAAAGCACAGGTCTTTTCATTTTGTGGATGTGTCAGTCAGGATATTTATCATTTTATTTTTAGGCACCATTGCCTGGCTACAAGCTCTCATTAAAGATCCTTGTAATACAAATTCAAGAGAAGTCTCCAGGGTCCAGTAAATGTGATAAAGACTGGTTAGAAATTGATGGGGTTAGGTGAGTAAATATGCTATTTTCTGATACATTTATTTGCACTTTAAAGTTCTGCACAAGATACTGTACTTAAGAAAAAGGCATTGAACTGGAAGTTGAAACTGGAAGTGTTCCTTCCAGTGCAGTAAGATGATACATGTCAACAAGAATTGGCATGCTTCCATTGAATTTCGGCAGAATAATGTTCTTAATACCCTCATACCAAACACTTGTCATTACATTAATTTAAGCATTCTGTTTTTTCTACAGTGTTAGGCGTTTGCTCACTTTGTTGTCTTAAGAGCAATGATATAGAAAGCTGCAGAATTTTATGCAGCTGCAGTTGAGCTGTAAATTCCTGGCAATGATCTTGACATGGGTAAAGAACCCGTGTCATCTGAAGTTTCATCTTCTATATCACTTACTCTTCAGTGATTGTTGTTGTTTTCTGTAAATAACACAAACTGCAATATGTGTGCTTAAAAAAACCAAAACAGGTTTCAGAATGATTTGTCTCTTGGAAGGAGCGTATGGAAACAGACAACAGCAGTTGAATTTGCCTGTATGATCCCACTACTGGATTTGTAGCCTTTTGATTTTACAAACCTAAATGGGAAATCTGAAATCAAACACGCTTAGAAGTCGTTTGTATTTATAAGGTAGATTCTGACATTAATTGTCTTGCTGTTTTGTTTCAAAGTCTGCTAGTCCAATAAAAGTTGTGGAGTGGAAGGCATTTGTAAATAGGCTTTCTAATACTTCTGTTTGGCTGCTTTAACCCTAAAAATATAGATTATCTTTACTGTGTTGTTTTAAAGCTTTTTGGCGTCAGTGCCCTTCATTAAAAGAGGTAGCTGGATGAAAATGATCAGTTTGGATAGAAATTAATTATTCTCACTTTTGCCTTGCTAGATACTGTAAAGCTCTTTCAGAAAACAACAGAAACAGGGAATATGGCTATTCTGTCACGATCAACTTCCATTCTGATGAATTGGTCACCCACAGAGGGTTTTATATCGAATACAAAGCCTTCAGTCACACAGACCGTAAGTGAATAAGCATGTTCTTTAATTTTTAAGGAGAAACCTTCAAGAAACCATGCTTGACAGACCAACCACATACAAATTGACCTGCCTTTTTTTCTTGGCCTAATTGCAAGAGACGAATGTTTAATGTGTTACTATTATTAATATGTTATTTAATTGAACAAATGTGTGTAAAAAAATTATATGAAAGATGCTTTTAGAAGTTAGTACTTATTTTCTGACTCTTAACGCTTTTGTAAAATGGGAAGTAAAAGTAAAGTTTCCCAATTTCTGTACATCTAATTATTCGGCACTTTGGTAACATCTTAAAATAACCAAGCAGCAACATGAAAATAGTATAGCAGAGAGCCTGTAAGCATGACTATTCTGCCAAGAGGAGCTGGCTTGACTGAGTGTAGTTCTGTTCGTTGCTGACTTAGAAGTATTTATGTATTAAGATCTCTGCTATGAATTCTTGCTTCATGCCTTTCATTAGAAATAAGTGGCAGATTTTGTAGTCAGTCATTCTATAGAACTCAGAGACTTATTTTCCACCAATGTGTGTGTCTTTCTGCTGGAAAAAGGTACAAACTATAATATGTTCTATGGTCACTCTGGTTACTGCCTCAAAAATGCTTCAGCGACAAGTCAAAGCCTAAGTATTTCTTTTTCTACAGAGAAATCCCCCAGTCTTTATTGCATGCTCAAGTCTTAATTTTCTGTATGCTCTGCTCAGTTTCCAGCACTGAGCCAGCAAGCAAGATGGCTCAACGTCATGTAATCAAGCCTTATACAGATCTTTAAGATTGTGTCTTAAGACTCATCAGGAGGGCTAGATTAGGTGTAATGTGTCAGTATCACGTTGATAAAGTAAAGGCATATGTGGAGGGTTGAGAAAGCAGAATGTATTGACAGTACTGGTCTTCTATGACAGTCTTGCCTGTAGCAACAGTAAGAGGGAGTGGAGGATGGGGAATATTCCTTTTCTTCCACATCTTTTGTACCTGCAGCCACCCACCTCAGATTAGCTTCTTCCCATTGTTGGTAGCCTGCCAAAAATGGTTATTAAAAATCACAGACACTTTTCTGCGTGGACCTGGAAAGCAAATGCCAGACATCAGCTGAATAACTTCAGGGAATGGTGAACTGAGAGATTCCTGATATGAGCTAGCGCTAGCTGTGTAGTGTGTGTTTTCCTCCCACCAGTGTCACATGCAAGGCAGTGAAGAGGACTAAATGACTCCAGACTGGAATTGATAAAATAAATGTTGGATAACTGTGTTTGGTCCTTCAATCTGATTTAGCTATTAGTTTGCCTGTGGTGCTAGAGGGAAAATGTCTAAGTTGACTTGACCTGGGCAGGAAGACGACATTTTTGCCTACAGATCATCTTTGGGGTTTTTTTGTTTTATTTTGGGGTTGGTTTTTTGTTTGTTTGTTTTGCTTGGGCGAGTTTATTTATTTATTTACTTTCTGCTGGCACATCCGAAAAAGTAGAAGAGAACAAACATTTTTGATATATTGCAAAGAAACCTCTTAGCATCGATACGAGTTGTTAGTTTAAGTGAAAGTGAAAGAAATTCTTGGTGAAAGGTTGTTTCATAATGAAATTGCTAGATTTGAAAAGTGTTTGATAAAGCACTTACTAACATCAGATGTGAAGGTAGAGTGCAGTAACACAGAGATGAATTTCTACATTTTAATATCAAGAAATAATACTAAGGAGAGTGCACCTGCGTAAAAATACATTACCTTAACAAATTGAAGACATGTTTGCTATCAGTAGTAATTATGTATTCGTGCTGAATCATATTCAACCCTTAGAATGAGGCAGTGAAAATGAATTTAATTTTCAAAGTCCATTGTGAATACCGATTCATTTGATTCAGACTGCAGATTATTTGGCAGATTATTCTAAGTAAGATAGCATTTCTTTTTTTCACATTCAATTTAGTTTATAATTGACACTAGCTTTCATTTTTAATAGCCATTTTAATGTTTCTTCATGGTACAGCCCTGCATTAATGAATTTAGAGCGTAACATCATTTCCAGTGCTATTAATTTCTTATTTTTCTAGCTTGTCCTTAGATGTACAGATGGAACATATGTTCCTTCAAGCAATCAGTCTGAAGGTTGGAAAGGCTGCTCAGATGGTAGCAATGAATTAGATTGTGGTAGGGCAATTATTTCTTGGTTGTGTTCTCCTGTAAACATTTTGTTCCAGGAATTATAGAGACTGGTTGAAATTATTTCTAAAATATTATGCTCTCTTTAAGAGCATAAGAAGGCTGTGGGTGAAGATCTGAAAGTCTGGAGAAGAGGCTGTGTAATGCACTTCTTTAAAGAGTGGGAGAACAAACCCGAAAAAACGAGAAGGGAATTTTACACCAATCTTTACAAGTTAAGCTTTCAAAAAAAATATTTAAGCTACAAGTAGACAAAGTAAACTATTTGTAAAGAGTGAAAAAGGTATTAAAAAACATCACGGAGCTGTTTATTTTGTTTTACTTCTCTGCTGTGAGAGAATAAATAGAGAAGTTTTACTTTGACACTTTCTTGTGTGACAAACTTTTCAGTAAGTAAAGAAAACACAGTGAGAAAAAAACCAAACCTCTTTCCAGAGAATGACTTCCTATGACTCATTACCAAAATGAAAGGATATTTTTATTGTCATTCTGCCAGTATCTGTTATGGAACTTCTCATAATTTTTGGAAGTGATCTAAATGATGGGTTAGAGAAGATGCTTATGAAACAGGAAAAGTGCCACACAATAGAAAGTGGAATGTATTTAAGAGGGGTGGATTTATAAATCATCCTTATAAGCTGGAGAAGGTATATGGAGAAAATTCATTAGAGACAAGATCTGAATTTATGTAATCAAATACACATGTGGCTTGCCTAAATTGCTTCTCTGCTGAAAAATGGCAGGGAGGTAATAGTGCCTCAAAAACTGACTTGAGAGTCACAAATTCATACAATTTTCTCTGTGTGTTTAGTGTTTGTTTGGTGTTTTATTCTTGGTTTTTTTTTGGTTGTTTTTTTTTTTGTTAAGTGTCAGGCTAGGATGTAAGACAGGCGTTTGGAAAGATCTTCCTAGACACCAGTGGCAAGGCTTCAGCTAGAGTACCGTATCCAAACGGGGCAGTGCAGACCAAAGACAGGGAACAGTGAAGAGATGCCAGAAAAAGTGATCAGAAAATAATCCAAGGGCAGAGAGCGCAGCACAAGTTAAGATAATGCAGCAAATCTCTCTGTCACCGGAGGCTATCAAAACCAAGCTAGATTAAGCTAGATGTCTGGCAGAGACTGCACAGTAATGTCAAGGTGACCTCTGGTAGGGAGTGCAGTACACGGCTGCTAGTCAGCTATTTGGATTATAAGACATTTACAGACCTTTCTTCTTCAGGTTGTAATCCAGCACGGTTGAGCTGTGGTGATGGGAACTGTAAGAATCAGTATAAGACTTGTAAAGATGATGACAGCTGTGGGGAGGACAGCGATGAAAACAACTGCTGTGAGTATATATTTTTAGCTGTTTCCCAAAAGACATTGGAAGGCAGAATCAGGAATGTGCTTATTTTAATGGATAAAGATAGTATTTCTGTATATTTTTTCATAGCACAAAGTACAAATTTCATACTAGTGAAAACAAAACATGAGAGTGTAACTAGTTCTTAGGAGAGCCTAAACAAGAAATTAATAAAGCAGAACCCGAGGTAACAGTGATTTTAATTAAATGACCTAACCATAGCTTACTGATAATTCTGTTAGAACAGCATTTTCTCCCCAACTGCTGCCTGATCAGTATGAAATAACATAAGGGAAAGAGACACAATAGCTTTGGGACTTGCCCTTTGCCACCTGCATGGTCTCTTTACTGTAGATCCACCATGGTTACAGACATCGGCTGGTACTACTAATATCTCCCTAGTGACTTGCTGCATTTTACCTTTATCATTTTTGCTTTGCTTTGACTTTTAGGTCCTTGAGGTATCCACGAGTATGTCCTTTTTTGTTGACAAAAAAATCCTTACCACTGTTTAGAGGTCACTATAAACAACTGATAACAAGAATGATTGTAATGGAAGCCTAGTGCTGAGATCTGTCAGGATTTCCACACAGTAAATTGTGATAGTCTTTAGCCAAAAATTTATTGGAAGGAGGTATAAAGCTCTTCCACGCTTGTCTCAACTTTCACTTAAAAACACAAAGGTTGATTTCCAGATGATATCTGCTGTGAAGATTTATAATTTGTAATGCCAGTAATACTGGTGAGGGTAAAATAACAGATCTGAGCAGTCTAGCTTGCTCAGTTTAGAGTTAAGTAAAATGGAACTGAGGATAGTTGCAGGCTCTTCTGTCTTTTTTCTCACGGACAGTGGAGACTGAAATTAATGTGATCATTAATCAGAGTGGAACGTTGTCGCATCCCTTCTGCATAGGGTTAACATCATTACAGACTATGACTTCAAGCAGACTGGAATGAGTAGCTTTGGACAACTTTCACCACTGAGTAGGCTGAACATGCAAGTTGTTTTAATAATTTGAAACTGTGGCTCCAAACATGTGACACTATCTTATCTCTCTCTTATTTCAGCCTACAAAAGTTGCTCCCCTTATGCATACAAATGTCTCAATGGAAAATGCTTGCTTAAACCAAATCCTGAGTGTGACGGGAAAAGAGACTGTGCAGATGGATCTGATGAAATGAACTGTGGTATGGTATCATGTATTTAGGAATTAGCTAATGACTTGGGAAACTGAATCAGGAGTTTGTGCTGTGGTCAAGCATTAATGTATTAAGAATTGATCAAATCAGATGTGAATTCAAAAAAATGAATCTTGTGGTAATATCTGTATGAAAATGTCTGTCATTTCACACTGTTTCCTTTTAAAACCCTGTCTATGATCACTTATTTCAAGCAATAACTTCCAGGATAAGCTGGCAGGTCTTAGTACTTGTTTGAGCTGAATGAAATACAGTTGAGGAGCTGTGTATATAAGGTGAGAAAAGATACGAGATTTTATTCAAGTGAACTTTTGGAAACAACCCAAGCTTAGAATTGTGCTTAAATGTCTTTCTGAGTTATTAACCTCTTTAAAAAGTTGTAAGGGAGGATGGGTGGTTTATTGCTCTTCTACCAATTCCATGAAAATGGGCAAGTAGCCTTATCTTTTTACCAATTGCATAGTAAGAAAATACTTTTTTTTTTTTTTCCAACAGCTTTGAGGCATATGGCTAAAAGTTAATGTATTAAGGACAGCAAAGTGAAATGACCTTGTGGGTTTTGTTACTATTTTATTCAATTATTTCTATTAGCCTGTGGAAGACACCAGCTTAAGAAAACCAGAATTGTTGGAGGTGAAGATGCAAGATCTGGAAAGTGGCCCTGGCAAGCAAGCTTACAGATGGGACCACATGGCCATGTATGTGGTGCAACTGTTATTTCCAATCGGTGGCTCATATCTGCTGCCCATTGCTTCCTGGATTCTGATTCCGTGAGGTATGAAGAAGTTATACTGTCATAGAATATTTGTAGTTTAATAACCTTACAGTGTTACTTTCAAAACTCTGCAGTAGCTAATCCCTGCCTAGATAAGTTGATTCAGGGTATAACTCTGTGACACAAACCCTCAATATTGTTTTCTGCTGGCTTCAAAAGTCCCAAGTATCTGCAGTAATTATTTTGCCTCCATTGCCAGTGAATCCTGCATGATAAAACATACTGTTTTGTTAAATTTAGTGTAAACACCATTTTTTAAGAAGGCATGGATTTTCTGAGTGGATGCTATGGTCTTTTCTCCCCAAAAATGGACTATTTATTGATAAGTGGAGTGTAAAACTCACCAATGTTCAGTTTGGGTAGTGTAAATTGAAAAGACATACCTCTTACATGTGGCAAAGAAGAAATAAAGTTTATTATTATTAAACTTTTGTGACTTCCAAAGCATGATGTAGTGCAAAGAATTGGTCTTATAGCTCCAGGAAATTATTACTTTCAAAATGGTAAGTAAAACCGTTACTTGATGTTTTAGAGACACAGACTATGGCCATAGTGCATCTCTTGTCCTAAGTGGTATTCTACTCCATTCACTTTAGTTTTGAAGAATCTCATCAAATACTGACAACTAGATAAAATAGAATGAACTGACACTGCATTACTTTCCCATGGGACATTCTAAAAACATTCTCTTTACAGATACTCCGTTCCTTCGGGATGGAGAGCATATATGGGCTTACATACTATTAATGAAAAGAGCAATCGTGTAGCTATGAGATCAATCAAAAGGATTATTGTCCACCCACAATATGACCATTCTGTCTCAGACTATGACATTGCACTGTTGGAAATGGAGACGCCTGTATTCTTCAGTGAGCTGGTACAGCCCATTTGTTTACCCAGCACTTCTAGAGTATTTGTTTATGGAACTGTCTGCTATGTAACTGGCTGGGGAGCCATAAGAGAAAATAGTATGTTCATTTCCTGGATATACTTCTTGCAAGTTTGGCTTAATTTTAAACTCTAACAATAAAATATTTATAGTCATAAGAGAAAATACCTGGGTTTATTTAATAGGTCTAAAAAAAAAATAGAAAATTTCCCCTTAGCTACAGTCTGTGAATTCTGAATATTTTCTGGGACGGCAGGTGATAAGTGCCAATATGTGTACTCAGGTATCACAGACCATTGACAAGGAAATTATTATTGATTTACAAAAATGTACCCCTTTTTATGCTCATGGCTCATTTTATCTGGTGAATTGGTCATAAGCAACCTTACAGGTAAAGAAAAAAGCGGCTTGCAACTATTGCAGAGGAAGAATGTTATCTCTATCACTGTGTTTGACAATATGGGGCCATGAACAGCAATAATTGCAAAAATATTGTGAAGTTTTTCTTGTTTTGTCTGTCTTAACCAAAGGCAACTGAATATAAGTCCCATGAAAAGCTCTGCCTGCACAGCTTGGAGTAGCGTGCTGCAGTGAGGAGGTAGAAAAAAAGCAGAAAGAGGTGGGGGGGGAGCCCATGGGATCTTGGCCCTGTCTCAGCATTATTACAGGAGCCAGCTTTGAAACCCAGGCTTAGATAGCTCCTCAACATTGCAGTGGTCCCCACAGTTGCACTGAGACACAATCCCTCATATCAGATCAGAAGCCATTTACTATGGTAATTCTATCTTTCTTAATATGCCTTTTTTAAAAAAGGTTTAAATCTAGATAATAACGTAATAGCTTAATGAATGTAATGGATTTACAATTGATGCCTTCTTACAACAACTTTTTAACTAAATGATGTAGGTAATATTAAACGGTCAATATAATGGCATGTGAAAAAACTGTATTTTTCTACCTTACCTGTTTCATTCCCAACCCACCCTCAAAGTTGAATGAGCAAACCAACCAAATCCCAGTAGTACTTTCTCTGATCATCCAGGTATTGAAATGGTTACTTTGACTGTTGGGTCAAAACATGACTGAGGATATTGAGTTCACAATGACACCTTATGCCAATACTATAGTACAGAATTAAGCTCTTAGCATCACTTGTGACTTACAGGCTTGATTTTTTAAAAATCTGTGCCTCCCCCCAAGCTAGGTCCTCAGCTCCCTTCCTAGAGTGAGAGGATGGGAAAGAATGTAGAAATTCATTTACTAGGATTTGGACAATGTTTGGAAAACAACCATAGTGTAAATAACAAAAAAAGCTTTTGGTGTAATTTGAAATGGCATTCAAAGTTAGTCACACTGTGTGGCGCCTTGTATTACACTGATAATTTGCATGGCTTTTTTATGACTTTCTGGCAGAACAAGCTCAAAAGGATAAAGACTAAGAAAATGGAAAGGTGGTTATAGAGACCAATATTCTAGGGAGCAGTGTAGACAGCAGTTTTCAAAAGCTGAGGGCAGGCAGCAATTGAAGAGAGGGGAATTATTCTATTGTTATTATCTTATTATTACTATCAGCTGGGTAGATTTTGAGTTTGGAGCAATTCTCTTTTGTTTTGACGAGTGGTATCTCTGTTAGAAATCTGTACCGCCATAACTTTTGCAACACCATTTGTTTTTTTTCCTAGGCCATCTTGCCAAAACATTGCAGGAAGCTCGAGTGAGAATAATTAACCAAAGTGTCTGCAACAAGCTGTATGATGATCTGATCACATCACGTATGCTGTGTGCTGGGAATCTTAATGGTGGTGTTGATGCATGCCAGGTAATCCGGAACTTGTAGAGAAAATGCAAAGGAATATTTGCTTTCATTGGAAAACTGTTCAGAGTTGATAGTGTCAGGAATTTTTTTAGTAATAGACTGAGATGACTTGAGTGTATGGCTAATTTAACATGGCAGTTAAAGGCTCTCCAAAATAAGGAAGGAAATTTGGCATAGATTATCTCTGAATCTCTTACGAAACATGGCTTTGCAAAGACAAGGGGTAAAATGTGTTGAAAAGAATTATTTTTCATCTTCAACGGTTAAGTTTAATATAAAAGAACAGAGGCATAATGATAAAGGGAATAAAGTAAGGGCCATATGTGATTTTTGCTATTCTTACTGATTTTTTTTCCTTTTTGGATGTCTGAGTGTGAGATTAATAAAATACTCTAATAGTATGATGAATAATATATTGTTGCCGTTACAAAGAAATACAAAAGGCAAGGCTAAGCTAGGTTTGGTAAATGCAATGCTGCCTTTTAGTTTCAAATGTGTATAATTACAAGTTTTGATTACATCAACATATCATAAATTATATAACCTAGTTTATTTGCACAATCAAACTGCTTTTTGGACGTACTTCATGTGTCTTCTCCGCAGTTATTAGACTAGTTGTGTATTTTATCAGTATTTAAACTTATGAAGAATATCCAATTTCAAAATTACAAATATGGTTATTATACTTCTTACTGTGTAAAGGGAGAGAAATGTGTTATGGATTTTAAACTATGGTAATTGATAGAATTTTGGTGTAATATATAAATTTTACTACTTTAATGTAATAGGATAAATTTTTGCAAGATCATAGCTTGTAATAGGTCAAAATTCTTTATACAGGACAGACTATTTAATATAGAGGCTGCCCTCTCTAAATTCTAATTCAAATAATTTTTTTTTTTTTTAACTTTATGTGCAGCTTGTGTATAACCTTAGACCTTGGAACTGTTTTGCAAAACATTGTTTAGAGGCTTGATGTTCCTCAAAAAAATGTGGTGCTTCAGAAATGCCCTTGAACATGATGGAGATTTTAACTGATTCAGCTATATACCATACTGGTCAATCTGGTTTCCAACATGATATGCTGTGTTTGAGTCCTATCATGGACTACCCATCTGGACCCTTAAGTTCTTAGTTTGAGGGAACAATCTTTGCCTTTTCTGTCTTTTCTGTCACTAGAATATTTCCTCTGCAGTGTTAGACAGGAATGATGTTGGCAGCTTAGGAATTCAGCAGCATCTGAAACCCTTTTACTACAATTCCAGGCTTGTGGGCATCCTGATCTGTTTCGTTTCTTCATGGACGCACAAGCTATGCATGTACTGCACAGGTCATGTGAAGCTTCCAAACACCTTTCATCTTTAGATGATGTGGTACTTACAGAGAGAAATAAAGTGTTTACTCTTTCAGACTTTATTTTCTTATTACACTAGGATGTCCTCTGGTGTTGGTTCCTCTTTTTAGGATCCTCCCTCTCTCCACTGGTATACGGCCCCTTTGGTCTTTCAGAAGTTGCTTTGGTCTTTCAGAAGTTGCTTTGGTCTTTCAGAAGAGGCCAGACTATATAGCCTCCTTTCTCAAGTCCCTTTGAGATCAGCCTCTTGGATTATCAAAATTGCCAGTATGACAGCAGCCTGAGAGAGAGGAAGAACTGTTCTGCCTTCTTATCACTAGATAATTTTGTTTGGTTGGATGATGAAAGCTTTCTATTGTTACTCTTTTCTTGGTACGTGGTTTTCTTCTGACCTCTCCCATGTTTTAGTTCCAACTGGGGGCAGCAAACAAACCCCATGGTCAGCTTGGAGGTTGCTGACTGCCTTGTATGCAGAAGGAACAGTTGCAGAGATGAGCTGCATTAATAACTGCTCAGAGTTCTGTGAGCTGGTCTGTTCACAGAAGGCATACAAGGTTAAAACAATGAAGGACGCAAAGCATTTGTAAGCCTAAATGTATTTTAATCCTGTGAACTGAACTAAATGGGAATTTTACTTTTCTAACTTGCTGCACAGACCTGAATGCTGCCTTTGAGAAGCCAGTTCTTATTTACACATTCTTTAGTCTTTGTCCCTTCCTCTCCCTCTATAAATGTATACACAGTTTTGATTATGAAACTGCTGCTGACACTTAATTGTGACTGGCTTGGTTTTTGGGTTTGTGTCTGTTTTGGTTTTTTGTCTTGTCTTTTTCTTTGGTTGGGGTGTGTAGTATCTTTCTGTTCCTATTTAGTACAAAGTATTCCACCTGTCAACAATTTATGGCCAAATAGCAGTGGAATCCCCATTTTCCATCCCTGTGTTCTCCTCTCCCCATTCAACCTGTGATTGGTTGCATTATGAATCCAGTCATGGGACATCAGCAATGAGTAACTTTTTGAACTACTTCTTGCCCTTGCTTTACACTGATTACTGTGCTATGTCTGCAAGTTAGAACAAACTGAATAAATATGTCATCTAGCTGGGTACATTCTATCCAGAAATAAGATTCTAATATTAAATTGTAATTTGAGAAAGAGAGGAGCAGGTATTTACTGTCCTTAAATAACCTAACTTTTGTGACAGTGTTCTCTATGTGTATGTGTGTGCATCCGCGTGCACTAATGGCTGAACTCCCTTCATTTTAGGGAGATTCCGGAGGTCCCTTGGCCTGCACAGGAAAGGGAAATAGGTGGTACCTTGCTGGCATTGTGAGCTGGGGTGAAGGATGTGCTCGGCGCAATCGTCCTGGTGTCTACACTAAGGTGATGGCATTTTATGACTGGATTCGTCAGAATACAAATTGATGTGCCAAGGAGAAAATGCAGATCATCTCCCTTATGAAATCTGCTTCCCACAGTGGTCTATCATGTCCATCTCTGATGACATAACATGAAAACGCCATTGACTGTTCTTTTGTGAAAGAATGCATTTTCTTGATGAAGAAACTATCACTTGTTATCCACCTAGCAGTAACTGTTCAGATTCAGAGATACTTCAGATTCCTTATGAATTCTTCTTCCTTATCCTGAGTAGCAGGAACAGCACTGCCTTAAAAACAAAATAAAATGGATTAGAACCTGCAGCAAAAATCCAGCTAAATCTCTCTTTTGCAAATTTTCTCCCCTCCTTCCCCCTCCGTTGCTAGCTACATATCTATATATGTTTCCACATACACATATCTGGATATTCATGGCCACATCCTGTATGTACTCAACTCATATATTATGTTAGTGGTGTTACAGGATTCTAAACATAAATAATTATGTTTCTTGAAAATACAATTACTGTAATCTGTATAGTGTACAAAGCTGAGATTAATTCATTCTCTAGTTATGCTGCCGTTACACAACTGTTCCTTTCTGGCCTGTAACTTTTGGTCTGTATCCTGTGTTTTCCTAAAAATATCAGATATATAGTTCACAAATGCTAGGATGCAAGAAATTTCCATTAAAGAACTGGAAGAGTATAGTTTAGATTCTTTGGGATGATGTTTAAATAAGAGGAAAGAAATACTTTTAATTAGTTAAAAAGAAGCTTTGGTATTTTCTTATATTGTTTTTACAATTTGAACATAGTTGTAGGGTCTCATTACAGGTGTATTCCCCCAGCTCTGGCTGTGGGATGCTTTGTGAATTTTAGTGTGCTCCTGGTAGGTTCACACTTCTTTTTCTGTTGTCCTTGGTTTGCAGCAAGAAGAGTTTCAGAGTTAGAATTTTGGTTTGTATCTCACCCTGGGCTGTGGCCACATGGCCATATGACATTGAAAGGTACATAAAAAGAAAAGGGATTTATGTGGTAGGATGCATCCTTGGACTCAAATAAAGTAGTAGAAGAAATTACAACCACACTCATTTAACCCTAGTAGTAAATTTAGCTTTAGTAATTATAATCTCCTGATGAGCTGATCAGTCCAAATCTAGCTGATTTAAGGTTTCCAAAGCTGTTTATGGGACTTAAGAATGCTGGCATTCAGTTTCATAAAAGATCTGTTTAGATAGTCTGTCTAGAGGGTCTTAAAATCGTGCTTAGTATTTGCAAGTGTGTAGCTTTCACCTTTAATGTATTAAAAAAAATAATGAAGCTGGCAGTTTGAATACTAGTCATTGCTGTCTACACAGCACACACACTCTACAATACATACATATGTGATCTTTGTTTAGTTGTAGACACACCTTTGCAGCATGTGGGGAAAACACAGGAATGAGCTAGCACTGTCATCTTCACCCAGTGAGATTCCTGCATCTAGCTCTGATAGTGCTTTTCCTTCCTTTCTTGGGCTAGTGTTGGGCATTCCCCCTCTCTGACGCTCGTGTAAAATTTACTACATAAGCTATACTCAAACCCTATATCTTAGGGAGGTTATTATCTTTAAAGAATAGTCATTCGTTAACATCTTCCTTTTTAATAAAGACACGCTAAAAATTAAAGTGGCTATGTTTTATTTGTTTTATTGTGCCTCTGAAACTGTAATCTCCAGGTGCAACTAGGACTGCATGTGTACCTTGGAATTTTTTGAAAAGCTGAGCCTAACTTGCCCATTTTACTAAAGCATATATTTAAGGCTACAAGCTTCTTTTCCTTATATTGAAACCAGAGATGTCTTCAATGCGGAAGAAAGCACTTTTCCTGTTATTCTGTTTTGGCTAAAAGCCTGGGCCAGAAAGTTCAGATCAGTCATTGACTTCCCATTTTATTTAAGAGTTTCTCAGCTCCACAGGTCAGAAGAGTCAGTTGCTTCACATGCAAGAAATGCACCGAGTGTGGAGATGTATCAACCAGGCTAAAGAAACTCAATAATTTGTTAGGAGCTCCTTCTTCAGACATAAATAAAAGGACTTTGCCCTTTTTCCAGGGTGAGGTCCGTAATCATTAACTCATTTGGCTTAGAAAAAATGGTTTGGTTTCAGGCAATTCAGTAGGAAGGTAAGGTCTCTTGCTGTGAGTGAAAATGAATAAATGAAATAAATCTCCAGCAGGAGGGCGAAGAACCCTCAGTAAAAGATTTTTTTAGTGAAGATGTCCCAGGTAAAATCTTGTGGATCCAGACACATGTTTTGTTCTTGATGACTGCTCAGCTTCGTACTCATTCCTCTGGATTCTAAGGATTCTCCAGAACCAAAAGGTGGGGTATGCAATTTGTATTTCTTTTTATTCATTGAATGAAAATAAGCCATGTACTCGGCTTGATGGAGTGCCTTTGTATGGAAGTCTGTGACATGACGTCAGGAACCTGAATCTCTGGGAATGTTCCAGGCATCAATACCCAGATGAGTTGCATAATGAGAAAATCTGGGGAGAGGAAAAGCATCCTCAGCATTTGGCAAGAAAAGGAGCAGTGCTGTGAGTGGATGCTTGGCCAGCGAGGGAGGGAACTCAAGAAAGAGGGTATGTTTTCCTCTTAATCCACTGTTCTCTCTGTGCTGGGACAAGAGAATGAGCAAGAGTGCAGTTGCTGGCTGCCTGCCTGCCCAACCCTTTTGATCCAGAAGGGAGAGACGTGCTCTGTGGGGAGGAAGGACAACCATGACGATGGAGTCAAAGCAGGAGAAATGAGAGGAGGTAGGATGAAAGACACTGGAGAGGTGGGGGTAGGAATCAGTCTCTAGCTGCAATAAGTTGTCATGAGTGACTCTAAGAAGCACGGGAGAGTTCATGTGGGAAGATAGTGCCAACCAGATCTCAACTCCCACTATGATTTCTTTCATAAAAGCATTCCCCGTAGAGCAAAGGCTGAAATTGAAGCCATCTTCCTCTTCTCTTTAGATTTGTCCTTTTGGTTTTTTTTTTACATGGAAGCAGCTTCTCAGGTTTAGGTTAGACAGTATGTGAATAGACATAAACGGTTCTTTAACACCAGACATGATTTTAGACTGCATAGCAGCTAGAGAGAGGACAATTCAAGGCAAAAAATCAGCAGTGTTCATTTATTAAGTTCCCTCCTATGTGTTCCTTGACTCAGTTTGTGCTGTTCAGAACCACATCTGTTTAGCTGCACAGATAGCTGCAATAATATTTTACTGTTTCAGCCAACAGCGGCAGTGAAAGCAGTCCGGTTCCTTTCAAAATTGCCTCAGCAAATGACAACGTTGCTGAAGGTTTAGTCACCTGCTTGTCAAGGGCTGGTGCAGTAAGGCAGACAAACTGGAAAACCGAGTATTGCACAGCTGAGGGCTGTAGTTCTACTAGGCAAATCGATACTTCCTCCGCCTCCCTTTTCTCTGGAGCCAGCACAGACGACGACGTTATTCGTCCTTCCAAGGAATTCCCCTTATTTATCAGTGTTTTGAGATCACTCCTGTGAAAACTATCCCAACTCTCCCTGTTGCCATCTCCACCCTCATAGCAGAACTACTACTGACCATAACTGCGGCTGAAACCAGAAGGAAATGAGTTGCCTCCGTGCTTTCTTCAGAGTCAGAGGTCCTCGCGCAGGCACAGCAGCTATGAAAAGGCAAAGCGCTGCTCAGGAGCATGAGATTATTGAATTACGAGAAGATAATGTGGAGGAAAGTGAGGCGGATCATGGAAAGCCTCTAAATGCTCAGACAAGAAAGGTAGGAATTTTACTGGCTCGTGTGATGCTTGCTGTTGGGGAAAATGTTAAACAGCAAGTGAAGTGGTACTTTGCAGGATCTTGTAGAAGTGTTTTAATTTGTTGGGGAAAAGTTAGCCACTTGAAAGTGAAGGCTGAAAACCTGCTAAACATATTTCTTTTCCCCTTCTCAATGAAATACTCTAATATCAGAGTGGGATTTTAAGCTTTTTTTAATTTTATTTTATTCTTTGTGCTTGGCTGTCTGTGAAGTTTAATTTAGGCAATGAAGTTGTAATTGGTACTCTGAGTTTTGCTTTCTCTTTTCGTGTGCTCTCAGTGGGATTGGGCTCAAAACCAGAAAGGAGAAAAGTTAAAATCCATAATAAAGGCAGGCTTTTTTTTTTTTCAGAACAAATTAATCAGAAAACAGCACTGCCAAAACAAGAATAGAACTCCTGCAACAGACCATCTCTCTTCTTATCTCTGAGTAATTTTCAATTGCTAACAATTATGAATTTGTACAAATAGAGTGCCCCAAAACCTCAGTTAAGACCAGCATGAGAGTCCTGAGGGAGGTGGCCCCCAGCGTTTAGCTTAAAGCTATAGAACAGACTAACCCCGGCAGAGGAGCTGTATAGACTCACAGGTGATTGTTGTACAATGATACTTCATTACTTACTCAAGAGCAGAGGGAATATCTGTGGCAGGGTGAAGATGTTTCCCCTTTTCCTGTAAGAATGGCTGAGCCATCCTGAGAGCTCGGGGGTGTTAGTCACGTCACCCCTCCCTTCCCGCTCCTGGCTGAGCAACAGTGACTGCTTCCTTGTGTGAGCCCCGCTGGTCAGCTCTGTGGGCTGATTCACGCCACTGGTTAGGCAACAAAAAACCCATTTACTCTACTGTATTGAGGGGCAGCTACCTCTTCTCTGGTCTGGTAGGACTAAACAGCTTGCTACAGGGTCAGAGAAACTCTGGGGAGGTGCAAAGAGGAACAGGAGAAGGTGGAGGAGAGGCAGGGGCGAGCAAGATCTGCTTGGCTGTCTTGAGAAACTTTACCCTTAAGTTTCAGTGTAGCCTTCCCCTTCCCAGAATGGAGTTTTCCTTTGGGTTCTGTTTCTGCTGGTTCTGGCAACTGGTTTCCTATCCCATAAGGACTGCTGGAAAATTATCATGCTCTGCTTCCTGCTCAGGTAGGAGGTTGATCGGAAGAGCTGCCCTGCCTACAGGGGAGAGGTTTCTCTTCTGCTGCTCCCTCCTGGCAGTCTTGTGATGTATATGGGCAATGTCCAGAGGGTGTTGGCCCAGCTGGTAGGGGATAGTTAGAGAGCTGAATGTTTGCCTGAGTTCAAGCCAGTTTGCTATGCGTGATTAAGAATTACACTTTTGTGATGGTCTAAATATGTGGCTCTATCGAAACTTGGGCTTGGTAACTGTCTGTCTCAACTGATACTACTGTGTCTGATTTCATAGTTGTACTCTAGGCAGTAGCTACTGGACAATTTTCTTTTTTTCAGATATAAAATGAAATGCTGGTGTCAAGCATTAAGCTGAAGCTTTGTTCTCATAATACATTTTAAGAATCAAATACAAAATATATGTGTAAATGTGATCACACCTGAAAGCATATTGTAAGCAAAACCATACTCAGCCTTTGCCCTTCTTTCTCCACTAAAGTGAAGTTCCACATGCAGGGGTGTCTGCAGAGAGTTCCTTCCCTTTCTCTGCCTTGACTCCTGGAGAAATGACTCCTGTAAGGTCTTTCTGTGGGTATGTGTTTTCTCTCTCTGTTCATCTGCCACCCCCAAAGAGGCTTCGAGCCAGCTGCTGGATGTCAGTTGAACTCAGTGAAAGGCTTTCTATTATGCTGGTTTCTTAGAAAGTTCAAAAGGTAAAGGAAGGTAACCTGGGTTAGTGCCTCCAGCAAGTAGCTGGTTCCTGCCAGCCTGCACGTGTGTGGCCCAGACAACATACAGCATGTGCTTCTCTTTGCCTGTACTGATGTCAAAAAGGATGAGGAGTTTACTGATGGGTTTATGGTGGATGATGATGAATTAAAAAGGCAGAATTAATAAGGTTTACTTATGAATTCGTGCCCTTCCTTCAGCCTTCTGGTTGTGGATTAAGGCAGTTGAAGTTTTCTTGTTTTGCTATGGCATATTTTTTTTTTAAGTACTACTAGGGTAACTAATTAAAAGACTAAATTTTACCATGGTCTTAAATCTTACTAAAAATTAAGTGAAAGGCCAGTATTGTCCTTTTTTTCCTGTATGAACATACATGCACAATTGCTTTGATGAGAATTTCCTTGTGCTCGCCTAGAACAGATGAGATTTGGAATAAGCTTTCTGTTAAAAATACTCAATAGCCTTCAGGTTTCCAATCTTCTGAAGAAAAAGGGAGTTGTCTGTAAAATCCTCAATTTTTTTTAATGTGTTCTTTAATGTAATAATATCTCATGAAGAATAGTCTATTTGCTTTGGGTGTTGGCATCTAGGAACTATGCAGACTGATACCAGCAACATCGCAGAGGTGAACGATTCTGGAAATTCCTCCACAGACACCTTTTTGATTGGCAGGGGTGGCAAACATTAAAAGGACAGCTTGCAGAAATACAAATCTAATTGATGTAGTTCAAAAAAAAAAAAAAGAAGCCATGAAAGCACCTTTGTAGCACCTCAGCTTAATGGGCAATTCAGGAATTGGAAATTCTGAATAAATGGGAAACAATATGACTGTCACGTAATTCCCTGCCTGTGAATGTTCCTTGCCTTCTGCAGGTCTATGCTCCCACCCGCATCAGTGCTTAATGTGGGAACCCTTGGTGTAGGGTGGGTACACCTTACCAATGAGACTCTCCCATCTATGTGGAGTTTTCTGTATTTAAATGTTACAGTAGAGACCCGCTTAAATATTTTTTCCCACCGTATTTCATTAATCAACATTCCTCTTCCTTCTGTTACTAGGAGATAGATCCCTGGGAATCATGCTGCAGAGTAGTTTTCTGGAAGTGTAAACTATGGATGGTTATAATCACAATTTTTCTAGTAGTCTTCCTGGTCATTCTCATCAGCCTAATTCTTTATTCTAGTAAGTATCTCACTCTTGGTTTGTCCTCTAATAAAAACGTACAGTATGTACAATCTAATATAACACAAATAGAACAGTAGCATCCTTTCAACTCCTGTAAATTGCCGAAGGGACTGGGATGCTGACTGCAGAGGGTGGTGTGTTGAGTAGTGGGTGTGTAGTTTTTGTTTAGTAGGCAACAAGCAGCTTGTATCCTGATCAGACGGCGATTCCAGCTTGTAGCTAAGTGAGAAAAGAGTCGGGGATGAGGATGGATGTGATGCTTGTAACATTGCACCAAGTGCAATGGATCGCTTATGTCCTCTCAGGTGGTGGCCGTGCCTGTCGGGCTCCCCAGAGAGCTGATTTTCCCTAAGGGGGGTGGGTGATTGATCTCAGTGTGCTGTCACTTTTCTTCAGGTGACTTGCACTTTCTTTCTGTTACTCCCCGATAGTCATTACCTAGGAAATTTGTGAGAAAGCCACCCTCAGAAGAAAGCTGAGGGGTTTTTTCAAGACTTCTGCTAACTGGGAATTTCTCCTTCCTTTTCTATATCCTTTTGAATATTAGATGTTTACACAGACGAGGATGACTACTGGGATCCTGATGCACTACTAAATAGTGGAAATTACCGCAATTTTTCAGGAACATTGGAATTAATGTGCGGTCTCCCACATCTTTCCTCTGAAAACATTACTAAGAGGGTATGTGTTGATGTGGTTCTCAGCAAAGCTGATTCTGCTTGTAACATAGATTCAGTGTTCTCCTTTTTAAGGAGGCTGTTTCTCTGTGTAGCAACTCAGTCATTTGCAAGTCCAAAAAAATTCTGAGTTGTACTTTTTCTAGTATAACGTTAAGTCCTGATCTAGGAAAAGGAATTGTCTGCTTTTAAGCACACAGAAGCTGTTTACATTGATTAAAATAAAAAACACTCTGATGTTTTTTTTCTTTCCTAAATGTCAGTAATGGTTGGGATGTAGTCTTACCTTTTTATAGAATCACTGAATAATTTAGATTAGAAGGGGGCTGTGAAGTCATCAAAGCCGGATAACTGCTAAAAATCCTGTATGTTGTATTCTTCTTTAAGTACCCAATGACAGTGTGGGTTTATAGCTGCTGTTTCCATTGAGCCATCATGGCTCTGACTTACGGCTGAAATAAGCTCGGCAGGCACAAAGTGCTCTGATTTTGACTTAATGTGGAAAGGGAATGTCAATACAGGGACCCTTCCCTCTATCAAGCAAGAGTAGAAGGGGGTTTTGATACAAATAAAACCCCAAGTCAAACAGCATAAATTGCACATGGCAACATGAGCACGTACTTTTAGTTCACCCCCGAATGCCTCCATTGTGTTAAGGTAATATGGTAATAAGATAATATAGTAATCAGTCAAACTCACAGATTAACTTGTCTGTCAAGCTTAAAAGGATTGTGTACCTCTTCCAGGGCAGATATTTGCTGATATTTGACCTTTAGCACCTGTGTTTATGCCCCTTAAAACACCTTGTAAGAATGACTTGCTGTACTTTCTTTTATGGGGAAAAGAGAGAGTGAATGGAAGAAAATTTTTTTCTTCTTTTTTTTTTTCTCTCCAAGTTAACAGACGTCTACAGTTCATCTCCAGCTCTAGGACGTTATTTTAGGTCAGCTCAGGTGGTTTATTTCAGGTAAGCAATTTCTGTCACCAAAATTATCTGAAATTTCCAAGCTTTTGATGAGAAATACATGTGCCTATGTAAACATACGCAACATTTAAATCTGTGAAAAATAGGGTGTTTGAGGGAGTTACAAAAATAGTTGTGAAAACTGGTTGAAGTATCCCCTCATGTAAATGGCAAATGCTGCTAATTATATATGACAGAAACATTTTGCTGCTGTTAAGTATCACCTCTGCTGGTTTTGGTTCCAAATGCAGCCCTTAATAAACATATTCAAGGATATTTATTAAAAGGAAAATGAACTTCTGGAACCGCTTGAGATTGACATGGCTTAAATAGCTTTAGATAAATAGAACATGGTTCATGGGGAGGAGAAAACTGTTCTGTTTCCAAAAGAGATATAAAGCAACAGGGACAGACAAGTCATGACAGCCAAAAGAGCAACATTGCATTGCTGGTTTGCTTGGATCGTTTTTTCCCCCTCACTTTACTTTGGACAACATGAACAAAGCTCAAAGCAGCAGCGTGTTAGAGAGACTGGTGGAGCAGGAGTCAGAGGCAGAGCAGGTGGTAGAGTTGGAGGGTAGGCTAGCCTGGGTGGGAGAAGCTTACACATGAAGGAGAAGCTCAGCCACCAGAGACTGATGGGGACAGAGGAGTAGCAGAGGTGAGAAGAAGAAGAAAATCATCCAGACGTGCCTTGAAGAGGCAACAGAAAGATTCAAGCTGGAACAGAGGGAAGATCTTACTTTCGGCGGAAACTGGGACTGGAGGGAGGCGAGGGAGTTCACTGTGTTTGAAACGGTAAAGTTTTAATACATGGAAATACCACACATTTACAACAGGAGGGAGGCTGAGCAACAGAGGGAAAAGTGGGGCTGGAAAGATCACCTGCAACATGGTCCTGCCACAGAGAGATAGCAGAGGCAAAGGAAGGGCGGTCAGAGGGCTTCCTCAAGGACTTCTGAAAAAGCACTGTTACAAAGGGGATTAGAAAGTCAGGAGAAAATCACGAGAAGTAGAATTTTCAAAAGCCCAAGGTCCTTGAAAGAGCAAGGACAGAGGAAGAACCACCTGGGCTGGTGCAAGGGGCAGTTGTGAGGGCACTCTGGGGGATGTGCTGCCCTGTATTGGGCATGCTGGCTCTGTTCCACGAGTGAGCCTTACGGGTAAAAATTACAATTTACACACCAAATACAAAGCTGCAGTTCTGCATACTTACTGACTAGCTGATTTGTCTCTCTTTTTCTCTCTCTCTCTGCCTCTTTTTCTCTTTCCCCATCCAATTTCTTTTTTGATGTCCTAAACCCTGTGTCTACAAAATGTAAACATCAAGTTGTAGGTAGGGGACTTGGTAGACCACAAGCAATGAAATCTTGGGAGATGGACTCCAGTTTGGTGGTTTGCATAATCCACTGCAGAGCTGGGGTAGGAGCACAGCTCGGTTGTGCCGGGTGCTGCTAAGCAGGAGAGCGAATCTTTCTGCAGGTTCTCAGCTAACCTGTGCATGAGATATTGCAACACCTCCGCTCTTATCGGTACGTACTTGTTAGGCACAAGTGCTGAAAACCTCACCCCATTACAACGTGTGTCCACTTGCCCTTTACACATTTGAAAACATGTCTCAGTTTGGCTTCACGTATGTGCCCGGTTTCTGTTAATGTCAAGAGCTGGTCTGAGAAGCGGGGGCGAAGGAGGAAACTGGAATCTTTGATGGCAGTTTTCCTTTATAATGCTTTTTTTAGAACAAGCTTAAAAAAAATCCACACAAACATTAGTATGAAGTGAGATTTCTCAAGAAAGAAAAAATCCAGTCATGACTTGAAGAGATTCATACTTGACTTTTTTTTTTATTTGTTTTTCAGTAATGAAAGCTCCACTGTATTTTATCAGCTAGAGTTTTCTGTACCACCATTGACAGAGGGGTTTATGGAAAACACAATGAACCCAGATTTTATAAGGAACGTTCTACGTCAAAATATTTATGATGAAGATGATGCTTTTGATCCAGAGATATCTGAATGTGACAGGTTAAAGCTTGACCCAACTTCTCTCACGTTAACATGTAAGTGCTGTCCATTAAGAGGAACTGTTTCTTTACAAAGATCTGAAGTATTTACTTGAAAGAAGAGAATTCTTTCTGGAAAGATGTTGAGATTTCCTAGGAAATACAATTTTCTTAACATTTTTGTGCAAAATATAAAACACTCAGTTTTCAGGAAAGTCTTTCTATGATTAGCTTATTACCTAGGATTCACTGTTTAGTCCTCTGATTGGAAATGGAGTAGGGATGAGACTGGTTAGCTACAGACTCCAACCAAACTTTTCAGCTCTCCTCTTGCATTTTATGCATACAAAGAAAATCTCCTCATATGTGTGTGTACCATAATGGGGAGACAAATAACTAAAATTGTTTCTCCTCATTATATATTTGTATTTGAATGCTTACTAAGAAAGTTTCAATCCAAGTGAAACAGGCTAAGTATTTTGGAAGTCAATTTCTGATTTTTTTCACAGTCAAGGATGAAAAAGCCTCCTGATTTTTGCCTTTTCAGATTTTTTTGGGGAAAATTTATTATGCACAGAGATACCTTTTAAAGGAACCTAATATTCATTCTTCCAGGTTTTCTAGGGAGTGATTCCAATTACTACCAGTGACAAGGTAGTAATTCCAATGCGTTTAGGTTGTCTTGCCTGAAATGTCAATATAAAAGTCCTATGAGCTTTGAAATTTTATGGAAAACGTTGCATGGAGCTGCTTCCCCCCACTTCCCACTGACTGAGCCACACCTATGTGCTTTCAGAATAATTCTAGGCTAACACACCAACATCAGTGCATATAAGATTTGTGCTTACCTCATATTGCTTTTTCTTGGTACTCTTGGTACTCAAGAGAGCAACAAGTCATGAGTTCTAATTCTCAGTATCATTTTGCTCCTTATATATAGACAGGATTCATAGAAAACACATTACAAAAGGGACAGGTAAGAATATGCTGAAATACCTAACTAAAGTTTCATTTGGATGTTAATAATGTACTGTTTTAACTTTCAGAGTAACGATGGAAAGACAACTCCTCTTCCTCACCATCTAGAGAGAATGGCTTCTCCTATCTGTTAGTAATCCCAGGGTAGGGAGCTATTCATTCGGCAGAAACAATTCTAAAGACATTGTCCTGTAAATACTATCTGTGATTCAATATCGTAAATGAGAAATGTGGTATATTTATAACAGTATTGTACTCGTAAACATCACTACCTCCTTCTTTACTGTTGTCCTGATATATCAATAACACATTTCACTCTTGTGAAAATTGTGTATCTTGCCTGATGCACCTCTGTTTTGTCTTGCCTTACGATTAAAACTGTTTTTCCCGCATGAGCTTTAAAGCAGTCTTGCACATGGTTCCTTTCTTCTGCTCCTGGATTATCCAAAATTATCTGCACAGATTCATCCTTGATGCTCACTTCCACCCATGCTCAGGTTTGTTACTTTCCTCCTGCCATCTTCATGTGCCTTGTTTCCCTGTTGTTCTTTCCTCACAAAACAGCCTGAAAACTTAAATATACTTCCTATTTTCTTTAATTACATGCAAGACCTTTG
>JAOXJK010000001.1:95410745-95422390 GCA_025774025.1 Xenus cinereus
ACTTCCTATTGTCTTTAATTACATGCAAGACCTTTGCTTCTTAACCATCATTCCTTTGCTCATCCTACAGTCTTCCTTGATATCTACTCTATTTTTCTATTCTGTAATGTGAAATAGAAATGAAGAAGGAAGAAACATGTCTTGTTCATTAATGCACCTGAATGCAACAGGAATCTTGAAAGGGCCACATTAGCTGTGTGCTTTAGTAATTAGCCACTAGTACTTGTAAAAAGACAGTTATTTGATGTGTATTTGTAAATTCAAAGGGAAACTAGTCTATACCCTAATTACACTCCCTGCCCCTGCAGTGGGGATAAAAACGAACAGGTGCAAGATATTTGCCTTAATAAGGCAGCAAATAGTTCTTGTTGACAAGAGATTAGATGAGGTGACCAGTGCCAAAAGAAAAGTCCAGAAGCAGGCCGTATAGTCCAGTGTGGCACGAGAGTTATAGCAAGTAATTGATTGTAACATGAAAATTAAAATTAAGCATTAATTTTACACAGAATGTGATAGATTCACTACCATGTTAGTGAAGTATAGCTTTTTGTTATTTGTTTATAGCCAGTATAACTGTTAGTACTGTTGGATAGACAAATGTATTTTATGAAACCTTTTGTATTGTGAGAAATATCTTCTGGGAAATTGTTTCTCTTTTTGTAATATTACTAGTTTATTTAAGGAGCAATATGACAATTTTGCTATGCATTAAAATATTTATTTTTACTCTTAAAGTGTTTGTTTTCATTCTTCAGCAGCTCCAGTCTTTCAGTTTGAGTTGCAAAATAACCATTGGAATTCTAAGTGCTGAGATCTGTATGAAACGTCTGACACAGCTGTACACTCAAACCCATATTTGTTGTGGCGTGAGTTTTAACTGCACTTGGGAAACAGCCTGGACCAAATTAGTAGGTCACATGGCTCTCATATTTGTGGCTAATTGTGACTCCCTCTTGATTTATAATATGTAGCATCGGCTGTAAGAACCATAATTTCTTTTGGTGCAATATTATGTGCAGGATACAACTAGAAGAGACATTTCTTCTGAATATCTCTTGCATTGGGGAAGGACAAAATTGATGGTTTGTGTGGTTTGTCCCAAAAGCAGCAGGCTATGAAAATACCAGCAACAAAGAAATGGTTTGCCTTCGAGGTGCTGCTTGACCTTATTGCTTTAAGACAACTGAATCTGTCCTTGAACACTTCTTTATCTTGATTCTGGTTCTAAGAATTGAAAAATAATATAATGATTATGCTTCTTTATGGTGATACCTCTATGTCCATTAGGAGCTGACAGAAAAAACAAAGGTGCCAATAATTCGGTTTTTTCCAGCCATTCTCCTCTGCCCCTGTACCTTTACCCCGTCAATTCACAAGAAAGAAGAAGGTGGATTTGTAGCAAGATGTCGTGATATTCAGAAATGTCTGACTTTACAGTCCACATCCAGTCATGCTTTGAACTCTAATTGAAGGAAAAGTAAAAAAAACAACCAACCAAACAACAAACAAACAACAAACAAACACAGAAAGTGGTACCTGGTTTTATCTCTTTGAGGTAAATTGATAATGTAAAAAAAAATAAGCAGATGACTTCATTATGACCTCTTCCACTGGGACAAAGTAGTGTGAAAACACATTATTTCATCAAGTGAGATATGTTGTGACTGCTTAATGTTAATTTTTATAGGAGGAGTGTGGGTAATACAAAGATGACTGAGGCAACTGAGCCACATTTAAAAAGGAAGAGAAAAGATAGTTGTAGTAATTCAGCTTGTGGGTTCTGCAACCAGCCCTTGAGACTCCCGTGGCAGGCAGCCGTCCGTGCAGCCACAGCAGCCCGTACAAATTCTGGGCAGGTTGAGCTGCCTGTCCCCCAGCCCTACCGGCCTGTCTGTCCTCTGCTGCGTGCAACCAGTCACCCGTGGGACCACCCCCGGCACCCAGACTGCAGGCAGGATGCACAGAGGCACCAGGCTGTAAAGGCAGGGCTACAGCCAGCCATCACACGCAAAGGAAGATTTAAAACCGGGAAAACCGTTCAACCTTTTCTTCCAAATTGTTTTATTACAAAAACGGAGGGAGCGAAAAAAAAAAACAACCCCAAACCAACAAACAAACATGCTTAAGCAAGAGCACAGGCACGTAATCTCTCTAAGAGCCCTGGTGAACAGTTGAATAGCAGGTTGCAGTCTTCTGCGGGCGTCCACAAATGCTGCTTGCGGAGGGGCGATGGGCTATGGAGAGGTTGTGTTCTGTCATTGCAGAGAGCCAACTTCTGAGACTCCAGCAGAAACTTCTACCGAGAGGTGTGCACCATCGGGGTCTTCAAAGGTTTTATAGTCTTCTAAGGGGCAGCGATTTGAAGTGGCTGGAACTTTGGCTTTGCGTGAAGTTTGTTGCCGTTTTTAAATTTAACTCCAAATTTGTTAAGACTTCATTCTTAAGACTATTACATTAAAAGGGCTTGGGGGGCAATTTGAGAAATTAGTTATTTATCTAAATTGTATCTTGTATCATGGTATATATAATGGTATATATCAAACAGGCCAGAGAAACTTTAGAAAAGAGTAAGTGCACCTAGCACAGGGTCTATGCCTTTCATTTTAAACACAAGCCTGACCCTTCCTCCCCCCCAAAAGAAAACAAACAAAACCAACATAAGGGAGATTATTGTTGCATTTTAGGGAGGTTTCAATCAGTAGTCTACAAGACTCCTCTTTAAAAAAAAAATACTATAAAAGTCCAGAAAAATATGCAGCCTCAGTTGCTTCTAGTAATGAAGCACCTAATTTTCTATGGAGAAACGTTGTCTTACGATGGCAGTTGTTACTGGTGCCTCATGCTTTAATCGTCAAGTCCTGTACCCTGTCTCTTTCTCTGATCACCTTTTCATGGACAGATTTGTCGAATTGGAAATGACCAGCAGATGTGTCCTAATGAGTAAGCTTGGTAATGAGAGAGAGATGTTGGTTTGAAGACATGACAGCAGAGGTAGGGTGTTTTGCAAAGCTGCACACTGCTGGCTTAAACATTCGGGTGAAAGAGTGATTTGGGAGGAGAAAGTGTCCCTGTCTAAGTTATCATGACATAATCATATTCACTGTGCTCCTCAGTCCTGATGGTATTTTCCTTCCTCTTGGGCACATTGACAAGTGCATATGCTGTCTGATTATCAGTGTTAATCACAGAGGCTTCATGTTTCACATCGTGGCTGACAGTTGAGTACCACAGTTCGCTGGAATTCATAGAATCCTTTTTGGCAAAATGTTCCTGAGGTGGGGTGGGGAGAAAGAGAAAGAAGCTTCACCATGGCTATGCCCTGAAGAAGTTTGCAATGTAATTAAATCTGGTATAGACTGTGTGCTCACTTGTGCAGTGGTGCTGACCTATACATATAGTACCAAGAGTGGGTTTTAAATCTGCAGTCATTTTCCTACTCTACAGGCTGTGGCTGGAAACCAGGAGCACCAAACGATGCATGCAGGCCTGGTGTGGATGGAGAATGAGGGTCTGACTCTTCTTCTGAGGTTGGCATTGCTCTCTGGTAGGTTACATGATAAAAAGCTCATCACCACACCCATATTTGAGGGAATGCAGCTGCACAAGGGCAGGGAGGGAGCTCGAATCATCCCCTGCCCTGCTTCCCCCCAGGACTGACCTAGGAGAGCTGTAATCCCGGTGAGCCCGGGGTGACATCCACCCAAGAAGTGAGTGGGAGCAGATGAGGGTGGAGAGGGAGTTGCTAAAGGTGTGGGACATATTAAGGCATGTGAGGGGTGAGCGTTTGGGGATTGCACAAGACTTAATATGGGATGTTTAGGGGAGGATCTAAAGAAAGGGGTGAGGGTGACTTGCAGAGTAAAAAGCTTAGGAAAATAGAAGGATAAAGGGAGGGCCAGGGGAGTCATCAGCTGCCAGAGAGACTGTAGGGGGTGGGAGTTAACTGAGACCCCGACTGTGTGTGTGCAGGAGATGCACTGTCCTGGAAGGGGCCCTGGCCTCATGGGAGATGCAGCGATGGCTCACCCTCTACCTGGCAGCCCTTGTCTGATGCTGTCCTTGAAAACAGAGGGAGGAGAAGGACGAACTATTAATGAAGGAGGAGGTAAGATTGTGTGGGTAAATGCCTTCCCAACTCTGTTTAGACTTGTCCCTCCTTTTGCCTCTTGAAGGTGTTTGCTAATGGGTTGTGGGTGGTTGTGTACCTAAATAGCTAGCAGGATGAGTCATTAAATCGAGAGAGATGATGTGAACTGATTAAGTACTTGGAGCCAGAAGTTAAAAATTTCTTTGTCCTAATGCTCTTGATTTGCGCCCTCTAGGTAAAAAGGCCAGTGACTAATTACGGGCTTTATAGTAGCATACTCTGTCTGCAGTAGTACCAGTATTTTAAGTGCATGTTGCTGAATCCATGCTCACATTTGTAGATACCTTTCAGTGGAAGTTCTCTGCTCCATGGGTTAATAAACCCTAAGGGTTTACTTTTATTTTTCAAATGTATAAATGAGAAATCATTGTTAGAACAAATTTTCTCCAGAACTTGTCTTGGATTTTCCCAGCTTATATAAATCATTTTGTCTATTTCAATTCTGCCTGGTGTGAAAGATCTCCTGACCTTGAGAGCACGTCACTGAAAATAATTCCTGAGTTTTGAGTTGAGGCTTTGTAAAATTTTGAGATTTAGAAATTCCAGAATTTTTAACAAGTAGAGAAATCAGAGTGGACTTGCTTAAGAAAAGGAATTCCCTACTTATCTGCAGAGGCATGTCCCTCTCCTTCACTAGTCACTGTTGCAAAGAACTGGGAGGGGAGCAGCGTTTCTCGTAATGTCCCTGTGAAATGAGACCAGTTCTGTTCTTTATTTTCATGAGTGACTGGCTCCAAAGCCACTGAGTGTAGTCTGGACTGCCTCTTGTCCCTTCCAACTTATAGGTCTATCCAAGTCTTACTAACACCCGCGTTTTCCAGAACTCTTCCAGTCTACAGGTTTTGAAAGGCTGTTATCATCAACCTTCTCGTATCAGTGGGGAGACTGAAGCACAGAGGTGGTGTGATTTGTCCCACAGGCTGATGGTGCAGGAGGAGCGAGTCTGAAGACTCTTGAGATTTAGTTTGATCCTTTCATTACTCACAGGACAAGCTTGATACTTGGAAGGGATGGCTCTCCTATTGCACAAACAACTGGCCCAGGACTGTCTTCAAACCACGCTCTGGGGCTTTTACTTGGGACACCAAAAACTTCCAAAACCAGACAGCTTCTTGGCAGGTTCCCCATTACAGTTCCACCCCCTCCACTTCTCTTCCCCCACAGTCCACCCCACACTCACATGTACAAACGATGAGCTCATTTAATCACACCTTCTTCTGTCATCTTGCCTACTCTTTTCAGAATTTTCTGCTAAACACCCACATATCTGCCGGGCACCAACTTTTGTTTTACTGATGTCATCTTTATTTTTAAAAAAAAAAAACCACAACCAAACGGGTTGGGATGCTAAATGGCAGCACACTTTGTTCTGCAGTGCATAGGGCTTCTGGTTACCATTCGTCATTGGTGTCTCAAGAAGCAACTTGGCTTACCCTCTGCTGAAATGAACCGTTTACAAGGCAGAGGAAGCAAACCACGGGTACTCAGCTGCCGCCTCTCGGAGCCCAGCGTACTAGCACGGGCCAACACGTACGCAAGACTGTGAAGTGCATCAGTTGGGAAGCGGCTGCTCCCCCCACCCCTGCCTCCGGGCGGGTGGGCTCAGGCAGAGCAGCAGGGCACACACCGAGTTATAGCGTTACCCCCTAAATGACCTTGGGGTGCGCTGCCAGAGCTCCTGAATCTAACCCCAAAGCAAGACAGACCGGGCAACGTGTTTATCGTGCCGGTCTTTCCTGCGTGTCCTTTCCCGCAGTGCCACTATTTGATCCTTTCTGGTTTATAAGAAACTAAATGCTCGATCTAACAATGCAGGTGGGTTTTGTTTTTATTTTTCCTTCCTTCCAGAGGTCGTTGGAGGGAAACCTTATTCTGTTCCAACAGAGACTTAGCCATTCATTGAGACATCCGCTATTCTTTTTACGACGGAAAGATTAACCAAAACTTTTAAGCCTCCAAGTATTAAATCTCCTTTTGTGTTTCAGCTGAAGACTTCTTTTATTACTAACGCTGATTGGCAATGGTCCATTTAAAAGGATTTTTATTAGAAGACGTCATGCTGAAACTGAAACTTTTTGTGGAAACGTGCCAGTTTTGATGAAACTGTAGGCAAGAGAGGTTACATCAGCTACCAGAAAGCTGAGGGGAGAGGGGAAAAAGGAGAGAGAAGTACCCTCACAGCATGAATTGCCCAGTGGCCGGGGACATTCATCTGGGACATGATCACAAGGTTCAGCCTCCTGAACTATCTGATTCGAGGCAGTGACACACTCAGCCTCCGAAATTACAGGTTAGTGCTGCCGTCTGTTTTGGCCACCGACTGCTTGAGATTGGGGCTGCATGTCATTGTTATAATTTATGTACATACATTTATTTTGTACATAGGCTTAAACTGATGTTTTTCTGCATCCCAAGAAAATACCCCAAACATGAGCTTTTGTCTCTCCTGGGGAAATGTGGTGGACAACTTGTCTTTCTGGCACGTGGATGTTTTGGACTGAGTTGCCCTGGAGAGCAGCAAAAACATTCACTTTTGGTCATTACCTGGGCAGTACTTGTCGGATGGCTGTAGGTCTGTGCTGGGGAAGAGGAAGAAAACACACATGATTGTCAACCTTTGGTACAGCAACAGGACTTTCTGCAGCACAGGATTTACTCAGACTTAGCTACATACTAAGGGCAGGCTGAGCGAAAGCAGGAGTTGGTGTGACATCAGATGTGGAAAGTTCTGAGTCTCTGAAGGCTAAAAAAATCTGATGGCCTTTCAGCAATTTTCTTATTCTCGTTTAACACACACTTAGATCATGCAGCACTGCTTATCACCCGTAATAAAATTTAGAAGCGTAACCTTGTTGGGTTTTGTTTTGGGTTTTTTTTTTTTGTGGTGGTTTTGTTTGGGATTTTTTTTAACTTTTAAGTGAAATCAGTTTTATATGTCTCTCTCAGAAATGGCTGTTACTGCTTGCTCTCTGACTGTATGTCAGCTTTATGGTCAACGCAGCCTTCACTCTGGCTGGGCCTCCCGGCTGGGCGCCGGGGCGCAGAGGCACTAGGTGACGTGCCACATGCTCGAGTGTGGGCTGGGCCTTTGTGCGCACGGGTACGGCAGGCTGTGGCTTTTCTGGAAATTTGTCTGTCTGTCCCATAAGCATCTAAATGGCAGGAAGTTGTTGGTTGCATCATTCTTCCTCTCGGCTTTATTTTTGTCTGCCTAGCTGGTTCTTGTTATAAGGTTGATTGAACCATTGGTTGCTCCTGTAAAATTTCAGAGCTGGGCTTTCACTTTTGCCTAAGATAACGGAATTTTTAAATGTACTTGTTTTGCAACCTGACTGAAGGAAAGATATCAGTCTCTCAATATTGTGTTAAAGCTGCCACCTTAAAGAACTTGCAGTGTTTTAAAACATTACGGTGCTGCCTCGACGCTGCCGTGAAATTGCCAAGACCAACAAGAAGCTGTTCCTCCCTAAGCAAAGACCACAACTTCTGAAAGCGATAAAAGTATTATACCATCCCTATATAAATGGCTTTATGCACTGATGGAGGAAGTAGCAGTCTGAATCGAAACCAAGACCTTGTGACTCACATGAATGCACGTGATCCTGACTACTGTGAGAGTCTTCCGTCTTTGCATATTAAATATGCAGAGAGTATTTTATTAGGAGTTTAGAAAAAGTCCTAAACTTGTGCTTGTAGGGGCAGCAGGGGCTGGTGCGTGACCAAACCTTGTGCTGGCAGCCCCCTTCCTCCTGCAGCCCCTGCCGGGTTGCCTCTTCCACTTGTTTGCAGGGGATGAAGCAGGGGTGTAGCACGGGCAGGTGTTCCCCCGCTGCGGTTCAGGTGTTTGCAAGCCTGTGGGCACACCTCTAATATACCAAGGCTGAGCTCTCCATCGCAGGAGGCAGCTGCGAGGTGGTGGCTGAGGCATGCCTGGCTTAGGAGGCTGCGGGGGACAGCTGCCCCCCTCATGCTACCTTCTCCAGAAACCAAAAAAACCAAAGAGACCCCACAGTGTGGTCAGGTAGCAAGAGGGCAGGTAGCCCCCGATGTTGCAAGTAGGTTTCCCCCGTCTGAGATGCAAGATGCCTCCCTACGGCTGCGGCCCACAGCTACTGTCTGTGCCCCCCTGGCTGCCTCCGCAGTGATGTTGGGTGCTAACAGAGAGCTCCCCTGCGCCCGCGCCGTGCCAAGCCACCCCCTGCTCCGTGGTGCTCGAGGAGCCTCTTTACTTACTTTCCTTGTGGGAGTATCTTTTTCTCCTGATGGGGATGCGCGCTTTCCACCTAGGGTGTGGAAATAAGGGTGGGTCGGTTATGTCTGGTACCGGTTATTCTTCGCTCCCCGCTGCCAACCCCCGCCTCCCCTCGGTCACGGGGGGAGCACCCTCCACCGGTTTTTCGGACGAGTCGCTTTATGCAGCATCTCTGCCTCTGCCCTCTCAGCCTTTTCCCTCTCCTCCCTGGGAGGCAACCCCGGGCCAGCGCCGAGCCCTGGGGAAGGAGAGGCACAAATCACAGGTTCACGGAGGGAGGGATGGCAGGGAGAAGCCGGCAGCTGGTGGCAGGCGTTACAGCATTTAGCCCTTCCGGAGAAGTACAGCCTCTCTCCCCCGGGGAACCTGGCAGTTGGTCAGCAAAGTTTGTGGTTTTAAAGAGCTATAAATCTTTCTGCGTTTGTCTGTATTAAATACCTCCAGATGGGTGAGCGAGCAGTAAATATTGTGAAGAGGAATGAGCCCCATCCCTGCCCGAATTATTCACATCAATCTATGTGCTGGCGTGTCTCAGAGAAAATCAAAAGGAAGAGAAACACGGTGATTGTGTTACACGAACTGCAAACCCATGGGTGAGTGCAAGGCTAGTGGGCAGGCCAGTTCCTGACACATTTAACCTCCAGCAGCAAATAAACTTTGCTGTTTCAAGCAGAAGACTGAGTTTCCAGGTTTAAGTACTGAGATTATTTGGCAAATTTATGACCCTTTATATTACGCCCTGACTGCTCTGTTACCAAGCTTTTGCATAATAAGAGCTAGACTTACTGGATCATGGACTATTGCTTTTATTTTACAATATTGTGCTTTTAAACCACCTGTAGAGTAATTTACAAACACTTTAGAATATGATATTTACATTTATGTTAGATTTACTTATATAATAAAAATGTACCAAGGGACCGTAAAGCTGCCAAATTGTATGAAGCTGGGAAATGGGCCTAACTTGCCGGTGGACATGCATTATAAGTCAGTCTCTAATGGCATATTTGCATATTCTTTTTTCTTTCCCAGGACTGGAGACAAATAGGTAATGCTACCATTCTTTGTTGCGGTCGATACCTTCCTTGCTAAATGTGTGCTCTTAGATCTTAGTTATTTCATATATTACCTGAGTTTGGCAAATAGCGTGAAATAACTCCTTTCTGCATGTGTCCCTGGTGTTCTTATCAGAGTAGCAGAAAGTTTCACAAATATTAGTGAACATCCTGACTTCATGTTTAGTGGGAGAATTTAGATCCCTTTTATTACAGCTGGGAATAAAGATGTGGCCTACCTGGTTTTCTTTGAATTGTACACAGCATTTTGCCTGTACTGAGCATAAGGCCTTCTAGCTTAGTTGGAAATGACAGTGTGAACATTTCATACAATTTGGTCCTAGAAGTCCTATGAGATACATTAAAAATAAAATATCTATGTATATCTTATATATATTTATAATACACGTAATTCACATTTGGCATCAGATATGAGTTTGATATAAGTATTTTTGTTTTCTGATCACCTATTTATTCCATTTTTTTCTTGTTTATATTCAGTTGGCTTCTGATTTTTCAGTCCCTCGCTCAGATGGAAAAGCTGTTGGGCTTGGATAGCTCTTCCCCTGGACTACCAAAAGATAAACAGAATATGTTCCTGTAGGAAATTAGACCTGCAAACTGCTGCACAGTCCTTAGATAAAGTGTTCTTACTTAGTCAATAGTGTGTAATCCTGTGGGAAAATGTCTCTTGGGCTGAGAATGGAAAGCATTTTTCAGTATCGACGTTCATACTACAGACACGCTGGTTAGAGGAGGAGAGCCCAACTTGCCTGTGGCTGGAGGGTTTCGAGGGGGGCTGACTCTTGTTGGGGTTTTTATTGGAGGCAATTATAAGTTTAGCTTTGTCAATGAAAATGTTGGGAAAGTTCTGGCCAGCAGTCTCAAAAGAGGAGAAATGTGACTCAACTATTGAAATAAAAACAAAGGCAGAATTCATTTTCTTTGTTTCCACAATATCACTTTGCTGTTTGCAGAGCAGCTGTATGAGCTGTTGTACAGGCTCCAGAGGTTGTCACGCTCAGGAAGTGGTCGAGCCAAATATAGAAATGCCACTAAAAAGTAAGCTCTCCAAATGGAAGGGATGAAGCGGTAGACTTGGAGATACACAGGAAGAAGAAAAGGGGATCAAGGAATTAAATACAGAGGAGGCAGCAGGGACTATGGTGGGGTCCGAAATTGTTCAGTTCCCGGTTGCAACATTTTCTCCCAGTAGCTGCAGTATTAAGCCACCTGCTATTAAGAGCTTGATTTTGTGCTAGCTCTGCTTTGCACACCTGAAACTAAGGTTGCTTTCAGTCTGATTGTACTTCAGACCCATCTGCCAAGCTTCAACAGACCAAGTGATGGATGCCCTTTCTGTCCCCAAAGGGGGACTTCCTGGGTAGAGATAGTGGGATGCTGATGATAAGGTCATACATCCATCCATGGAGCCACCTTTGTAAGGGGTGATGCCAGCCTCACCTGTGTTCAGAAATACAATGCTTCTCTGATCTGCTGTGGGACATGACAGCACTAGCTTTCAGGAGGGAGCACTTCAGAGCTGCTGCAGCTCTTTTCTCCATCTAGCTCAGTCTCCTTCAACCTGAGGTTACTGGTCAAAAAAATAGCTGGATATTCCTCCAGAAATAGTTGGACCTCCAGAAATAGCCAGTTCCTCCCTGGCTTCTTAAACCCAATACCTCTGACATAAAACTGTTAAACCCTCAAAGAAACTCCATCCCATCAAGCAAAAAACCAGTGCTATCCTGTGTTTTTTTTTGTGGCTGGGTGCTTGACAAAGAAAGCTCAATGCCTCATCACTTCAGAATGTTGTAATTCCTGCTGCCTCTGTAATTGCCCCTGAGCCCTCACCAGCCACGGCTGGTCCTCACCTACAGGTGGGTTGATTCACCTCAAGTTGATGAATTTTGCCTGCCAGTCTCACTGGACTGATAATCTGGGGTTATTTCCTCCACCTGGCTGCCAATTTTCCCAAGCTTTATAGACACTCTCCTATCCACATGGCTACTTTTACTTTTTCCAGATCTGGTTAAAGCTGACAACTGGATGGTGTGACTGCACGGGTCTCATTCCTTAGGAATTGAGATGTATGACAATATAAGCTGTGAATGCAGTACAAAACTCTTTGTTTTCTACAAAGACAAACACAAAGTTTGGGGGGGGGGGGGTGTGTGTGTGCAGATTTTTG
>JAOXJK010000001.1:95431053-95448880 GCA_025774025.1 Xenus cinereus
ACACCCTCCTGACTGAAAAAGGCTAATTGGTAACCGGAAAAGTAGCTTGTAATCCGGGGGCTGGTCAGCAGCAAGATGGCGAGAACCTCTCCATGGACACCTGTGGGGATAACAGTCTTAGCAGACAGAAATCAGTTACTCATGACACTGGAGGTGCCTTTCTTAGTGGCACTCTCTACAGCACAGATATCAGGCTGGCAAGATGCTTTGTGTGAGAGGTGTCAGGTCCAGCCAAAATCTCAGAGGAATTCTTTTGTGCTGCACTTTCATTTTTTTCCCTAGGTGGAGGGGCAGAGAGATGCTCCAGAGCTGTTAGAGTGAGGGCGAGGGGCTGGGGACACCTCTGCTGAGGGTGGGTTGCAGAAGGATGGTCAGAAATGCTGAGTGCAGCACTTGCTTTTCCCCCAGGCTCCGTGCAGGTGATGCACAGAAAGGTCCAGTCGGTCCGGGCAGGAGGAAATGTCACTTTTTCGTGCCGGTCCGTCACGAAAGAAGATGTGCTACAGGTGACCTGGCAGAAGGAGGTGGATGGGGCTGAAGACAACATAGCAACTTACAGTACAATGAATGGCCAAAAGATCGCAAAGGGCTACGTTGGCCACGTGAGCTTTGCCCACAGTGAGTTACAAGCCTCGGCCATCTCCCTTCATGGAGTCACCCTTCAAGATGAAGGATGCTACAAGTGCATCTTTAACACATTCCCCTCGGGAGCTGTCACTGGCAGGATGTGTCTCAATGTTTATGGTAAGGCATCATAATTGCGTACGGACTGTCATCCGAGGACCAGGTCATTTTTCCTGGGAAAAACCTTCCCTGACCACTGGTCATTGCTAAATTGCTGTGAAAAAGGTGGCTCAGCTTCCTCTCTATGCTCCCTCTCTTTCTGATTTTACCTCTGATGGGAAACCAGCATTCAACAGTTCTTTAATTTTCTTCCCCTTTCAGTCAACAAGATTGAGATCCAAAAGCTGATGTGTAACCCATGACTTCTTCTAAGTTTCCCTGGCTGTGTGCTGTGCTGACAGCTGGCCTGCCACCGCCATGAAACCCCTCCTCCTCTGCTTCCTTTGACTGTTGCTCTTGCCTCCTAAACTTGGAAATCGGGCATTTTTTCTTAGTCTGCCTTCAGTCTTAAAATTCAAAATATTCAGAAGGCAGTGAATGGCACATGCATGGCCAGCGTAGCTGATTTTGAAGCCATAGTAAAAGTGACAGTAGTTATTCTGTGTTCAGGAAAGGGATGGGAAAAAAAAAAGGCTGAAATACAGTACAGCTTGTGAGCTTTACCACACAAAGATCTTGAAGCATCGATGAGCTTCAAGAAGAGAGTTAAAACAAATCATGAGTGGAGGTGGCAATATTTAACAATCATCAGCTAGCAAGTACAAGCCAAAATATAGACAAATAGATTAACTGAAAAGGAAGAAGACTGAAAAGCTGTTTATCTTTTGAGGGATGGTCTTGGTTTTCTGCCATTGAAAAAGCTGAAACATTAAATACGTCCCAAGGGCACTCTGTTAGCTCCTGACTTTCTCATCATTGACTCCGCTGTGGGGTCATTGGCCAAAGATCACGTCCCATGTGGAAAACATCAGTGCCTGGGACCTGCCACTGGTGGTATGACCCCTGCAGAGTATTTTGTTTATCCCTGGTACCTTCTGCTGACAAAGACACAGACACATGCCTGAACACTTACCCATGTGTGAGGAGTCCTCTGTGTGGAAAGAAAGATGCCCCTGGCTATTAAGGGAAAGATGACTTAAGCAATAGGGGAAAGGTGGGGGGAAATACGAGGGAAAACCATGTCTGAAATAAAAGTTCTTTTTCCTCTCTCTTGGGAAAGAGAGAAATTAGGAGAAATTCACTCAATATTTCAGATATAAAGAGGAAGGTGTTCCTAAAAACACCGAGCCCTGAGTCATTCAGAGGGTAAACACTGATTTATACGTTACAGGAAAATATGGAAGTGCCTTGCAGAGGAATCCCTTTCTCATTTATCATGTGAATCTAAATACAGAGATAGAATTGTTTTGTTTTGTTGTTTTGTTTGTGGTGTTTGGGTTTTTTTATCCAAGAGGGGGAAATATTTTCTCAAATCACCAGCCTTGTGGCTATGATTCGTCCTTTAGCAGAGCACTGCTTTTAAAAAAAAAAAAAGTAAGTTTTTCTACTGCTACATACACTCCTGTGAGCATCTTTCCTGCGTCCTGAACAAAAACACATGAGCTGAGAAGGGTTTCACTTCTCTCAGTCAGGCAGGAGCCCACTGCTCCTGTTATGCCACTGCCAGGGGCTGGCTCACTGGGGTCATGGTGGCCTCCCTGAAATGTGCTTTATCAAACATGTCTGCAGGGTCATCTTGAATAAACCAAGTGCTTGTTACTATGCCATGTTTTTGTTCACATACAGCATATTTCATTTAAACTAATTTATGTGATGCAGCTTAAAAGCCACAGTTTTACTCCCTTATTCCCCAACTCGCAATGACGGGAGCAACTTGTCTGAACAAGCCCAGAGGACTCCCCAGGATGGAGCGTGAGGCCAGCAGGAATCTCCCAAGGCCCAAAGGTTCAGGGCAAGGTGAGCAAGCTGGCTTATAGAGTCACCAGCTGAAAATGAAACGCTGCCATGTCTTCACCCTCAAGAGGGGACTGCCAGGGAATTTACAAATTGGTAATTGCCCGACTACAAGAGCCTTCGCAAAAGGGGCTGTTCCAGGATGGGCACCGCTGCTGTGTGATGAAGGGAAGTGAAACCACTTCAGAACTGGATACCACACTGTGAAAAAAGAAACAAATATGACTGGAGGAATCTCAGACCAGCCTGGCCGAAAACAGAAGACCCAAGAAGCAGCAGAAATTTCCTACCCTGTAGCGAAAACCATTTTGGGAACAGAATCATTTAAAGTGTGGTTGACAGGTTGCTTTTGAATGGCCTGCTCTCCTTACCCTTCCATTTTGCTTTGGAAACATTTTGTCGGCCTTCATAGCCGAAAAGAATGAGAAATCCAGGACGGAGGTACAGTGAGAAGGTACCGAGAGAAGGGGATGTACCACACAAGAATGGACAAAATTTGCTGGGTCACAAAATTCCCTGGGCATTTGCTGGAGGGACCTTCTGCCTTCATCATAGATGGTACTGTTCTCCTGGAAGGCTCGAGCACAGTGGAGAAATGCCATCACTATTTCTTAGACAGGGAAACTGAAGCATGGGGTTGCTGATGAACACCCTTTTCCACCCAGGTTGGAAAAGCCTTTCTGTCGTCACGAGGCATACTATAACTCCTAAAAATTTTTATCAGTCTCTCCGAGATCACTGTCAAGACTTTAAACATAAAGAGTAGATTATGACCTGACAGTCCCCCATTAATTACAGAAGGCCATTCCAGATAATCAAAGCTGACGTACTTCACTAGAAAGTCCCTTTTTCAAGTACTTGGGAAAACCGCCACAGCTCAAATTTGGTAACGTTCACATTATTGCTCTGCAGGACCAATAATTCAAGTACTTACGTACAACATCTCTTGCAGGTACTTTTTCACTGGAAACAAATATTTTGATGAAAGTCAAAAGATGCAGTTAATTTAATTTTATACATCAAACATCAACCACGGGCACAGGCTAACAAACCATGTAGCAAGACTGCAGCAAGGCAGATGGACTTGCAGGTTTTGACTGTGCATCTATTACAGACACTTGCTGAGGGGGAGCTCAACCCTACAGGAATTTTTTCACTCGATAATCATTCCTTTGGGTCCAATGTGAGAAGAGAGAGGACTGCGTAGTTAGAAGAAGAGCAGATGTGGAGCGCACGTGTTTCTGCCAAGATACTGAGCAATTTTTCTCATCCCCTCTGGAAACACCTGTGACAGCTTTCCTTTACTGCTTTTGGATCTTGCAAGCTAATATTTGAAGTTAACGCCGTGGGTGGATATGTTATTTTTATGCATCCCGTGAGCGAAAGAAGAAGTTCAGAGCTCATTTACTAATCAAAACATAAACTGTTTGTGACACTTGTATTTTCATACATGGGAGATTTTGAGAAGTTCCAGCTAAAATCCCCCTACACATTTTTCTTGTTGCTGTCAGAGTGACACTAGTGGGTTTCATCAACTCTGCTTGTGGGGTTTGAGTTTCTGTCTATGGGTCATGCAAAAAATGAGAAATGACTGCTTTTTTTTTTTCTATGCAGGCATGACCATAGTAAATAAATGAGGTCTAGCCATTAAAAAAAAACACAAACCAAAACCAATCAACAAAACTCATGGTATACATAGATCTTGTTTCCACCCTCTGGCAGTTAGGGCTTGGAGGATCCAGACAACCTCATGAGGTCCATCTGGAGTTGTACCAGGAGGTTATAGGCACCATTATGCATTAAGCACAAGCCTTTTTCCCCTTTAACCGGTTAAAAAGTGGTGGTTTGAACTCTTGTGCTGTAAGCACACGCACTGAAGTAGAAGGCAGGCTGGTGAGCTGCCATATTGGGATTGCAATCCCACATGGAGCTACATGACTTTATACGTCCTAGCCTGAGGAAATTCAGCTAATTAGTCTGGCTTTTAGCAGGGCCTTAGACTAGAAGACCTCCAGAGGTCCTTTCTGACCCAGACTATGGTGTGATTTTTATGGCCGAGGAATACATAGGTGATTTTCCACAGGAGATACATGTGTCCTTATGTGCTTAGGTCTGCCCTGGAGTTCTACCCAGGTTGAAAACAGCTTCCTTCACTCCTCCCCTTTCTTAATTCCTTGCAAATACAGCTCATCTAAATGGGAATCAACAAGCAGGCTTCATGTGAGTGAGTAAGCATGAATGACTCCTGTTGTTCATCCTTCTTGCTGACCAAGATTAAATATGACAGCATCCACAAATTCGCTAGGGTGAGAAGGAGGTCAGAACAAATGATCTTTAATGAAGGTTTTGAGGGATACCAAAATGCCCCCAAAACCTGGGGACGGGAAGAAAGTTGTACAAGCACAAAACCTACACAGGTGAAATCCTGTGGTGTAATCACATACAAATTCACCATTACTGTATTGCATAAATAGACACATTTAGTTCTTTGGTGCACAAGTCCACACATGTCTAGCAGTAATAAAACGAATTCTGCAGATACACTTAAGGGAAAAGAACAAGAATTTTGACCCATTGGAGCAGTTCAGCCCTTTCAGAGAGAGGAGGACATGTGGTTTCATGGTTTCACTACCTGTTCTTTTTCACTCGTCCGTAATCACCACTTCTCAGTTGGGATGCTGCAACGCTGCAGAAATTGAAAACAGAAATTTCAACAGAATTGAAACACGGATGCTTTTACTCTCTTGTCCTTTGTTTTTTCCAAGTCCTTAATTTCCAGACTGCTGGGGCTTTGGGGAGGCAAGATTAGATATCAAGGTTGTCCTCCAAGGTAAAATGGTAAATACAGATACTCTTTGCTCAAATGTGAGCAGAAAGTAACGGATTTTGTCACCTTGTGTTTACAGCCATCTCAAACCCCAAAGTGGAGGCGAAGCTTATACCCAGTCCAGACAAAGCCGAGGACTCTCAGAATGTGGTGGGGATGAGCTGCTCAGCAACAGGGAAGCCAGCTCCAAAAATCACCTGGCGCCTTCCCAGCATCCTGCAGCAGAAACCAAGGGAGTACCACATCGGGCTCAGCAACCAGAGCGTGACTGTCATCAGCAATTTCACCCACGCCCATGCCAAAATCCTCCAGGAGTACCCTATTGCCTGCATGATCCAACATCCCTCTCTAAACGGGACCCTGGTCCTTCCCATGGACAGCCTGGCACAGGGTCAGTATGTAACTCTGCTCCTTCCCTGGAGCAGGGAGGAGGCCATGAAGCACCTCCTGGGGTAGATCAGGAAACTCCTTTGAGAGTCAGGGGGCAGATGGGGAAGGCACCTGGAAGAGCTTCTGGGGGTGGGCTAGAGAGGGATGGTGGAGGTGCTGAGGAGTGGCCAGACACGTGGGTGGTGGCATACAATGCCATACTGCCCATCGGGTACCTGGCATGCCATGATGTGCTACAGCCTCCCTGCCTCTGCTGAGGACTCGCAGGGTTTCCCTGTCACATAGCCTGATGCACCAACACAACGTGCCAGCTTTGGGTAGCTTGGAGGGGCTGGGTGCCGCGTGCCCAACCACGGCATCGGACCCCAAACACAGTTCTGCTGGCGGTGCCACTTGTGTGGATGCTGGCATGTGCTCCCAGCGCCCCTGTCCACCCCGTTCCACCCCAGGGACTGACCACGGGATGTCTGAAATGGGTTTGATTTGTTGTTTTTTCCCTCTTCGTGCACGAACTGAGTACCCACTGCTTTCCCCACAGGTCCGGACAGCAGCGTGGCACCGGCCACTGCCATTGCGGTGAGGGTGCTGGTCCCCCTCATTTCCCTCCTTCTTCTCGCCTGCCTCCTCTGCCTCTGCCTCAGGCACCTACGTGACCCGGAGAGAAACCCGGCCCAGCCATGCTGGGTAGGTCTACCTTTCCCCAGTCTGCAGCGGGGCTCACCCCCACCGGTTGCGAGAGTCACCGCCAGGAGCTGGTTTTCCCTGGCCACTCTGAGTCTGGCTGCACGCTGCCCAGCCCGGGCTGCACCCAGGGCCCAGAGGGACGAAGGGCTCAGCCCCCAGCCAGATGGCTAGGAAGTAGCACGCTGGGAAGGGGAAACCTGAAGGTGCTTAGCCAGGCCCGTAGGAGCTCAACATTCACTTTCCAAATGACAAGATTTGGTGCAGGGGAACCGTTGCTCTGTTACTATATTTATGCACAAAGAAGTTGTGCAAGCAGTGGCCATACCCGTGCACCATTCTTCTGCGTCCCCTAGAATAATCTCCCTCCGTCATGGCCAGCACAGCCCATGGAGGAAGCAGCTTTGAGGACGCATCTCAAACAAAACGGGGCCTTTAGAGGAAGAGCCTGCCTCTGTGCAGAAAGCCCAGGGTGCTGCACAATGGCACAGGCCAAGGCGCTGCTGGTTGTCCACCAAGGCCGTCCTGGCACAGGGGGTGAAGAAGGCAAGCTCGAGGAGGGGGTAAACTGAGTGAGGTGGCTCCATTTCAGAAAATCGCAACCCAACTTTGGAGGCACCTCAGCCTCCTCACGGGACATACCCAGAGTGTGCACCCTTACTTTTGATGAGTGTTTTGGAGACAAAAAGTAGTGGGAAAAAATGCCATACATGTCTTCTTCCATGGCTGCCATGAGTCTAGGTACAAGCTGAGCCTGATGGGGGGGTTACAAGGGGAAAACTTTAGACTCCCCTCACGCAGAGCGATGCAAGGACCCATTGGGTAATGCACAGAGTCCAGATCTTTACCCCCACACTTAAAATATCCATATACTTTGAAGACGGAAAAAACTGCAACAATTTATCTTCTGTTAGGTCCTTCCTGCCTGTAACAAGGCCAAGAAATGCCGGCAATATGGAGCTGTGGGCAGGTGGGCTCCCACGGTGCCCCCCAGCCCTGGGCCACCACTGAACACCTGAGCAACGGCCCACCCTACGCGCATGAGAGAGAAACTTCTTACGATGGTACCTCAGGCTTCCAAGCAAACCGACTGTGACTTTACTTCAAGGGAAAAATAATACAAAAAAGGACAATTTATAATAGATATTTATTTATTTTGTTACACTATAATATTCCGTTTTGTAGAAAAAAGCTGTAAGATATTTATTTGAGACTCAGACTGTCTGTGGGGATCTGCATAATGAAACCCATGTTTTGTATTTTCTGGAGTTTTGAAAGTTTTGTTTATTCCTTTCTGATATTTTAACACTGCAAGCTCAACACTGGGTTGGGTACCGTTTGAAACAGGGCAGCATTTTGTAGGGGTGCTGGCCTGGGAGGTGTTGCTGATGGGTCAAAGGAGACACCCACCAAGACCCCAGGAGCAGGAGACCCATGGAGCAGCCTAGCACACTTCTGTGGGCTTCAGGGGTTTGAATCTCTTCCCCAAAGGGCATGAGAGATCAGGATAAGACTACAGCCAGCCTGAACTTGTAACCCAGGTGCCAGGAGCAACAGGCTTCAAGCCAGGAATCATCAGGCATGAGGAAGTTGCCAACTCTGGCTTCCATCAGCCTTTCCTAGAAAGTAACACAAAAGCAAAGGGGAACAGAGAGGTTTCCTTCTCCCTTCTTCTGTAGTTTCCACAGCCTCCTTCTTAATTTCCCTAATCTATCAATCTCAGCTGCCTTGTGTTTCCAGAAGTCCCACCTGCCTGCAAGGGGAAACAGGGAAATAAAAGGGCAATTGGAGGAGCAGTAGGCTTGCTGGTGGACTTTGTGTGTGCTGTGGCAGGTGAGTGCGGTGGGAAGCAGAAGGCTGGTAGGAGTGAGAAGGTGGATGTCGCACGTGGGCAGATATACACTGTGACAGGGTGACATGTATTACCTATTGCTTAAAATTAATTGCTTCTAACCTGCAGGTCAGATCTTGGCAGTTCTCCTGTAATTCCCTGAGTCCTGTCCTATGCTCTTGAAATCTTTCCCCGTAGAGCCAGAGAAGCAGAAACAAGCATCACCCTCCCAAGACGGTGTGTTCTTGTGGGGAGCATGAAGGTGGCTGGTGCAGGCTGTGCCCTCTTCTCCTGGCTTCCCAGGGCCAGTGCATGTCATCTGGGTTTTCCTCACCCATCTACTTCAAACATGTACATCCCAGATGCATCAGGCTGAGTTGTAGTCAAAAAGCCAAGTAACCTAAAATGAAAGCGAGTGGAGAATGAATAAACCCAGTCCTTGTGATAAAAGGCTTTTTTAGGCTCCCTAGAGCTTAGTAATAGCGCAGCTGGCGAGTGTGGGGAAAGGGGAACTGGCTGCAACTGTCACAACCAGGAATTTGTCTCCTGAGCCCCATAACTGTCAAAGGAGGAAGCCACATTTTGTCCATTATTGCAGCTTAATCTCCTCCTCCTCTGTGAGGGAAGGGGCCAGGGGAGAAGCAGGTTTTCCCCTGAGTTGGTGATTCATGGGGCAAGAGAGCAGAGCTCAGCCCCTGGCAGTCTCTGGAACAGGCTGGGTGGCATCAGCACTGCCACTCAGCAGGGCCCACGCTTGCACTTCAGGGGGGTTTTGGAGACTTTTTTTGAGTTCTAAAAGAAAGTTTCCACTGATGTTTAAACTAACGGGTCTTTTTTTAAAGACAAAAAAAAAAGGAGAAATGAGTCTCTTGCAGAAACAGGGAGTCTGCACGTGGGTAATGAAAAGGGTTTTCAGAGGGAAGAGAGAAAGGCACAAAGCTGGAAAGAAACCTTTATAAACTCAGGAAGATTGTGGAGATTGCCTATTATTATTGTCTACAAGCTGATCACCTGGAGTGGGGGCAAGCAGGGTTTAGAGTCATGAAAGTATCTGTTTACGTGAGGGATTGTAATTTCTTTTACTATTTAGCTGCATGTTGAATTGTGAAAAGCTTTTGTGGGTTTCTGCTTACAAGCACGATAGGACTAGAGACCGAGTGGAAGAGAAGGATCTGGTAGCTTACAAGCAAAACGCTGTACGAGAAAGGAAGACATTATCAGTCTATTTGTCTTTCACAGTATGGGAATAGGAACAGCAAACAACATCCCAAGGCAGAACACTTAAAACCAATAAGTGTATTTGCCTTCATGCTATGCAAAGCCACCTACTAAAATGCAGTGCCATAAAACGTTATATGCTGGTGCTGTGGGCTTTGGCTTCCTGTAGCAATGGAAGGAATGTAAGCATACAGACTATCTATAACTAACTGGCTGTTAGCTGGGGAAAAAAAAAAAAAGTGCAAAATAGACACAAACTACCTTTCAGGGAAACAAGCATGTGACTGAGGAGATCAGAAGCTTTTACTGTGGGTGGACAACATCCTGGCTGCTGTTCTGAGGATTCTTTGTGATTATCTTGTGCTTGTCGGTTCAGTTATCTCTGTTAACAATTTGGAAGTAATTCTTTGGAGGCTATATTTCAGATGAGTCTATACAGATACTTAGTATTTATTTTAATAAATAGTATCTAGGCTATGAAATGTTGCAAATTTTGAATAGCTCTTGAGAAGTAAAAATAAACCCGGTAACGAATTAAAGTTGAATGGACTGCTCTATTTTGCTACTCCAATCTGGATTATATGATGCAGGTTAACTTTGTAATTAAATAGAAGCAGGCATATTCTAACCTAAAACAAACAAAATGCAAAAAGCCTATGTTTTTACCTATCTCGTGGCTGGGCAGTTGTTGGTCTGACCCAGCTCTGGCTTTGGCCACCTCCTGCCACCGCAACAGCGGTGTCAATGCAGCCCACCATTTTTCCAAACAGTTAGAAAGAGGGCAAGGGGGAATTCTTGCCTCTTACTTGAGTAAAACTGGCTCTGGCTAACATGTCTCTCTGCAAAGCAAATGGGATTATTTAGCCCAGATCTCTCTGTTTTGGGATCCTTTGACCTTGACATTAGCCAGCTTGGGTTAAGGTTTTAACTCATGTAGGACCTTAAGACAATGTACTTTTAAACTGTATTTTAAATTTCTATGTATTTAAATTTATATATATAAAATAAAGGGACCTCAGGCTGTATAAAATGTCCAGGTTGCTGTTTTGGCATGCCAGGCTGTTTCAGAGATGTACCATGCTGGTATTTTTATTTGCCTGGGTACCGGGTTCCTGGTTCTAAGAGAGCAGTAAGGTGTAATGGAATTGCCCTAGCAGCTCTGGCTGAAGATATGACTTTGAAATGTAGCTGAAATGCTACCCTTAGATGTTTTACAAGTCACTGGCTGCGTTAAGAAGAATATTCTTTGTTTGAAATCCCTGCTAGCAGACACATTAGGACTAAGTCTGCACAGTGAAAAGGAACTTTGTGTTGGTGATAGAAGATTGAAAGCATCATTCATCATTTTGCTGTTGTGTGACCCTGGAGGAAAGATTCATCTACTAAATACCACACTGGTAAATTTTCTTAACTCAGACATGGAAGAAAATATAACCAATTGTTTTTCATTCAGTTTTCAGCACTGAGCCCCTGCAAATCAGCTGAAATAAGAGAATTGCACTAAATGAGTCATTTTTCTCTGTGATAAATGGGACTATCTAACCAGGCAGATTAAAATCAAGCATATTTTTGTTTTCACTCTTAGTATACCAGAAATTACTCATATTTTGGAAGCCATACAAAGGGCCTTCTCATATCTCCGCTGCTTTCATCTTTGCTCATGTAAAGCAGTGTGTGAAAGCAGCACTGAACCAAGCTGTTTGTAGTTGGACTCTGTTGTAGTCTGCTCAGCTTTGAAAAAAAGCCACCTGAATTTCCTGGGAAGCTTGAAGGAATCCTCAGTCTAAGACCCATACACAATACAGACAGTGTTTTGACTTTGCTAACTTGGCAGAAGCTGCAGTCCTTAACCAGCCTAAAGAAAAGGGATGAAAAGGTATCTTGTCTAGTAAAAGAGCACCTGAAATTATACATGAAAGACCAAGGTGCAATGAAAAGCTTGCAGGAAAAAAACCCCACCCTCCACTTTCAGATGAAAAATTGGAGGTGCTTTTCTCAATCAGAATATTTTATATTATTCTTCAAATAGAATGTCTAGCATCTCATCATAAACACCCAGGGTTACATTTTAGGCTTAAAGAAACAAATTTGCCTCAGAGGCCTTGAGCTTTCCTTGTCTATGGGAATGTAACTATTTTCATAAGTGTCATTGTGGTGGATTTTTTTAGCTGTCCATCAGGCGAGTAAAAATAACTATTTTTGTTTGCTACAGGTTTTTCTCTAAATACCAGAAAGTATACATGAAGAGATGAAAAGGGGGGATATCTTAGTACAGTTTTCTGAAGATCTTTGCATATCTCCTTCAGAACAGTTTAATTTTAAGGATGTTAAATGTAGGCTGTCTCCTTTCTAGAAAGGATTTATTAACAGAAGCAAGGTGTCAATTCTCAATGCTTCAGTATTTATCTGTGTACATAACTTCAACATTTCTTTCTGAAAATCTTTATTGTAAAGGTATTGGAAGAGCAACTGACATAGTTTACCTGGCCCTGTGCAAAGCATTTGACATTGTCCTGCATGACATCCTTTTCTCTAAATTGGAAAGACATTGATTTCATGGATGGACCATGCAGTGGATAAGGAATTTGCTGGATGGCCACACTCAAACAGTTGTGGTCAACAGCTCGATGTCCAAATGGTGACCAGAGACAAGTGGCATTCCTCAGGGGTTGGTACTGGGACCTGTGCTGTATAATATCTTTGTTGGCAACATGGACAGTGGGATTGAGTGCATCCTCAGCAAATTTGTTGACAACACCAAGCTGTGTGAAGCGGTCAACACAGTGGAGGAAAGGGAAGCCATCAAGAGGGACTTGGACAGGCTTGAGCAGTGAGCCTGTGCAAACCTCATGCAGTACAACAAGGCCAAGTGCAAGGTCCTGCATGTGAGTTGGGGCAATCCCAATCACAAATACAGGCTGGGCGGAGAATGGATTGAGAGCAGCCCTGAGGAGAAGGACTTGAGGGTGTTGGTTGGTGAGAAGCTCAACATGAGCTGGCAATGTGTGCTGGCAGCCCAGAAAGCCGGCCGCATCAAAAGAAGCGTGGCCAGCAGGTCGCAGGAGGTGATTTTTTTTCCCCTCTACTCTGCTATTGTGAGACCCCCCACATGGAGTACTGTGTCCAGCTCCAAAGATGATCAGAGGGCTGGTACAACATTAGATCTGGATCCCATGAGCCAGAAAAAGAGCCCAGGAAGAAGAAACATGCTAAGGAAATGAAGGAAGCTTCAGAGAATCAAGTGGGGTTGGTGACCTTCTTGCTCACTTTTCAGGAAAAACATCTGGGCCATTGATAAATGCTTGAACAAAGAAAACCAGCCAGTTTCTTTCTGCCTACAAAGTTGAAGAACTACAAAGAATAAAGGAAAAGTCAGGGAGGAAGGATGTGGGAAACGATGTAAGAAGTTGAACAGATTTAGTTCTAGTAATATGACCTGTTACTGGGACCTTTTAGAGCTCCAAGTGCTGGTTTTGTATGTTGTTACGTTCTATGTGGGAAGGCGGGAGCATGTTTTGATGTATACTGTGTGGTTGGCTGGTAGGATTCTTGCTTGGGTAAAAAAGCAGTGAGATTCGGGGCGTAAAGGATGTTGCTGTAATAAAAATAGGCAAACCCATTTTGCTGTCTGGATAATGAAGAATTTCTAGAAGGGAAATAATTTAGGATGGTTGCACCAACATTTCCTCTCACATAGGAAAAACCCCGAAGACATACCTCCACAGAACTCTTTATGCATATGACCCTCTACTGGTGCCTGCAACTGGCTTTGCTTTCCCATCTCTAACCAGGCTCTGGGGGACGATGAGAGACAAGCAGATCTGCTCTATCTACTGTAACTTAGATGCAAGATCCATGTTGCAGTGATATTTGTGTTGGCTGCTTAGCATTTGATAGGGCTGTGTGTTTGCTTGGGACAGTGAGCTCACCTGCCCATGCAGCTGCCCTCGTGCATTGAGTGTATACACCTCCACTTCTTCTTGGGCCCTCCTAACCCAGAAAAGTTCACATGTGACCTCCACAGCATTAGCTGTATTCTCTCTGTCCTTGCCCTCCACTTCTTTCCTTGAGCTGCTTCTGCAAGAATCCACGATGGTTGTTTTTCTTGAGGTTTGTTTGGTTTGTCAATAAAGCAACTGAATTTGGTTTGCAAGTCTGACCATGGGAAAGGGACTGTACGTGAGTTGCCACAGCTTTCTCCACTATGTGCCACAGGGTTTGCTATTTACATCCCTCAGCAGGCCCCTAGGGGCTTGCTCCAAGTCACAGTGAGGTGGGTCCTGAATGTTCCTGCTTTGCTGTTCCTCTTATGCCTGGGGCAAAAGCCACGAGACAGAGGGGAGCTGGCATCAGAGGAAGAGTGAAGATAGAGCCAGGGAAGAGAAGAGAAGCTGAAAATCCCTTAGGGATCCTGTGGTGCAAGTCCTCATGAGGGCACTCATAGCCCAGCTCAGCAGCATGGGGCTATGGGCCCAACTGAGGAGACCCAAGTGAGAGAAACCATGTGCCAGCCACCAGCATGGACCAGGGGCAGAGCCTGTAGGTCACTGGTGCAGCTACTAGAGAGAGCATCCGCATGGATCAAGCTGCACAGTCCAGTGAGTAGATGATGTGTCCTGGGACGCCCTTGGACATTTCACAAGGCAGGAGGACCTGTGCTGTGGAACTGTACCAAGATTAGTATTTTGAAAAAAGTTACGTTTTTAAAGGCTTGAGCTGGAAAACTTACCCTCCAGCTCTCTGTATCATCACACGAGGTGTGTTAGAAATGTCCCTCCAATGTCTTCGCAAAGGGTGTTTGAACAGGATGTGTCAGGGTGCAGCCTCAGCACAGAGCACTTTCCTTCACGATAGCAGAGTACCCTCTAGTGGGAGAGATCACGAATGAAAGGGAAAATGCTTTCAGTGAGTCTTCCATTAAAACAGTAACTCACGAATGCTATTTTTTTCTCTCTTTAGACTTTCAAATAATCTTTTGGTATCCAGCAACCCTATCCCATTGTTGTCATCTAGGCCAGGTTGGCCAATGATGGACAACAGTTGCTCTCCCCCACCTGTCGCTCCGAGGTGAGGAAGGAGAGAGAGAAGGAGATTTACGAGTTTAGAAGGAACTACACTACTTTAACGAAATATTAATAGTAGAATGAAAAATAAGATAGTGAAATAGATACAATATATACAAAACTGTATCAAGCTCCCAGGATGACATCAGCAGCAGGCACTGGGAAGTCCCAGACAGGACTCAGTGATGGCTAGGAAATGGATTCCAGATCTGGAGTCAGCAATGCACAGATTGGAATCGAAGGCAGATGCCCTGTCAAAGACAGGGTCCTCCTTTGATGCTGGCCATTAAAGAAAGAGGGCTGACCCTTTGATCCCTCAGCTTTTATACTGAGCACGAGGCAGATGGAATGGGTTACCCTGTTGGCCAGTTTTGGGTCACCTGTCCTGTCTGCTGCTCCCCACAGGTACAACCCCTCTACAATCTTCTGTTTCTGAGCCTCCAACAGGGCAAATAATGAAGTTACCTGAACCTGGCTGTTACAGCAATAAGCAAGAGTCTTTCTGTATACCATTCATTCCTTGACATTGACTATAAACATAGGTCTTATCACTCTGAGAGCAAAGTTTTCTGCACAATTTGTTGTTAATTTCAGAGAGCTAGAAGAGACTTAGCTAAGAAGTAAAATTACTGAACAAAAAGTTGGTTCCATTCTACTCCTCAAACCAGGACACCCAGGTATCCAGAAATTGCAACCACTGTATCTAAAGACATTCAGGAACAACAGGATGAAATGATTTTATGGGTGTTGTCCCATGGTAGACACTGACCGTGGTCATCGGAAGAGAAGGTATTGAAAGGGACTGACAGAAGGAACCAGGCACTTAGTTTCAGTCCTGCTTTGCTCTCCTGGAGGAAGAGCTCTTGCAAAGGACCAGGTAAAGAAATGTGGAGATGTTCCCAAATCTGTTCTCCAAGCTGCCTGCCTGGCCTGCAATGGGTCAAAGAAGGTGTGTTTGAGGAGAAGTGTGAATGGTAGGCATTTTGTAGTATTGGAGAAGGCATGTAGGCTGCCCAAATCCCTCTGACAAGCTCTGTCTGGGGTTGCCTCTGAGAGAGGTGGATTTCCTGCAGCTGGGCTGTAGGTACCAATGGGGGTTTCAACTTGGCATTCCTTGAATGAGAGACTTCTGGAATTAAATGCTCATGAAATTTTTCTTTTACAGAGAACTTATCTGTGGTTTTTTGCGTGGTAGTTTTGGACACTTATGTGATCTTCAGCTGTGGCTGTGATCGAATGCCATCAATGTGGGTGAATAAACACAACAACTATAGCAGAGGCAAGTGGGTTTAACTACTACTTTTCAAAAACAACTTTTTCCCAGGAAATGGCAAAGAGAACTGTGCAGGCTCAGAGCTGTGAGACAGCGAGCAGTGGTGCTCCAGCTGAGTGGTTCAGAGCTTGCTGAAGGAGCAGGAGAGGAATGGCCTCACCTTTGTACTTCTGGCAGCGAGTCCATGATTTCGTCTCACTCAAAAATGTAGTTTTACTTAGAGTCAAACCAAGGACTCGGAAAACAAACAGGCAGAAAAAGTCTCAGTTTTTCCGGAATGTCTCGCTTGAGGGCTTTTTTAAAACAGTGTGGTACTGGCTTTCTACTGGGCAGATGACCTGTTTTTTACTACTCTTCAGGTAGGAGTTTAGAAGTTCTCTCTGGTTCTTCCTGATGAAATAGAATGAATTCTTTCTTTCACTGCTGGCGGTTGTGTTGTTTCCTTTCAGAAGGAAACACATTAGCAGTTGTAGAAGCAAAACAAAATAAAAAGCTGAGACCAAAGCTGTCCCCAAGCCAGCCTCACAAGACCCAGATAACATGCCTAAGCTTGCTTTCTTTGGGTGTATCTGTCCCAAGAGCTGAAAGAGGCTCTGTGGGATGGCAGAAAGTAATATAAAAAAAAGAAATTTCCAGTTTCCACTGGAAAAATTGGCCAGGATATCAACCTGCCAACCCTTTAGCATTTGCTTATGTTATGGAAGTAGGTTTTAGGGAGACGAAAAGTGTGGTTTGTCCACTGTCACTTGGTTGAATTACGAGCAAAATGACAGCAGGTGGCAGACCATCTGGAGCAGGCTGGACCTCCTAGTAGACCTATTTGAGCAGTCATGGCTTGAGGAAGCATTGCTTGAATCTGATGATTAAGGGGGATATGCTAATTTACATGAGCAGAGCCAGGAGTTGAATCAGCAGAGCCCAACAGTCCTCCTGTAAGCCTCCAGCAGGCGACCAGTGGGACTGGGGCCTCACAGCTGTAAAACTTAGCAGGTTTGGTTTTTCTTGAATCTGTGGCACTGACTTCAGTTGTCCTTTAACACTTTATTTTCTTTCCCTGCTAAACAAGGGCAACTTGCAGCAGCTGCTTCCCATTCTTTTCCTTAAACCTGTACAAGTTTCCCTGGTTACTGCCTCAACTGGCTCTGCTCAAAAGGTCCAGAAATCGAGGGAACAACCAAGGAATATATTATCAGCAGAGTGTGCTCACCCAGAAGGCAAAGGAAAGAGGAGACCCCTTTCATAATCCAACTTGTTATTTCGGTATGCTTGTGAGCTGGCTCCAAGCAATGGCATCTTACCAGGAAGACCCCAGACTTACACCATGGGAGGTGCAAGCTCTCATGAGGGCACTCGGAGCAGAGCTCAGCAGCATGGCCCTACCGAGAGGAACACCAAGCTTTGCTGCTGGGGACCTAAAAAGGGTGCGCTCTTTATTTCCAGCCCTGCTAACCGGTGCAGTTGGTGGAGTAGATTGTCCCAGTAAAGCCACGCTGTGTTGCTAACCCACAGCCTTTTTACCGTGATTAATGATTAATGAATAACTAAGCTCTGGAGTTACTGCCTGGGTGGCTGTTTCCCGCCACCCCTGCCCCACAGCTCTGCTCATTGGCCTCCAAGGAGGAGTTTGAAAAAGGCAGGAAGTCTGGAACCCGCGGGCAGAGGCGGGTGGCCCTCTGAGGGATGCAGGGAAAGGGAGCGAGCTTTCCCGTGCGGGTGCTCTGTCCCACGATGCTGTTCCCCCTGCTTTGCTGGACTGAACTCTGCCTGCTGCTGCTCTGCAGAGGCTGCCAGCTGGAGGAGCCGGCAATGGGTGAGTGGAGAGCCCTTTCCCTGCGCGAGGTTAACTCCGGAGCAGCGCCAGCCTTTCTTGGCAAGCAGAGAGAGACCCAGACACCCTCCTGACTGAAAAAGGCTAATTGGTAACCGGAAAAGTAGCTTGTAATCCGGGGGCTGGTCAGCAGCAAGAT
>JAOXJK010000001.1:95454465-95468669 GCA_025774025.1 Xenus cinereus
AGTTGATTCTCTCTTCTTTTTTTTTTTTTTTTATGCATGTTGTGAAAGTCTGTAAAAGATTTGGCTTTGCTTATGTTCTTGACAGACGACACTCCCAAGAAGCATCAGCTAGTTTGCAGATATTGGCAAAAAACCTCGGGTGTAGGTGATTTGTGTTACAGAGGTCTTTCATACAAAAATAATGCTTCCACTTAGATATGACACCAGCTTCAGCTCCAGGGAGGTCTATAATTCAATTGTATTGTGGCAATATTAACTGATTGAGGGAACAGGAAACAGGTCTAAAGCTGTTCACTAGGGAAAACAGCAACACGACCTTATTTTTACTCGTTTCTCACCTTGGAAATGTATTTGTACAAAGCAGGTGCAGTATGCCCCAAAAGTTCCCCGATTCATGCAGTTTTGTACAAATGGGAGGTCTTGAAGTCCCCAGAGATGTTGCTTTCAATTTATATCTTGATCTCACAAGCTAACCCAACCTCTCTCCCAGTGTCACAGCTAGTCCTGGACAACCAGCATGTCATGCTCCTGGTGGATTAATGCCTTTCTAACTTACACTATGCGATTTTTTTTTTTTTTTTTTTTTCCCCACCTTGACCAGAGCACTTCCTGTGTTATGCAATGAAACCTGTCAAAACTCACCATTTGCCCCCAGAATTACGTTTTCCTCACATGACAAAGCTACTGTTAATGTTTGCACCCCGGAGATGTGATGCCACTGGAAGATGGTGTTATTGAGTCACGCGTGTCGTCTTATCTTTCTTCAGGTGAAGCAGATTTTCCCCTTCCAAAATGACTTTGCGAGCACTGGTTTTGTGTCTGGCTTATACTGGGCTTGGAGAGGCAAATGGTAAGTTGAATTCCCTGAAATCTGCCTGAAAATTGTTGGGGAATTGGTTTCTGACTCCTGAGGCTTCAACAGTCAGAGTAAGGGGCAAAAACAGGTGAAATACAGATTGCTTGTGCTGTTTGACATAGTTAGATAGCTAAGGCATAGACATGGAGCTGGCAGATGTGACACAAGACCTTCTAGAGCAGCATTTGGAGATGGGAGGGACATGCAAAATCTCATATCTACAATGACACTGGACGCCATTGTTCACCTGAGTTTACAATTTCCCATAGTGGATCCTCCCTGCAGGAATAAATCTTTTTTTTTTTTTTTTTTCCTCCTTCTTTTTCCCTCTCAAATGTACTGCAAACTCTGAAGCCAGAAATTCTTTTTAGCCAATTTTGCTGCTCAGCTCTCTGGGAAGAGCTTGGTGCATCCTTCTGTCATGCATTCAATCTTCCTCTAGCTTTTAGGAAACAAAAATTGAGTTTTTGCTGAGAATGGGAAGCCATGAGCTGACAGATAAAACTCAAGTGGGAAGTCTGCAGGGATGGGTATAGAAATAGGGTACGTCTTTTTCTTTTAAATAGTTTAGAAGAAAGCCAGAGCCTCAGCCAATGTAAATCAACATAACATTACTGATTTCTAGGAGGACGCAGTAGTAGGACTTTTTTGGTGGGGGAAAATAATAGAAACAACATGTCATTGATGGAATTGTTGTGTCTGTGGGTAATCCAGGCTTTAGAATCAATCAGTATTAGGCTTCTGAATGTGTGTAATATCTGCCCATTTCACTAACTATTTCATGTCACTGCAGTGGTTCCACAGGCGGAACAAAGAAACGTGAAGGTGGGCGAGACCGTGACTCTCAGCTGTGCCTTGACAGAACCCAAGGATGTTCTGCAAGTGACATGGCAAAAGGACTCTGAAAAACCACACAATAACATAGCTACATACAGTACCACAACAGGATTGAAGATTCACGAGCCATATCAAGACCGAATGAATTTCACAAGTCTGGTACTCAATGAGACAAACATCACTTTTTGGCACACTAGAATGGACGATTCAGGGTGTTACACGTGTCTCTTCAATACTTTCCCTTTGGGATCCTTCTCTGGACACACCTGCCTGAGTGTCTTTGGTGAGGTTCTCTGCAGGGACATGTCTGTAGTGGAAAAAAGAGGTGTTTTCTCACCCCCAGCATTTCCTTGCACAGACTCGGGAGCTGCAGGGGTAGGGATGTGCCTCAGTGGAACATGGTGTAGAAACAGAGTTTTACTGCCGTGAGCGAGACTCTGTGGGCTCATATTCAAGCCTATTGTGGTGGCTTTTCCTCTGGGGTGTCCTTGTTCATTATTCTGTGGGTAGCTGCTAAAAAGCAAGGAGTTGGATCTTTGCAATTCCAGCTGGAACCTACCTTTGATAGGGAATTGGCCGATGGGAGAGCAGCACGGACCAAGACATGGTTTTACTTTAACAGATTGTTTTAAAACCTGGGATTTCAAGTTGAGTGAAAACTTTGGGGTATATGACTTTAGTATAAGGGAAGGAGTATTGAATCACGGGGGGAACCTGACCCAACGAACACTTCTTGCGTTCCTGTGCTGTGGGGCTCAGTGCGAATCCAGTAAGCTTTGCTCTGACTGATAATGGTAAAATCGTTATTTCTAGTTATGACTTAGTGCTCGTTGTGGTGATGGATTGTCTCATTTGTGTGTTGGAAGGTCTCAATGCATCTGTCCATTACAACATTTCCGAAGGTCATTTGACAGCCATCTGTAACGCTGTTGGCTTCCCAGAGCCTACCATCACCTGGAACAACTTATTCGATTCCACTCCTACACAGGAGACAATCAGGCATACCAATGGGATGGTGTCCATCACCAGTAAACTGGAGATCTACAACACTCAGAGCATCGGTGCGCAGGACTTGACCTGCAGAGTAAGCAACACAAATGAGAAAATGGAATTGCCTGTGAAAATGAAAGGAGGTAGGTGAACAGTATAAGCTGCTTGGCAGCGTTCTCGTGGCCTTCGTGTTTTGCAATAGGATGTTTGGCTAGAAAGGGAATGAGATGTGTACGTGCCAAGTGAAAAGAAAGGAAATCCTACTTTGCTTTCATTGCCGTCTTTGAGACGATAACATATTGGGGTCCCCTCCAAGAGGTGGGGAAAAAAAACAAACTAGTCAGCTAGGAAGCTATGGTTTTTAGAGGCACCATGCATTTTGCAGCAGGTTGAACTTCAGTTTTCACACAGGCTTTTGTAGTTTCTTTGACAGTTCAAAGTTAGATATAAATATTTTTCACCTGATATCTATCTAAATGAAGTAAAAACTGTGGGTCACCTAACGAACACCGAAGTGGAAGTTTTGAAATTAATAACAAACTATCTCAGAACAGCAATTAACCATATGTTTCAGTTAAACTTACAACGTGTTTTGGTACAGTTAACCTGTACCAAACCTGTGTATTATGTTTTAGTTTCTGTCACGTTTCTGCTAAGCAACATGTGTTGCAGTAATGGTTAGGAAGGAATAGCATTTTCAGATAGGCAAGAAGGTGATCAATTGAAGATACTTACGTTGGTGTTATGGGGAAATCTTAGATATGCCAATGTAACGTCTGAATACCTTGTAGTCCTAATTTATTTCTTCTTCCAACGTTCTCTTGTGCTGGGAAGACTTTCACCACAGTTCTGTAGCTGAGAAATAAAAACATTAAAAGCTGAGGTACCATTCTCAGTTCATGCAGGAACATTGACTTAGGTGATTTAAAATTCACACGTCTCCAAATCCAGAGCCTAAAAAGCAAAACTACTTGGAAATTAGGAAGACAGGAAAAACAGTTTGGGTTTGTGGGTTAATTCCTAAATTAAATGCTCAAGAAGCGGTTGCTATATGAATAGTAGTAAAGAGTAAGGTCTGACTTTTAGTATTGTCTCTGTAAAAGTTCAAAGGCAAATTAGTTCTTAATTCTTTTCTTTCCTGTCTCAAATGCAATATTCTTTTTTTTGGCCTTTTAAAAAGGAAATGTATATCTCAAAAAGCAGGGAACTAAGACGTTGTTATTCCTTGCCAGGAGAATGAAAAATCAGCTAATTGCTTATTGGTTTAACAGTCTTATATTTTAGAGAAAGAGAAATTCAAATGAATAGTTCAACCTAGGTTTGTTAAAAGATGTGATAGTTTTGGCTTGATTCAAATAAATTATAATTCAAGAAAGTTCTCTAGCTAACATTAGTGAGCACTGAAACTAACTTTTTTATTGTCACTTTGATTAATGGCAGTCACATGAAGTGGCTGATACCTAACCAGGGAGGGACATTAATGCTCAGATGTTAGGTAGAGCTACTTGCAGGCATCAAAACGTAGCCTGTCCTCTGAAAGTTAATTTAGCCTTTACAACAGTGATAAGTGTTTAACAGTAAAAGGAATAACTTTTATTTTACAAACAAAACCCTCATATTCTGGATAAAAAAAGAAAACTCTTCAGAAAGTGTCAAGATTTGTATAAAGTTCTGCTTAGGTAGACATGCCAGCTACCATATCAGGTATGGGGATGACAGGTTTCTTTGCTGTGGGTGAACATGAGCACATCTGCTCCTCACAAAGCATTTTCTGCGGGCAGGTAGGTTTATCTTTGAAGATACACATATTCCCTCTCTCTTTTGAGCAATTGCTGCTTTCATGTAGCTTAGTATTAATTTTCACAATTTTGATGAAGAACCATTGTCATCAATCACACATCCTCTTGGCTCTTTTTGCTCTTTTTCCTATATAAACTAGTTAGTTTGGTGTATTTTTTGTCATTTTCTCTTCACAGAAGAGGGATCTTCATTGCTTTGGGTGATCATTACTGTGGTAATTTTAATTGTCACCATAGTTCCGATTCTGGTGCTGTGGTGGAGGCAGAGGAGATGCAGGAGGACTTGAAGCGGTGAGTCACTGATACATGGAAAACAACGGGTTTTGTCCACCCCTTAATGAGGCCTGGTCATCTGCAAAAAAGAGTGAGACTGTTGAGACGCCATTAGGGCATTACTGTCATATTGGACAAGTAAACTTTATAATAATCTGTTTATAGTTATTAGACGTTGCCTCGGTTACATGTAATTTTAAGAGCTGTTTTCCCACTGCTACTGCCAAGGGCCAGTACAAATTGTGAGGATCCAAGTAGAACAGGACATGCTGCTTGTAGTTTGCTTTGAGGAAGAAGTCTCAGCAGAAGTAATTACCTGTTTTTTTTACGTTTTCATGGAGGGCCGCAGAAGTGTCAAGTGCAAATATCCTCAAAGAATTTTTGGCAGAAACATGTTGGAGAGAAACCTGCTCATGCAGAGTGACATACCCTCATGGAAAGGGCTTTCTTCTTGTAGCAGCACCCTCTTTGTGTTTTTAAGACAAACTGTGTAATAGGTTGGAAAGGCGTGCTCAAGCTTGGCATATAAGTCCACTTCCTAATGATGAATTAAGGAGAAATTGCAGTCTAATGTTCTTCTATTTGTGATGACTTGATCATGGATGAACTGAACTTTCTAGTCTCAATTACTAACAACTGAATGAAAAGAAAAAATTAGAGGAGGGGGGAGGCCTTAGGCTTCAGAAATCACAGAAATTTGATGGTCGTTGGTAGCTTCATTCTTCCTTAACTAGATCAAAATGCTATGTTTGGCTTTAAATTCTACTAACATGTTTAGAAACATCAGCACACATTAACTCAGTTCCTGAGTATTTAGATACTTGCCTCATGATGATAATGTGATATAAGGTAAGGAAGTATTTCCAGGAGTACCAGACTTGTCTGTTGTGAAAGAAAAATTGGTCTTGAGTTTTGAAAATGTAATGCGCTGGCCTGGATCCTTTTTGCATAAAGGCAGCATTACTTTTTCTAGAGTAATTTCGACCAGCTTAGGGAAATGCGTAGTCCGTCTTCCTAATGCACATCTGTTGCCCAGAATATCTTGTTAACAAGTTTGTTGCAAAACTCCAATACTGGTGCAGTTTGATCACTCTGTCACCATCTGATTTTTTAATTTTATTTAATTTTATTTTTTCTGGTTGCTCTGTGCTGCCAACTGCTGAAAGTTACTTACAATTTATCTTGTTTATGATTCCACTGTCACTTTCCTGGCCAAATCTTTAGAAAGCCAAGAATACCTGGGAGCTACAGTAATTTTTGATGTTATGTTTAGAGTGCATTACCACTCCACAAATGCCACATTGTAATAAGGAAATCCCCTATGCCTCCTCAGCTCCCCTCTGAGCAGCAGACTGTGGACCCTAGTTTGTTTTTGCAGTGACTTGTTTCTTCACCATTCGTCTGTGAAATCTGTTTATGCTCTTTAAAGCATTGGTTGCAGTCGATTGACCCAAAAGAGAATAACATCTTGCAGAAAGTCCTTTTCTGGTTTTATCCTCTATTATCCTCAGACTGTGTTGGAATGAGGTGCAGCGCCTACGTACATGTTTCTGGACATGGTTTTTGTAACAGCACAATAGTGAGCTAATGGTCCTGGCTGGAGGATACTAATGTCTGTCTGAGGTCATCATCTGGGGCTTCAATACTTCTTTTCATTCTGCACTAGATAACAAGCAAAGCTTTTCCAGTCTTGTCAAGATGCCTGTGTTTTAAAGTCAAAGACAGCTTTTTATCTGGAAGGCTATGGACCCTTCTCGGTCAAAGATTCTTCTCTTCTGTTTCCGCTGTTGAGAGTATGCTTGGGTTTTGCTCTGCTTTTATTTTTGTTGTTTCCCTCCTCTCCATGGTAGACGCTTGGGAATCAGCTGAAGAGCTGGGGCTCAAAGTTGATCTCCCATCCCTCAGACATTTGCCTTGTGTACCAGTTAGAGAGCATATATACATTTTGGTTCTCCCCAAAAACAGCCCAAGTGAAGCACCTTCACAATGTTTGGCAAAAAAATCACTTGTTTGGAAACCGAGCAGCCTTGATGGTGAGAGCTGATGCAAAAGCTTTGGAAAAACTCACATCTTCATCCTCTGCCAAGCAGAGAGGCAAAGCTAGCATACCTATCACTGAATTTAAGTGTGATGAGTAGTCTGCAACAAATCACCAGACATAACTTCATGCGTGCTGGAGACTTCTCAGTAAAAAGACATTTCTGCTGGTAAAAAGTTACACGGTTTCCTTCATGGTTCAACTAATAGAGCTTAACTGTAGACCATGCCAACGTGAAGCAGTCCAGTTAACAAGCTAAGTGCCTGGACTGAAGCAAAATTAAGGCTGTTACTCTGAATAAATTCCTGCGATTTAATTATTGCATACCTGTCTCAAACCTGAGTGCTTTCCACAGCATTAGTTTTTTTTTATTTCAAGGCTTGCAGGATAACATTATTTCAGTCTGGCCACTTAAAAGGCTTTATAGTCAGTTCTCAGAACCTAGCAGTCTGCAGGGGAATAAAATTCCGTGCAAATGATTTTCTGGCAGCTCGTGGTAGTCTATGAGGAAGGGCTAGTTCACAAATGGGTATAAAGACCAATATTTTTTTATTATTTTCATTTTAAACATTGGTAAGTTGATCCCTCTTGGGTAGCTTGTACATGTTTTGCTAAGTGGAAAGCTTTAGAAACGGTCAAATAATATATTTGTATTTAAAAAACTATAACAACAGAACCAAAAATTCTTGGAGCTTGTTGTTGAATATGTGTGAACCTAAGAAAGCTGAGCAGGTTGGGTGAACCTGGTAGAAGAAAACTTGAAGTCCTAGAAGAAGAGCCTAGGTTAGGTCAAAAAATCTGTTCTGTAGAAAGTGCCAACATGGCAATGGGTTTTTCCTGTTTGGAAATTGAAACATTCAGGTTTTCCTTCGGGTGGAAATTTTATGGACCTTAGATTAAGCAGTATTAAAGTCTTTGTTTCAAGATGTTAGTGTCTGAATACAGCCAACGAACTGTATTTCAAAGAGATGCTGAACCTCAGTACCTCAAATGTTACACAAGTGCTATAAGACAGATTGAAAATACCTCCTTGTTATCAGCTAGAGATCACTTAATACCATGAAAAGGAATTTAAGACACCGGATTCTTATTTTTTTAAGTTTGGAAGTTACTTCAAATAACATAGATTCGGGTCTGTTAAGCTACAACTAGCAGCTTGGCTGGTAAGCTATAATGTGTAGGTATCAGCAACATAAGTTTTAGTTTTTATATTGGGAAATATGGAAGTCTTGTGCAGGAGATTACAGTTCTTTGGGAAACTTTACAAGAATAATTACTTGCACACACTTTCCATGGTTTTGTTTATAGTAAAGCCAGAAATTATTTCTGGAAGAGCCATTGTAGCAGTATCCTCTCCTGCTTATTGAGTGTGGTGAAGGCTGTGTTTCTAAACTTTGGCTTAAAAATTATGGCAATTCTTATTTTGTATGTCGGACTTGACTTGCTTCTAGATTTGCTTTGACATCCAGCTGTTCCTCTTAACAGTAAGAGAGTAGGTAGTTGAGAGCAACATAGTAGCAGCTCAGTTTCAGGAGACTTTTCAGAGTAATTTTTCCTAAAGTGACAGCTAAATACCAGTCTTTCAGCTGATAAACTTGGGACATAACTCCCTCTTTCATGAGGCAGATGCACTCTGCTCACAGAGGAACGGGTCTCTGGCTGTCATGTCCCAGCTGGTGAGACTCATTTTTGAATCGTCTTAGTTTCCTCTCAAGTGTGGCTTTATCATGAGTAGGAGATTATATTTGTCCAAATTTAAACTACTCAGAATAGAAAAAATATGCAGTGGTATGTTTACAACAGCCTCATTCCTTTACCATTCTTAAGGCTACACCAAAAAAACACCCCCAAAAAAACCAACCACAGTGTAAAAACATAGTAGCCAAACAGACCTAAACTGAGTTAATGAGGGTAGAAAGAAAAACAAAAACAAACAAAGAAACAAAAAAAAAACCACATACGAAAATATCAAGAGAGGGGTAATTCTGCTGCCAGGCTTCCCATCAGACAGAAATATTTCACAAGCCAAGTGAAGATGTTTTCTGGGTTTAATCATACACTGCTTTCAGACAACTTCTGTTCCCTAGTAAGTCACTTAATTTTCTTTTCACAGAAACGTGCCTGGAAGTACCCTCCAGTCTGCATCATATATAGAGAGAGCATGGGCGCTTTTTGCAAGTTTTCCATGAATTAGTGCTACCTCTTTTCACTGCAAAGGGCAGGCATGGCTGGTGCTTCACTCATTTTCCCATCATGTTTTGCCCCAGCATGTTTTATTGGGGAAAGCATCCTCCACATCCTGCTTCCCATTTTGGAGAAAAGCTGGGAGAAGGAGTGGTAGAGGAGGAAGGAGGGGAAGGTGCGTGGATGAATTTGCGTCTCCTGGACCGTGACTTGGTTTTTTGTCTGGAAGGATGAAATAAATCCTGTTTGCTACTGACAGTATGAAGGTAGCAATGTACGAAACATCTCAGATATTGTCCTCGCCGTATAAAGAGAGTTGTCAAAGCGTAGGCTACTAAAAATGAAGCCCTTTCTTTGCAGACAGGGAGGCCTTTACTATGTGTGATTAACACAATTTCTGACCCGTGCATCATAGTTCGTATTTCATTATGAAGTAATTTTCCAGTTCTTCATTCTCCTTTTCATTCTGACAATAAGGGTTTGTGAATAACCAGAAATAAAATGGCTGGAAGCTGGAAGGGAGGAAAAAATAGCACTCTTGTGATATCTGAATAGTTGCCTTGCTGTTTCAATTTCTCGTTTACTTCCTTGGTAAGAATTATTTATGTGCTTGATTGGGAAATGTTTTTCCTTTGCAAAATACTTTGGCTGTATGTGGGGTGATTAGGAAGCTGATAAGGAGATGGAAACCTTCTTCTTACTCTTCTACACAAAAAGGAAGGTTGCCATATATTTAATTATTTTTTCCAAGCCACATAAAAGTAGTGTCATAAATTGGGTCTTAAACACCAGAATGACATGCTGAAATATCAAACTATTTATATATTCAATAAATAATCTCATTTGTGTATAATCAACCAAGAATGTTGGTTTGCTTTTCACAGTTTATAAATCCATTTAGGGTTTTATATATTCTGTATCTCATTATCATATTCTGAATTCTGCAGTGTGTGTCATTTCCTGAATGAAAGCAAAAACGTTTGGTTTAGTAGTAAATCCATAGCAGGTTTTAAAAAAATATTCACGTAACCTTGTCTTCAGATCGTTTAAAAATCTGAAATATTGCTTGAGCAGGTGTTGATGGCCTTAGTTTAATGAAAGCAAAGAACAGTGTAATAACTTTTCCAATTGATTTAGTATTGTATTAGTAGGAAAACACCTTTTGTCTTTTTTTTTGCTTTTTTCTTTTTTTTTTAGTAAATGATTCTTATTGTATGCAAATAGATTAATATTAATTCTGAAAATTTGTCATGCCCATTCCATGTCTTTTGCTTGGAAATGTCATTTTAATTTTTTCTGCTGTTTTAATATGCAGTAAGGCTTTGCACTCAGCTGCCAATTTCCCCATTCAAAAAGGGACACTACAATTGCCCAGTGACTTTCAAGGCACCTTATTAAATTTTTGAGAGATGCAAGGAAGTGAATCTCAAGCCATGCCTACGTTGAGGCAGAGGGGAGGTTCTGGTGCGTGCCGTGTAGCAGTGGTTCAGGTGGCCACCGTCACCTTAAGGGCTGGCTGATGGTGCTGGGCAGCACAAGCAGTGAGTGCCACCACATGCTTGCTGCTCCAGCGTTTACCTGAAGGCAAGAACGGCTTTGAAGATTATCTTTCCAAATTTCCGTCATAGGGACAGAATCACAGGGTGGTAGGGGTTGGAATGGACCTTCCAGAGATCATCTAGTCCAACCCCCCTGCCAAAGCAGGTTCACCTAGAGCAGGTTGGACAGGAACGCATCCAGGCGGGTTTTGAATATCTCCAGAGAAGGAGACTCCACAACATCTCTGAGCAGCCTGTTCCAGTGCTCTGGCATCTTCAAAGTAACAAAGTTTTTCCTTGTGTTCAGACGGAATTTTCTGTGTTCTGTCTTGTGCCAGTTGCCCCTTGTTTTGTGACTGGGCCCCACTGAAAAGACATCCCCTTGACACCCACTCGCCCTTTAGATATTGATAAGCATTGATGAGATCCTCTCTCAGTCTTCTCTAGCCTAAACAGATGCGGGTCTCTCAGCCTTTCCTCATAAGAGAAATAATCCATTCCCCTGAATCATCTTCATAGCCCTTATACATGTTATGTTACGATGTGCAATCTTCATCCTGATGTGTAGATCTCCTCCAGGTTTCTGAGGAGGGCTGGCTGCTATTTGCTGTTTAAAGCAATAGGATAAGGAAGAGCAGAATAGCCAGCAAGCTGGCTGAAGGCAGGCCACCATGTGTCCCTAGAGAGTGCTCCAAATACCAGAGGGGCAAAAGCTCAGAGGTTTTTTTTTATCCTCATCTCTTTGGCTTATTGTTTCTTGGCACTGTAATCAGAACTGTAGAGTGATTTAGAATAACTTTAGGGTGGGAAGACAATTTTTGGAGAGGGAGAGACAAAAAAACCCTCGCAATTGCCTTTTATAGAGTACTGTAAGCTGGACTGATCTTTAAATCTTAGTGGTTGAAACCACCAGGCAAGAAGAAGCTTTGATTTAATTATTCCAATGTAATTCTGTTTTCTCTTTCTCTGGTTTCATTAGTTTACTTAAAAATAAACGTTTGTTGCTGTGTTTGTACTGTAATAACTGCCAGTTTTTCTTCAGCGATCGCAAACGGAACTTCACATGTAAATTGGTATCTTGTGTAATATAAACTACCTGGGTTGTAAAACACCTTTTTCAGTAGTGTACTTCCCTCTGCACTGGCAGATACTCTCGGTAGCTACTGCCACGCAGGGTCCCTTGGCTGCCTCCCAAGGCCAAATGATTTGTAAGCCCCTTCCTGCCCTTCTGCTGGTAGTAAATGGCTTTGAACGGGGTGTTGGCGAGCTGGGTATTTTATCCCCACCCAGGGAGAAAATGCTGTCGTATAGCGCGTAGCATGACATTTTCGTAACTGCTGTTTTCGGTCTTTCTCATAAATATAGTCCCAAAGTAATTTCTGTTGATTAAGAAGAGGAAAAAAAAAAAAAAAGTTTTTTTTTTTTTTTCCCGACCAGTTTTAAGGCTATTCCTCCTTGGAGCGTAACAAAATAATGAGGGCTGAATATCCCTCAGAGTATCCATTTTGAGAAGGTGGCAGGGGGATGTTGTCGGTGTGGGGCAAGCTGGATGGAGTGCGTACTGCCCACGGTGCTGCCTGTGGCTCCGCAGGCATCTCCTGCGCTCCTCCGGGCCAGCTATTCTGGGTTTAGGCATGCAGGTCCTTCGAGGTAAGGATACTTTGTGTGGCAGGCGCGCGCCTGTGCTTTTAAAGGTAAGGTGTCTTCTTAGGTGATACCTTACCTTAAATTTGTCATGAACAAAGGAAGCAAGGGGGAACACAGACTGAAACCTTTTTCGTTGTGGTTTAGGAAGATGTGCTACTCGTACAGCAGGAGGATTCCTAGGGTTGTTCACCAAAGGGCAGTTTGAAACCATTCCTCCCCACCTTCCCCACCGTGCATTTCTCCTCACCCCCCCTCCACCCAACAGCAGGCAGCCTGCTCAGCTAGGCTTAGGCAGCCACACAATTAATCCATTTTCCTGTTTTTTTTCTTTATTTCTAGGACCCTACAGGATTTCCATTCACCTACCAGATCATGACAGCCCAGCAGCCTGAAGTCAACATTCCACTTAGTGACTTGACTGGCTGGAGAGAAACAGCAATAAAAAAGGAAATGCATGACATACACCACCCTTCCTAGGCACCGAGTTGACCGCTGAAAAGACTAGCACGATATTTGTTATCTGGTCTAGGTGCTCATTCATAAAAAGTGGGACCAGAGGTATCGCTTAGTCTGCTCCTCTGCTGCCAGGCAAAATCTGCTTTGCTCGTGCCACTCCTGGTGCTGCTGGTGTGCAAAATGTATTTGCCTTCTTCCAGTTGAGTTTTGAAAATGTCCATGGATGGAGGCTCTGCGAGATTTCTGGGGATGCTCTTCCAGTGCCTAATTGCTCTCACAGTAAAGGGGGGTTTAATTTTTACAAACATCTGTCTGCGATTTCACTTGCAGCAACTCTTCATTCATTGCCCTCTTCCTGACCTCAGGTTTTCCTTCTCTTATCCAGGTGATCCGACTCCTTTTCCTCAGTGTACACGTGAACGTGCCAATGACTGTATTGCTTAACTCTCTCTGGAGAGACCTGCTAGACCCAAAACCACAAGACTCAAACCACACCAAATCTGCCAAAATTATTGGGGGAGAGCAATAGGATTCCGGAAGGCTGGTGATTAGAGACTGCCACAGTTGGGAAAGAAAAGTTATAAGTAATTTATTTTATTTGGCTTTTCTTTCAAATCCTGAGGCGGTGGATTTTTTTTTTTTTAATACATGAGTGAGGAGGAGATGGAAGCAAAGCCTGGTAGTGGAAGTATTGACATCTCCATCTTTCCTTTTTTTTCTGTTTTGCTGTCATTCTCTTTCTGTTTTTAATGAAATTACTCTGTTAATATCCCAGCCCAGCCCTTGCTTAGCTGTCAAAATGCACGGCCTAGGTTTGTCGATAGCTCCCATGGTCATCTTACGCAAAAGATGGTCCCTGTCTTTGTCCTTTTTAGTTATGTCTCTTTAAACACAGACAAATTGCTCTGCTGGCCAAAAGTCATTATTCCATACTTGGACCTTGTTGTGTGGGATGTTACGCTCTGAGCTAGCTATCGTGTGTCACTGCTCTGAGTGTCAGGGTATCCGTGGGGAATTTTGGAGAGGCAGAACTCACTACTTTGTCATGTTTTTGGTAGCAGAGAAAGACACTGCACTACTCTTACGAGCTGGGACCTAACTCCGCTCCTGTCCCAGGCAGGATCGGAGCCCCTCGCTCCCACCACCACCCTTGGATGTTCCTCACTGCCCAAGCCTGCAGATCTGCTCCTTCCCAGGCTTAATGCTGGGGTTCCTGTGTCCCCTGCCTGCCGGGTGACAGCGGGCTGCCGTGAGAGCGGAGCGCTCCCAGGCATTGCCTTGCAGCTCTTCGCATTCGCGAGGGGGGGGACCCTCGCCGTGCCCTCTGCCTCCCCCTCTCTCACTGGGGCTCTGTGCCTGCACCGTGGGGTGAAGGTTCCTAAAAACAAACCTACCCCCAGGCATACTGACTTTGTGACTCTGTTTTAATGTCAGAATAGACAGGCGGGAGGACCGCAAGGAGGACGCTGGTGATTTTCATTCTGCTGACAAGTGCTAATGTTTAAGGTGTTTCACTGAATTTTCACTGAATTTCACTGAATTTCTAGAGTTGGAAGGGACCATAGAGATCATCTAGTCCAACTCCC
>JAOXJK010000001.1:95468769-95481967 GCA_025774025.1 Xenus cinereus
CTCAATCCACCTCACTGTCCCCTCGTCCAGCCCATACTGCCTCAGTTTCCCAATGAGGATGTTATGGGAGACAGTTTCTCACTCTTAGTGTTTTTCATGGCGTTGAGATCGCTACCAGTATCCTCTTGTCTTTCAGATTTGATTAGCACTTGTTTGTGCGTCTGAAATACTCCGTTTTACTACGTGCATAGTGTTATGGATTGTGCTTTTTGTGTCATATGTTTACCAAGAGTATAAACTGTCAATCTAAAAAATCAACAGAGAAGATCTAGCAGATGCAAGACTTACGACTAAGTGTTCAGAACCAATATTTTATTGGTTTCAGAGCAGCGGCTTCTCTAGAGCATGGCAAAAAGGTGTGTGTGTGTGTGCATACATGTCTGTATGTATTACTGAGGACGTGAGGGGTGATACTTGCTGTTACTGTTGTAGGTGCAATATGAATTGTTTATTTATATATTTCACTTTTTCTAATTAAAAGGAACCAAAAACTACAAACTGATCCAGCCAGAACACCAACTGGTCCATTGGTTTTTTTTCTTCTGCTTTTTTGGGATACCAGAAACACTTCACTGCAAATTGGGATTTTTTTATAGTTTTGATTTACACTTTGCTTCCTTTCTGTGCAGAAAGTGGGACTTTAAGGGGTTTTTTAAGGTAGTTTGGGCGCTTTTTTCTTAAAAAAAAAATTAAGTAAAACAACTTTTGAGCTAAATTTACGGAGGTATTTTTGACCACAACAGTGCTGCGGTTTACTTCAGGTTTGAAAATGACTTCTGTCAACAAAAAAAAATGTATTTTATATTTTTAGTGGTATTGTTTGTCATGTTTGTTGCTTAATGATTCTTTATCTGAAGTTACATGCTCTAGTGATGTACAGCTGTCCTAATTTCTGTACTTGTGTTTGCTGAAAAGAAGCCAAATAAAGGAACTTTGAACGTAAGGCCACATGATTCCTTTCATTTGTAGCACACTGCTTGTGAGCTTTTATAAATCCGTGAGAGAAGCATCATGCATGAGCTCTAAGTGCATGAACGATTCCTTTGGGAAGGGCAGTAGTGACCTGGTGCATTCTTTAAGACGTGAAGTTTTGAGGGGAATTGTGAAACTACAATAATTTTTGTTTGTCATGGCATCAGCTTGCAATTTTATTTAAAAGTTGTGATAGTGAGAAACTTGGACCTAGTTAGCAGGACGTGGCAATGAAGTCATCTCCCTAAAGGAGCTGAGCGCATGGGATTATGTTCTAGGTCTTGCAATACCAGTGAAAGGCAGCAGTTTATTGCTTGTCGGAGCTCTATCAGTTGATTTGATGAAATGGAATGGGCAGTGCTTTCCAGAGGTTTTGAGATTGCAACATAAATTCTCACTCTTGATTTTTCAGGGAAACAAATGGTTGCTACTGATGGTTTCTGAAGAACTTCCTACTAGGTGCTGGCCAGAAGGGCAAGTCTCATTGCAGATGTACCTCCCTGAGTGATGGGGAATTAGTAGTTTCTTCTCCTGGGAGTTTGGCACTCTGAGATTAGTCAGGTCACCTCCCCGTGAATAAAGGGAAGGTAGCAAGACAGCAGCATCACTACCCCGAGCGTGGTGCATGGCAAACTGGTTTTCCCAGGTCGAAGAACAGAAGGGCTGCTTGCTATGGCCTAGGAGCTCTTGAGAGAGCAGGGTAGAGTGTTGCTTGGCCCACCAGTCACGAGGTGAGTTGTGCTGGCAGAGCGGAGCAGGAGCAAAACAGGGAGGGCTGGAGCTGAGGTACCATAGCAGGGTTGAATGACCTTAGAGAAAGTAGGGTTGGCTACTCTTAACTCAACAAAAGGTCAACAAATGCAGAGTAGCAGGTTTCCTCAGGGAAACCTCAAGGTTCTCTGTAAATGGCTGATTTTTTTGGCTGACAGCCTACTCCTCGGAGCCTGTCAAGATGTTTGCTTTTGTTTTCAAGTCACAATGCATTGTTTAGTTCCTACAGCGGTGTCCCCTGATTGTGTGCTTTTTGTCCCAGGCGTGCTCAAGCATGCCATTATTCTGGGTCTTGAGTTGTGCTGACATACAGGAAAGGAAGGTGAAGTGTCTGCTAGAAATAACAATTTCTATGCATGGCCATGGTGATAAAGAGAGGGTCTTCAAAACCCCAGCAGGCAGGGCTGGGTTTTTAATAAAGAGGGAGTTTGCAAAAAAATAAAAAGTATCACGTCTGATGGCACTATGAGGATGACTTTTTGCCTCGGGTGTTTTCTCATTGCCTGGCCACGCTGACCACCCAGCCTGAGGTCGGGGCAGCTGCTCCGTCTGTCTCTGAAGAAGTGGCAAATGCGTGCTTGAGGTTTTTTTCTGTATCCTCACCTCAGCTTGTTTGCTTCTGCACGACATAGTTCCACTCCCGAAGTCTGAAAAGTAGACTTTCTGGATGCTACCAGGTGACTTCTACCCTGTCCCGTTGTCCCATGTGCCTGCTTACTTCTCTCATGTGCTGCCCGGCTGCTGCACCGCCAGCCAAAATGCTGTTTGCTTCGAAAGCGTAGTGGCAGCTGTTCTTCTCTAAGTCTGCTGCACAACAAGATGCCAAGGAAGGAAGTGCAGGATAAATTTTGAATCTAAGAGGATGTATGGGGTTTTTTGTCTGGATTTTATTTTTTTTCCCCTTAAGATGGGCTGAAGTTAGCAGCAGAATCCACACTGGACAAGAATTTGCATGTTGATAACCAGTATTTATCAACTGGAAAGGCTTAAAGTGTTTTCCTGAGACCATGCGCGGTGAACCATATCGTCTCTCTGTATATAGGTATCACCTGCTGCCTCCTCTCTGGGACCTCATACCATTTTTCATTTTGAATATGGTATTTTTATTTCCATGGCTCTAATTACATGCCATCCAGCTGGAAACCTCCACAGCCTTCTGCAGGTCTATTTCTGTACAGTCAGCTGCCTAATAGTGTGCTGATCATCTCGTGTGCCAGAAGAAACTCACTTCATGGTGTTTCCAGCAGGTCCAAAAGCTCGCCGGTGCTGGGTTGGTAAGTGTGCCATCCGACATTCAGAAACTTTCGTGCGTTATCTTAAAAAAAAAAATAAAATAATCTGCCTGGACAGAGGCGTACTGTCTGCCCTGTCTTAGTAGGAAAATAAGTGGGTAGCAAGTTTTGTAACCAGCCCCCCAGCTCCTGAAACCCTCATGTTGAAGCAAGACAGGCAATCTGCAGTTTCCACGTGCTGAAAGGATCGGTATCTCTCCCAGGGACTCGGGGTCCTTCTGCCATGGGGTATGTAGGGATGGCTCGAAGGAGATGGGAACGACAGGAGCTTGGTGCTTTGAGTGGCTGTGGGAGGGAAGAGAGGACGCCCGGACAGACAGAACTGGGCAGTAAAGAATAGGACTGCAGCTCTGGTGTTGCTAATCTGGGTTTCCTTAAGGAAACGGAGGGGATGGATGGATTTCCTTACTAGCTGCAGCCTAGGAAATTGGTTCTGGAAAACAATGTAGCTGAGTATAGTAATCTGACAAAAGGAAGCGGGGTGTTTCCCACTGCTTACTTGAAATGGAGTTTAAGCCGGTCGCTCCTTGGCAGATGAAGCATGTATCAGACAGATGGCCTGTTCTGGCAGCACTAGGTTAAGGACTATTAGTTAATGAATTTTGGTAAGGAAACTTACCACGAGTGAGTGATTTACATTTGAGTTCACCCAATCTTAAAATGTTTCTGATTTCAGCTCCTTTTTTCTTGATTTTGTCTTTTCCTGTTCAGGCTTCCCTGACCCCTTTTTCCTCTCAGTCCTGGACAAGTCTCTTCCTGATCCCTCTTTTGTTCTTTGCAACGGATTTTGCCTGAAAAGTGCTATTTTCTTGTTTATCTGGACACGCTCTCCACCCGACCGTTCCCTTTCTCTCTGTGGTACCCATGAGTTCACGGCGGCTGCTCCATCACGTGAAGGCGTTACCATCTCCCTGGGTCACAGTAGCTATGCAGTAAAACAAGCTGCAGCGAAAGCTTGTCCTTGTTTCCAAACCTAGGAAAAGCAAATAACCCAGACACCAGTAGACAGACCTTGAAAAAAGCAGAGACGACTGTCTGTCTGTCTGCAGGGGCTCCACACAGCCCAGATCCTTGCTGGCGCGCTGGGCACACGCTGCCTGGAGCTCGTGTGGAGCCTGCTGACGTGTCTTCTCCCTTGCTGAGCTGCATGAGCGTCCCATCAAGGGGCATGGAAAAAAAAACATGTGGGCCTGATTGAGTAACACGATTTGTGTTTCACCGTGGACAAAAAGGGAAGTGTACTCTCACCACTGTTGCACTAGAGTTAAAGTTTAATTTATATTAGGTAGCTGTGGATTTCAGCCAGCTGATTTTTTTTTTATATAGAGGTCCTGCCCTCTCCAAATCAATAAGGGAGTGGAGGTTGTATGAAGCCTGTGACAGACCTGCAACATCAGGCTGCAGCAGTTACTCAGCATGACCTTGTTTAACACCCAAGGTTGAGGTTTTTGCCAAAGTCTCCCAGTTGTGTTTCCCGTGAAGTGTTTCTTGGAACTGCAAAGAGTTAGTTTTTTGAGCCCTGCACTGGCCTTAGCTGTTCAGGTTCACATGAGATCTGGGCTCTGCACATTTCTGTTACTGCTGTTAGGCCAGATTTGGGTCAGAGATGTTCCTCTGATGTTGGATTTGGGAAAGAGAAAACTCTCTTCCTTGGGATAAATGTCATCCTTAATAGTTGGTATAAAGAGCCTCGTTATGCCTTTATTTTTTGGCATGCAAGCAGCACCCCCATCTATGGAAAAATCTCTCCATTCCCACAGGAGTAGGAGCTGTGTCTTTGCTAGCCAACCCAGAGATTTTTTCCCTTTCTGACACAGCTTTGCATGCTAATCTAGCCAATGTAAAGAACCTAGGAGTAAAATTAGTCCTAGATAGCTGTATGGGCACCCTGTTATCTAGAAAAAGTGTTACGCTAAAAGTGGAGAAGGCAGAGCCACGGCGAAACTTTGGATGTGGAAACCTCAAATGATTTAAGCAGCTAACTGGACTGACTAGAACAGATTTCTGGTTTCCTGAAAGCACTCCTCAGAACATTTTTCCCTTTTGTTTAAAGTGAGGTTTCTGCTGCAAAGTCTTCCTTTCTCAAGCTTTTCTATTTTAGCTGAAGGGTTGGTATTTTAGTATATGAGGGGAGATGTTCCCAGAAAACGCACAATTATTTCTTCTGCTCTTTATGGCCTTTTTATAAGCCTGAAAATTTGAGGGGATAAGTGGTAAACAATAGGCATGAACTTATTGCTATCAGCCTAATTAGTATTATGTGGACAATATGACAAATTATTCAACGCAAGTTGTAAATCCTCTGCTCAGTAGATTTACACCACTTTGGGGATAGGGCAAGCAGTCTTTATTTAACACCCTTGCTTTGTTTGCTTGCACCGTGTACAGGATGGCTGATTTCATGGTGTGTCTATAATCCATTCCACTACAGAGTGGGGTTTGGCAGGTACAGTTTTCAGATAGTTACCTGTTTCGTATGTGTAATTGATTGTGTCCGTACGCATTTGTTAACCCTTCCCAATGAAATATTTGGGGGAGAGACTTGATCTGTGGTTAGAATTTAAAGGCACTGGTGTCTTTTTGAGAAAACCGTTAGCTTGGGGCTGTTTCTCAAAGAGGAAATGCCCCTGAATGGGCATTTAGGAGAAGTGGGGCTGTTGGTACAGCCCTGTCCCAAAACTCTCTCTGTCTTAGTCCAGATGTTTATGAATCGTCCTTCTCTGCTGGCAGACATGTATATGGTACGTTCTATATTTTAAAAAAAGAGTTTTTATTCATCTTGTCACAGTGCAAATAATGTTAAGTCAAAAAAGATGTTATTTCATCATCTTTACTGCCAGAAGTTTTGCTGCCAAAAATAGGCTAAATATAAACAATTGTGGTGTTTATCCTTCCCACTGAAATGGTGCAAGGTAGCTTCTGTGGAATAAATAAATATTTTGAGAGAAACATATTTCAAGGCTTAATAATTCTTTAACTTAAAATGTTCCATAATGTTTTATTTTACCTTTATAAAATGCTATGAAAATGTTTTATGTGAAAGAATAGATAGCTTGTGAAGAATATTAAGTAATGTAAAATTCTACATCTTCTGATTCTGATTTGCAGCTCTGGTTGAAGGTAAGAGACTACAGTAGAGGGGGAGAAGAGAGCAGTGATTAGGACGTACAACAAACCAAATAAGCTGTGCTGAGACTTTAGGTAGAGGTTGCATTTTTTTTATGAATCTCCTTTCTCAGTGGCATTTCCAAACTAGTAACTATTTGGAAATGGAGTTGCCTCAGTTTCTCTTACCTTACGTGAAGAGGGATTGTCTTAAAGGAAGAGCTGAGAAGAACCTCCACACTACTCTGCATCCTTGTCTTCGGAGCACTGAGAGACAGGCGATGGTGAAGCCAATCCCCCAGGGCAAAGACGAGATCCTGAATCTGCCCTGGATGACATGAGGTGCCATCCACACCGGGCTGGAGAACAGAAGAGGAACTATGGTGAGTAGTAAACACAAGCAGACACAGGAATTACGGAGAATTGCAGGGAGAGTTTAACTTCATGAAGAGGAACCCAGGGAGGCCACTTCTTTGTGTGGTTCTTTGTTTATACTCTGTTTTAAGTTATGTACATACAAATATACAACTAGTTCCTAACTTTCTGTGCAATTTGCTGACTTCTGTGACATGATCCTGAGATTAATCCAGCTTTGAGGTTACTCTGAGTAGACCTTTTTCCTAGACAAGTTCTTCCCCTGAAAACCAGGATTACTTTTAAAATCAAAAATGTAGGTTTTGGTTAGTATCTAAACAAGGAGTCTTCACCTTCTAAAAAGAGAAAAGTGAGGTGACAGATGGAAATAAAGGGCCTGTGTACATCTTGTTACCACTTCACGGTGTCCTTGTAGGCAGGCCCGTGCTTCCAGGTTTGATTTCAGACAATTCCATGTCTGCATTGCATCAGATTTTGCAAAGTACCTTCCAGCAGCTCCTTGTCTGCTCTCAGCTCCTCGTGGTGTTTTCTTTAGGGGATGCAGGTCCTGGACTCTTCACTGGGATTCTCCTTCTGCGCAATAGCTTCCAGGCTGGAGCTCTCTTTTCTAGAACAGATGTAGTTACTTCCAAGAAAAAGAGGACTTCCCTCCTCCTTCCCTCGTGCTAACTTGAACCAATCACTGCCTTTCTAAAGACACACTCTGCCCAAGTAGAAAAAAAAAGGAAGGCCAAATCCACCAAAAGGCACATGAGGAAGTTGACTTCTCTACGAAGCCAAGTATTTAAACCCCATCGAAGACATATCTGCATGGCCTGGGACCATCTTAAAGGACCCCCAGTAAGCAGCTTCTGGAGTACCACTGCCCCTGTGTCGCACAGCAGCTCTCTGCATGTGCAATGAGTCTGTATTGTCCAGGATATCTTGTTTTCCAGGAGGAAAATGTCTGATTTTGATACATATTGTAGATTTTAGTCTTTCCTAGCAGGCAGTAGGGAAATCTTCACTCCACTGATTCTTCTGGGACGTAAAGATTTTAATGTAGAAGATGCAATACGAAAAGTACTGTGAGTCTCCCTATAAGAGAGAGACGTGCCATAACTGGGGTGTGTAAACCCAGTGGGTTTAGACTGGAAAAAATCTTTGGTTATTAATGTGGAGATCTAACTCTTCTTTCTCATCTTATTTGTGCTATATATGATTGAAACAGTGTAGTACAGAAAAGGAAAAGTACTAAGAATGATGCTTCTCTGTACTGATTTGGAAGAAAGATTCTTTTGTCCCATGGGGGTAGGAATTAAATTTTTTCATTGAATCCTAATTTTGAGTGTTTGTTTTCTTTCTGCTCCATAATCTCCAGAGAATGAACTGCCAGCAGCCCCTCGACTTTCCCACATCCTGAGAAAGTTCAGACTCTCTTCACAGCATGTCTTTTTTCCCTTCCCAAGCAGTTGCACAGGAAGAGGTGAGACCCACCAGCTTGCCTTGCTGCCTGTGAGCAATGGTGTTGATATAATGACCAAGTCCAGAGGGGGAAGGGGATGGCTGAACTCTTTTAGTCTTGTAGCAAAACTTCCTAAATGGTTAACTCCCATCCTTTGTTTTTTTTTCTAAAGGTTTCTACTGGCTACCACTAACTTCCTAGAAGCAGAGTGCTGCGGAAGGGAGGATGAGAATGGGGGGCGGGGAGTTGGTTGCCAAGTCATTTTCTTATTTTGTAGCCTTCACTGCTTAAAGCCAGGGAATGTGTCTGAAAATTGCCATGGAGGAACAGAATGTTCAGCTGTGAGTTTTAGCTCACAAGAATTGATTTGGAGGGGAAGGGGAGTGAGAGCCACAGCAAGTTGCTGGTATAGGTACGATAGGAACACATATGGTGACCTTAACGGTGCAGGTTCACGGACAGGTTTTTTCTATCTTCCCCATCTTGTGTCTCCTCTGTTCTTGTGTCTTAATTTTCACTGTCCACATTTTCTTTTTTTTTTTTCCCACTTCATACTTTGTTTGCCTTTTTGACTGTTCACTTGCCATCGTATTTGTAACCTGTCATGCCCAAAGGTTATAGATAATGCGGTGGAAACAACTGAACGATGCATATTTTGGCTCCCAGTTGATTTCATAGATTTTGGCAGTACTGCTAGGATGCCCACAGATCTTTATGGGCAGATTTCATAGTGGTTGGTTGTGAATGGAAAGGTTTGGTTTGGGCTGAAGAAGGGTGTAGGGACACAGGTCAAAGGGAGGCCTCGTGCCATTTCTTTTCAGCCACGGACAAACACGCTGTGAGGGTGTGGTTAGTCCGGTACATCCCAGTGATTTTGCTGAGTTATCAGTCCATCCTTTAGATGAGGATTTATTAAAGAAAAAAAAAAAAGAGCCCAAAAAATATTTTTACAGTTTAAAGGCCCAAAAGTGTGAGTCCCATTTTTCCAGAAGCTGCTACTGTAAACATGATGAAAAGATATGTACATCCTGATATTTCACTGGTGACTTTTATCTGAGTGACTCACACCCCATCAGAGAAAAAAACATGGCACCACTTATTCTTTCCACTGTTAACATCTTAAAGTATTCCACTTCCAGATCTGAGAAACTCAGATTAAATGTCACAAACTGTAAGTTTCTTTGTTTTTTCCAGTGTCGGGTTGGGTTTTTTTTTGGTTTTTGGTTTGTTTTTTTTTGTTATATGTGTGTGTTTTCTCATAGGAAACATTTTGTGCCAGTATCCATTGAGGTTTGTTATGGGAAATAATTAATTATAGAAAAACAATTAATTTTGGCAAGATAATGGAAATATTTTCAGAGAGCCAGTATAGTATCACATTCTGCTTTTTCTTATGTAAATGCAGCTATACTGAAGTCCTGGAGCGGCAGTGATGCAGTGCATCCCCCATAATTTATGTCATTTTATATACGTTCCTGGGATGCCTCTGGACAGTAACTGTATATTAGAAACCAATGGCAAACCCCTCTTTCCAGGGATTATGAATCTGATAAGCATTAGTCCCTTCCCTACCTTTATACAAAGCTCCTGCACAGAGGCAGGCTGAGGTATTCCTAGACTTCTGGGAGGTCTTTTGAAGGCTAAGTTTGACAGCACATTATTAGGACCCACAAAGAGGGAGAGGTGCAAAAAGGGAGGGCTAGATATACGGTGACTATGTCATAACAACCCTCAGTTGCCAGTCAAGGCTAAATGGTCATCCACCTCAGTTGTTGTTCCGCTCCTGGCACGTTTTTAAAGAGAGCTAACACTGAACTAAGCGCACTGCTCACCTTTACTTGTCAGTAAAAAATTTGGGGTGTTTTATGTATTTATATCAAACACTATTATCATATTACTCGGGGTCACATTTTGAGGTTTGAATCCTGCCCTGCCAGCCTATAGGAAGTTCTTTTTTTAAATAGTTGATTAAAATATCAGTCCTTAGGTTTTGTGCTCCTGTTCACCAACATGCTTATTTTGTTAATCTGAAATGCTTGTACACCAACATACAACAGTGGAAGTAGTTTCTCTGGATTGCAGTAAGGCCCTAATTTGATACTGTCCCTCATAACATCCTTCTGGACAAAGCTGTCCATCCGTAAGATGAGCAGGTACATGGTGCACTCGGTGAAGATCTGGCTGAAGGGCAGAGCTCAAAGGGTTGTAGCAAATGGGGCTACGTCCGGCTGGCGACCAGTCACCAATGGTGTTCCTCAGGGCTCCATTCTAGGGCCAGTTTCTGTTTAATATATTTATCAACGCTCTAGATGCAGGAGTTGAATGCACAACTAGCAAGTTTGCTGATGATACTAGGAGGTGCTGTTGACTCAAGGGAGACAAGAGGCCTTGCAGACAAACACTTGCAGAGTGTTTAAGAGGCATTTAGACAATGCCCTTAATAACATGCTCTTTGGTCAGCTCTGAAGTGGTCGGAAGGTAGCCCTTTCCAACTGAACTATTCTGTTCTATTCTATTCTTTTCTGTTCAGGACGTTATTACACATCTATATTCCCAAAGGTGGTCAGCATCTAATTTGGGCAGTTGCATTCAATTCTCCTTCAATAAGAATGACAGCCTGCATAAATATCAGGCTTATATTATTAAACTGGTATTCCAGGAAAGATTGTCAAATTGATGGATTACAGGAAACTCCAGAGAAAGTCTGGATTTAAGTCGGTCCCAAAGAGGATACAGATCCGAGAATCCCAGTGTTTTGCCAAAGTTAGCTACAAGGCTGTACCTGTCTCTAAAACTGGTAACTGTTTTCCTGTGACTGTGTATTGCCATCAAATATTTATTTAGACAAAATATAAACCTATTTCTTTTTACATAGCTGGCAAACCAGCAGCCTCCAATTTCCAGGAATAGTAATTGTGCTAATTTACTTGCATGGAGTTGGTTTACTGTATTACTGACTTACTACTGAAGCTCAAAGTTGGTAAATTAATCTAATGCATGGGAGGGAAAAGTGGGAAAAAGTTAACTCCTAAGTTATGGGATCCATATATAGTCTTGGCTTCTGTTTAAAATGAATCTAAGTTTGAACATCCATTTAAGTTACAAGCCCCAAGCAGCACAGAACATTTACATGCATTACACAATCTTTTGGCAAACTGTGGAAATTTTTAAGAATCTTCCGCGGGAAAAAATGCATGTGTGCCTACTGAGATGGAGCACAAGTTCTTTCTGTGCATAAATGTGAATATATAAGATCCATTTCTTCATCCTTGCTTCAACTCAGCTACCCAGGAGAAGAATTTTCTTGTCTGTTAACTAGAAATATGTTTACCTGAGACATTTATGGTATTAAAATATTATTCATGTGATGTTCAGTTGAGATTGGTGATATGTTCAATCTTTAAGAGCCACAAAGAACATCGTTTTTTTGTATGGGAATGCATGCTTTGGCTGCCTTATGTGAAACCCACTACATTGACATGGCCATTCAATCCTACAGAGGTCATGTCCCTAGTAAAGATGACCAACAGAGTATGTGAGAGCTGAGCTGCAGTGCTCTTCATGAAGACAGGAGAGCCTCACTAAAACTAAATTTAAACTTATGTATCAACACTTTCTGAACTGTCCCGCAAGAGTTCATGTCCTTTTCTGTGATGCATTGTTAGAGCTTAGGAAAAATTGCTCATTTCTATTTACTTTAAGATATTCAGCAAAACTCCTCCTAGTTTACCAGTTGGCATCATTTTAAGGCCAAAAATAATGTGTGATATGGGTGGCATTTCCTGGCTGGCCTAATCTGGAGTTGAGTGAAATCAGCAAGGAGATCCCCTGTTCTACATCCTATTTAAAGCAGAGGATGTTTTAAATACAAAACCTCCTTATATTCATTAAACTGTGTAAGTACTTAGATTACTTGGGAGGGGGGGGACTTTCTGAAAGCTGTACTCAAAATGTCCAAGGCCGGGTGCTTCAAGTAACTGCATTCACATTTGTCTGCAACTTATTTAGTTTCTTGGACTAGCTTGGACCGGAATTCGTCTGGTGGTGCCATGAAATACTCAGTGAGGCCCCAAATCTGGCTTTGGGAGCTGAAGGGGAAGCCCACTGCCCTCAGGGTGCTGTTGCAAAGTAGTTCACAGAGGGCAATGGGGAAGGCAGTGTTTGTCCTAAATTCATGAATCATGATTTTGGTTACTTTATTGGCAAGACTAACGGGAACAGGCAACAAGGATCCCACTGATGAATGGCTGTCAGGTAATGCACAGGAAAAGGGTTTTTGAATTGCTTTTATGTGTTGTGTGTTTGAAACTAATTGCATGAAGAACGGAAAAGAGCAAGGCATGGCCAGAGACAGCACCATCTGCCCCTGAAATTAAAAAGCGGAAAGGAGATCCTAAAAGAAGTACCTTAGTGAGATAACAAGATGAATAATAGGAAATACAGCATTATACCCTCATGTAAATGGAAGTTACGAAATGATGGAATGAAAAGCTTATATATGTAATTTTTATTTGGCCTCCCTAGGTGTGTGAATGAGCAGTCTCAACTGACATTTTCCCCATGGGTCTCTCCCTTATTTGCTGACTAGAACAGACAATGCTCATCTATTTTGGTTGTTCAAAATGTGGTTTTCAGTGATTTTTTTCACTGCTCTGAGCGCTTCAAGGGCCTATAGCTTCCCATCTCCTCCTATCTCCTAAGAAAGAGGACATGGGTGTGCATAGCCCTCCAGAGCTGCAGGGGTGCCTGGGGGCAGTGGATGTTATTCCTTGGTAGAGGGTCAGAGACTGAGGGCTCAGGAAATTAGCAATGTGCAATCAGGTTGAAAGGGCTTCCTACCTTTGTCTTCTCTTTCTTTAAGGAACATGAGTCATCATGGAGTAAGAGAAATGATTTTACCATGATACAAACTTAAAGATGGCAGAAGATTTATTTGCTTACTATAAAAGCCCTATTTTCCCTATCCTTTCAAGGTCTCATTCGTTTCTTAACCAAGGCAACCACTTCTAAAGCAGCAGCTGATACGGTAATATGTTAGCTGCTTAGTTAGTAGATATAAAAGAAAGACGTGTAGTCGCATGGGTGGATAAGTCCGTGGATGGATGGATGGATGAGCTTGAGGGAAAGGCTGTGGATGTTGTTTACCTGGACTTTAGTAAAGCCTTTGATACAGTCTCCCACAGTATCCTCCTGGAGAAACTGGCTGCCCATGGCTTGGATGGGAGTACCCTCCGCTGGG
>JAOXJK010000001.1:95486141-95513310 GCA_025774025.1 Xenus cinereus
TGTCAGAGTTAGGTTGATGGTTGGACAAGATGATCTTGAAGGTCCCTTCCAACCTAGAAGATTCTATGATTCTATGAGTATGTCCACAGATGGATGACTATAGGGGAGGATGGATGGATGTAGGGTCACAGAGCAATTAACCATAATAGAAAACAGATAGAGCATTTAACTACAAGATCAGAAAGTAGATAGTAAAAGGTATAAACTTTACCTCACAAGCAATAGCAGCCTTAAATGGAGAAATGGTGGAGCTATGAGAAGCCACTCTTGAAAACAGAGCGGCTATAGATTACCTTCTGTTAAGACATAACCACTGATGTGATGAATTCAAAGGGGTGTGCTGTTTTAATCTATCAGACAATTCACAACTAGTAGAAGAAAAGACTGGACAGTTACACACATCAGTCCAAGAAATAAATAAAAACGCCAAAGCTGATTTTTCATGGTTAACTGCATGACTGCTAAACTTTGAATGGCTAAACCAACTGTTTATGATGGATATACTCCTGCTTGTTACAATAGTATGTTGCTGTGTAACATGACGTCTCCCAGCCCGCACTGGACTATCTAAGTCAATCTTTACCCCACCTCAGTCAGTCATGAGAACTAGAAGGGACCACAGTTATAGGGACAATATGGATTATTTTATGGAGTTGGCAAAAAGCCAAAAAGGTGAGAGCTGTATGATCTCCGGGTAAGGCCCATACTATCGAAGGGGGGAATTAGTAGTTGCATGGCTGGATAAGTCTATGGATTGATGAGTATGTGCATGGATGGTTGAGTACAGGGGTGGACGGATGGAAGGGGAGTCACAGAGCAATTAACCATAATACAAACCAGCGCATTTAACTACAAGATTAGAAAGCAGACAGAACAATCGATTATAAGAACAGAAGTTAGTTTGGAAGGAAGCGAGTGCCAACTTCACCTGTCTCTGGCAACCTAAAGGAACCGCAGCTGGTTATCTTTCTGCACAAAACTGAATAGTTTCAAATGCAGAATCTCAGCTTTGTGTTTGGTAATTGACTGCTGCGTACCAGGATCAAACCCTGTTGAGGGACAACAGCTGTGCATGAGTTAAAATAACGCTTTCAAATGAAATAATAAAACACCTATTCAGATAAAGAGGAAGTTAAACCTTACAGTCCTGCAGAATTAACTTTATATTCTTTGCTACATCAGAACAATCTGTCTGAAAAAAAAAATTATCTTCCTTATCAGAAAATATTTTTTTCTGTCAACTTTTTAGGAGAACTTAGGAGGAGGCAAACTCTGAAAAGTTTTCTCATGGAAAAAAGCCAACAGATTATTTATGACAACTGCATTAAACATGACAGGTATGTACCACTGACCAACATTATAAACATCCTCCTCCTCTGGGGTCTCCCAGAGGGCACAATTTTCTGGACAGAGCTGCCAAATACCTTTTGGTTTTGTTTAGACAAAAATGCCGTTTTCATACGCCTCCTGGAGATGTTGCAAACTTTATTTATTTTTCCCTCCCTAAAGTGGTTGGATCCAGTTTGGCACATTGTCAACCTAAGCCAAACTATTTAATCCCAGTGGGTGGCATGTGGCTGTGCAGCCCCTGTCTGCATTTCTGGGGACAGTTGCCCGTCTGCACCCCCCTCCTCTTTCTGTGACTGTTGACAGAGACTGAGCCTGTGGTTTAGACATAGTAAAGCAATTAAGAAGTGACACAGACACCTATGTGTCTGTGAAAATTGTAGGGTATCTCTCAGTGTGCGCCACACCCAGAATACAGTCCTTCATCCACTACAGATATAACCTTCTAGGCACAAAATTACATTTGCAATAAATTCAGGGAAAACAAAGATGAAGTGGTAGGAAAAAAATTTTTTTTTGAAAGGAAGTACATTAGAACCTCCTTTTGGCACCTGAAAAGCCTGCTCATTATTCCAAGAACTTTTGCAAGCTCTGGAGTGTCTCAAAAGAAACTAATGATGTTTATTTCTCCTTATCACAGTCTTTCTGCTTGGGGAAGGGCCACGGTACAGTCACCATTTGTCAGAGGAAAACCAGAACTTCGTCATTCAGATCTATTTTCCTTGGAAGACCTGCCAGGGCCCTGCTGCTCCCGTTACCCACGATCTGCTCTGACACTGCCCGCTGTGTATTGCCAATCCAGGCAGTTTTGCTTGTTGCTGTGGGTTTCATGACCCCTGAGTGAGTTTGGAGGAAATAAAAATCTGCACCAGAGCTGTGTGCCGGATCAGATAACTTAATGAGAGGTTTTGAGTCTTCCTGTGAGCTTTACCTGTCCTTAGCCCCAGGGGCACTGCCACATAAAACGCTGTTGCTTTTGCTAACAGCCAGCTGACTTCAGCTAGTGCAGCCCAAATCTTGCATGTTTGAAGGGGGGAATGAGTATTTTTAGCTTGGCTGATTGCAAAAGTCATCTCTACATGAATTTTTCTGACTTGTCTGCCACCCTCTTTCTTCAGGGATGCAGATGTCTCAGTTGCCCTCATCAATAACTGAAGTTGCATAAGAAAGATAAATACTCAAAGGTCACAGTATCCTCTCAGTACGTGTAATTTGCTCCATGGCATCAGATGGTTCCTTTAATGGAAATTTTGCTGCAGTAGTGGTGTTGAAGTGATGGTGGGAGTACTGGTAGGAGTTTACATTCTTTCTACTTCAAAAGTAGGATCTGTCTCAAAACGCCACCTGGGATAATACACAACTTTTAAACCAAGTGTGTCTGTGTCTAAGCAACAGGCTAACCTACTAGAGAGTGCATCTAGCACTTCAGAATGTCAAATCAAAGCAAGAACGGTTAAAACTTAAAGATAATCTAATCCTATGCAATTAGCAATCAAAGGTACTCTTGGTGGTGATATAGCTCTTATTCTGGAAAACCAGTAGCTAGCAAAAGGATATTTATTTATGGAGAAAGAACTGTGAGAATACTAGGGAGATTAATTTTAGACATGTTACAGTTTTCAAGACTAAACAAATAGTGTCCCTTACCCATATTTGGGCAAATGACAGTTCCCTGGGGCTCTATAATAAGTTATGTTTATTTTCTATTCTCTGGGAGATAAGTGACAGTTAACCACAATAACAGTATTTTCTGTCTATGGAAAGCTGTACTTTGTGTGCCTTGCAGGGACAATCCTTTGGATAAGGCATTTTGCAAGGATCAGAATAGTAAATGCAGGAAGGACATTGGGACACTGTCACGCTGCGGTCCTCCTCGGCTCTGCTCCTGATCCCAAGTGCACACTGTCAGCAACAGGCTTGACTGTTCTTCCCGTGTTTGTGCTGATCTGCTGAGTGGACCTTGAGTGGACCTTCTCCCTTTCACCTGCCATGTCTGTAATTCATGAATGAGGTGTTAGGCTAAATGGCTGACCTGGTGTTCTCCTGAGTTCATGGACTTCGCTCCCTGATGGTTCTTCCAGGAGGCCTGTCTTTGGCTAAGGAAGAAGGGGAGAAGTTGTAGTTCAGGATTTAGGCTTTGGTTTTCCTTTACTCTCTTAAGTGACGCTTGATGAGTGTTTCTAACGGTTATCCTTCAATGATTTTAATAGAGCTGCTCTTACAGTAAATCACAGCAGGGAGTTTAACATCCCTGCCCTCACATATTATAAAGGAGTTGTCCTCTTCCATGATGGAAGTTAACTGTAACTGCAACAACTTGTGTAGTATGTCTGTTCCCCTCAAATGCTCTCTGCTTAGACAAACATGAAAATATAAAAATATTCTTTCATTTTATTATTAATTTTCTTTCTTCTGGTTCTTCTACTAAGACCAAAATATGGTTGAGACAAGCTGTGACCAAATTGTTTTTCTGTGCAGCAGAAGAGGAAGCTGGGATTCAATCTCTCGCTGCCAACAACCTTTGTACGCGCTTCATCTGATATGAAAACTGTAATTTCAGACCTGCCCTACTTTTCCTTGTTTACCTAAAAATCTGTAATCTCATTTCAGATGCTACAGGGATCGGAGGAAACCTATGGGTTGGCCTGAAGTTTTCTACTCACACAAATCTTTGACTTCCCTTTGCTGCCACCTTCGTGTTAGGGGGGAAGAAGGCAACTCTCTTCTCCTGCATTGTGGAGCTTCAGTTGCTTCCACTCCTTTTTATCCGAGGGGCCGAAACAGATACTTTCTGCCATGGTTCATGGTAGCTTTGCCTCCTACTCAGTTTTTATCCTTTGTTGCAGCAGTACGCCCACAAATTTGCATGGATTGAGGATCTTCAGTCCTGGATTTAGGACCCAGTGGATCAAACTCAGGCTCAGCATAGAGATCATCAGGTGAGCAGATCTCATTCTTAGTCCTGCCTTAATCGGTCCAGGTGGATGTACTTTGCTGCAGTTGGAAAGGAGACCTGCAGATGACAGAAAATAAGTGTATGAGAGCAGACCAAAGGAAGTTGTGTTGTCCTTGGTGAAGCTCATAGCGAAGTCGCTGGGTCCCTACTCTGCAAACAGGAAGGCTTTCTTCAAAATCAAGGAGTGAATCAGCCAATTGATTCATCCAGTTGATTCATCCAATCCAATTTATTCATCCATTCATCAACATTGATTCATCCAATGTCCCCTTAAGTATAATATACACAGATTGTGAGATATGATTCATTTTTCTCCCATGAGTATTAAGGAAGCCTGGTGGTAGGTAGCTCAGATACAGTGTTCCACTGTAGCTGTCTGCAGTGGGTGGGATGAATCCCATACCAGAGTCAAGGTCCAGGGGGAAGATGACAAGGTCAGTTTTGGGATAATTGATTATATCCCGTGTGGCAAATAAGGCTGTATTTTACCTTTGGATTAATTATTTTCTGAAGGAGAAAGAAACTCTGAGGATAGATGAGCATGTTTTGAAATGCTGTATCTGTCAGAGACAAAGCTGAATGGAGGTAGAAAATGTAGAGAAATTAAATTCAAAAGAAGCATGTTATTTTAGGAAAATCAAAAGACGACCTTTAATTTAGCAGTTAATTTGGGACAGAAAAGTAGAAGCAAGCCCTGCAGCAATAGTGCTGCCAAGTAGAAGGCAGCCTGTTAGCAGGCTGGGGGCAGGGATTGGGGCGTGTGGTGATGGGAGAGTCCCAGATACGAAAGATATTCTCCTCCCTGTCTTGGCTTCATGTGGCCAGGCACAGCAGGGGCTCAAGGCAGGGATGGAACAGGGGGCAACTTTCATCCTTGTAGGGGATTCCTCTGGGTAAAGAAAGACAGGAGGTGACAGAGACATTGTTAAGAAGAAACTTGCTCTGTTGCTGTTTGGAATATAACTTTTTTGATAGTATGATCTTTCACTGACACCAGAATAATTAAAAAGCAGACAGACAAAAGGCTCAAAGCTGAATAAATATCGTAAAATGGATTTGGTGTTCTTTGGTTAAGCAAATGAGAGTTGTTCTGGCCAAAAATGCAAATAAAAATTATACCCCAGGTGATAGTGCTGAAAACTGCTCAGAATAAACCTGTTTAACCCTGAAATTACAACGGTTTTGTGGGGTTTTCTCTCTCGCCTCATAACACCTCAGGAGAAGGAGCAAAAGGGTAAACAACTAAGGATACAATTTAAGATACAAGGATTTTGTTTCGTTCTTAATCTATGAAAACCATTTTTGGCTGGTGGCACCTCACCCTGTCTTCCAAAGAACTGCAGAAAAGCACCTGCCCTTCCCTCAAAAGAACACGTCCCGCTCATTGCGCCGCCGCTCTGCCCCAGCTCAGTGGCATCCCAAAACGGGTGCCGCGTCTTCTTTCAGCCCTGTAAGGAGCCAAAGCAAAAATACCACCCCCAAAAAATAGAAGTAAAGAAAAGGCGAAACCAGCTCGAGGTTCGTTCGGCGTGGGGCGGTTGTGCTTGACCTCTGCCGTCCACTGAATTTTGGAGGGCCGGTCGGCGGGCGCCCACGCCTCGCAGCTGGAGGACGTTGGAAGTAAAGGGTCTCTCTGGCAGGGAAGGCACAGCTGGTGCTCAATCGCGGCCGTTTTCTGCCATCTAGTGGTCCACCGAAGCAGTAGTCTTCTGCCCAACATTTGATGGCCTTAAAAGCCCGATCAGAAGATGCTGGAGGCTCAGGGGAGAGGGCAGTGAGAGGCGGTGAGCCTTCTGCCCCGGCACAGCCTAGAACTCCTGCGTCCTCCCATCACCTCTCCTCTGCCCTTTCTTCCCTCTTCTCTTCAGAAGATGGGCAGGTGGCAGTGGTTTTGGTCACTCGTTCTGATCTTGACTTGGCTGGAAAGGGGCTTAAAAGTTTTGCCTTTGGCGGTTGAGGAATAACTTAAGCTGGGGCTTTGCTAGCACTGAAGTGAAGGGCAGTGATATCACAGCATAGTTTTTTTGGTTCTTGGTGTTGCTGGGCTGGGTGGAGCGGTATCCTCCAGGCTTGAACATCCTGAGGTGATCAGTCTGGCCACAAGTGTGCTCCCAGCGTAGCTACCAGCCATCCCCTCACAGCAACGGAGAGGTAAAATACTGGCAAATACTGGGAAAAATTTCCTTGGTGTAGACAAACCCCTCTGAGGCGTTCTTTGATATTTGACATGTATTCCCTCAGTAATAACCACTCTTTTTGTGAGACTTTTCCCTCACTTAACTATTTGGGAGTAACTATTAGATTAGGATGGTAAACTCGGATGCTGATGTCTATTATAAAAGGAAATGTGACTTGAAAATGCAGGTGAGTGGGTTGATCTGACAGTTCAATCACTCTTATTCACCCACTCGCAGGAACTATTGGAGTTATTCTCTGTGTATGCTTTTCATATGTTGAATAGATTTCAAGTGTATTATTTTCTCCTGGAAGGACTTTGAGGTTTTACTCAGCTTTTTACACAGGCTGTGGCCCTGCACTTGTGACTTGTTAGACACTTTATATGCAGGAATTAATTCTGACAAGATCTAATCTTCAGGGTATTGTTTTTGCAAGCAGGTTCAGATTATCAGGGGGGTTAGTAAAAAGAGTTCACAGAAGAAGTAGGATGCTTTGACACATTCATCCAAAATTTCCACACATGTAGCAAACGAAAGACAAAAGTGTGGTTTACAAGTCTGGTACTTTCCTCCTTACCCTTCCCAGTAACGAGATAAAGTAAAAACAGAAAATTGCTTTGCCTTTTTTATTTATATCCTTTCACACCTCCCACCCCAGAGAAGTCAGAGTGTGTCTAACAGCAGTGGAGCGGGGTGTCAGGTCATTTCCGTGCCTGTGCCAGGGTGCAGCAGGGCCGGGGGGTCCCTGGAGCAACAGGGCAGGCTCTGTCAGCCAGCACCTGTCCCACCTCCCAGCCGGGAGAAGGGCAGCCAGGGGACACAAGGGGCAGTCCCTGTCCTGAGCACTGGGCACCTTCCTGGGACGGAGATAGAACATCAGCTCTCTGGTGGGATCTGCTGCCTAACTGTTCAAGCCCCAGGTGATTAACCCTCCAGGACATGGAGAGGTTGTGCATTATTGTGGCCAGAAGGAGGGCTTCTTGGCTGTGGTCCCAGCAGCAGCAGGTAGTCTTGATGGGTTAGATGTTATGCTTCTTACCCTTTTTTTTTTGCAGAGAGTTGCTCTTTATCCTGACAGTGGTCATTTTGGATCAAGGGGACAAGAGTCATCTCCTTCTCACCTACCAAGTGGCTGTGGCTGCTGCAGTGTCCAGCCAGGCAGTGCGGCCTCCCCAGTATGCGTGACCATCTCCTACTATGCAAGTGCTCACCTTGTGTATCTAGAAGCATGTTTGCCAGATAGATAGCTTTCACAGATTTTGGCAAAGTTTTCAAAAGACCTAAGCTAACTTCTCTTTCTGGTCTCTCTTCAGGCCCCATCCTGTGTGTGTCAAAGCACATAACTCCGTCACCTTTGGTCGGGATGGGGTTTGCGCGGAATTTTTGTGGTCCCCAACCACAGAACAATAAGCTGAGCTATTTGCGTGCAAACTCACCACTGAAACAGCTCAGTTATATATTTGGCCTAACCAGTATGCATTTCTCTAGTTTCTAAGGTAAAAGGATGTTATGTCATGCCTGCAGGGGAAGGAAGGAAGAAGTTATGCTCCTCGCTCCTCTTTCCACAGTCTTTGCAGTAGGTGTTGGCAGGTGTGTCCGGGCTCAGGATTGTCACAACTCCGGGCAAAATAAATGCATATAATTTGAAAATTCATTTTTAGCTGTAGAAAGTGTTTTCACAATCCATGCTTCCCTTGTCATTATACCCTTAAATTGTTTTTACACAGTACCTGTCTGTTTCCTGGAACAAGAATGGTGTTTCCAGATCTACGAATTCACAATCTTTTATCTAGCACAGGGCACTGCTTGATTGATCTCCCCTGTAAAACAGCTAAGGAATTATTTGAGAACTGTATTTGCTGATTCAGAGAAATGGGATCTTAGAAGGTAGCGAGTCTGATTTTTAGGCATTGTGCTTCAAGAAAGATGTCAACCAATTTGAGAGAGCAGAGAGAACAGCAGCAAGACTGTTAGTCTGAGGAAGGGCTGAAAGAAGCGGGGTCATGTAGCATATTGTGAGCTGTGATGTCTTCAAATACATAAATGTAAAACTCTAAAGAGGATAAGAGTACATGTTCTCTGTGTCTGCTTCAAATAGAATAAGAAGTAATGGCTTTAAGTTTTCCTAAACTTTAGGAAAAGCCTCTATTTGTAGTGACTATAAGATGTGGGAATAGATGGTCTTGAGTAACCAAGACCATCACTAAACGTCTTTAGAAACAAGTTTGGGGTGGCTTCAGTATTGTGATCTCGTCCTGGATCATGTTGTCCTTCCCAGCCTTCTTTCTCTTGCCTTTTCCTCTGCAATTGTAAGGTCATTTCATACATTGTACAGATGGGAAAGGTGGAGTGTTGAAAAGCACCCAGCCCTAAGCAACCCTAGTGTACCTTGAAAGTTGGCTGCAGTTAAAGTAGGGTCAGGCTGGACAAAGGGGCGGCCAGAGTGCCCCATCCAAGTGAGATCTTCTGTGATCTTAAGCATAGCCATAGGTCACTTTACCAAAAGCAGATGCATCATATTTAGACAAAAACATGTGCATATGGCTTTCAGGAATGCAGTTCCATTTCATTATTGGACCTGATAGCCAGAAATTGTCTGACTTCTAAGCAGTTAACACTCAAATTTCCTAGATGTGAAACGGGTGCATTTTTGCAAAACACGTTGAGAAATGTGTTACAAAGACTACTTCAGTGATGGCTTACGTTTCTTCTCTTTTTTTGCTAGGGAAAAAAGTTCCCAGGGCCTTCTGTGCTGGTGACAGGTGATGCAGTGCTAATTCTGATACCAGACATCCTCTTGCCAACAGAGAGGTGCTGCAAATCTTCAGAAGATGAGGAAGTGAAGTCTCGCACATCCACTTGACCCAGTTAAAATCTCTGTCTGAGCATTTGTCAACTTGCACACCCCAGTGGAAATCTGCACTTCAACAACAGTTACACCCCTTGAGGAGAACTGTTGCAAAGAAACATGAGATACTCCGAGATCCCAGGGAGAGTTTTTGTTCTTGTTTTGTTCACTTATACTCTGAGTTTGTTTCCTGGCACCCAATCCTCTAATTTGAAGTCAGCCAGAGTTCTTTAACACTTCTGACTTGTCTCTGGTTTGTCTTTCATTTCTGTTTTGTAGGCTTAAAGCTCTGAAGTCCCTTCAAGAAAGAAAAGAAACCCCACTGGAAGATAAGAACCTTGCATGGATATTGAAAGCCTTTTCTGCTCAACCCTTGTTTCATCATGGTGAGTCAGTGTCCAAAATCAAAGCACGCTTATTACTTCCCATCACTTGTTTATAATGTGAGACCACTTTTTTAATGAACTCTGTTCCCAGACTGTAGAGAAGAGGAAACTGATAGATCAGAGAGGTTTTTAGCCTCTGAGTGAGGTAGTCAACTGCCATGTGCATCTGTGAGATCCCCAGCTGGAGAGCTGGTAGTGATACTATGACCACAAATTACATAAAGTGAGGTTTTGTGTCTTGGTTTCCTATTGTGATAGAGGTTGCCACTGTAGTTAACATTTTAAATATTACTATCTTGAGAAAATGGAGAGTCCACTAAAGCTACTACTTCTTCCAGAAAACCACAACTGTCAATGACTAAGGAATAGACAAAGGGAGCTGCAATTTATTTAATTCTATATTATGTTTTTTTGTTGTTATTATTATTATTAAATGCAATTGAAATGGCATTTCCCAAAGGTTCTGGGCCTCTGCAGAATTTGTGGAAATGTAGCAAAATGAGGCTAAATCCCCCATGTAAAGTTTAGGTGGTAGAATTTTGAGTATTAACTACTCAAAAAAGGAAGAAAGAAATTTAGCAGAAGCCACCCTTGCTTCACCATCCTTCCCATAATCCAGAAATGCTACAAAGAAGGTAAGTTTCTTAGTGTACACTAGAAGTCAATAATCCCATCTCTTTTACTGAGACAGGCATTGTTTTAGAACAGGTTGCACATGAGAAAATAAATGTAGACTCTGCAAATGGAGCCAGAAATCTGTGAATAGGGACTTTATGGATTACCTTGAGCTCTCTTTGAAGAATCGTTGTCTGTAAGACCTAAACACCTATGCACCAGCTTATCTGAGGTGAAGTAGCTCCGTAGATTTTGATGATGCTGTATCCCTTTGTTCTAGGTGAAAAGCTGGCTTTTTGTGACCACAAAGTGAACAGTGCTGAGTCCTGAAGACACGTGACCTCAGTTCCAGGTCTCAGTCAATAGACTTGTGTCGGTGCATCTGGCTACGTGCAGAAATGCTGCGTATGCAGTAAGTGTGCCTTTTTCTAGATACTACCCTAACTGTGGGGCAAGTTGTCCACAGAAAATATTATTAGCCACAATGTCAGATGTAAGGACATAGACGGGTGGTTATTAATAAGTTTAAGAGATCCTTATTAGCCAAGGCAGCTTGATTTTAGGAAGTGTTGAGTCCCGATGCATGTGTCTTGCCAGGATGGACTGGAGAGATTGTCTGTTAGTTACTGTTGGTTTCTAACCGTGGTATCATAAAGTTCCTTTCTGTACACCAGTAGTGTGCTTGTTGAAGCTACCTGCCTCAGAATGTCTTTCCCTTTTCCAACGCCGCAGTGTGGAAACTGAGTGTGCGTGATTCTCTGCCAGATGACAGGTTTGTGTTTCAGCAGCAGAGGTGGCTGCGCCGCAGCAAACCCCTCGGCGCTGCTCTTGAGCGGAGTCTCTGTAACGCCACGTGCAGGCGTGGGATAACTGGAGAGTAAGTAATGCATATGCACTAGCTCATCTCAAAAATATCTCCTGAAAAAAGAATTCAAGCTGGTTTACCTGAGAATAAATGCCACGGATAAAAACTCAGCTGTCGTATCACTAGCTTAAAGCCAGAAAAGTTTTAGCCTTCAATTGTGCAAAATGATCACTCCCATGTTCTCAGTTAAGTCTGGTTACATCTGAAGCCAAGCACTTTCCTTACTCCAAGCTTCAGCTGATGAGGCATATCTCCTGATTAAAATGAGTTATACAAGATGCATAATTAATTACACAAGTCCATTATAACATTAACTTTTCTGTTTTACAGGCCAAGATTCATACTAGTTAGAAGCTCAGTCTGTTAACAGTGTTTCCAACACTGATTATCCCCTGTTGCTTTAGCTATATTCCAGTAACCATGGCAGTAGTGTTCCATCTCTGGGTCCCTGGAGGTGCCTATCTATGCATGAGAAGGCAGAAAGGAGAACAGGACTTTGAAGTTTGAGTTCAAGCTAAATATGTAACGGTGGTAGTCAGGAATGTAAAGGGCATGGTAAGATCACCTGTGTGAAACCGAGGATGAGTGCAGCTGATTCATGTGTCTGACATACGCCACTGACCTGTATGGATGGAAATGTGGGCTTATGTGGTTTGTAGGCATTTTCTTTTTCATTTGGTGAGCAGGAATTGCACTTGAGCAGGCCTAGCCCAGTGTAGGCTTTTTTAATGGAAAATAGTAGTTGCCACTTAAAACTCACAGAAAAATGAGATTTCTTCACTTTTTATGTATTGAGGGACACGGGGTCTTTTTCATCTCAAGCTTCATAGCTACCTGCTGTCCTTTAGGCTCTGGTGGTCTTCCTTGGGGATACTTTTCTGGACGCCCATTCAGGTCTCCTTCTCCTGCTCTCTGTCTCCCCCTGAAATCCGCTCCTCTCTCTTCCCTGGCCACCGTCTGGATGACTGTTCCTGTCTCTGGTTCCTGTTTGCCTGGGATGACATTTGTTGGTATGAAATGGGGTAGGGAAGCAGAGCCAAGGAGACTGCAGGATGAGGAACCCTGTGCAAGAAGCAGGACAGAAAACATCCCAATCGGGGCCATGGCTATTTGCCTCTTCCCTCAACCTGCCTGTGCACCCACGCCGGTGCTGTAGTCTGGTCCCAGGGCTCAGTTCGGGCTTGCGTCCTCTGTCCCTCAGTGAGGACATGGAACGTAGGGAGACCCAGGGAATGGTACCACTCGTGTGGAGTTTGGAAAGATCTGAGCTGGCAGCCCGGGGAATGGCTGGGCTGCAGGAAGCAAGGCTCTGGTGTGAAGCGTGGCTGCTGAATCCTGAACTATCCTATGTTTCACCTGTCTGTGCTGCCCCTTTTTCTTCCTGAGTCCACTGCCTTCACAGTGCAGGTAATGCAGGTGCAGTGGGACATAGGAGGAGCAGCTCAGGCAAGCTGAGGAACAAACACTGACTGTACACCCTATTTCTTCGTGTTTTGGGAGCACTCCTGCAATTTACCGCCCTGGCCACTCTCTCAGGGGGAAAGCAGCAGGAAACTTAGCAATGTAAGACAATGTCTTCTTCTTGGAGGTGCAAGCCCCCCTTCTCACATATTTTCAGCCTTAGCACTCCCTTCTGCCCTCTTCTCATTGTCTATGAACCTTATGAGCTGAAATAAGTCTCAGGCTATTGCGGGGATATGGGGGGAACTATTGCAAAACAGGTACGTGGAGAAGCAAGGCTCAGCAAGTTGTTGCTTGGTCTAGCAATAGGAAAATTTGTGGCTTGCCAGAAGCAGTCCCCTGTCTGACAGACATCTGGGGCCCAAGAGTTGGCAAATGAATAAACCTCATGCTATTCTAATTTTTTAAATGTCTTTATAAGGAAGCAAAATTTTGGGGAGGAATACTTGGATAAAGTAAAACTAGGCCGGTTGGTGTGTTTTACTGTCTAAGAGCCCAATCATCCTACCTAATCTTGTAAGAGGCTTGTGTGCTGTGTGGGTTGCTCGGGAGGGAGTGACCAGTTACATGTCCCTCCCTTGCAAGAAGAGATTACAATGACGAGCAATAACGTGCTTTGCTGGCATTAACAGACCTTCAGCTCCACAGACTTCACTGTTTTCCTTCTACGCGGGTTTGTGGGTGTAACCGAGAGCTGTACAGCTTTGTTTCTGTTCTTTGAGCTTCCTGTGTGACTCCACCTGTACAGCATATTTGGTGCAAAAATAGCGAAGAAAAGACAAGTAGAAAAATATGTAATATAAATGACCCTCAGACATGTCTTAGGGAGGCTGCACAGGTACTGTACATCTCCCACAGAATGGGTCCCAAGCCTATCTCTTTCCTTGAGTGCACTGTTGTGATTGTGTGGTTTCACTGCATGGTTTAACCCAGTACTGGCTCCTTTCAGTCACACGCTGAGCTCACAGTGTGAATCGTGAGACTGCTCTGCTCCCACTGGTGTCCTGCCCTTCTGGTAGGATGATACTCTGTAAAATCTGGAGACCAACCACCAAGCCTTAACACAACCGTCGTTGGGTATGATGTCTCAAACATCATTAAGAGCTGCACTAGATGATTGAGGTGGGTATGTAGCACCTTAAATGACATAGTGCAGTCCTTCTGTTCATAGGCCAGTTTTACAGACAGTTGACAATGGAAATAACAACTTTTTTCTTTTCTTTCAAAAGACTGTGAAAACTGAGTGATGCTGTACTTTATCTGACTGGATTATCTACACCTTAAAAGGCAGATGGTTTCGGCACCTTTTCCTTCCCTGCTTTGAAAGGCATAGTCTTTCAATTTGTTTGCTTAAAAAAAAAGAAAAAAGAACCTACTGCAGGCTCCTGTGCTTCACTTTTCTACGCTAGCATGTTTGATGGTAAGGTGGTGAGGTACTTCCTGTTTATCTACAAAAATCTGATCTTCCAAATCAAACTTGGCTCTCTGGGGATCTCATTAAGCCAAGGTTCAGCCTTGCCATATGGGTGAAACAAACCACGTTAAGATTTCACTAGCCTTTGCATGTCTTGATGGTGCAATACTTCTTCCACGTGTGTTTGGTCTCGTTCTAGGTCCCAGTTGCCAGTTGTCATTCTGGGGCTGCTCTGGACGGACCCGATGGTGTTTTCAGCTCATTGAAGTAACAGAGAGAAAGCTGTTGTGTGCCCACAGGAATGCAACACAGGGCTTGTTGGAAACTCAAACAGGTAATCTGCCTGTCCCCAGCACCTCTCCTCTCCTTCCTGAGGGTCTTTGGACTCTTCCCTCTATGTACTATGATGTGGGCAGAATATTGCAAAGCATCTTCAAGAACCATATTGTTTCTCATGTACTTGTTCTCTGGAAGGATGACCTTTTTATTCTTTCTCTTCTGGCTACAAGGCCTGTATCCAGGCCATCCAGGAGAAGTTTCATGCCTTTTGTTCAAATCCATTTAGGCTCTCCATTGAATGGCTGTCCTTGTTTTTCAGTTTAAAACCATTGAGGTAGAATCTATTTCAGAGAAACACTTTTTCCTTATTCTGATAGCTACTTGTAGTCTATGAAAATAATTGTATCTTTATCAGCTGATCAATAAATGCAATTAAAGGTCTATTTCTGGGCCTATCCATACCTAACTTGCTCCAAGTTTCCCAGTCCTTCACCTAAAATAATTAGTCTTTAGCCGTACAAGGACTGACCCATTAAAACAAAAAGAGCAAACTGATTTTTTTCTAGAAGACACTTTTCTATTATTTTTTTAATGAGGATTATCAATGATTTACTGGATTGATGATTTCTATATTGAAAAAAAAACAACAAACCACCAAATATCAACATGTGTAATGTCCTGAACTAATGACTTACTTAGTGAAGCAACAATTACCATGGATTTTTATCCACACAGATATTGTGACTGAGTTCAAAGGTGGGTGGAAGCAGAGCACAAGTGTACCATAACCATAATAAACCACCTATCTTACCAAAATAGTAGCATGAATGCATATGTGCTTAACAGCTTTGGCGTTAGCTGGAGCGACACCAAGATGAAATACGAAGATAGAAGAGCCTCACTTTCTTCCATTAACTTGAGTGCAAATCATGTGGTGTGTTATGTGCAGCCTAAGACCTAGTTACATCCTTCCTTTTCAACTGTGGTGCAATTTTTTAACCAAGTTAAAGACTATCTGCTTACTGCTGTAAACCTCTGGTGCAAATATCACTAAGAGTAATTTTGAAGAACATTATTTTGCAAAAGCAGATGTACGGTATCCAAGCTAGAGCTGAGTAAGTGGTGCAGAAGAAGGGAGTGAGCATTCTTTTCAAACTTCAAATGGCACCTTGGTCTTTACCTCCTTTTTATCTTCTTTCCTGTAAACCTGAGCACGAAGCATAATCACTTTTTTGTACCAGTGTTTGGAGGAAAGTTTAGCGTGACACATTATGCACTGTTATTTGTGAACAGCTATTTTTTATTTTGACTGGAGTCAGTCACTGCTGTTCATTTGTTATTTCCACTGATTCATCATGGACAAAAGCAACATGCAATAACTTAGCAAACTTAGAGAAACAGAGTGTGCTATATTTCAATATTTTCTCGCACTTTATGTGTGAGAATTCTTTGCAAAAGGAAAACAACCATCTCCTCCTTCCCTGTCTTCCACCAAAAAAACCCAAACCCAAACACACAAGTATTCACTTGATTTTGGTTAATAATAGCTTTACGCAATCATGGTGCTCAAGGAACTTTGAAAGGAGATAGAGTAAACTGGAATGAAAAAATGAATCCTTGGAAGGTTGTTCTTAGAAAATTCTCCCATTTGTGAGAAATTAACCTGACTCCTTGCCACATTTATTTATTTACATTAATGGAGGCATATTCTGTAAATTCATTTTCTACAGCTAGAACCCTTCTCTGGCATCTTTCTGCAGAAGCAGAATGATTTAGTGTAGCATATGTGAGGACATCTGGGCTTTCAAGTACAGCCGGGATGGAAGGAACAACAGGATCATTGCGAGGTTCATTAGGTGCTGTCCTCTGAGGGTTCCAGGGAGGGATTTCATTGTCACAAATTCTGTTGTTGCTCAAGGCCTGCAGTGGGCTAGCCATGGAGCAATAGTAAAGTGAGGAGCTTTCTTCTGAAGCTTGGGTTGTCCCAGCAGCGTGGGATGGAGCAACAACTGGACTTCTGACCTGCAGAAAAGAGAACAGGATACAGCTCTGTGCATATCTGGTTGTTGCCTGTGCTCCTGCTAAGTAAGAGGCATGCAAAATTTTGTTCAAGTTGCTTTATCCACTTAAAACTGCTTTTGACCACAGGTGAATTGGATTCATCTGGTCACCGGATTTTATATTGATCTTCAAAATAAAGTTTAGAATCACTCTCGTATCTCCTGCCTTTCTCCATGTCCCTTCCTAAACCCTCATGTCTTTTCTTGTAAGATGCCAACTTAAGGGAAAACTGATTTATTATTTTGTGAGAACTCTTCTATGCCACTCATTCAAGGCTTTCCTTTCCCATTTTATGAAACCATTCTTATTTTTAACTCCAAACTCCAGACTACCTTTCCCTCATTGTCCCATTTCCTGATCTCTTGCTTCTTATCCTTTCTTATTATTTTCCAAGTAAATCTTTTTCCTTCTCCAAAATCTGCAAATTCCTCTATAAATTCATCTCTATCTAATGAAGTCCTCTTTTGCATCCATTTTTTTGCCACTTAGAATAAACTGCTCTTCATTTTCTTTCCTCCAGCTTGCCCTTTGGGAGCTCTGCAAGCTGTTTGGTGCCCTTTGATCCCCAACAACACTACCTCTGTGACTGATAGCTGTCAGCTCAGGTCTCATCTTTTGCATTCGGCCTTCTGCCCCTCTAAATTCTCTGGAACTGATTGCAAAACCTGTGTGAATTCATGCTAACCACATATTAGTCTTTCTTTTCAATCATTTTCCTAGCTCTGTGGGTCATTTTTTGTCTTATGCAGACAGTTTGAACCAGAACAAAAGACGTGGTTCAGGTGTCTAAACCCTTACTGGAATAGTACTGACAAATTAATAAGTTTTAACAGGAATTTAGATGCCTGAAGTATCTTTGTGGCTAAGACCCTTAGTTCCTTCCCTCATCTCAGCCATGGTGATACCTCACACCAGGCAAGCCATGCTGTGCAGGCACCAAGAGGGTCACTAAACCTGCCTCTGATTTTATGTCACGTTTTCTACTCTACAGATTTGCTCTCAGTACATGGTTATGTAGGATGTGGTCAGGTTTTGGTGATGGAAAAATTTAGACATACCAGACTCTCTTGTCTCTGTTGGGGTAATTGAGTTTTCTTTGAATTTGCTGGGTAAAAGAAAAAAGAAAAAAAAGTTTCAATAAATCAGCATTAAGAAAGTGCCTTTGCTTATGGAAGAAGTATTAATTAATATAGGAGTCATTGCCTTGTTGAGCGAACCTCGAAGAATAAAAGTCTATTTCCAAACTAGATTTGGGAATAGCTATTCTGACAAAAGCTAACCTACACAGAAAGATATATTTACAGAGTGAGTTTCTGTGTTCCACAGAGCTCCTCTGAAGAGGAACAGAAAAATTCCTAGTGTACTTGTGGCCAGTTTTCTCTGTGTTCAGTGAAATGGGTGGGGAGAAAAAGACACAGAAAATCCTAAAGCCATCCTATGAGCAAATGTGTTAAATTTTACTGGGGGATGAAAAAAATTAATTTTCCTAAAATCAAAAAATAAAATCCATGGGATTATAATAGGCAAACGTGGGATCATTTAAATTAAGATATTGGGGGGAACTCCAAGTTTCATTCTTGATTTAGGACATGGCAGCTCTGTAAGAGTTCCTGTAAAGGAGGAGAGATTAATAATGTAATTATTTGATAATTTAGAGGGGAAACTAGGAATATAAAATGTAACCGGATAGAGCTTGACTGCATCTGAATGGCTAAAACTCTTATTTATAAATTGATTATTGGCAAAACAGGAGGAAAATTTCCAACTATTATAAAGTCTGAAGTTTTTATTTGTTCTTACTTTACTTCCATCCCTCTATGTCTGGAAGGGAACAATACATGGGGCAAATTAAAGTCTTAAAGATTCATTATCCTAACTGATGCACTTGACAAGGACATCTCAGCAATCAGTTGTGGTAAGTATTAGGGGATTTTCACAGAGCTTTGAATGCAACTTTTGTGAAGTTCTGAAAAGCAGTGGAACCAGACTCATACTAGGGCAAGGTTAGATGCTAAAATTACTTACCGTGGTGTCTCCTTAGACACCAAAACATGCATACGATGATGAACGGACAACATAGACCCACAAATGCTGAAGCATAAATAATGTGCAATATCTTGTAGTTTCCAGATTCTTGGGACCCTTCTGAGATGCTCGTGGTATCTAAAATTGCATTAACATGTATCAGCACAGAGAAATATTTGACTGGGGTTTTTTTCTTTTTTTTTTAGTGTTAGGTCTTTCTAATGCTACTGGCTTCCTATTGTACTTAAACATTCTGTAACTTTGGCACAGTGTATCATGAGATGAGATAACCTTATCTCCATGGGCATTCTACAAAGTATGCAGATACTGGAAGGAAAAGTGCATGTGAAAGTGTAATTGATGAATGACGCATGGCAGAAGGCCGGCAGAGGCAAAGAAAGGGTTGGCATTAGAGCACTGCTTTGAGCTTCCAAAATATTCTGCAATCGTAATTGTGAACAATAACCAACCGTGAGTAAAAACCATCCTTTAGGCGGTGTTGAAGTGATGGTATAGCATGATTCCTAACACTTTGTAAGTATAAGCCGTATATCACTGGGCTATTAAAAAGCATACCAGGAGTGTAGAGTACACCACCAGGAGGTAACTTGATTGGCTTTGTCCCTTTTATGCTGAATGCTGGGCAGTCCCAGACTTGAAAACTGTGACCCTTGAGAGACTGTATCTTGTTCAGGTGGGAAGGAAGCAACTGTAGTTTAGCAGTGAGTTTAAATTTGTCTTGACTGCACAAAACACTCTAACCATAAATTCATAGCAATACAGATTAGTTCCTTTCTCTTAAAAAGGAAATAAGAATCAGAACTTACTTTCTGGTGAGACTGTGATAGCGTTTGCAGACTTTTCTGAAAGAGAAAAGCAAAACAGGGAAATGAAACAGCAACCTGACGTTTTGTCCTGCAGTTGTGTTCTCTACCCTGCATACTGACAAGGCCTGACAAGGCTCCCCTTCAATCTGCTGATGGAAGAGGGAACAAAATGCAACAAGCAAAGGGTAGTGTGTTTTGGGGGGAGGGGGAATGACGCGTTGGTCTCCCACTGCCAACAGAGTAATTCTATCTTTCAGACCTCTTTGGCATTCAAATTTGTAGATCAGCAGAACATATTTCAAAGGAAACTTGCATCATGAGCTGGGCATATACCGTGTCTGCTAGTACATTACAGCCATAAGTTTGGATGTTGCTCCTTCTGTTGCAGCATTTCGTGTGGCAATAAGCAAGGTTTTAAAGTTCATTGACTTACCAGGAGAGGAACTGGCAACAGAACAATCTTACAGCTGAGCTGCCTGGGGTCAGTAGGACACTATGGTCACACAGATCACTTTCTAGTTGCAGAGCAAGACTGAGGAGGGCAGATGTGGCTCGTCAGAATCTAGACTTCGGCATGCCAACTGCCTAAGCTAATTCGAAGGCCTCACTTGCCCTTAAGATCATTTAAAGCTACTGTAACCTTCCTGCTCTTGAACTTCTTGGGGTACAAAATTGTACTTTCTCTCTGCTTGTTGCAAGAGACATCATTCTCAACAAGACGCTTGAATTGCTTTGTCCTCTTTGCTGTTGTGTGACCTCATCAACTGCTACTACAGGACCATTTGCATCCTGTCTAGTCCATGTGATGTATAACCAGGCTGTCCTCCAGCAACTTTTTTTTGTTCCAATTAGTGTTGATTTTTTTAATCAAATAGTACACTAATGACTGTCTGGTGTTGGCAGCTTTGCTTTTCTCTTCCAGATCCTCTCCTTATTTATTTATTTTGTTCTTTCCTACCAAGAGGCAGGATAGAAGCATGAAGGTGGTGGTCAGTACCAGCACAATTATGCTACCAGTCAAACATGTTGGGAGAAGCCATCGTCCAGCATTCATGAGGGTTTGTGTACATGGTATCCTTCTGTTTAAAAGGGCTCTTTCATAACATAGAGGCCTCACCTTCAACAGTGGCCTCTATTCCATGGCTCACACTGAGTAAGTTGTCCCCTACTGTTTGACAACGATAACATCCACTGTCTTTCTGATGAACTGAGATAACCTCCAGAGTAAACACGTTGATCTTCCATTCTGTTTTGCCCTCCTTCAGCTGCACACATGTAGCCTCTTCCATCTTGCACCACTGCATGACTGGCTTTTTCTTGCAGTAATGAACTGGACAGTGTATAATCAAAGAGCTCCCAACATTAACTTTGTACCAGGACTGTCTATGAACTTGAATATTACCTGGACAATCGGTGGCATTTAATCCTGGAAGAGAAGGAAACCATAACAAAAATCACAATTACTCCCCATAACACTAATCACAGTTTCTTTTCTCTCTCATTACTTAAAACTTCCCTTGTCTACTTGCAGCAAATCTGATCTCTACATGAGACAGCGATAGCAAACAACACCAAGACTATTGGTTTTTAGGTTAAAATTTACTTTGTCCCTCTGATATGAATTTTCCCCTTTTTTCTATATCTCAGTCGAGTTAGAAATTTAATAGTTTAGAAAGAAAATACTTAAAGTATACATTACACATTTTCCTGTCTTGTCCTTTTAACAGACCTTTTTTGTTACTTTTAGATTTACTTCGGATTATTGTTTACTTCAGAGTTCTTGTTAACATAGAGGTAAAGGTTTTTCTTTGGTAGAGTTTTTTATAATTGTAATATTGAAAATAATTATATTTAATGCAAATATACCTTATCTCTATTTTTAAATATTTGTTATGTTTTGTTAAAGTCAGTGTTCAAGCTATGGTATGTCACCTTAACTCTGAGCCTTGGTATTGAACGTCCTGACCTTTTATTAAAGATTCATGTTTCTTGTAGTGCTTTATTTCTCTGGCTAAGTCGAAGTTAAAAAAAACTGTGTGACACCCATGTGCTCCCTAGTTCCCTACCCTATCTTATGGTATAGTGCTTGTGCACTGAAGAGAGTGATTGCTTGCAAGTCCTGAGAAAGAAATCTTAAACATATCTGTATTTTCTGGGTGACACAGGGGAGTAGAAAAAAAATGGAGAAGTATGTTGAAGGCAAGTTGTGTAGGGAGGAAAGAGCAGGGTCAGGAGCAGAGGGGTCTGTCTGTCAGCAGCCAGTGCTGTTTCAAGGGATGGAGCCTCTGGGCCCCCAGGGCAGGCAGTGCACATAACTGCGACACCAAACACCTCATCTCTACCGCCAGCCAGGATTTCTCATGCTCATGATATGGCAATCCTTGTGAATACCTGGATAGTATACACAAGAGCTTGGAATGGCCAGGTTAATAGTTTTCATTTATTACCTCTAATTTGCAAGACTTTTCTCAACAAATCTCAGACTGCTCCACATCATAAATAAAATGTAGAGCGTTTATACTCTGAGTTTTGAGTTAAAGTATGTTCATTGCCTTCATTATAGCAGAGATAGTGTTTCACTATTGTTGATTTTTTGGTTTATTATCTTTAAGGTGACTTTGGGAACAGGTGTCTAAAAATTAGGTAGTACTCATCCACCTCTAAACCTAAATCTTTAATATTGTTCTCATTTTGCCCTATCAGATGTGCCTTATCTTGCTTGAAATTGAGGAAGAGTCTATTTACTTTAAGGCTGTTATTTTCAGCTACTGCAAGAAATTGTGTTCTCCGATGTATCTCTGCCATGGAGAAACACATCTGCTCACAGGACTTGGAATCCTGGGAAGTTTCTGCGTTGAGGGATCCAAAACTGAAATCAGTCTTTTATACCGACTTTCCATTAGTCAGGGTGCCTTTAAATAAGGATTGACGTGGGGCAAGTAGAGTGCCAAAAGCACACAGGTAAGGAACATGGACAAGGACTTTAAAATTGGTCCTTGCAGAAGGGGCAAGTGGAGGAAAAAAAGGCAGCCAGAAAACAGCACAAACGTGATGAGAAGGCCATATAGGAAAGCTTGAAATTCTTGGGGTTGTTTCACTAAAAGAAAAACAGTGAGAGGAAAGAACATCATAAAAATATGTAAAAACATAAAAGAAGAATGAAATAATCTGGTTTTTCATGTTTCTGTTAAGTATAGGGAGTAGTAATGGGCAAAAAGTGAAGCAAGGAAGCTTGATTGCATAGTCTGAAAACAGTACTACTAGAACTGGTTTCTGTGGAAGCTTGGAGTTTGAATCGCTGGCAGCCCTGAGGACTATCCTACACTGACATCTGTCAATATAACTGAATTTACCTTCTAACCTGTCAGTGTATGTAGTCATGGAGACAAGCTCATGGACATCAGGGCCATAAATGGATACTGGAAGGACTTGGGAAAGATGTACATGCTGATGTCCCCAGTGCAACTGTTCCATTGCTGGGGAACCAGGAGGGCAACGGACCACAGAAAGTGGCAGTGCTCATGTGGTCTCCCTGAGCAGCCTTTCTTCTTGCCGCTGCCAGAGGCAGAGCACTGGTCTTAGGTAGAATGACATTTCTTATGTGGTTTCCACTGATACACAAGATACTCCCGTGGTCCACTTTCTGCCACAGCATTGTCTCAATGGTAGCTCCTGATTATAAATAAATATATGGTGTACAGGAGGAGATGTTCTCCCCCAGACCATCCATATGGATGTGGTGATAATAGCAATATATTTAATATAATATTTAACATATGGTATGATATTTAACGTGAATAAGATAATAAAGTGTAGTATTTATTGTATTAAAGATACCTAATATATAGATATTTATTGCAGTGTATGCGACATGGCAAATATATGGCAAAAGCGACAGCTCTAATGTGTAGAGCCTGGCCATGTTCACTAGGTAGAATTTTGGTGTTAGGTCAATATGCCCTTCCTGGTCATCTAGTCCCATTTCTGCTCCCCTGAATAGGATAATTCTGAAAGACATATTTTAGTTATGAAGCGGGATCACTTATCTTTCACTTAGACCCTTCCATCTCTGATTAAAAAAAAAGCACGATTTGGTTTCAGGCAAGTAGGTCATATCTACTTTGGTCATACCACAGTAGCAGCACATGGTTATCAGTAGAAGAAAATGGAAACTAAAAGTTCAAATTAGAACGTAGTGGTTTCAATGATTTGAGCAACGATTGTCAAATGAAGATAACACTTCAGGAAGTATCTATAATGCTCAGATTTTGCCCCAGTGGCAGCCTTCTTTCTGATATAATCTTATGTAGCAGGTACTTCCAGAAAGATATGCAGATCTCTGCAGAACAGATATTTTCTGATGTCCTTCATCTAATTATTTTATCATATAGTTCTACCTTTTTCAAAATTCCCTTTTAGAAAAATAACCTAAAGTAACAAAACCAGCCCAAAAACCCAAAACAAAACCCAAAACTTTTCTAGAAGGTCCAAAAAGTGCCATTTCTTTCAAAGTTTTAAAACAGATTTCAGTGATGCTCTGTCCTTCAGCATCATTATTAACTAGGCAAAGAGGCAGGAATTGTTGTCCCTCTTTCATTCTTATCTTTTTCCAGTGCAGGGATGTCATGTTTTCCTTGATTTTGAATCTGGTGCTTTTACAACAAAGTATACATCACGGCTCACTGTCACTTTTGGAAGAATCACCTGACCAGCATTGAGCAAACTTCATACATCCAACAGCATTTGCCTGTGACGGGGTTACTAATTCTCATGAATTCAGATGAACATTAGTTGTGTAGGTAGTTGGCAAGGAAAATGTCTTATCCATGTTAAATACTGCTCTAAAGAAGCTATTGTCTCGCAGTGGTCAGTGTAACCTAGAGAAACACTCAGTGGCAGAACCCCCGTGAGAGAGGGAACTGGAGTGATAAAGTTTTGAAGTATCCTCCAGCCACATCCTCAGTGGGAACATAGAGATTTCCCAAGCAGAAGCCTTACTGAGGTCTGGATATACTTCAAGAGCAGTTTTTGTGCAGCCCTTGCTCGATAGGTGAAAGGTATAAGCAGTTCAGGTGTTACATGCTTGCACTGATACCACAGCCAGAAACTTCCCTCCATACAACCCCCAGCACTACTACCAATCAAATCATAAGGAGCTATTCCACTGCTAACACAGGATTACAACTTGTTTTTTAAATAACAGTTCCACTGGCATTGATATTATGTGTATTGCTTTTGCTCATATAGTACAATTTTAAGAGAGTTCAAATAAAACTTGTTGGTATGTCTCTCAGGCAAGCTGGAATAGAGTTTCTGGGTTTTTTTCCCAACTGCTTATGCCAACATGTGCCACAGTTTTGCTCCTTCATCTTCCAGTGGTGATCATTCACTCACCAGAATAATTCCAATATAATCAGATCTGGTTAAATCATATTTCCGGGGCAAAATTCCTTGTCGTTGAGTGGACCTGACTCCAACACCTTTACTTTCTCCAAAAGGTTACCTATGGAATATGCCACTGAGCTTTGGGAACTGCACGTGGGAAAACTTGTACTATATTTTCCACCCGGCGCATTAGCGTCACCACCTACCCATGATGTCCAAGCATTAGAACTCTCCTCCCCCACTGACCCTCAGAGGCACTTTTAGATAGAAGCTTGCATGACACCAATCTACGTGCAGCTGTTAGCTCTTAGCCTTCATTTCTGGCTGCTGATGCAGGTGAAAGTACTTGGCAGCCTGCTGTCACTTAACCGTAGCACACAAATCCTCTTCCTATTTTCCCTTAAAATAAGTGGGGGTGGAGAGCATTTGGTTTCATTTAGTCTTCCGTTTCCTTTAGTTTATAGTGGCTTTTTTTGTTATTCTTTTTTCCAGTGCAGCTATAGGCTTAGTAAGAGAAATTTAGTTTACTGAAAATTGATTTAATTCTCTAAGTTAACATTTATGGATCCCTTGGAAGAAGCCTGTGGGTGTTAGGTAAATATTTTATTCAGTGTGTTTTGTTTTTCGTGTCAGTCATATAGAGCAATCTTTTGAACTTCCTAACCAGGAGCTATACAAGCTACTGGTTGCCTTTCAGTGTGTATGAGAACTTGCAAATTGTCCTCAGAGCCTCCAAAAGGGTGTTCCTTTCAAAGACTTAAAGCGATTGGACTTGAGACCATGTTTAATTATTTATTTTTTAATTGTTACGAGACAATGCTTGGAGCATGAAAAAGAATCACAATTGCTTTTGTATGTTTCTGTGACTTGTTAATGACTGATGGCTGAATGACTTGGGCTTTGGGTTTTCAACTTTTAGCTAAGAAGAAACTTAGTCCTTGGTAAATGTTATTAGCCATCAATTTATGGACTTTCTAGAACAGTATCATCAGAAGAGATGAGTGAATGAAAGTTAAACATTTTTCTCAGGCTTTGGGAAATTCTTAGTTTGAATTATTTTTGAACTTCCATAAATAAAAGTGTTGTCTAGAGAAAGCATTTTCCTACAATCCACCTTCTTTTTTTCTCTAGTAATTGTGTCAATTCATAATGAACATGCCTTGAAATCTCTAATTAACCTTTCCTCTCTCCCAAATCACACTTCACTTGGTAAGAAAACTCAACTGGATAAAAAGCTGTGGAAAAAATCCTTTTAAAAACAAAAGCATTGGGGATTTTTTTTATCTAGAATAAAATATTTAAGGCAAATTTTTAAAATATCTTTCACATATTTCCTGTAAAGGTAATTTCACAGGAATAGGTGTCAATGAAGATTAAGGATTAAATAACAGTATAAACCATAATATCCTAGAGATTGAGGAATATCTTTTTATTTTTTTTTTAAAGAGCGGAAAAAAAAATCAACACACCTGATAATGAGAGAGAACCTTTTCTGTTCATTGGCCATTAGAAAAACGAACTTGAAATAAACTTCAATCAAGGAATGAGCTTGGTTACTTTTCCTGTGACAGCGTACTTTAACTTCTCTCTATTTGCTGCCTCCTGTGGCTTATGAGAAGTCAGTGGTAGGGACATTGAATTGAAGACAAGAATTAATTTGCACAGGTAAGGAAGATCTGTACAGTGTATTGCCAAGATAAGGATTTCAAATGAAAGTATGTATTCCATAACTTGTACAACTGGGAAATACATGTCAATACTTTCTTTTAGAAAAAAAAACAAAACAAACAAACAAATTTAATTCTTTTTTCTTATGTTATAGAAAACTGTCACGATATAACTGTTTTGCAAATAAAAGAGGTTAAGTGGAGATGGCTTTCCATTTACCTAATTCAGCCCATTAGTAGAAAAATAATAGCTAAAATTTGAGCCTTCTAATCTTTGAATTATTATTGGTGTCATTCACACCTCGTCATCTAAGAACTCAGAACAAATCCAGTAAACTAGAACTTATTAATTGAAACTCCTGAGGCATTTGTTTTCAAAAGGATTTATCTTTACTTTGTTTTTCCTGCTGTTCTTCCTTTAAAAAAAAAATAAAAATCATACCTTGAGGCAGACAATGGCTGAGGTACAAAAAGTCAATTATTCATGAAAAATAAATGTCTACAGTTAGTTTTGAATCCTACATTAGGTCTGTCTGTGAACACAGTGAAGGACTAATAATGGTTTTAACTTGAGTCCAATGCTCTGGGAAGTTTCTGATTAGGGCCATAGCACAAAAACTATACCAGACAGTGCATTGATTTTTTGGGGTTTCATATTTAACACTGAGATCTTCATGACTGTTAATCTTAACAACAAAAAAGGGAATGGACTTTGAGGAGAACTCATGGAAAAATACGCTCCTTTCTGGAATTTAGGTAAGGTGGATTTAGAAAGAGAAGTACTTCAGAAGACATATTAAGGGATACATGAATGGGCCTTACTCAGACTTCTCCCAGCTTCAGAGAAGGCTTTTCA
>JAOXJK010000001.1:95513766-95529402 GCA_025774025.1 Xenus cinereus
TGATGTAAAATTTTATTTTAGTCATTTTACTATTTATGTCACAATTTGAATTTTTCAAGGAATGTCATTTTGGTAATAGTAATTTAATGTTAGTCCTTTTAATTCAATTTTTCCCTTATAATGTTAAAGATAGAGTCATGTATTTTTCTATTGACTTGGTGTACAGTGAATGATTTCCTGGGTTTCTCATCGGTTTTCTCTTTGTTTTTTTTCTGGCAGTGGTAGTATTTCTAAAACTGACCTGCTTACTGAGGTAGCTGATGAAGAGTTGCATCATTTATTAACTATTCTTTGATGAAAGATGTGTAAGTACAGAAAACATGCCTTTATATTTTGGTGACTGAAACTTGAAGATGGAACATTTCCGTTTAACTGAATGTTAGCACGTGCAGGTTATCACACAAGAAGGTCTAAGAATAAGGTGCTATTAGAGCACAGAACCGTGTCCACCATCAGTGTGCATGTACTTAGTTACAGGCTGAGGTTTCTTGGAGCGAGGGGAGGTTTGTTGGGTTTTATTCTCTTTGAGATGAAATGCTTTACTTTGTGCATGATGTCGAGAAAGCAACAACCACTCTTTGTGAGACTGGATGGGAACAACCTCTTCTCTGGTGTTACAAAAGATACAGGGTCTAACAGGACTAAAATTACTGGGGTGAGAGGGGAGAAGGTCCTTCTGGTAGTGACTTAGCAGAAACCAGTTTGCTTCTCTTTCTGGAATTTAGAGAAGATTTGCTGGTTATTGACTTTGTAATATGAAATCTGAGTGGTCAACTTTGTTAGGAGTACAGAAGCTTAGGATAGATTTGCAACATACAAGGCTTAAATAAAGTTGGCTTTGAATTTCAGCTTACTGCAAAATAAAAAGCAAATAAGCTTGGAAAACTGAGGGCAAAAATGTAAAAAAAAAAATTTACATCATGGTTCTGTAGAGACTGACTTGGAAAACTTTCCTTTCTGGAATGCTCCCATGAGCATGAATCTGATAATTTGTAGTAATATTGGTGTGTAGACGGAAATGGTACTGTTCTCAGAGGACCCCGAGGAGTTCTGAGGTAAATCAAAAAATAAAACCTAGCAAAATAAATTCTGTGTAAACAAGATACGTGCTATAAGCAGCATACCAAAAATTACATTCTGTTTTTAAAGCAGAATCTAGGAACCTGGCAGATGAGTATGGCGGGTTCGTCTGCGTATTAATGAACTGTACAGGATGATGCAGAGAGGTGATTTGTGTGAGGAACTAAATAACACAGTGAGATTTAACGAAGTGAATAGAAACAGTAGTTAACTCTTACAAGAAAAGAAGATACTTCTGTTTAGAGTACAAAGGAGGTTATAAGCTCTAGATACATCCCCCTCAGAAGTACGTTAGTTTATTCATTTGAAAATCAAATGCAAAGCAGTCCAGTAGCCTCCCTGAGCTCAGATCGCATGCTGATTAAGACACAGCTGCATCTAACGGACCTGGTGATTCGTGTCTTTTAAGCTAAACATGTGGGTCTCCCTTCCCAGGCAGATGTTCTGAATGCTTGTTTAACCTTTTTGATTAGTATTAATAATGTGCTTTATTCATAAAAACAAGGAGTGTGGAAAGATGCTGTAGATTTGCAGAGTTAGTCACGCACGCAAACTAAGCATCACATAGCCAATTCAATTTGTTTGTTATAAGGCACTGCTAAAATTACACAAATGTTATTTTGGTCAATTTAACAGTTGAAGTATCTGAAATGTATCAAGCGCAGCTGAGCGCATCCATTACAGTAGCTATTATTCTTCCTGTAGCCTTTCTTTCAGTACCAAAATTTATTTCTCCTACATGATATTAGCAGGGAAGAACATGAAACAAAATAATCTCTAGTAAAAATATTAGGAGCATACTACGCACAGTTTAGTTCTCACATCAGTCCAAATTAGGAGAACGTCTCTAGTTAAAAACTGTGGAGGTCAAAAATTTGAAAGCAGGATGAAAATCAGATGGATTTAAGACAAGTAGTTGAAGGTACGCTTACTGGTAAGGACAATTTGCTGGATCCAGCTTAAGTGCTAGTAGGATTCCTGGATTTCAAGCAGAGGCTTGAATGCTGCCAAACCCCGTGAAGGCAGAGCCTCTGACCACGAAGCAAGATGAATTTGACCCCCAAGTGCTAGAGTTCTGGTCTAGACCGTTACCTAATACTTCTCAGTTATTGTCATCATCATTGTCTTTAATCAAATTAGAAGTCTCTGATATGGTAATAAAATAAGACACAGATTATACCCAAGGTACACGAAGCACTGCTTTGGTTTCTGTTCTCTCCCCTCGATGTTTAATAACTGCAGACAGGTTAAATTATAAGACTGCATCTTACCGTAAACTTGATAGTCGCTCTGAGCCAGCATTAGTAGAAAGATGTACAGTAATATCCTTTGCATCATCATGACTAGAGGAGCCTTCATTCTCTGGGCATGGTAGAGAGAAGAGGTTCCCATGGGTGTAAAAACTGCAGTTCAGATGGCCTCTTGCATCCTGTTGGGTTAACCCTGGGTAACGTGCCTGAGCTGATAACCCTTTTCTTGTTGTTCTGTCAAGACAGCGCAAAAAGAGGCGGGGAAGCAACGTATCTGCAAAAAATCTCACGGGTTGCACAGCTGTCTCTTTTTGGTTGAAACATGAACTGCTTGATCACTTCACATCATCTCAGAACTTCCCTGTAGTTCAAGGCAAAACACATTACACTCTTCTCTGGCTCCCCTTACAGGGTAACAAATGTAGCTGCAGGTTTTGTTTTTTGTTTTTTTTTGAAAGATGCTCCTACAATTGAGGTCTTGGTTTTACAAGCAGAGATATAGCAGAGGGAGGGGACTCACAACAGTATTTTAAACTTGTTTGGTCCTTGTGTATTACTCTAATTCAACATCAACAAATTAAGAAGCCCAAAAAATTCCCTCTTCGCAAGCTGGCAGATGTCAGAAACGCATCTGAATAGTCTCACTTTGCAGTAGGTTAATCTACGATAATCTGTGCTGTAAGAGATGATTGCTTCTACTATTTAGTCTTAGCATCCTCATAACGTAAGGCCAAGTATTTGGGTTTTGTGGGTCCTTTTTCAGCGTGTCCTCAACACCTTTTTCCCCAAAATATTTCTAAAATCTTTCCAAAAAATTCTGTCAATGCAGAGTGTCGTCATAACGTTAGAACCAAACTAAGGTTGAACAGGAACTTTTTACATGGCAATTATCACTTCTCCTTATAATGCAAATAAAACCACAAACAGAAACCAGGGAAGAAATTAATGCAGTTATGAAATCCTATGTTAAAATAGGGAGATTTAGACTTCATGTTAGGAAACATTCTTTAGCAAGAGGGTAGTTAAACACTGGAACAGGCTTCCTAAAGAAGTGCTCCATGTTTCAAGCCTGTCGGTGTTTAAAAGGCATTTGGACAATGCCCTCAAAAACATGCTCTAACTTGTGGTCAGGCAGTTGGACCAGATGATGGTTGTAGGTACCTTCCAACTGAACTATTCCAAATATTTCCAGCTTTCTAGACAAAATATATGCATATTACGTGCTAACAAAAATCTAAATCTAAATTATCAGGATTTTTTCAAAGTAAATTTTGGAGAAAATAATTGAACAGCTTTCCAAAATTTCGTGGTTGGAAGTATCTGGTGAGGTACGAGATGATCAGGAGAATCATACTGATGTTTGTGAGAAACTGAAATAGCCTTACAAAAATGACAATCCAGCCTAAATGGAAAATCTTTATGAAAGAAAACTCCTTGAGTGTAATTGCACACACAGCATGCTTCCACTGGAGACAAAATACTAGTACTGCAAATTGTATTTCTATATAAGGAAGACATCTAGTGGTTGAATCCGTAGCTATCTTAGCTAGTAAAACTGGTCATTAAGGGGTGTGTTTCTTGGCAGTGAAATTTCTGCTTGTATTGATGTTGAGTTATGCAAAGTTTATGCTAGGAATGTAATATTAGTAGTTGGTACATAATCTCCGCATTCTTATTAGAAGATCTGTTTTGGGCTGAGTCCTTTGCTACTGACTGAGGCTTTTTAATAAGGTTTTGTCTGTTCTCTGAGGTGTTTTGAGATTGGTTCTCTAGGTTTATAATTCCTTTTGGTAACTTTGTGGAAGTATTCTGAACTGTGGGACAGGTACTGTCGTACGTTACTGTTTTGGGTGAGGTGGGTCAGAGCGGCAGGAAGGAGTACGCGTTTCCTGTACTGCATACTCTATGTGGCTTGTGAGGATTCTTTACTTTGTATTTTTGATAGTAAGTCTCTTGGGCACTCATCAATGATTTTGGAGCCTTTTTCTTAAAAAAACTTTTGGCAAATGTGACTTCTACTATAGCTGCTGACACTTCATTATTTCCTTTATCTCCTTTCTGCTTAAGAGTAGGGTTGTGGGGTTTTTTTGGTGGGGTATTTCGAGAACCTGCTGAAAGGTGGCAAAGAACCTGAAAACTTCACGTTTTCTTGTTAAGACTTGATTACATCCTTGAGACATTCCTGGAAGCTTTTTTTATTTTTTGTGATATTATTAAGTTATAAATGAGATCTTTTAGATCTCCAAACGGTAATTTACATTCTAATTTTTTTATAAAATCAGGTCAATTTGAGACACTAAAATATTCTAGTTTTGCTTTAAAAGCATGATTCAAATGATAGTAAATACTTAGTAAATACAAAATAACTATTTATCAAATAAAGAAATGAGAGTCCTAATCTAAAACTGCTTAACTAGGAGAGGGAGGAGCCTATGTGTTTCATTCAAGATGACATATCATTTGGAGATGGCAGAAGAAGATGTCACTAGATGGCACTGATTTCCACTATCTGCAATAACTCAGTGACTTCTTTGCTATATGCAAATCAGAGCTCAGCTGAATCCTAACAGATGCCAGGTATTTAAATAACTGAGATAATTCAATGCAATTTAAACACGAGGATTAGCTCAGTTCTGGGTGTGTTGGATACCGTTTTCAGGAAGAGGCTCAAAAAAAAAATTCAGATTAAATTAAAATTTCAAATGAAATTAAGGTTTCAAATTAAAAAAGTAAAATTCAGATAGTCTTAAACACCTGAGGATTGCTATTAATAGAAACTTTCTTTGCTTGATTCAGTCTACTTTGTCATATATGCTGATTCTTTGCTGAAAGCAAATATAAAAAAAACCCCAGCTATGTAATGTTCCTTCTGTTCCACCTCACTTTTTCTTCTGGCAAGACCAGGTTGTGTTTTGGGGTTGCGTCTTCCCTGTTTGCAGGTGGTTAAGCATTGGCCTCCAACCACATAGAGAGATACGGCGCTTAGATAGGTGGCTCCAGTAAGTCTGCCGAGAACTATCTTCACTACACTATATGAAGAAGCTTTGGCATCTGTAAGGAACAACAATTTAGAGTCTCCCATCCAGCTTCTTGGCTGTCAGTACTGATCACGGAGCTTGCAGTAGTATGTGCTGCTGCACGAGCTACGGCTGGCCCATGCAGCCTCTTCTCATGTCTTGCTGTCCTTTAGCTCCCTGCTAAAGGAGGGATCGGTTCCTTTGTTTATATGCAAGTTCTTTCCTTTTTCCACAAAACAAGAGTCTCTGCATCACCCCGTTTTTTTTTTTCCCCCAGCAATCAATGAGATGAGTTAAGCTTTAAGTCAACAGACGCATCTTGCGCCAGGTTCTGAAGCGCAGACTGAGCACGGGCCTGGACGCTCTCACAGGGGCTGTCAGTTCATTCAATACAGTGCTGGTGAAGAATCCACCCGGGGGTTTGTTGCATATAAAACACTTCCCTAAGTGTAAGCATGGGTATTCTAGTTATTGGATTCATCTTACGGTAATGACAGGCTTCAGAAATAAGGGGAAGGAGGAAGCAATTTAAAGCTAATTACAAAAGAATTAAGGTAAGGAGGTCTCATTTACCACAGTGAAATCTAATACTGAATTTGGGAGCTAGTCTGTACACTGAAGGACAGATTAAAAAAAAAACCACTTAAGCAAACCAATATTCAAACCCCCCTAAGAACCTCTAAAGCGCCTAATTATTTTTCCTCCATCTTTGAACAGAACTGCTGAATGATACCTTCCTTCCACTGCATTGTTGAAGCTACTCTACTGGTTAGGAGAAAATGGAAGATTTCCTAATTTTCCTCAGGGACACAATAATTCTTACTGAACAGCAGGATCATCTAGGAGGAAAAAGTAAAAGTATCCACTGAAGGACAGTAGAAAATTCCTAATGAATGTATTTTAATGTGTTCATGGAGGACACGTGAGAGTACTGGTCACTCCACTGCACTTAAGTAGTCCTCTGCTTTTACTTCCCCTTCCTGTGCACTACTGGACAGAAGAAGACACAGAGAGAGCGCTAAGTGCTTAGATACATCTAAAGCATGAATAAATGTAAATTGCTTGTGCTTATTTAGCTCGGCTGAACACAGGCTTGGCATACCAACTGAAACCGGTAATACTCCTCAAGTCCTCCTCCAAGCCTAGGAGAGATCTAGTAACAGAAAAGAACAGATGTTCTTTTGCAAGAATAAATCTTCAAATGTTTTTGGCTTCTGAAACCTTAAGCGAGCACGGAGTTGGGAAACTCAAAAGCTAAACTCAAAGGGACTGAAATAGAAATGATTAACAATTGCTGAACAGCTATTTTATACTGAGTTGCCTATTTTATAGACTAGAACTGTATTAAGCATACTCAATATATAACAATTAGCTTCAGGGGCGATTCTGGTCTTGAGGCTGTCCTCTGTCAAGCCTGAGTGACAGCTGCAGTGGCTCTCTGTATCCTGTCTCAAAACCTGTGCCTCGTGTTCTTACTTGAGATGTGCTATCGGCTTTTGAATACAAAAGAGGTGGCTTCTATCACCAGAAGACCCATGAATTCCAAACCCTTTGTAGAAAGAGAAAAGTGGTGGCAAAAAAACCAACAATAATCCTGACCTGATTTACGCAGAACTGCCACAGATTGTCTGTGCTTCACTCTCTGCTGTCCAGACTATGCAAATGCCAAACTTCATTATCAGTATGAATGTGTCCTAAAAGCAGTTATGTGTACTTCATCCTACTGCATCTTGGATATGGGTTAAACAGCATGATTCACTTTGGAAAGTAAAACGTCATTGTAAGAATTTAGCATGGCCTAATTACTAAACTTTATGTATGTACTTCACCTGATTCTGCATCAGCTTCCAAACAAATCCTTAATGATATGTTGATTTTGCAAGTACCCAGATGCTGTTTCAAAGTGCAATTGTCCACACAAGAAAACTTTGCAAAAGGGTATGTCTGTTTCTATTCTGCTTTTCCATCTGCTATAAAGGCAACAAAAAACAACTTGATCTTAATGTGCTGTGACCTGAAAATGACTGAAAACGAGAAAGTAATGATTAATAACTTTGAGTCAAGATGTTACACAAATTTATCACTGATCTATCATAAGATGTCAAGCCAGATAAGATGTCAGGAAAAGGGACGTGTAAACAATCAAACCTACACTTGATAATCTTGATGGGCTGATGTGATGTTCTCAATTTTCATGAAGTCCCCAAGGGGGGCAGAGATCAAACTGTGACCTTTTTGCAGATAGTTTGGGAAGACCTGTTTCTTCCAGATTGCAGAAGCCCATCCTGAAAAGACTTGAAGCATTAGGCAGCTGCAAGATCCTATACCTGCAAATCACTTACCGCAATGTCTAAATGCATAACAATTACTTCACTTGGTGTTCAATTGCAACAGCAGGCATAATTAGGGAATTCCTGTCACCCTTAAGAAGGTCACATACTTGACAGGAAACAGGGGTGCTGTATAAGCGGTCCCGAAACAGACTTCAATGTTGTTGTACAGATACCCCAACAAACCGCTTCAACATAGAGTTTGATATTACCTTAAGCTAGCATGTACGTTATTTTTTCCCGTGACCATCCATGTCTATCTTAGATTACCATTATACGGGACCTACTACATGTTCTTTATCCACTTGCTTGGCAAAATAAGAGATCATGCATAAATTCTATGAAAAAGGAATTCCTTTATTTTTATTTTTTTTTTTTAAAAAGGACCATTTTTCCATTACTGAGTGAAAACTTTACAAAGTAAAGTATTTCTTTTTCAATAATATTTTAATATAAAAACTTAAATCACTCACTCTGATATTACTGTTCTCACGGGAAGTCTTGTGGCACTGCAGGACACAGGTATTTTCAGTCTCACTCCAGTATCTAATTGTAAGTTCATCGCTTTTTTAAATAAAGCCGTTTCTGTGGCCACTTACCATCAGCAAAACATCTTTACCACCAAATCAAAAATAAAGCATCTTCACTAGCCCAAAAGAGACTAATCTCTAATAGCATTATTACAAAGAGAAGCTTTGTTAAAAAAAATTTATTTTGAAAGTTAGACACAACCTTAAAATTGTACAAAGACAACAAGCACTCAAATTACACAAAGAGTTAGCAGTGAGTACAATGTGAACACAACAACAGTGAGTCTTGCCTCTCTTTATATGTAAATATAAATAGAGATTATCCTTGCCAAACTTCCAGCTTTTTTATTCCTTTTTTTTCTTTTCTTTTTTTTTTTTTTCCTGAAAACCAGCTCATTATGCAGCAAAACCTAGCAGGGACCATTTCACTGTTCAGTTCAACAGAATTGCTAAAAGGGGCTCTGGCTAAAAATAGTCCTTCTATCATGAGAATATCCCATACTTTGCAGAACCAAGTTTCTCTCTCAATTGAAAAACAGCTTTCCCTTTCATTATGGCGAATGTTTCACCTCCTCTAGGGACCTGCCAAATTATAGGCTTCAAAATGCTTAAAAATATTAGAACTTGCTTATGTTTTTTCAAGAACATGCAAGCTGAAACTAAAATGATGCATACATGTAAGCAGTCACGAAACAGAGAATGTTCCTGTTTGTATTATACTCTTTGAAAGTGTTGTTCCAAGAAAAGCACTTCGGAGTAATTTTAGCTCTGAGTTGGCTATATTAATAAAAGTACATGGTCAGAGAAGAAAATACTTCTTCTTTTTCTCTCTTTTTTTTCTTTTAATTACACTTAGAGCTTAAAATATATTAAAACCACCTAGCAACAAGTATTCCGTGTAGCTTGTCCCTACATATGTATGCAAAATGAAAAGCAGACGTTGTTACCGTCCCTTAACTTCTGAGAGTACTCTTTACAGGAAATACATGGAAAAAATAATGCAGTGTTCTTGCAGACAAAAAAGGAAAACCCCATGGAGACTGTTAAACAACTTAGGCACAGCCTCTGTTCTAGGGATTTGTTATTACTTAGGTACACCAGAAAACTTCTGCTGCAAAGCAAAGCTTTCCTAAGATCAATAGCAATTAAACCAAGGTTATGCTTTATCCAGCTATAGCCACACCGGCAAAGTTATGCTCTGAACTTAAGTGTTTGCAGGACTCTGTTCCAAGACTGAGTGGAACCATTTCTACTTTTAAAGAAAATAAGTGTGTCTTGTTGATGATCTGGGTTATGCCCATGAATATAAACTTACTTATTATTGTTTCTAGATTACTTGGAAGTGCTTAACTTTTCATTGCTTTACTCCATTATGAATGTTTGCTGCAATGGATCAGCGTCTTGAATTTTCAAAAAGGTTGAAAAAAGTTGTGTGGGGTTTTTTTTAACAGTTTTCCCTTTATTAAGACACCAGTGTCCTACAAACTGCTGTGCATTGGAATTAAGTCAGTTCCATTCAAAATCCTGTTGACCAGTTTTTGCTTCCAAATTGTTCTGAGTTGGTAGCCTATGGCTGCACTGATAAGGTTCCTCACCAGGTTTGTACCCTCTGCAGTAATTCTCCTTAAAAAATAAATTGGTACTAGAATAATTACTGAAAATACGTTCAGAATTGTGTTAATTCTGTGAACTAAGGCTCTGTACACAGATCGCTTTGTAAGTAGAGTAAGCTTTTGAGACCTTAAGTGTTCTAATATTGCTTTGCCTTACTGAAAATGGCTCGTTTTATTTTTTTAACAAAAGCTGTTGATGTTGCTTTTATTTTTATGTAAAACCGTATAAATGAAAGTAACTTGATTACTTTTTTCTTTCAGTTGTACGAGAGCATATTTAATGTTACCACTGAGCTTTTAAAAATGTCTGTAAGCTTGCCAGTCAAGGGAAAGACATACAGCATTAATTCCTATATAAAATGGTTAAGGGGCACAGCCTGTGAAACCCCATGTTAGCAAGAACTGAGCTAACTTGCCCAAATTCATACCATTTAATCATACCATCTTCTCTAGATGCTTTTGCTTAATGGAAGCCTGTTGTCTCGATACTCCATTGTTTTCCATTTGCTTCAATTCTAAGATTGCATTCACAAGGTTAAAAAAATAGAAACAAAGCAAGGATGCTGTTTCACTGTAATGAAACAGCAGCTGTAAAAGAACACTTTCAATTATTATCAGGACAGAAAAGGCTATCGGCAGTGTACCTTTCACTTGGCTTAAGAAGATTTATAAAACAGTTGTAGTTCAAGGCAGTTCATGATCTTAAGCTAAACCCAAGCCTGTGCAACAGCAAACAATACTTTGGAAGGCATATTTTGACAACTAGGATTAGAGAAAAGAAATTGCTACTGTTACTTCTGTCTGAAGTTCTAAACCAGCAACCAATATCATTGACAGGATTGCTACGAGGCATGGAGTCCCTCTGGCTTCAACGAGGACCAAAGGTGCAGCAACATACCGAGAACTCATGTACTGGTACAGATAGATAGGAAGCCTTCTGCTTCTTAGTTTTGTCCCTTTACTCAAACAGATCTCATAGCAGAAGGCTACAAGACAAGTTTATAATGTAACCCAAGTGCATTTCTGTAGAAGCTGATTGCACCAAAACCAGTCGTTACTAAGTATGTAAGTCTCTCTCAATCCAGCAAAAGAGACTGCTCTAGAAATAGCTAGGGAAATAGCTACAGAAAAAAAATAAGCGAGTTATTTTGTCTCCTTTTAGCAATTACTTAGTATTGCTGTAAATATCTGGAATAAAAGAAATACTGAGAAACAGATACTGTGAAACTCTACTGGAGAAAAGAAGCTGAACTGAACAACTGGCTGCACCCGAAGGAGTTAAAGCACGCTTACACCATCGTATCCACAGAGCCCAGGATTCCTGTGCTGCTACAAGACACTTGGCACTTCCCTGAACCCAAAGCATCCCAAGGAAATCGACAGCAAGCAGAAGTAGGATGTATTCCAGCACTTTGCACAGTCCTCCCTCATTTAATTCAAAATCTTTATTGAGCATTTGCACCAAGGGGGCTATTTGGCATAATAATTTGCACTAGCTCAGTAATAGCTTACTAGATTTCAGAGAGGGTAACGTTATTGAAATTCTGCGATCTCCCACTTTACTTTTTGCCAGTCCAGTAGATGTGGCCTTGGTACAGTGTAAGAAATATGGTCCAGGTCTGTAATTCCCGTATAGCTTTAAAGTATACACACTTTCCTGTTTGTGCTTACAGGTATTGAATAGCTTTTGCAGCAACTACTTTCGAAACTATTTTAATCGCTTTACCTCCTTTGATTAAAAGGCTAAGGACAAGGCCAGAGATGTAGAGGACCTTCAGGGAAAGATGGAGGATCCTCTTCTCCTGTGCACTGTAAAAAAAGCCTTTTCAACTCTGCAATTTAGTGCCCCCCGACTCCCAATTTAGATTTAGCATCCTTTGTCCTGCTAGTAAGAAAAAGGCATTAATCCTCTCTACTAAGATCTAGGCCCAGTAAAAGTTTCACTTTCCAGAAGCTGCACTGGAAACCACACTCAGTTTCTGGTTTGTCTACTCAACTTTCAAAGATTGGCACTGAAACTGAAGGGGACATGTTAAACTGAGGCAATGAAACAACTGATTTAAAAAAGTGGGCATGGTAAACTTGCAGAACTCCTAACTTTGTGATAATAGCGGAGTTCAGAGGTCAAAATAAGAGACCGGCTAATTAAGCTAGATAATGAAAACATCCACAGTTGCATCAAATAGGATAAGAGTATTTTGGAAGAAAAATGTTTCCCATTTTAGAACATAAACCGAACTTGAATAGGAATTTGCAATAATCCTCCCCCAACAGAGCAGTTGTACTTTAACTAACCATTCTACAGCTTCTCGCATTTCAAATGTGCAGCACTTCTTCTTGGTCGCTCATGGACAGGATACTGGACAAAGCAATCCACTGACATGATTAACAATCCCTATTGCATCATCTTCCTCGTATCTTTAGGTAGGTGAGGTCCTCCATCCAAGTGCCTTTTTCTTAGCGTCAGTTACAGCTGGACTGAACGTAGATAAAAGGTATGCCAGGTATGTTCCCTACATTCACCACGAGTTCTACATCAGCGTAGCTCCGAAGTCTACAGCAGGGTTAGCAACAGTCTGTGGCATACCACTAAGTTCAGAAATAGATTGTCATTTCTACAATAATACAAAATAGCTTGTAAAACCAATATGTAACACTGTATATATGCATGAATATAAAAATAAACCACACCATCAATATGTAAAACTTCACAACAATGATGAAAACAGTTTTCTTCTCAACGGTCTTCAGTATTGATGAGTTGGTTCTCATTGTCATACCCATCAGGCAGGTATGCTTTCCTTAGCTGGTCTGACTTAGGTATCGAACTGCCGTTCTTGACATAGCGGGACAGGAAGGCTCGCACAGATGGATGATCGGCCTTCTCAAGCGGAATATTAGCTTCCAGGCACATTTTCACAAAGTCCTGGATGACGCTGGTTTTCTCTGTCTGGGCAGTACTGTTGCACTGAAGGGAGGCAGTCAGAGTCCTTTGCTTCTTCCTGACGTTCTGTTCTTCAAACTCTGCCTTTCGCTTTGTGTGTGTTTTAGACTTGAGGTGGTCATTGATGGCAGACTTGCGAACGTGATTCAGAACCACATTGCAGGAGGTACAAAAGAGTTTTCCTCCATCTTCGTGCAGCTCACTGCCAAACTCAGTTACACGATCCTGAGGAGTTACATACAAAGCAGTCTTCGAGCGGTTACGTGATGGAGCGGACTTCACTCCAAATCGTTCCATTGTTGCCTTGAATAAACTTTACCTGAAAGCTAGGGGGAAAAAAACACACTGTTAAAGTGTGCTAATGCTTTCAACCAAATAGTTCTGGATGGAGTCTATTCAATATCCAATATAGTGCTTATGGACATCTAAAAGATAATTACATGTAAGATCCGTGTGTGAAACTATTATCGAAAGGTTCTTTATCTTGAATTCCAAAGAACTTAGGAGACTGAAGTTCCTTATGGGTGACAGTAAAATACTTTTCCGGCTTCTACAACTACAAAGATCAACAGAACCTTCAAAACTCAGTCTGTTCATCACAAAGTCAAACAGAAAGGTCTTTTACTTTTTGTTGGAGTTTTTATCCTTTGCTTTTTAGGGTAGAGCATGCTTTCTTCTTAGTATTTTCAATCTATTTTACCGTTTCTTACTTCTGTTGATATTTTCTGTTTACTTCTTGAAAATGTGTATTAGTTCTGTTAGCAAAAATTTAATTGTCCAAATATTGGGCTAGAAGGCCCTTACTGTCACTTAAAAAAGCCAGCAACAAAACCAAACCAAAACAACCAAGCCTAAGCTTTGTCAGCACTCATTTGGAAACACCCCTCACTTTCACTTCAGCTCAAACTGCAACTATTAGATTGAATCTTAACTTGCAGCCAAAACCAAACCGGCCAATAATTTTGTCATTGTAACTAGAGAGCTGTGAAACAGACCGATGAGAACACAAAATTGCAAACGTTTCAATGCAAAATAAAAACCTGCATTTTCAAAGACAGTTTCTCTGAGGAAGGTAACTAAGAGAGCTAGACACTTTCTAACATTGTTCCAAATCATATTATGTTACCCAAGTAGGCAATAACATCGTTGAGTGTACTAAAATCAAACAGGACCTATTTCTTTTGTTGTTGTTGAGAAATAGAGTAGCTGGTGTAAATCTCAGAGAAGATAATTTAAGTCCTTTTCAAAGTAAAGTTGAAGTCAAGAAAAAGCTCTGTTCAGGTTTGAGGTTCTTCGAGCAAAATGATCATTCATTATGCCAACTACCTACGTCCTTATAAAAAAAAAATTGCAACAGGTGTTTATTAAAAATATATACTTTGGCACATACTTTGAGGAAATATAATAGGTTGCCTGAGCATTTACTTATGGGTATGAACAACTTTGAAGAATTTTGTATTACCTGTCTGCTTACAAAGCAGACTGAGAGAACAGAATACCTCTAGATGTATTATTTTCTGTACTTATTTTGTTAGAAGCACCTAGTTTGCTGTTGAAACATTTCAAAAGACCTTCTGCCTTTAAAAGACCAGAATTTCTAAAATAACTATAATTGAACTTGTCCAGTTCTAAGGACTGAATGGAGTTTCTGCTGTCCAGAATGCCTTTTGCTTGCTCTGGAAAGAGAGTAAAGGAGCAGAAAATTCAGTATTCACAATTGCCTTTTTCTTAAACCATCGCTACAGTAAGAGATGACAAGCTTTTGAAAAAAAGGAGATGGCGGTCTTGCTGTTAGCTAATTTCCTAGTTAATTTTTTGTACTTAATTTCAATTTTCTGCTGCTTTCCAGAACTGTAAGTCTTGACTGATACTGCACAACGCTTCAGACTAAGGTAAAAAAAAATATTTTTTCATTCTTTTTGTTGCTTTATGCAACTTATCCCCACGAGTTTCCTCCATAACGGTTTCCTGAAACCAAGCGGAAAACCTTAACCTACCATAAAACTTGTTGATTTAGGCTTCTGAAACGTCAAAACAAATCCCCTACCAAACCCAGCGTTTGCGCTTATGCTTTGGCAAAATCTGCAAGAATTCCGGCCGCCGCACAACTACTGAAACACGGGATTTTTGGCGTGGGTTTGGTTTTGTGAGTTTTTGTGGTGTTTTTTTTTTTTTTTTTTCTTTTTTTGTCTCAAGTTGTTGGCGTGGAGTCTTCCGTGCCTACCAACGCCTGAGCTCCTCCCGGGGAGCGCAGGGGACGGCGGTGGTGCCGATGGGCCGCGCAGGACGGACACCCCGAGGCGCTGGGAGCCCCGGGGCAGGCCGATGAGGACGCCCGGGGCTACAAAAAAAAGTGTGTCCCCGGGAACAGAGGCGCTGCGTGTGCGGGGGAACCCCGCGGCGAGCCCCGCCAGCCTTCCGGGCGGGGAGGAACACGGCGCCGGATCGCCGGCCGCCAAACAGGTTTCGCCAGGACCGGGAGCCAGAACTCTACGCGTTTATTCCCGGGTGTTCGGTCACCGTTTGGTCGCCATTTAACCCGTGGCGGTCTCTCGGAAGCGCCGGGGCCCGCCGCTTCCCTTCCCCGGCCCCGGAGGGCTGAGGGCCCGGTCCGGTCCCCAGGCCGCGGCGGCGGCAGACAGTTGCGGCCATTCCGGTCCCGCAGCCCCGCCCCGGCCCCGCCCGGGAGAGTGGGTTTTTTTTTTTTTTTCCTCCACGAAAAAAAAAGTGGAAAAAAGGGCAAAACCAAGAAAAAAAAAAAACACGCAACAAACCCCTTCGGCCCCGAGAGTGACCCCCCCCGCCCCCCTCCACGGGGCTTTTTTGGGGCGAAAAAGGCTGAAAAAAGACAAAAATTCCTTTCTTCCCCCCC
>JAOXJK010000001.1:95536895-95589519 GCA_025774025.1 Xenus cinereus
CCCCCTCCCCCCCCCCAAAAAAAAAAAAAAACCCAAACAAGCCAGCAAAAAAGGTGTGATTATTTCTTCTGATGTTTCCAGGTAGAGTAAATTTAGTGTTACTCAAGTTTTCTTCTAGAACTGAACGTTGGTATCCAAGCTGCTCTGGTACTTCTGTTGAACAGGCAACCATAGTAGGTGTTCCTTTTATTTATGGCCTTTAGTTTTCAGGAAATTATTTTTTTTTTTAACAGGCCCTTTTTTTGCCTGACATCTTAAATCCTTTTTTCTTCATTCTCTTCCGTGACAACCACTATATTTGCTTATTATAACAAATGACAAGCACTGTATTTGCCAGCTAGCTTTCTTTTTCTGGAAACTATAAACAGCAGTACTCACAAAACTGTTGTGGTTTTAATCCTATGGTGACTTCCTTTACTGCTAAATCTCACAAAAAATTACGGAAATAACTTCATTTAAAATCCTACTAATGACAAAACTTTAAAATTGGTGGCATTTGTTCTTTTTTGTTGTGAGGCAGGACAGGAAAAGCTGTAGCAACTTCAGGCCTAGCACTGCATAAACCATTTGTTTTTTGTGTCCTACATACTTGCAATGTTGCTTCTCTTGAGTGTCTGGAATATAGTCAAATCACTTCATATATTTAATCACTTAAAATATGTGTCTATATTAAATCAGTTTTAACACAAAATTTCAGGGAAAAAGAGTTTTTAGGTTGGCCCAGGTCTTTGGTTGCTACCTTGTTATTTTGGCAGACAGTTGCTTTAGTTGCCTGCTTAGAAATTTACAGGTGACTGATAAGTCTGGTCTTGATTTTGCACTCCACAGGACACTTACTCGAACATTAAAGAGGGGGAAGTAGTGTATTGATATGGGAGGAAGGTGGAGTTGAATGGGGGGGTTGTCAGAAAGATGCTACAGTCTCCCTTTCAGTATCTGTACTGAATGAGAAAGGGAAGGCAGGAAAAGGCCCCACAACCTCTTCATGGATGGTAGTGATTTAAAAGGGAAAGACAGACGGGGGAATGATGCATGGAGAGTCTTTAAGTATATAAAAATTGCACCATAACAGAATTCTTGAAGGGGAATCGTTACAGAAAGTCACAATAAAATGTCACCTACCTTCTGGTTTTCTGCACTATATGTTGGACAAGGAACGGGCCACCTTGTTTTGACAACGTTATTTGCTTCTTGTTTGGCTGGCTTCATTATATTGAAATTAATGTGCTTGTTAAAAAATGTGCTGATAAGCATAAACTTTAAATAAAGCATTTAGTACTCAAGCAGCATACTCAGATTTTTCTGAAGTGCTCTGATGACACAACTTGGCAACATGAGGGTGAATGTATGCGTGTCCCTTTGACTTTAGTTTTCATTGTAAAATGTCAGAAGTTGTAGAGTTTTGGGGGTTGTTTTTTCTTTTTCTTTACCTTTGGGGGTTCTTTTTGGCATAAACCTTTATCTGTGTTTATTATATGTTCTGTTTTGCAGTCCTGTTTCAAAGGATGGCACGTTGAATATTTTGAACAGAAAAAAGTGTTTGTTTCTGTTAAAGAGAAAGCTATTCCATGAGAACACAGACATTGAAGTATACATAGAATTGTAAAACAAACAATCCCCCTTCTGTATAGAATGTGTGTGCAGCATAGTTTAGAATTTATTTCACGCTTAGTTTAGTCTTTACTCCCCCTGACCTCCCTCTCCATCTTTTACTGGTGATTGTTGCAAGTCTGCTGAGAAGTGACCAATTTTAGGCTTTTTTTTTTTTTCCTGCTGGGATTGACAAATGCATGGTTTCGTGTATCCATACTCAGAAAAAGAGTATTCTTCCTAACTAGTCGCAGGGGATGCGACAGGCTGTTGCTGTAAATCTTTTGTGGATACATTTGAGTTGGAGACTAACTGCTTAACTAAGGCAATGTTGCTGTTGTGGTATCTTCCTTTCTGTGCCGCCTCTGGGGCAGGGTGGTGGGCCAGTTCGGAGAGCTGATGCAAGACACTGACTGATGGCTTTTTTTTGGTAGAGGTGGCTCTTCTCTACCAGTTAGCTCCTGAACTAGCTTGCTTTGGGTTTAGATGAGCGCTGTAGGTGCAGCAAGGGCAAGTAGTAGGACTGTATAAACCTTGATGAAGTGTGGGCAGTAGGACTGTACCTTTCAGAGACAGCAATGTCTAAGTATTATACTTGAAATAAACCTTTGTTGTATGCCTTTTGAATACAGATAAATTTGCAGAAGCAGTACACTGACATTAGGAGCAGAATCTTACCAAAAGTTCATATATGCCTAGCAAAGAATGAGATGAGCAAATACAGTAACTTTCCCTTCTCTTAACTATTTTCAGTTCAGCTAATTTACTGTAGTGAGTAACTTTTAGTGGATATCTGATTCAGTACCTCTTATCTGTTTTCACGCAGCTTCTTGCAACTCGTGTGTCCCTTTTGTAAGGAGCTCCACAGCTTAATTTCATGCTATGTGAAGAACTGCCTCCTGTAATTTATTTTGATCCTGCTTGCAAACCTTGTTTGGTGTGTCCCCCCTGTACTTGTAATTTCATCCTTAAGTGTCCTAGTTAACTGCATTGATTCTTTTGTGAAATTTATTTTGCTACTTAGCATAGCATTTCTTGCCATCCTTTGAAGCTTTTTCTTTTTAAGCCTCTGTATTCTCTTTCCAAATAGGAATGGGTAGGTAGCAAAACAGCATGCAATTTTATAGATGTGGGGATAGGAGCAGGTAGCACTGTGCTGTGTTTTATCTTACTACTCTCCTAACATTTAAATTGCTTTCTTGGCCATTGTGATGAGCACTGAGGTGATTTTTCTTTAAAAACATTTACCATAATAACACAGGCTTGCTCTTTGGTGGTAATTGTCAGTTTGAAGGCCATCATATTAAACGTTTGGAATGTTTTGTTCCCCAGTACTGCTGCACACTTGTCTATGCTGAATTTCATCACTCACTGTCATAAATCCTTTCGATAGTTCTTGACAGCGCTTTATGCCACCAAGGAAAAAAAAATCAGTATCGTAACTAAGTGTTATCTCATTGCTTGAAATCATTTATCAACATATGTATACTGTGCCTCTCAGATCAAAGTGTTGTGAAACACCATGGTGAGAACTGAAGTTCTAGTTTTTTTGTTCGTCCGTTTGGAGGCTAAAACCACTAAAGGACACTATTTCTGTCTGCTTTGTTTCTCTTAAGGCTTTTCGTGATTTCTGATGCCAAGGACCTTGTTAAAAGTCTTTCCGAGAACTTGCATTAGGTGTGTGAGGCAGTACTATTTTACAAAGTGATTATTCTTCCTTGTAAGTAGAAGAGTATTTATCTACAAGTCTGCTCTTTCTCTTCCAGTTGACCTAGGTATTTGTTGCGTTAAGCTAACAGATTTTCAAACACAAATTATTAAAATAAATTTGGTAGGAAGGCAAAATCTACTCGCAAAATATCAGTCTCAGCTGTTGTTGATGAGGAGAAAAAAAATTCCAGTCCCATTATCAGTAACTGCTTTACTTTGGAGCAGCTGTAACCAAACTGTCAGGAATGGGACATGTCATGGGGCAGAACTGGCCTGTTCATGTTGCAGAGCCTTAAACAAAGTTAGGCATGCAGCTTTGGAACTAAAAATGTAGTCCACTTAACCTGACTTCTAAGTCCTTTATTTAGGTCACAGGGAATTGGACAAATCTAAGTGGGATTCACAGACTTACAACCTTCTTCAGGATTTCTTTTTGACTAAAATCTGATTTTTGGTTTAATCTATGCTTTGTTGGCCAGCCTGGTTCTTGAGATGGGTGCCCAGGTGTAACCAGGATTGTCACTTCATAGCTTTCTTGAAGCCGGTTATTTGTTCCTTCTGCATGCTGTGGATTGCTTTATCTTTCTCTTTACGGCATGGCTGATGGCATTGTGTTTTCCCACCGGCTTCTCATTTTCTCAGGATGTAGGAGGCCTTAGTTAGGTTTCCTCAGCTGGAGAGGTGTGAGTACCTTAGGCCCTGAAGTGCAGCAAGTCCACTCTTCTGCTTATATTGAAGCTGTGCCGTTATAATGGAAGAAAATAAGGCAAGAGTAAGTGAGCAAAGGGAGCCTGACTGTAGTGCAGTGAGCTAAGATATGTGCCAGAGTATGTAAGAAATACAGTTTTCAGTCTCTGCTTAGAATGCTCCGAGTCATGTCTTAGCCATTGATTAAAGGAGGAGAGGTGACCCAAAGCCCTTGGCCTTCTACTTGCTGGGGGACTGCAGCATAATGACTAGTTTGTCACAGAATTGGTGGGTGCCCTTACATCTGTTTATTGCTGTGGTTTTTGCTGACTTGGTGCTGTGTGTTTTATACATGGAGTGCTCTAAATGGACCAGGCTTTTCAGAGGACTTCAGTGTAGATATACCCATGTAGACATATTGGCTGGTGCTGGGTTACCAAGCCTCTCAATGTGGGCAAAGGCAGTGCCAGGAATTTGCATTTATTAATACAAACAAGAGTGGCTGGATGATCGGGCAAGGTTTTTTCTCAATTTTCTCTATTAAAACATCTATATTTCACCTTCATGTTTCTCTATAAATAGTGATGCAGTTCCGTAACTGTAGACCAGGGCATAACTAGCCTTAGTTTTGTCATGTAGATAAAAAAGGCCAAATTTATTTATTTGATCAGATAAGAATTGGGTGTCTGTGTTTGTGCCATTCTCTGCTGACATAAAGGCTAGAAGACCACAGGCTAGTCATTCCACTCTTTGAAAGTTTTAGAATGGAATGTCTGGATATTGTTACAGACTAACTTGTTATCTTTTTGCAGTATAAAAACTTGTGTTTAAATGTAGAGTGCAATATCTTCTGTGATATTATGTAAGAAGGAAGTATCTCCTGCCTTACCCTATGAGAACAGAAGTTGAAGGTCCTTTGTGGTATATCTTTTATAATGTAGGACAAAGTTGGTTTTGGTTGGTTTTTTTTGACACAAAGTGGTCAAGTTTTTTTGTTATAAACCCTAGTTCTGAGGGAGATAAAGCAGGTACAGTATTAACTACTTATTTCTGACTAAAGAGGATGTTTTCCATTGTAATATGTATTTCAATGGTTTTGTTATTAGGTTGTTGAAGACTATGCTGGAAGATGGCAGGTTCCTTTGCCTCAGCTTCAGGTGCTTCAGACGGCGCTCTGTTGTTTCACGTCTGCCTGTGTATCATTCCCAGCTGAATGTGAGCACGTACAATATGTATTGAGTAGCCTAGCTTTGTAAGTACATCTTATTTTCTTATTACTTCCTTTACAATATAGACTCTGTGTTACTTCTATAATTGCAGTAGGGTCTCGGAGATCCTCAGAGCTTTTAAAAGTGGTTTTACCAGGTGTTTTAACTATGTGGAACCAAGAACTGCTAACTGAGAATACAAAAATAAGAATATAGTTTAGTCTTTTTATGTCCTTGTTGGATATTCAAGTTGCATATTACAATGTTGTGTCATAAGGATTTTCTGGCAAAATGAATAATCTAAAGCAATAAGTGATCACCATCCAGACTTGTTTTTGGAAAATCTTATTTTAGAGCATTTGAAAACCAGCCTTTGACAGCACATAATTGTAAATTAAGGTTATTTAAAGTCTTTACTGTTCTACCTCTAGTGACATAATAAGCTAAGTGTTTGTTAAGATAGATTTAGTGTTGTGTTTAATAAATGAGTCCATTTTAAAATGGATTTGTGTGTTTGAGTCATCAAAATGGTTATGGAGATGACTTATTATACAGTTCAAAAGATCAAAAGTCATATTCAACTTAACAAAGGACTGCAATATGTTAGGTTATATATCTTGCTATATTCTTGAATTTCTTGATGCATTGGTGGTTTTCCCACTAGAAGGCTGAAAGTGTCAGGGTAATGAGCAGTAGATAAGTAGAAGTCCCATTATTTTTTTTCTTGCTCTAAAAACCTACTTTTCAAGGTTTCAAAACCTCAATGTTGAATGGAAGAAAAAATAAATCTTTTGAGTTAGATATACTTAGCTGAGATGCAGTGTACTTGATCTTCTCTCAGCAGATGAGACAAAACCCTAAAAGCTGGCTTTATTGCAAGTTTGGTTTGAGTACATCGGATTTATTTGTCCAGCTGGTTAAACTGCTTTCTTGTTGAACGTTGCTTTCAAATACAACTCGATTACTTAGTTCGGAGTTTTGTGTGGAAATGTTTCGCTCCTGCCTCATCTAGTCACCTGAAGTGAACATTCTCGTGGTCTTCCTCTCTTAATTTACTTGGTCAGGAAGACTGAGTTGCTTATCCTTTCTTCTGTTCTTGAACTATTAGTATTAATTATGTAGGAGTCAAGGCTTTATCTGCACAATTACAGAGTATCTGTTATCTTTAAGTGTTGGTGAAATTTCACCAAACAGACTTACTGTTTCATGTGTACGTGAAACTATTTGACGTGGGACTACTTACAGAATCAGAAGATCAGGATTTTTAAAACTGGAATGCTTAGGTATCAGAATGACTAGCAGTTACATCAAAACATGGTGACCTCTTTTCCCATTCTCCCCACCCCCCAAGTTTTTAGGAACAAAAAACCTCATCAAGTTCAAACCACACTTTTTAAATTTTTGTTATTTTTAAATATCAAAGCTTGGGAGGAAAAAAGGTAGAAATTTGGGTATTTGTTGTATGTAGGGTGGTCACTTGCTGATAATCTAGAAGTTAATTGATCGCTGAGTTCCTGTCACCCTTGTCTGTCTTGAGTTTTGGAGCTGGGTTTACTCATGGAGATTTTCTTCCATTCTAGAATGCCACCTTATTTTTTATTTCTGACTGTTTGACTGGCATAGTTTTGTACGTGATATCGTAAAGGGATCCTGGGACACAGTAGTTTCAGTTACCTGGGAAACCTTGCTCGAATCTCTTCTTTGAAAATTTGGTGTATATTAAGTCTTAGTTCTTGGAGAGCAAAAATCTGCCTGACGGTATTGTCATGCTTGAGTAGGATTTCCTTGGTAACCAGACAATACACTGTTAACAGTAGTGACTGTTGGCTTTTCCTATACTTAACTAGCCTTTTTAGTCATCCCAAACGAAGCAGCATCTGTACTACCATTTAGATGGGGGAATTTTAATAATGGTGCCAGCATACTAATGTTCTTAGGTGATCTTCTGATGCCATTAATATCAAAGTAGTGATGTGATAAATCTAGACATATCATATTATAAATGGATGACTGTAAATGTGGATGGGCAATGCTGCAGACTGTTTTAAGGTAACAGAGCCAAGCTGGAATTGACTATTGTAACTTTAACTGAATGGAAACTGGTAGTGAGGAAACATAAATATTTTGATAGTTTCCTTTATTAGTCTGATAAGAGTGTGGAGCAGGTGAATTGTTTGGGAAGAAAACTGTAGTTTACACTTGTCCACTATTAATTTCTAGTATTAATTTGTTTTTTCCTAGATCCTATTCTCCTTAAATCAGTCAAAGCAAATAAAAATGGGTTTATGCATCGCTTGCTATAACTAGTTTTGTCTTACTACTGAAGTTCCAGTTTGGCTGCTTTCCAGATCATGACATGACTCATGCCTGACCTTTCCTGAGAGTCAAGTATGGTGCAAAATTTTGTTTATCAACATAAAATGAGATAATGTTTTTTCAAAACAAAGTACTTTACCTGGGTACTAGTTGTTTTTTCCTTCCCTATTTGAGTTGAGATTCGAAGACCTAATCTGGAGAAAAACAATGTCATTGAACATAGAGAATGTGTATCTTAAATTTTCTAGGTCTGTTTTTGGCATAGCTTATCACTGGTTAGCAAAAAAATTACTGCAGCATAATCTAAAACAAACCTGATTTTATGATACTTTGCATTATTCCCAGACAAAACTTCATTTTGTTTTTGTGACTATTAACAACTTTCAATGCACAATATTTCTGAAAAAGTTATTGAGAGGAAAAATTGCCTTAAGTCTGTTCTTTAACTTCTCTTGAACTACTGTTATTAAAAATTAAACGGTTTGTAGGAATACTTTGGGTGTTAACTGCAAATGTATTGAAGATTGGTTTTATGTTTGGGGATAATGACAGTGAATTTAATTGCTCTGAAAAAGAGTTTATTGTCTGGCTGTTTGTGAAAATCTGCCTTTTAATAGTTGTTGCAACAAAAGCCTAAATGCTGCAGTCAGGAGAGAAATTGCCATCAGCAAGATCTTGAGTCAAAAACCTGTAGGTTGGAGGAGTGTTGGAACGTCTTTCAGGAGTAATTTTCCACCTTCTCGCTTTCTGCCTCCTTATTCTCCCTGTTCATTTGGGAAAAATACCTAGAATAATCTTAAAGAAAATAATTCGTTTTTTCTTCTGTTACGAGACCAAAGCCTTTGCTGTTCAGTCCTATTTCTTAGACACCCTAGATGCACAGTTCTTTCAGTACTTTTTTAGTACTATCTTTCCCTCTGAGAATCACTCGGTTATTGCCTGCTGCTCATGACTTTTCTCAACCAGAAATTGCAGATTTTGTTAGTGCAGCACTTGATTGTTACCTTTCCCAAATAGCAGTTAAATTTCTCAGAATCTTAAGGCAAAGCAATAGCAGGTGCACTGGAGCTGGCTGCAGATCCATGAAATCCAACTACCTAGTTTTTGATTGAATTGACTGAGTTGCAGGTATTATTTGAAAGCATGCTTCTGTAAGCGAAGATCTAAATCGACTTGAGCTCTGGAAAGCTTCTTTTTACCAGCCTCTCTGATTCTGCTATCAGGATTTTTTGTCTCAGTCACTGTATTAAAAATAAATAAAATGATAGACAAGTCTTTTAAGATGATGGAAACATGGAGGCCACAGGTCAGTTTGAACCTAGGCTGCTGTTGAAAGGATTAGTTCTGCCTCTTCCCTTATCTACCACCTCTTTTGAGATAACATGTGTGAATTCATGTTGCTGCACATGGACCCGATTTGCTTAAAAACTTGGTGGTGGTAAAATTGAAGTTTAATGAATTCATTTGAATGCCATGAAGAAGGTAAATGCAGTTCCATTTGAATATTTGTGCAAAAGCTCTCTCTGAAAATAATCTTCAAAGTCTTTTTTGGATTTATGAAATTAATAGCAAAAGGCTTTTATTTGGAAATATGAAATTAATATTACCTTTCAACCTGCATCTTCATGGAGAGACTTCAGTGGGCGTACGGCAAGACAGACTGAAAAGGAATAAAATGTTTTAGTAGTAGAAAGAGCTTATCATACTTGAAAAATGGGAAATGTTGGGAATCCGCATTCATGTGAAGTTACTATTTCTTGAATGTAACTCCTTATACGCTATAGTAATTTTACAGTTGTCCCCTTTATTCCTCAAAGCATTTGTCAGATATACAGTAATTTTGGCTTTTGAGGAAGATTCCCTTTTATAATGGTGAATGGGGAGCAGCAGTATGGAGGACATGAGAGTTCTTGAGGGAGAAGATCAGGCAGGTACTGCGAGTCTAAACATCCTGAATTTATGAAAAAAAGGTGTGGCAGAAGGGATTTTAAATTATGCTTATGTATAATCTGTCTTGTTGCTGATTTGATTTTGTTAGCTTATCTATAGCTGTATTGTATTTGCGACTTGATGCCTGATGAAAACTGTGTTTGGGGGGGGTGTGGGGAAGTCTAACTGCAAAAATCCAGCACAAAGTGTCAGACTAACATAAAGTTTTTGAAATATGTGTTTAGAGAGTGTGGGCACTAGCCAGACTTTTTAGAGTGACTCTGGCATGGGCACGGGTCTAGAACTTACGACAGTCCTAATTTTGGTTTTAGTGCTGTGGAAAGACTTGCAGTAGTTTCATTTTTTGAATGGGCATTTTTAGTTTGGTTGACTTATCACTACTTCTGTTTTTTAGGAGTTTTTTTGAATTGCTGCTGTTCTTTGGAAAAGATGAGTTCTATGAAGATCCTTTGAAAGATATTTTAGGTTCAATCCAGGTAGTGTTGCCTACTTTCATATAAACCTTTATTTTAGTACATATAAAGACAGTTTTTGTGAATATATAACCTGGAGGAAACAGAGAACATTATAGTGAAAGGAGGTAGCTACATTTCTACCCAAAGGGAAAAAAAATAATGTGTGTTTGAAGGGAAAACCATTTATTCGTACATTTATCATCAGTATTGCTATTTGAATCTACTTAGACTAAGTAAAATGTACTTAACTTTGTTTATAATACCAATCTTCTTAAAGACATACTCTGTGCTTTTCCTGTATAAAAGAGAGAAGCTTTGCTTGTTTATATCTAGCAAGAACTTAATGGCATCCAGTGTTGTGTACCAGTTCATGACATGAAACCTCAAGTTTTCCGCTGTGTTTTTAAAGAGTAAATTTGAAACTGAAGCTTTGTCTCAATGAACTCTTCAGGTCAGCATAAATTTGTACTGTTTAAAACTGTTGTACTGTTGGCTAGACTGGGGCAAGGTTTTGTACAGCTGTATACAACTGCATAAGATGAATGATCCTGGACTTAAAAACTTGCCCTTTTTTTGCCAGATAAGTCTTTTTGACCTGAACTGATTGTTGAGAGTTGAGTTCACTGCATGGGTTCACAAGCACTTGTGCCAGCATGAGAGGAAGCTTTGATGTAGGGAAAGAAAGGTTGAAAAATAGGGTTGTTGCTTCAGTTGATACTGATCATGATACATGATCATGGAGCTGCAGTTGGAGAACTAGCTATCTCGTTGTTTTTGTGTTGATACCTGTTTGTTACTGCTGCTACAAATTAATGTGTCAGCACTACTTATCTTAATTATCAAATCAGCAGCAACTACAGTTGACTAGAACTGGTGGAAGAAGGGGGTCAAGGAGTGCATTAGCAGCCTCAGGAATGGTTAGATTCTCGTGTATAAGAGTAATGGGACATTTTGGCAACCTGGCAATAAGTACTTTTCCAAAACAGTCCATGAGCATGAAAGAATTTAGGAAAAAATGTGATGTATAATATTTTTTCTGTGCTTTTGTATTACAGTTCTCATTTGTCTTGACTTTTAAACAATTAATGTATTAAAACATATCTTAATTTTCTAGATAAAGATTTTCTGAATCAGTTGTATAATCAAACTGGCAGTGAAAAGGATTGTTTCAGTTACTTAAATGGGTTTTGCCATAAAGCATATTCATCTGAACATAAAAGAAAAAAAATTAGTTGAAACTAAAAGAATTTACAGCAAAAAACATGTGAAGTTGATTGTATGTATGTAGAAGCCATTCCTCCACTGCACTTTTTCTTTATTAGATACCTTTTTCTTGTAATTAAAATTCTACTGTTGGTGAATATTAATATTAATGTTGATACTTTTACCAGCAAGTAATAGGGGGCGGGGGGGGAGAGAGACACGAAACCTGGCATATGTGTAAATCATGGGTGGCCAAACCACTCCAGATTATTTTAGGCAAGCATAATTTCTGTTATGTAGAGATTTGGTGAAAAATGGTTGCTTGAGGGCTGGTGACTCACATACCTTAATTCAGATTTTCCCTCTTAGAATTCAGACACCATGACTGGATCACAAATCTAGCATCAACATGTCTATATCTGTGCAGAATAGCATGAGGTGAAGACTTCTCCCAGAGAATATGCCAGTAATATCTCTAATTCAAGGAAGGATGTTTTTGCATTGTTATATGCAAATGACAGACTCTTGCTGTGTTCCTGTAGAAGATATGAGCATTCTGGCTTCCACAGTTCTGTATTACTGTTTTTAGAGAATACAAGTTGTTGCTTTAGGGCTTTGTGTAGGCCTGGTCAATAAAAGAATTTGTAGCTTGAATTGTTAACTGAGGAGGTATTTAAACATGCGTGGGTTTTCATATTTTTGGATGGCCTAACTTTGTTTATAGACAAGATTTTTTTTTCCTTCTTTCTAATTGTTTTTCTTTTTATATGTAGGAATGTCAGAACCTTCTAAATAGATACAGAAATATGAACCTGGAACTAGTGACTCGCATCATTCGAGATGGTGGACCATGGGAGGATCCAGTATTACAAGCAATTCTTAAAGCAAAGCCTGTATCACAGGACTTGGGTACTTCATTTACCACATTGATTTATTTTTTTTTTTATTATTTTATTTTTTAGAGTACTGAAAAATGTGTTAATTTATATGCTTTTTTGATATTAGAGTCAGGTGTTGTCAGCTGGCATTGCACATAATTTAACTATTTTTCTGCAGTAGAATGTTTTGGTCCCTTTTTTTTGTTTGAAAAAAGACCACTCAATGTCTTCATTAGTAGTTTAAGTCTACTACAATAGTGCAGAGATCAGATTATTTAGATGGAAGAGGCTACTGAGCAGTTGCTTGTAAAATGAGTTTACCAAATCCAGATGTTCAACCCCTGAAAGAGCATGGAGAGTGACTTGACTTCCTGTAGGCCACTGAAGTAACATGATCGGGGAGGTCCTTGATAGGTATTTCTGTATCATGGTACTCTGACTCATTTAATTTTTCTTTTAAATTATAAATACTTGGCTGTATGGTGTTACTTGTCTCTGTTTAGAATGAGGCCTGCAACTGCTCTTCATAGCTGCTTTCTGTTTATGTAATTCCTAGACTTGGGAGTAGGAGAAAGATTTCTGCTCAGGCTGCAAAGTAAAACAGCATTTTTAACAGTGCGTGGAAGCAAACATTACCAGAATGTTAATGAAAGTTCATAAGGGGAAAATATCTAATGTACAGCAAAGTCTTTACTAATATCTTATGTGACGTATTTGCTAGCAGTGTTCATAGAGGAGCTCTTAAAAGTTGTTTCTATTTGATAGTGATAGAAAATCCTATTTCTTCTCTAGTTATTATGGTGTAATGCACGATCCAAATTCATCACTGTGTTTATGACATTATGTTCGTTCTGTAGAGGAAGAGGACTATAAAGTCAGAACAGCTTGGTGAGCTGCATCCTTAACCAGAGAAAGTATTCTGATAGCAAATTAAAATAATTAAGTTACTTTAGTTACATAGTCTTAGTTGTTTTGTCTCTCTTTTGTGAAGCAAGGACTTGAGCAACATCGTTTACCCATTATTTTTATTAAATATCTGATAAACTTCTAGTCAAATACCTACAGAAACAAAGTGAAAACAAAGATTGTCCTTGATTTGCTATGCATCACATGCTGAACTCTAGAAATTTTGATGATCATGATCTGAAGTTAGGTCTCTATCTCCATCTCTCCAGCAAAGAAGTAGTTTATTCTTTTGCCTTAATTATTCCCTTGATCATCATGAAGCCTCTATATGATGGGCAACAGTTTAAAAATGTTTACTTAACTTTTAAGTTCAAAGAGTAGGAATGAAGGCTGCCTGATGTCACTAGGTGAACATTTTGTTTCCTTTTATTGCAGACCACATCTCCTTTCCCTCTGTGGAGGTATTCTTCCTCCTTTTATCTTCTGATAACCCCACACACCCCCTTGACATATTACGTTTGCCATGACAAACATTTTATTTTAGATAGTATCTTTTGGAAGCTTTTTCTTTCTTGTCTCACTTCCTTTAAAATCTGATTCTTGTGGGGTCTTAGCAAAGCAAACATTCTGTGCTGCTTTATAGGCTGGCAGTATTTGGTGTGTATTTTGAAAGTTGGCCATATAGTTCCCTCAGGGATCACTATTTTAAATGAGGAAAATTGCTATTATTGCTGATTCATCAACCATTACTTGCAAAAGTCAGTTTGATAAATACGTACTGTGTGAACTACATAATCCTGTCTTGGCTTCATTAATTACATAGAGAAGCTTAGGCCAAGACAAACCTTGCTATGTCTGTCTTTACATGAATTGTAGCATAATTTGAGATGTTGCAGTCTATTTTGAGATGACTGAAAAGGAAGGCAGCCTTTGGGTTTAAAGAAAAATAGCAGGGTTGAAACATAGGAGCCGTAAACTTGTAATAGATTAGGGAGAATAAGGCGGACTCCTGTGGACATTTAGAGGAGAATAGTGTAGAGGTACACTCAGATGGAAGCAGTCAGTTAGTTTCTAAGCTGATGGTTGGCATCTGTCGCCCTAAAGCAAAGCACAGCACACGCTGCCTGGACAAGAATAGATGTTGTTTTTCCCAAGCCTTTTTTAACGTATCACAGACTTGGCTAAATGCTGCCATAGTTAGCAGTTGTCCTTTGCTCGAGGGGTGAGGAGAGCGGGGAAGGGGGATGTTCTACTACAGGGAGGGAGCACAGTCCTGCCAGTGGTGTAGCTGGAACTCACAGGCTGTTTAAAAACAGTGTTGGAGAATGTAAGAGACCCCTTCCCCTTCCCTGGGAGCTTGTGCTGTCAGAAGTGGGATTCTTAGTTATGGAGCAGAGGGCCATACTGACCTAAGAGTTCTCCAGATAGAAAGTGGGAATGATGGAACAGGTTAACCTGTATTGTGACCTGCAATCTTCACTCGTTTAAGGGAAAATGTTGTTACAGGCAGTTCTTAGACGTGCAACGTTTTCTTAATGTTAACACATAACAAAAGCTAACTATTTCTGGCCTAATTTTTCAATGTGAATATTCAGTAATCTGTTGGGTAGTGCTTGTATCTGAAACTGATGATGGGGTTTATTATCGTAGGGTATGTTAATTCCAAAAAAAAAAAGAGAGACCTTTACTTTTAAGGATTGTTCTGTATGATCGCTTTTTCCTGCAGTTAATGACCACTGTTAGACACTGGCTTTTCTTTCAGTCCTCCTCTTTACTAAGTTTGTACCCAGAAGTGCTAATGAATGATGAGAATGAGATCTTCTCTTATAGTGGACCTTAAGGCTTTTATCACCTTGAGTAATATTACTTAAGTGTTCATTAAGATATAATCCATTAGCTTGCGTAAAAATAAAGATGCTAGAGAAATCCTGTTTCTGAGCTTAAAGAATGTCTTTCAAACCAGGTGTCCTCTTAAAAAAAAAAAGTTTAAGTGAAAGCTTGTTATACAAGTAATCTTTGTTTTGGCAAAAAATTTTCTCGTGGCTGTTCAGATTGTGGTTTTCAGTAACCACTTTTTTTTTTTTTTTTAATCCTTTTAAGTGTCACTTTAAATTGCTTGTAATATACAATACAGGTTCCTTCTAAGGTATAAACTTCTCATGCGCACTTCTTACCTTCACTGTCTTTAAATTGGCAATACGTTTTCTTTTTTTCTTTTTTAAAATATGAAACACTGTACAGTACACGAGAAATTGTGGAGTTTTTACTCTTTCTCTTAAAGTAGCTGTTAAAAATATAAGAGGAAGATCAGGCCGTATTGTTGAATACGTCACATAAATGTTAACAGACTATTGACACCTCAGAGTGTGCACTTACTTGACAAGATGCAAACAATTCTCAAAATAAAAGCAGCATTATTGTTTTTCGTAGCCTTGAGTGATATTTTAACTTTTAATCTGAAGAGATATTAGAATAGTATGATCTTTTATAATACAGATCCTAAGGCATGTCTTCTATGTACATCACAGTTTATTAAATACTTAAGTGTTAAGTATTTTGAGTATCTCAGATGTGAAATTATTTCATTTGAATGTTAGCTTTAAGATTAGCTTTTAGATCTGAAAAAGAGATCTCCAGAAATCCAGTGTTAGATTGTAAAGGTATTTAGGATTTAGATGTAAGAATTGTGCCCAATAGCACTTTTAGAGGAAGAAAAAGTATATTTTCCACTTACCCAAGTAAAATCAAGGTGTTCAAAGTTACTTAAAGCAACAGCACGTGAAATGTAGTGAACTTTTTCACCACTCTGAGCTCTTCCATTTTAATGGGTAATGAGTATCCTGAGTTGTTTTAAATATTAACAGTTATAATGTTGGAGGTGTTGTCAGTCCTGTACCACCCAGATTCCAGTGCTGAGAAAGGAGGAATTTTTCTTTCTTGAAAATGTTCGTATCTACTTTTATATAGTGTATATTTTGCTAATCCTTTGTAGCACTTGTGTTTATCTGTTAGAAACAAAATACTGAATTAGATTACTGGTATAAGAAAAATAACAATTTCTGTTTCCAAGCAGAAGGACAGATTATTGATGGTATTTAAGTTCATATTTGATAGATTCTTTAGCAGAGCCTTTTAAAAATATTATTTGTTGACCTTGCACTAGTAAAAACAACACTACATTTAAATATATTTGTTGTTTGGACTTCATATTCTAATTGCCTTTAAATCTTTCTTTTCTATACAGTTAACAAATATTTAAGCTCTGAAAATCCACTGTTCTTTGAACTACGTGCCAGATACCTTATTGCCTGTGAACGCATCCCTGAGGCAATGGCTCTTATCAAATCTTGCATAAATCATCCAGATATCAGTAAAGATCTGTATTTCCATCAAGCTCTTTTCACCTGTCTTTATATGTCACCATTAGAAGATCAGCTATTCCAGGAGGTATTGTTTGTCAGTATACTTTTTTTTTTTTAATGAAGTGGTACATTATACTTACTGTATACAAGTTGTCAAGAGGAGCATATGGAACTCTGTTTTTGTAGAACGAAATGTCATAAAATCAGGGAACCGCACCAGTGTTGCTTAACTTAACTATGCACAGCTTAAGCCAGCACTAAGTGTTAAGAGCCTACAAATCTAGTTGACCTAAATGCAATTTTTTTTGGTCAAGTTTACTTGTAGATATATTCCCTAAATAGGTTGAGTCATTAATATTTTGTAACTTCAGTGTATTGACTGTTTTACTATTGACTATTATTTTAGCAAAAGCACTTGAGCCTAATTGATGTCAGTCCAGTGTTTTGTACGTTATGTAGTTTTGTTAGCCTTAAAGCTTTTTTAATAATGCCCCAGTATGTAAAATGACACTCTAGCTGCATGTGACCCTACTTTTTACCACTGAGAGTCTTACTAGATAACAATGCTTTTCTTAACCTTGTTTTAAGAACAAGCTTCTGTCATGGAAAAAAGTGCTTTTGTGTAGTCTTTTAATTTCTCAAGCAATTACTCTGATTGTCATTACTCTAAGAAATATCAGTGAGCTCTAAGTATCTCCAAAATATTTACGTACAGACCTGCACAAAAGCTGTTCCAAAGAAATCCTTTGTCAATAGCAACTCCTGAAGTTTTCAGTTGCTTCTTTAATATAGCAAGGTCTGATAGGTTTTTATTTTGTGTTAGCAAACTTATCTAAAATGATTTTATTTTAATTGTATAGCACTTGTTGAGGACTGATTGCAAGAGTGGAATTGAGATCATCTGCAACACTGAAAAAGAAGGGAAGACTACCTTAGCCTTACAGCTATGTGAATCGTTCCTAGTCCCACAGCTTCAAAATGGGGACATGTATTGTATATGGTAAATACTTTATTTCTGGTGAAGCAGCTTAGCAGATAATAAATGCTTATTGCCAAAATGAAACTCATCTAACTTTGAGGTGTAGCTCAAGTTCAAAATACCAGATAAAAACATTCTAACGTGATTTTTAAACATTCTTAGTACGTCTGTTACGCCTGTTGCCTTTTTACACGCAATCATGTAGGTGGTAGCCTACATAGTTAGTACATAACACTTATTAACTGTTTCAAAGTAACAGAAGGGTGAGCCTTTACATACTTAAGGCTGTAAATATCTATAAATATGGCACTTATTATTAGTAATGTGTAACAATACGCAGTCTGTAGACTTTCTGGCAATGCAGGTCATTTGCTGTCCTGCTAGTTTAAATGACACTGCTTATAATAACCAAGCTGTACTATGTCACCAATGTGTCTAAAAAGAGAATATATGATTGTGAAAATGTGCTATGAGTTATGCAGACTTTTACTTCAATAACAGAGCCATAGCATAAATGGTGGTTCTCTAGAAAACACTTAAGTAAGAGTGTTTTCATACACAATGAATCAGCTGGATAATTGGACATTTTTATGGCTAAGAAACATTTTTCTAAAGAGTTGTCAAATTTCATCATTCAGAGGATTGAAAGATGGCTAAGGAAGATAATTCTTCTGTTTAGCCTGTATAATTTCTGTACCTAAAGTAACATTTGCATTCCTTGATAAAGTGTGCTTTATTTCTTTGATTATGTAGTTGAAGCGATAAGGCTTGGTCAGCAAGGATTTTCATTGATTTTGTTTTCTTATTAATCTGCGTAACTAATTGTAATATGGAGTTCAGAATATATATAGGATTTTCCTACTCCCAGATTTCTGGGAATTGAAATGTAAGATGCCTTTTTTTTTTTTTTTTTTTTTTAGTTTGGGGAAGTAATGAAGGACAAACGTGATAATGCTTAGTTTGTTCATAAATTTTTCCTTAACTATTGGGTAATTGGTTGCATTGAATCAAGACCCCTGGAATTATGATTATGACATGTATTTATAGTGCAATGTATTGGCAGTACCTAGTGGCATTTTTCATTCAGTCTGTCCAGAAAAAGGAGGGCGTGACTGTCCCCATAGGACTGATGAAGAAGGTACATAATTTGTGTGAGCCCAGTGACCAGCTTCGGAATGGAATCCAATGTGGCCAATTCCTGCCCAAATGCTGCACCTCCTGACTTCTTACTTATCAGGAAATTTGCATATGTAACCTACACATGTCAGTTATGTGGCTTTCTGTTTCAAGAATTCAGTCTTTTAAGAAATTATTTTCAAATACTGGAATTAAACCTACTTTTTATACCTTTTGCTATAGTAACGTGTTAACCTTGCTGTTACCCAGTTTATCATTAAATTTTGCATAATCTGTTTTGAAAATTGCTATTCAAAACAAGATATCTGTCCTTATGTTCTGGCAAAGTGGATGTCAAAAATGAAGTGCCAGAAGAGATTAAAGTACTATTTGATACCTATTTATCAAAGAAACCATTTTGGCATCTCTTAGTATTTTTAATCTTCTGTTCAGAATATAGAACTTGAGGATATTTGAAAGAGTTCAAAGCAGTTATGTCTGTGCAGCTAGAATAGCTGTTTTGTTCTTTACAGATCCTGAGCCTTAACATTTGTGTACCCCAACAAGAGAAATCTGCATAATGCTTAATAGATAACGTAAACTGGAACAAAGTTTGTGAAGGCATGACTATACTGTAATTCACATTACTGCAGAAGTAGGAGCCTGGTTAAATTAACCCATATTGTGTATTTTTTCCATAGAGAAGATTTAAACATCTTCAGCACAACATAAATCATCTTGCCTTGTTTGGAATTGAGAACCTCCCAGATCTAGCATCAAACGCTACTAGCAAAGATATCAAAATAGATTAGAAAGCTGTAAATAGAAGACACTTGCTACCGCTTCCTGTGAAGCAACCTATATGAAATCTTCAAGCTGAAGCTATTAGCTCTCAATTATCTCAGAGGAAAATGGACTTTAAGCAGCTCTGTCACAAAACTCTTATTGTTTTCATTGATGTTAAGAATAAACCCTAGATTTAGGTGATCTGAATTATTTTTCTGAAACAAAAGCCCACTTACAGATTAATCTCAAAGCAAACTGTGCTTGTCTAACTAGAAATATTTTTGTACAAGATATTGGTAAGAGATCAGTCCATAATGATGTGTTATTAATGACCTTCTAGTATCAGAAAGTGATGTCTCTTCAGGAAGAGAGCCAAAATTTTGATGGCACAGGCGTAGCCAGGCAATTTTTAAATGCTGTGGTTTTTTTTCAAGTGGTTCCTATGCAGTAAATTCAGTAAGTCAAGGATATTTTTTTTCCATGCTTGATCAGTCTTTGGCCTTTAGGTAACTTTTGTGAATTTGATAACATTTTGCTAAAGTGTGCTATCTATACCTAAGGAAAGGTAAGACTTTCTACTTCTCAGCAATAGCAAAGGTTTCGTATCTAGCTAAAGCAGAGCGGGCTTAGCCATTCTTTTAAGTTGCTGATGGAGACACGCAATGGTTTTGGTATTTCGTGGGCCGTTAACAAGCTGTTATACCTGGTTGCCTCTGATAAAGAGTTCTGTGATCTCACAGTAACAATTTAAACTGCCCCAACACAGGTCTATAATTGTTTAAGCACAGGCCTTAGTGTGAACTAAGTTATACTATCCAAGAAATAAGTGTCATTAAGTACTATACTGCTATGCCATAATAATTGAGCAAATAGAAAACTGCCCTGCCTACATTATCTCAAGTTTGTCATTTGTGTTGTGGTTAGTGACACACAAATATCTCAAGTGCTGCTAACCAGCATTAAAGCATTTAAGTGGTTGAAATAGAGACCAATCAGCTTTTCGAGAATGCTTTAATCCTTAATGATTATCAAAGTCAGAAACGTGCTTGAGGAGGAGAAGCTTTTGTGTCAACATAGGCTAAGACTAAAATACTATTTTACATTAGGGTCTAGTCAAATGGTGGTTAAAATGGTTTACCAGCTTGCTTTTCACCCATGGAGCTGTTCCTTCTACTCTCAGTTTTCTCCATTCCTTTTTCAGTTCTTTCCTTGTGCCAGCCATCACACTTGTCTGAACACACGGCAAGCCACTTTAAGCGCTAATCTCTCAGAAGAATAATTTGAGGTTTTTTCAAGTTCTCTGGGATTAGTGTTGAAATGGCTTGCTCTGAAATGAGACAAAGCAGAGAGTAAGTTGTGTTATTTAACTGCTGTAAACTTTTAACAGCAAAAATGTTCAGTTCTTTCTTTCATACCTCAGGTTGAGATTTTTACTGATCTTTTTTTTTTTTTAATGAATGGTTTGGTCCGTTAGTTTCTAACTTTTACGTGAAGTTTGCAAAGACTTAAATAATTTGGAATTCCAGCCTGGTAAAGGCAAAGGTGAACAGCTTGTACCTTTAGAAAACCTTTAAGGCTAATTTTTTTGTGGGTAGAGCTGCTTATAGGACTCTTTTCACAGTTTCCCCCATGTAAGTTTGATCTTTCTTTCAACCTCAGTTTTCTTGGGTTTCTGAAAGAAAACAATCAAGCTCTCTTGTCTAGCTCTTAAAATGTTAAGCAGAATTGCAGAGCTGTCCTAACTTTAGAAGTGAAGTTGGTGCTTTGTCATAGGCAGTTCTGTCACTTCCCTTCATGCAGGCGCTGACCTTACTAGACAAGCGTAATCTCAAAAGGTTTGTCTGATTTGTATCTGGCACAGACTAGAGACTCTGGAAGATCAGCCAAATATTTTGTCAGTAACTGGGTTTGTGTCTTCTGAGGGAGGAGGCTGGTGGAATAAAGAAGTGTCTTCCTTCAGAAGAGTAAAAGTCGATTGGTCCCTTTTTTTCATTGTTATGTTATGGTGGGATATCTGCCTAGTTCTGACTACGTCAACTTCTGTGTAAAATCTTTGTGCTGGCAAATTTTCTTATAACTAAAAGTTAAGTCCAGTTGCCTTTCCAAGTCTCTGAATTAAAAGTGCATAGAATTTATGGACTGTAAATTTCAATTAGCTATATTTTATAGACTAAACACATTACCTGTGTAAGAGCTCTTCTGCAGGGTCTAGCAATCTATTCTGTTGTCTCATTGTATCAGTCAAATGTTATTTGGCTGAAGATCATAGAAATGTATGAATAGCTGTAGAGCCTGATACTTTGATGTAACTGCATGTTGGCTAGAAAGACCAGTGATGACAGCAGGAAAAACAGAAAATTGTGTTGTAATGTGCATAGTGGGAGAACATCAATATTTCCTGTCAGTGGGCTGTATCAGAAGCTAGCTTTTTACAATGCTCACATTTTCCACATTCAAACACTTCTTTTCCTGAAGAACTCCTCATTTTTGCACTAGAAGTCAAAATCCCGAGAGCATAGAGCTTGCTTTTCAGCCTGATGTTTATTGCCTGTGGTTTTAAGGGCTAGATACTGTAGCATCTGATTTTATTATGCAGGTCTCTGATACTAAGCTGAATACATTAATATTTTGTTGAATATTTAATTGGCTCAGTGATAGGAGATACCCTGAGTGCTTTAACAAAGTAATTAAGTTGCAGTTTCCATTGTGCATGTAGTGTACATTTGTGGTGTTAATTAGATTGGTATTACACCCTCAAATATGAATTTAGTTACATATATATATACAAATAGTTGTTCTTAGTAATGCATCATGCTTAGTGATAGAGTTCTAAAACTCAATCTAACAGAAATATTTGTTCTGTTCCTATAGGGACCTGATCTTCATTTGGAGTAAACTGCAGCTTAAATCTAACCCATCAAAACAAGTATTTGTTGACCAGTGCTACCAGCTTTTAAGAATTGCTACAAATGTCAGAGTAATTTTCCCTTTCATGAAAGTCATTAAGGATGAAGTAAGTTTTATTCATTTGTGTTACCCCACCCTGCATTCTTTTTGTCACTAGTTAAAGAGAAGTGATGTTTATATTGTGTAATGGCTCTTTTTGTGGAAAGTTAAGAAGGGGTAGGGAAGGCCACAATACTAATGTAAAAAATTTATCAGCTTCCAGAATGTGCTTCAATGTTCTGATTGCCCTTGATCTGTTGTGTATGTTTAAGATTTTTTTTTTGACTGAATGCTGAATTTTTCTTTCTGCCTGCAGTAAGTTTGAGGAATGTCATCCTCTACAAGTAAATGGAAAAATTAATACTAAAATACATGGAGCAAATTTTTTTTTTTTCAGCCTGACTCGTTTAAGGAAATAGGACTTGTGTAATGCTATTGTATTAGCCTTTAATCCTTTTTAGGTTCTGAATACTTTCATCGGTCCTAATCAAATCGGAAGAGGTGCTTAATGTAGCATAAAGGAAAAGCTAGACTAAGATAGGAGAGGAAATAATTTTGCTTCAGAAAAGTGCACTGTGTTTTATGCTTCACTTGTTTGATACCATTCCATACAGACGTCTGCAAAAGATGGTAACGTGCAACACTTTGCACACCGGAGTGCGAATTGTTTCCAAACAAATGTTGTTTGTTATCTTTAACCTGACTGAATAGACCTCCTTCATATTCTATGCCCCAAATAAATTATAAATTAGTTTGTCATGGGGGCTGCTGTACAGTTCTAAACGCAATGATTTGCTGCTGTTCAAGATTTTAATCTCTTATGTATTCTAAAATACTTGTGGTGACATGAATAACTTCTATTTGTATTTGCGTCTGAATGTTCTTTTGTTCTTTATTAACGACTACATATGGAGCATTGTATGTATTTGTTAATGCACATTTAAATATAGGTAGGTATTAATTATTTCTAAATTTCCTGAAATTCTTTTTACACTAATCTGCTACATGTTGGGCTGTATGTTTCTGATCATCTCTCAGAACTACTTGTTCACAGTGCAAAGTGTGGGATAGGAATTCTGTTTGTTGGAAGGATAGCTTATCAATTCTGAAATTCAATCCTTTTAGAATACTTAGCCATGGCTTGTTATGGTTTCTCGGATGATCATTGTTCAAAACTGAGGACAATATTTTATAGCTTGTATTTTTATGCAATGCAAGTTAAATCTGTTGTAACAAGGACAAAATAGAGTAACTATCCATTTATAGTATGAAACATCTTCTGTCTGTGTCTTCATTACATAGGCTACTGCTAGATCAGATAGGATTTGCTGCAGTCTTGATTTTATATCCCCAGATAATGAATTGTACTTAACTGTAGAACTGCACGTGGCAAAAGTATCTGAAGCTTTGTTGACAGTAGCTGTATACCTTTCAATGTGAACCAGATGTTATTTTTGAGCATTTTTGTATCTGTGTTTTATAGTCTTGTTTGAGCATTATTTTAAAATGTAGATGCCTTTAGATGAAGTTTACTAGCAGGATGCTTTCTGAACTCCTAACTATTATTTTGCAAGTAGATTAATATAAATACATCGGATATTGATGTTCGGGCATTGTTTATACCAGTTGTTGTTTGGGTTTTTTTTTTTCCTGTGGGTCTATTGTTCTTTTATTTTACTTTCAAGCTGTAGGCTTCTATAAGCTCATATGGAAAATACCATAATGCATACTCTATAATTATATACACTGTAATTTTCTTTCTGCAGGTTGGTGAAGATGGTCTTCAGATATGTGTTGAGATATGTGGATGTGCCCTACAGTTGGACCTCCGTGAAGATCCCAACATGAAAAGTCTTATTTATAAAGCAATTGCTCATTTTCTGCCAAATGACTTGGAGATCCTCAGAATTTGTGCTCTTTCAATCTTTTTTCTTGAGCGCACCTTGGAATCTTATTACACTGTTGAACATTTATATAAATGTGCAGATGAAGAATACAATGAGTGCACTAGTTCTGTTCAAAACCGTGTACGTTTTGAATTGCTTCCAATTTTGAAAAAAGGTTTGTTTTTTGATCCTGAGTTTTGGAATTTCTTGATGATCAAGCAGAATTGTTTAGCATTACTGGGGGATAAAGCCTTTGCTGGCTTAAGTGAAAATACACTGGAAAACTCTACTGCAAATACAGAGAAGACAGCAGAGCATAGAGCTCTGAGTGAGGAACATGTCTGTTCAACAGATGTAAGCAATGGGGAGTTTGACCCTGAAGATCTCTCTGAAGCCCAGTCCAAAGGTAATGCCAAAAAGAACCTTGAAGCTCTTGAGGCATCTAAAATGTTAGATCAAACTGTACCAAGGCACCGCTGTGTGATATGCAACAAGGAATTTCTTGGTGGTCACATTGTGAAACATGCACAAGCTCACCAAAAAAAGGGCAGTTTTTCCTGTGTACTTTGCACCAGAAAGTTCAGGCAAAAAGGACTTATGCTGAAGCACTTAAAGAATCATGTCAGGAAGATAGAAAGGCAACATCTTGCTGCAGTTCTTGAGGCTGGTCAGCAGGCTCCTGCTGTTAATGAGCTAGAATGTTCTGATGTTTCTCTGTCTCTTGAAAATGGGAATTCTGATGGTTCCAAAGATAACGAACCAGAGACTGCAATAGTTCCAAGTGCTGACCAAGTGGTCCAAGAGGAGGAGGACGAGAATGCAGAACAGGTATTTGATGCAGTCGAAAACCATCTAAGTGACCAGGATGATGCTACTGAGAATAGTAGTGACAGCTGCTTCAATAATGTTCCTGACACTCTAAGTACAGAAAGTTTGCCTGAAGATGATGAGAGCTCCAGTAAAGACTCGCCCATCCTGCATAAAGTGAATGGAGCCTTTTGCCCTCAAAAAGACATTGATGCAATGGATGAGGAAGGAAGCTTTAAGTGCCCTGCTAATGGTTGTGCTAGAGTGTTTAAAAAGATAAGATTCCTCAATAAGCATGCAAGAAAAGCACATCCAACTGATTTGAAGGTGCAGCAGCATATAATGAAATGGAATAAAGGAAAATGTCGGTTCTGCCAGAGAAAATTTGCTGATTCCCAACATTTTATAGACCACCTGAAGAGACATGTGTATCCAAATGTTTACTTTTGTTTACACTTTAATTGTAATCAGAGATTTAAGCTGTCAACTGAGCTTGCAGAACATACGAAAAGTCATAGTGTTTTTAAAGCTCGATGCAATTTTGCAGAGTGCTGTGAGCTATTTGAGGAGCTCCCTTTGCTTTATGAACATGAGGCTCAGCATTATTTAAATAAAACACCAGAATGTTCAGAAGATGCAAGTGAAAAAGATTCTTCAGATGATCCTTCAGAACTTTGTAGTTACCAAGATGATGATGAATCTATTAACGAAAAAGAAACTGTAGATTTACCGATTCCGACTTGGAAGTCAAGGAAGGATTCTACAGAACCAAAGACTTATATTCAAAGTGTTGAGAAGAAAGCAAATAATGTAATTCACAACGGAAATGAAAGTTCATCTGAGGGTAGCACTACAGTTTTAAGTTTGATAGACCAAAAGACACCTGTGATACAGCCAAATTCTGAAAACTGTAATGTTGTTAGTGACCAACTAGTCAATGGGCACAGTGACCTAGATCAGACATCAGCAAAGTCATCAGAAATACCTTTGGACAGAGTGGCAGATGAAACAAGGACAGAAAATGGGTCGGTGTTACCGGTTATACAGAATTGTCATGATATACCACAAAATAATGCTGCTGCCTCACAATTACCTTCTAAACCAAATCAGACAACAGAGAATACTTCATATGGTGTCATCTTAACAAAACCGTATGTTAGACCATTGCCTCCAAGTTATCTTGATGAACGATACATTAGCATGCCAAAACGTAGAAAACTTTTGACTGATGAAGTAGATGCTCATTCTGAACAAGATAAATTTTGTAGCAAATCAACAGAAAGATTTAGATGTGGCAAATGCTTGACCATCTACTGTAATTCAGAAGCACTTGAGGCTCACCTTGCACAAAAGAAGTGTCAGACGCTCTTTGGATTCGATTCAGATGATGAAAGTAAGTCTTAACAGTCCTTCTGGGTTGGTTTGTTTGGAGGTAAATGCCAACCAGGAAATGGTCTTTGAAAACAGGCAACCTGATGGAATAGATAAGGCAGACACAACTTCTAAACAATTGTAGCATGCCAGATCTTAAGACAGTTAAATCACAATATTGTGCTAAATTGGAAGTTCATACTGGACATCTTGTTTAGAGTATGAAAGGGGTTGTCAGAATTGGTAGGCAAATCTAATAGAAAAGACCTCATAAAACAGAAGGGGGTAATTCTGTGTGTGTTTCCTTGCGTGTTTGAAATTAAACATGTTGAAAAACATGTTCTAGATTAAAGAACAATTTATGTTGGTTAGTCTTCATTTTGATCCCAGTGCATTCTCTTTTACAGGTGCCTGATTCAATGTTGTGGGAAAAAGTATCAAACAAGAAGTGGTGTAAGAAAACACTACATGAAGAAGCATCAGTTCGTTTCCCAGTTGGCCTTAATCATAAAGCAGTCTCAAATTACTAAAGTAAAACATGACCTTGATAAAGACAAAGCACATTTTCTAGACAAAACTCACAGAGGAATAATAGGAGCTTTGCAGGTCTTGAGTCCAGAAAGGTTGCTACAAAATCCCCAAAGTACCAGTTATCCGAAAAAGCCACATTCATTCCAAATGTGTGATTAAAGCTTAGCAGCACAGTCTTTCAAGCATGAAGGTTTAAGGAAAATAAGGCATACAGTTGAGCAGGTAGAGAAAGCAGAGGTGTTAATTGCCTTATGGAAATAAAACCAGCCAATTCTCAAAGCTGCTTTAGTTGGGAAATGTGTGGTTAAGGGGTATCCATCCACACAGCTGGGAAGGAGTCGGTCAAGAAGGTGTTACGTTATTATAATATGGATAAGAAATGTATAGAGGAACATGCATTCTTTTTTGCAAAGTTTGAGTATGTGATTCCATTATCTGCTTAAAAGCATGGAGCTCATTTAATCAGCTTGCACTCAGAATCCAAAAAGAGGAATGTAGAAAGAAATCTAAGACGGATGGAACGCTTGAATAGCCAAAAACTTGAAGTACAGAGCATGCAAGGAAGAGTGAGTTGATGTGATCCCAAGTGTGAAAGTTATGCACAGTGGAAATCAGAAGCATGCAAGAGAAGCCCTTTTCAAGGCTATGGTAAATGTGTATGTTAAGAGTGTCCTGTGAAACATCTGCTACGGGTGCGGGAAGACTAATACAAGCAGTACATGCATAGATTGTGTGGATATTAACTGAAGCAGATTGAAACACATACAGAATGTGAAGGGGGTCTAGCTTGCATTACAGGATAGAGTTAAATTAATTTTCTGGCAATACAGAGATCCTTCAGCCTTTGGTATGACTGAAAAAACTTGAGATGGCTTCCTGTTTTTAAAACAAAAAAAGTGGTTTTATTTTTTTAAAAAAGCAGACAAAAGCAGAGCATGTGTCAAGTTGGAAAAAAAAAAAGATCAGGAAGAGCTTGTTTCACATAGGTGATACTGCTTAATGGTGGTAGGTCACAACTCAGTACTGTAACTACTTACTGTCTAGAGAGAGGGAGAAAATATCTGTCGACTCAAAACACATTACGATCTTATCTAGTAGCATCTCTTGAAAAGATAGCCTTTCCCAGAACTTAGTGAAGGATTTAGACTTAAATGTTAAGCACTTTATCCAAAATTCACTGTTCATAGAAACAATCAAAATGTGAAGACGGGAAATTCAGCTCTATGTGTAACATTGAAATACAGGACATTTGGAAACCAAAAAGATACTCTTGTTGGTTTTGGTCTTCCCACCCCAAACAGAAGCGTGGCAAATGCACATTGTCCAATTACTGTGTTAATTTATCCTCTAATTTGTCTTGTACTGTCTTGCCACCTGAAAATAATTTTATTTGGGATCCTGTTCATTGTAGCTGAAAAATTTCATGTGATTGTAGGCACGGAAGGTATAGTGGTGAAAAACTGCTGTGTGCAGATGGAGTCATCACCGAAACGTAGGACAGCAAAGACCAGCCGTTCCTGCTCAGCTGGTTTGCTTACTGAGTAGTTCATCACAATGCGTGTATGGCATAATGAGATGATCAACTTGCTTAAATCAACAGATACGTAAAAACTAATGAGTAAAAAAAATCAAGAGGTACAAAAAAGAGCTGTTCCTTGTTAGCAATGCCTCACACTTGCAAACCTAAGGGTTTCATTGTAAAATAGGCTAAGTAGTTCTGGAACTTAAACTTAGATCAGTAATGCCTCTGCTAATAATCCTCTGTGAAATTAAACAGATATTTGCGTTAATTCTGCTTCCTTTTCCCCTCCTGGGAGGTAAAAAGAACACAAATTTATAATCATGCTCTTCTGACTTCTGGAAAATTTTTGCCTTAACTTTGAGTTGGATTAACGTAAAAGGTTATAAAATTATGATCACAGGTATGTGTGCACTACATTACTGATGACTGGCCCACTTTCAGAGCTTTGTATGACATTTGAGGCACCAAAGAATATTTTTTGCAGTTGCAAAAAAACTGATTTTAAATGCATCATTCATTATATATACATATATACACACGCTATATATATTTACATATATAAATACATTAAAAGTTTTTAAACATAAATTTGATGGGGACCTTATCAGCCAAATGCACTTTCACATTTTTTGCTTTCAAGTTACCAACTAATTTTTAAGGACCCCATTTATCATCATGAATGTTCCTAGGTTCCCCTTTCATTGCTTACCATAGTTAATCTAGTTGAATTTGCTTAAATATATTTGGGGAAAAAAAAAAGGTTAATTTTAAAGTATTACAGTTTTAAAAATCTAAAAACTCAGTAGATATGACAAAAATGTTTGTGTAAAGTCTTTTAAATGTACCTTTAATCTTTGGTGCTTTTTTGCCTTTTCCTGGAGCTTCATGTGTTTGAAGATGCTTTAAAAACATGATTGAAACTTGTATTTTCTTTGGTTTAAGTGTGTAGATAAATGCATCTATGTACATGCATAAACTGTGACCATAATTTTTTGTACCTTCATTAAACTTGTTTTTGTTGAAAGATGTTTTTCTTGGACACCACCATTTATACCATGTGTTCAGTATATACGCTTTGCAGAATTGGAAAATGGAATTCTAATGTAGGTGAACGTTAGCATCTCCTAACATGTATCAGAAATACACTAAATTGACTTGAAGTAGCAAGTGGGTGGTAACGTTTTTGTTTTAAGTAATGATTTTTACTTCAAAAGTCATTGCATTTTCTTTAAACTACTCCGATACCTGTTGGTATTCTCAGATAGTTGCAGTATTGAGCAACGTTAATTAGGAACAAAAAGATGCTTGTAACACGAGGGATAATTCTACATGCTTTTTAAGGATTCTTTAGTATGTTGAGTTTTACCCTATGCTAAGCCTGCAACTTCTAGGGCTGAAAAAGGTTCCAAATCTAGAATTGAAAGTTATTGTTGGGTTTTTTCCCCAGGCATTAAGCATTGTATGTTATAATTGGAAGTACTTCTTCAAAGATGTATCACTTTGATTCAATAAATGCTGAAGTACATGTGTAATGTAAGCATGCAAATACCTTAAAGCTGCCTGAAATTATACATGAGCTTTGGAGCTTTGTTGGATCAAATTTTGTGCATTTCATTGCTGATAATCGTATTCTGATAACGTTCCTTCGAGTGGCTATAACTTGGATTTAGACTTTCCTTTTAAGACTGTCTACTCTAACCCGATCACAGTTCACTGTAAAGGTCATGTAAGTTCTAATTTTCAAAGAGTTGCCACTTGGTAGGCACCTTTCACAAAAGAAAATGAAATACTGAAAGTAGGTTGAAAATGGTCATATCTGTGGGGAAAGGTCACTGGTACTTTGGTTATTTAGCCATATTCATTAAAACTATATAAATTGTATAGTTTGGATAATTTATAGCATTAAACTTTGTGATTTTAATATCACATTGAAGGTTCAGCTGTACTCATTTCTTCTATTGTTTAACACCAGTGGTATGGACAAAAGACTCAAAGGGGGTGGTAGTGTTACTATTTTCTTAATTTATTTGGTACTGTATAACACCTTTCTGGTTAAATGCAGTGTATGCATTTTGGGACTCTGTTAATTTGTAAAAGCTGTTACAGGTTCAGCAAGAAAGGAAATTTGTGCTTCCTTGTTGAATGTTAAATTATTTTACTTTGCATTTTATATAAGAGTACAAATTAAAACTGAGCCATCAAACTGCAATAAATCAACAGTAGTGTTTCATTTTAAAAACTTTTTTGTACTGTACATAGATTTGTTCAATAAAACATTGTCTTTGTTGTTGATAGAAATCGATCTTGTCTTTTGGGGAATCGCTCTGACAAAGCTGCTGCGGTGTTTATAGTTACCATGCTGTGTGATTGCTGCGCAGCACCTGGGTAAAAGCTGCTAGGTCTTGGTGTTCCAGGTGTGTGGAAATTTGGATTTGAATAGACAAAATCTGTTCAAGTGTATCTAAGAATACCCAGCATTGCCGGGATGTGAAACAACTCCTGTCTCTACCCCACCCCAGCCCTTTCTTTCCTTTTAGCTACTTGACTACCCGCCCTGGTACATTTGGGACCTCTTGGCTAAGTAAGTCCTCAAAAAGTCATAGTATTATTACAGATTCCTTACAAATAGATAACTGCTGAAGAGAGAAGCATTGCCTGTGTGCGAGGGAAAGGAATTAGCTTTTTTGGCCATCAGTCCGAGGCATTTGAAGAACACACCTACTGCAGAAAAGTCAGCATTTGAACCTGAGACAGCCAGCAATCCCCTCCTCGGGTCGGACTGGCTCTAACCATCTTCAAAACCCTGGCAACCTAAGGATCATTTCTTTAACTAGTCAGCCATGTGCACTGGGAACCAGACTTTGTAATTAGTGCATATACTTGTGTAATTCACGAGCATCGTGTATTCCCACAAAGGGAATCAATCCGAACGCAGGGGGCAAATGGGAATCTGCTCAGTGATTGAGCTCAGCTTTTGGGGCAGCACAGGTCTGTGAAGTTTCTGACCTGGTAACGGAGAGCTCGTGACATTTTTTTTTTAATAAGCATATGGAGAAGGGCATAAGGCTGGGAGGGCAGAGATGGAGGTGGTAGGGGTTGGAAGGACTGTATTAAAGCTTACAAGGGAAAGTTGTGTATAGTATTTGAAGAATACGTTCATTTTCCATCCCTGGAAGTGTTCAAGACAAGGCTGGATGGGGCCTTGAGCAACCTGCTCTAGTGGGAGGTGTCCTTGTCCATGGCATGGGGGTTGGAACTCGATGATCTTTAAGGTCCCTTCCAACCCAAACCATTCTATGATTCTATGATTTTGATGGCTTGTATGGTGTTTACCCCTGGGGGACAATGACTTGAAACACGTGGTGGATGTTAACCTCTCTGAAGCTACTGTGGAGGGCTCCAAAGCCAAACTCGGCACCCGCAAATGGGTCTGGGTGCCGCAGTTGTGAGAGACCTCTGCTTCTACTTGTTAGTTCTTTCTCCAGCATAAAATTGTGAAAGTTCTCCAGCCGCCCTGTGTTACGGGTACGAAGTGCTGGGCTAAACCTCTGAGGAAGATTGGTTGGCATTGATGGAGCGCGCTGAGCCTCAGTTGTTGTACTGTAGGAGCTTCTGTTCCTCTCTGATCCTGCTGCTGAGGGAGACAGTAACCCCTAGTGTGATACACTTGTTTCCATTGCTTGGTTTAGTCCCCCTGATTGATTGCTGTAGTCCAGAGATAAAGACAGTGTAATTGCTATTTTTCTTTTGCTTCACAGTGTCATCTGAAAATGATGGATTATTTAGATTTATTATTCACGGTCCTGTAAATTCTCAATGTTCTTTGAGCACAGATTTTTACTGTCTTCTGCAAAATTCTGAATGGTGATTTTTTTTTTTTTTTTTCCCGTGTAACTTTTGACTTCAAACTTACCTTTATTTTCTATTTTGTATAATGTTGACACAGTCCTTGCCTGAGAAAGTTCTAAAGGTTCCACATACGGGTAAGGGTTCTCAAATCTCTGGTCCTATGGCATTTGCAGGCAAAACATTTATCAAAATGGCAAGTTATGTATAAGCCATTTGTTAAATTCATTGTAAAATATCTTAACGTACGCAAGTGTAAACTTTTATGCCTGGTTATTGTTTTAATTCCTTTGACATGCTAACATTTCAGGCAGAAGTAACAATTTCTCAGTAGAACTGTACCCAAAGTTGGTAGCCAAATGCAGCGTTGTAAGTTTTCCCATCAGTGGCCCACTTCACGTCAGATTAGCATGGCTGGTAAGCAGCACAGGAAAAGTTTGGTGTCCAGTGTTAAACATCTGGGTTGTGAGGGCTAAATATCGAGCCTTGGGGCCAGGGGGAGGTTGGGGTGCCTGGATGAATGAAGCACCTAACAATTAAAAGCAGCCGGGTAGCCCAAAGAGGTCCTCAAGTGTGCTTGAAAGTCTATATAAAGCTTAAGACAAATGCTGGCTTTGGTGTTGTTTAGTATATAGATAACTTTAGTTGCTTGAATTTTGTATGTTGAAAGTTGGGAAGGTCATATTGGGAACAATTTTTTTCTGATTCTTATGTAAGGAAAAAAAGTAACAACATCAATGATGGCAGGTAGGAGGTGTGGAAATTATTAATTCATGATTATGAAATGAAATTCAGTGGGAGATACAGTTAAACTGTATAGGCTTCATATGGTAATTAGCTACTGTTCTCCGTTTTTACATATTCTTTCAGGCCACACGTGTCACCTTTGTGTCTTGGCATAATCAACACTAAATAAGCTAACTTGCTAGAAAATTTAGTGTAGCATAGCAGTGGCAGAAAGAGTTAATGCAATGGCCAGCATCATTTAAGTATGTATGTACGTATCCTTAAGTTATTATAGTTTATGACTGCCCACCTATAAAACAGATGCTTCTACAGGTGACTGTAAAATTTGTATCTGTTTGCTTTTGTTGTAGTCAGTAATTTCTCATTTATTTTCCCTAGCTTACAAAGGAAGGGGAAAAAAAAAAGTCAGTAACTGGTGTCAGAGCGGTGCCTATGTAACGTAGAGCGGTATCTAGCACTGCCTGAAGCTGTATTCCTAGGTATCAGTATCATTAAATCCAGTATCTTCTGCCTCAGTGCCCGACTTCTGCACTGTGCTCATAAAAATGAGAGAACGGTTGACTTTTTAGGGATATAATTTGCAGTAAATAAAATTCTGAATAGGGCAGGGGGGACAGGAATGGGAGGAGAGGTTCAGTTGTAGTGACTCCTTGAATTATGACTGCAGTTTAACGTTACAAGAGTTCTATTCACCTATTGTTTATATAGGCTAATAATTTTCCTGTTTCTTCCCCTTTAGGAATGCCAATTTGCATTCCTTGTCGATGATCAAAGTGAATTTTGAAAGTTTGAATAAAAACTCTATAGGGAATTCTGAGCTATGGGAAACAATAAAATAAAATCTATTACTGAAATTTTCCCTTTTCCCCCTTCCCCCACTTCCAAAGGGGAACCACTTATGCAGTATAATAAACCCCTAAAAATGATGGCCTTCATTTAAAATAAGAAAGGATAAAAAAAAAAAATCAGTTCTGAACATTTAAAGAGGCTTTCTAGTCTCTGTGATGACAATGCACTTTTATTCTCTCTGGATTAATGGGAATATGACCATTCTATAGCAACCTGCCAAAAAATTAATAATTATTATTCACTCAAAACACAGCAAACATGTAAAAATAATTAATTTTAGAAATGGCATCTTGATTTTTCTTTTCCTGAATTCTAAAATTCTATGTCTAAATAGGTTTATTTAAATGTAAGCAAAATGAAGTGAAAGGTCATTTATACTTCTCAGATGCATTTTCTGGTTTTAAGCTTGCAGGATTAATTTTAAGAAATTCAAGATCAGCAAAAATGCCTTGGTGGCATGTAGATTGTCCCATATTTCATGAACCAATTTTGCTTTGTAAACTCTAATATGGATATGCAGAATCCTGCACTGCATATTATGGTGGGAGGTCTTTCTTTTATACGCAGAGCACGCAAGTAACTGATCTTACAGAATGCGTAACAGCTCTATGGCAAGGGCACGTATGTTATACGTGAGGCTGATCCTGTCAGTAGAAGCTGTTACAGGCTGCTCTAACTGCAAAAAGAATATTAAATCAATGTACACGTGAGGGGAAATTTGGCACAGCAGACAGCAAGCCTTATGGTGTTGAATCTTTCCAGCTACTATAGGACTGAATTTTTATCTGAAAGTTAGACTTAAAACCCACCAGCAAAATTGGTTCAGCTGTTTCTGGATTATTTTGCCTTCATCGGTATAGCTCAAGAGAACAGCTATTACTGTAGCTGTGAATGTGTGTTGGTGTTCCTTCTGATGAACGAGGAACATCTGCATGGACAGGGTTTTTTTTTCCTCAATGAGGAAATCTAAACCAATGATCTAAAACAAACACACGTGGAACATGGCAGATAGGGATGTGTTCACGTACATGTTCTGTCTTAGGTTTATGAGATCTTGAGGGCAGGAATTCATTACTACAGGTCTGAGCAGAGCCTACCATAAATAAGTGTTCGGTTTTGTCACCTCTTGGCACAAAAGCATCACCAGTAATTGTAACTCCTGTCTTCAAGCAATTTTCTGTGGATCCCTACAGAATCTAGGTCTTCCTGTTTTGGAAACCACAGGCAGCTTTAGGACCTTGTGCTACCACTATTAAAGCATGGCTTTGATGAGAGTGCCTGCTTTTTCTGCCACAGTGAAGTTGAGGACTCATTGCACCTGTATTTTTCTTAGCACCAGCCCTCATGGAGCTTACGGTCCTTAGCCCAACTGGAACTTCTGCTGTTGTCTTTCTTCCTTTTTTGTTCACCTTTCCTCCTTTTTTTCTCTCCCTAAACCACAAAGTGATCATCGTTGTTTTTTCTGCCCTTGACTGAGAAAGCGCTGCCATGTGGAGGAGCAGCACAAGGTTCAAGACTCACGTGTAGTCGAAATGCAGCTTCAGCTTGTGAGAAAGAACTTTCCTGCTCTTGTGGATGGACACATGCAACTGGCTTGGCAGCTCCCTCGCTTGCAAATGGAAGGGTAGCACGCTGGCTGCATCTCAGATACCCACAGATCCATCCATCCGTCCAGCTGAGGTGACCACCGTAGACCTTCCCGCAGCTTGAGGCCCGCCAGTAGAATTCCAAAGGCTGTTAACAGCGAGTCCACCTGCCTGCCCTCAGACCTTCACCGCTGACCCCGGGGTGGCTGCTGTGCCGGGCCCCGTCCTGCCGGCTGTGACGGGCCTACCTTCTCCAGGCGGGCTGTGGTCCTGGGGAGCGGCTTGGGAATACTCTGCCTGGATTCCCTCGGTGCTTCCTCAGCCCCCAGAAACCCCCGTTAAACAGTTGGGGGTGATTCCGTGCGGGGGAGGCTCGCCTTCTGCTCTCCTCTGCTGCCGGGGAGGGGAAGGGAGCGGGGGCGGCCGTGCACAGCCCCTGCGCCTCGCATCAGTGCTGCGCTGACTGAGGGGGCGGGGGAGGAGAATTAACATGCCGAACTCCCCATCTGATGGAAGCGAAGGGTGATAATTATAAACTTTTCATATATATGGAATACACACATTTAAGTTCACTCTCCGAGGGGTTTCCTCCACCCGTGGGCCGGGCTGCAGCCATCGGGTCCTCCCCTGCCTGGCTCTTGCTCTCCAGGGACAGCGGCGGGACAGCCGGCCGGGGCCGGGGCCCGCAACCCGGGGGCGCTCTCTCTCGCTGCCGGGCGGAGGCCGGCGGCCCCGGTCTCGCCGCTCCTCCCGCCGGCGGCGCCGGCTCCTGGGCGGAACCTTAGCGCCGGCTCCTGGGCGGAACCTTAGTGCCAGCCACTGTTTCCCCCCGGCGCCTGTGGGCGGCGGCGGGCGTTTCGAGAGCCGTACGGGAAGTTGCCGTTGCTAGGGGCTGCGCTGGGGGAAGCCGCAGCGTCTCCCGCCTCGGTCCCGCCGGGCGATGGCGTCGGTGGGGCTGAACGAGCGGGAGCAGGCCGGGTGCCGGCAGCTGCTGGAGCTTCTGGAGACCCAGGAGCTGATGGCGCTGACCGACACCGTCACCAACCGCCTGGTGCATCCGGAGAACCGCCAAGGTGCGCGGAGACTGCGGCCGCCTTCCGGGCCCCGCGGCGGGGGTGCTGGAGCCGGTCTCCCCTTCCCCGGCCGGCCGCGGGCCCGGCGGTAGAGGTGGGCAGGTGCAGTCGGGCCGGCCGTGGAGGCGAGGCCGGGGGCTACGGGCGGGTCCCTACTCCGCCGCCCCCGGTTTGAGGCCGGGCCGCGGGGGTGGCGGGGCGGGCCGGTGCGCTGGGGCTGGTCGGGGGGTTTGTCAGTGCCCTGCCCGGTTCGGGGCTGGGCTCGACAGGTGCAGGTGTAGCTGCTGGGAGCCTTAGAGTCATAGAATGGTTAGAGTCGGAAGGGACCTTAAAGATCATCGGGTTCCAACCCGCCCTGCCCTGGGCAGAGACACCTCCCAGTAGAGCAGGTCGCTCAAAGCCCCTTCCAGCCTTCTGCTCCTGTGGGCCGGGGTACATCCAGTTCGGCTGCCGGGAGCTTGGGGTTTGCTGTGGCCAAGGAACTTGCAGCCGCTCGTTGCTTGTAGCAGGTTTTCAGATCTCAAGCGCTTCTTTTTCTCTTGTAGACCACCCCCTCCACCTCTCCCATCCCGCTGAGCTTCATGCACTGCTGTGCCCCTGCTGTGCCCTGGTAGGGTTTGAAGAAGTGCTTAGAATTCGAGTGGCTCTTGCTGTTTGCGTTAATGACATTTGCTTTCAGGTTTTGAAAGGGTAAAACGCAAATCAAATATTCAACTTATTTCTTTGTAGAGTGGAGCTCTTCCAGGTGTCACCATCCTCCATCACTTGTAGATGTTGAGCTTTGTTTTGTAAAACTTAATTTTGTATGCGAGTTAACTGAGGCCACTCAGCATATTGCTCTGAAATGCACACATCCAAAAACCTCGAATGTGTTCATTTGTTATAACTACGACCTGTAAGGTTTGCCAAACACATTCTTTAAATAGGCCTTATGCTTGTAGTTTTTCTTTTTGCATTTTTGTCCCTTCCAACCTAGATGATCCTATGCTTCTAGGTTGTTTGTTTTTTTCACTTCAGCTATTATCTCTTCTTGTTTAACCTTACAGTTTTTACAGGTAACACGTTAAGTACCCAGCCTCAGTTCAGGCGAGAACTGGCTACCACAACTACTTTAAAAGTGTATTTCAGTTTTCCTGTTTCCTAATTTTCCCACAGAGCCTTGTAGCTGAATTTTTTTGAATGTTACATTTCAATGTACTGTCATTGTGCTACGATGCATGGTGTTTTCTTATAGAAAATTAGCATGGAAATAAAACAGAATTAATTCCATTTCCGTCAGTCTTCAGAAACCTAGGTGAAACGTCACTTTCACAAAGTACTGTATATTGTCTGAAAAACAGCAAATTTCTGGTAGTAGAATTGTTGTTCAGCATATGAGGAATCGGAAATTACCTCAATTATCTTTCTGTCTGCATTTCTGTCAATTTTCTCTTCACAGGAAATGTTTGAAAACTTGCATGTCCTTCAAAATAACGGTGTGTTCTCTGACTCATTCAGAGGTCACGTGAACTATCCATTTGATGCAGAAACTAAGATTCGTGTTCCATATTCAGAAGAACCATAAGAGATTTTTCTGGTTCTTTCTCTGTGTAATCTTGTTTCCGATAAGACAGGTGGATGGCTTATTTTGAAATAACCCAGAGCTTTTCAAATGGAGAATGAAACCAAGCTCAGCTTTTGCTAAGTGAAGGTGCTGTATGGTGTCTTGAAGCAGGAAGCCCTAAATTATTTCATGTTCAGTGGACTTATTTTGAAGTTAAGACTAGCTGCATCTTGGGAAGTATAGGTGAAATGCATTGTGTGCAAGAATGTTTATACTTCTTGAAGCACTTGAAGTTTCTAAACAGCTTGATTTCATTTGGAAGAAAATGAAACAGTGATGGAAACAGAAAATGGAACAGTGATTTCATTTGGAAGAAAAAGTTGCATCCCTTTCATCGAGCTCAAATAACACATAATAAGTTATAAGCAGTCATAGATACTGGAAGTATTGCCAGGTAGCAAGGTCTTCAGTAAAAACAGCACCATTTTTTAAACATGTTCCTAAATCTTTGTTTATTTTCTGTGTCTAATATGATTAGGTCAGATTTCAGTTTGCATTTCATTTAGGCTTGTACTGTGTTTGGAGGTGCTGGTCAGGACTTTAAGAAATGGCATATGTTTGGAGTTTAATTATGAAAGAAGCAACTGCTAATTTAAATTTCTTTACTTGCAGAGGCCATTCATGCCATTGTGGTTTACAGCCAAAGTGTTGAAGAACTTTTGAAACGCAGAAAAGTCTATCGAGAAATAATTTTTAAGTATTTGGCAGCACAAGGAATTCCAGTGCCTCCTTCCTCTGAGAAGCAACTACTTATTGATCGTGTAAAGCAGTACTGGAGTGAGCAGCTTGGAACACGTACCTTGGAGTCAGAGGGAAGAAAACCACATGCAGAGGTGAGTGCTGCTTTCTGAAAGACCTGAGAACGCTTAGCATTGCTTTTGCAGGATAACCAGTGTAAATGTTTGAATGTGCATCCAAAATGTGTCTCTTCAGCTGTATTTAGGAAGGTATTGATTAGGAAGGTACTCTTTAACTCTTGTTTGTTTTTAGCTGGGTGTTTTTGTTTGTTTTTTGGTTTTTAATTACATCATTTAAAGGTGTGCCAGCATATCACTTGCAGGGCACAGTCTTCTGCTCTGTCTTGCGAAGTATATTAGTGTATTTGAGCTCTGTGTGGGATCTTTACCATGCTTTTAATTTTTAAGTTGTACTGTAAGCTAGAACAGAGGGCATTCACAAAAAATTCTGTGGATTCGAGGACAACTAAAACCAGTGTTAATGGTACAGAAACCCCGCATAGCATTGTAGTTTTTTAATGTGGTGGATCTTCTTAAACTTTTGGTATAGATCCAGGATTTCTGGTCATCCTCCAGCCACACCAGGCACTAGCGATATCATTGGTAGAGATGCTGTTGGTAGTAGATCATCAGGCAAAAACATCTGTCAGACTGTGGTCTAAAATGTTGTGGGTGAGGGAGGGCATGGAGAGAAAACTGCCTTTTGATGTGGCCTTGATCTACTTGTAGTCAGTGCAGACTACAGTGCAGTCAAAGTACTGTCTGTAAACTGGTTTCCTTCTTACCTCTTGCAGTTAGAGCACAGAATGGATTTTAGCAAATTTTTGTATCGTTGAAATGTAAACTTTGTAGCAGTGCCAGGTCAGCGTCATTTTTTCCCCTTGATATTATTAGTAGTAACACTTAATATAACTAAATGTGTTTTGGCAAATACAGGCTATTTCAAAGTTTTGACATTTAGCAAATCCTCGTGGTGTAATGAACTTTCAGTGTTCTATTTGTCTAGGATCTTTACCACGTAGCTCTAAATAGCCACCTTGCTCGTTCAAGTGTTGTACTTCTGAGACCTAATGGGCAACAGCCCCACCAGCTGGACTGTTGGAGCTCTGTAGCTGTTGATAATCTACTGGGTTGAGCTTTCTGTCAGGGATTAATTGATGAAAATTATGATTTAGCTGAGAGTGTTTCAAAACCAGTTTTTTGTGTGCATGCTTTGGAAAAAAAAAAGTTACCCTTACAAGATCACTTCCCAAGTGTTACCCCATAGCGAAGTTTTATGACTGAAGATAAATAAATTCAATTCTCCAACGTACTTAAAACACATTCACAAAGGATGAGAAATTCACCTGGTTTGTTTATCGCATGCATCCTTCTTTGCCTTTGTTTTCTCCTATTTCTTGTGGCCCTCACTGTTTTGAAGAAATAGTTAACATGGATCTACATAACAGAATTAGAAATTAATTACAGTTTACTGTGAAACAAACACAGCATATCTATATAGGAGTCTCCAAACTTTTAGTACTTAATTACTTGATAATTACTTAAAACATACTAAATTGAATACTTACTGGACTTTAATGTTAGCAAAATTGACACTTGCTTTACTTTTAGAAGTCTTGCTTTGAAGTTGCAAATACTGAGAAGCCCTACAAAATAACTGTACATTTAGTTCTTCTTCAAAGAACGCATCACCTTGCAGTTGGAGGTCATGTATCTTTCCAATGTAAAGTTTGGATGATTATTCAGAAGTGAAAAAACTTACCTATTCTAAGAGAAAGGAGAGGATAAACAAGCTACATACGTTCAAATTAAATAGGCTCACAGGACTGTTACTTCAGCATCAAATTGTCGCTTTTACCAGGATTTTCCTCTTTGTTTATACATTGTAGACCAAGATAAAACTGAAGGACTATTCTAACTGTAATTCAAAGAACCTACACTGATTGTCTAGGTAAAATATTCATGATCTTAAAAATAAATGAGATTTTACTTTGATGTTTTTCTTCAGGCATTGTTTCTCACTTGAAGAAGACTTAGAATGTTTAAAATAAGTATTTACATGATTATATGTTCTTCTAGGTGGTAATCTTGCATGTTAAGGCTAAATAGTTCTAAGAAAAAAGTGTGCTTGTGCTTGATTGCAGAGTCATGGAGAGAGTCAAAAGTCGTCACAAGATGCCATTCGGAATCTAGGAGAAGAATTCTGTCAATGGTTCTTTGAACTCCTGAATTCACAACATCCCTTGGGAGTAAAATCTGAAGAGAGTTGGGGACCACAGCATTTTTGGGAGGATGCTAAAATGAAGTTCTGTTACAACACATTAGAAAAAAACGTGGAAGAATATGTTGGTGCAGAAATGGTGAGCCTTCGTCTGCTCTCGTTGGTTAAAGAAGAATATCTTCTATTCAATCCTAATTTGCATTCTAGTGGACTGAAATGTGCCATGTCTCCACATGGGTTAGTACTGGTAGGAGTAGCTGGCACAGTTCATAGAGACAACGCTTGTTTGGGCATCTTTGAACAAATTTTTGGACTCATTAGCTGTCCTGTTAGGGAGAATACATGGAAAATAAAAGTTGTGAATCTTAAAATTGTTGGACAGAATGCTCTGGAGCCTGGGATGCAAGTTGAAAAACCCTCCCTAAGGTATGAGTCAAACCAACTGCAAGAGTTCTATGATGGGAAAGAACTGACTGTGTTTGAACCTCAGAAATTCTGAACAATTCTTTCACAACTGAGTGAGGGGGGAACATACACCCCTTGTAGTGCATAGTTGAATACTGAAATGGCTGCAGCCATGTGATGTTGTCTCGTTTTGGAGTCAGATTTGCTGGATGATGAACTGAGATACAGAGTATCTCAGTATTAAAGTATTAATACTGAAGTATTGAAATATGAAGTATTAATAAGGGTGATGCTTTTAGGCACTTTTCCAAGAGCTAACAACTATTTCACAGTATTACTTCAGATTTTGTACTGTCGTTAGGAATGGAGTTAGTTTGGTTGTTCTTGGTTACAAAACATGGTTACATTTAAATACAGGTTGGCAGCAGCATGTAATGAGCTAGATGACTTGAGGTTCACAAACTTCAGGTTACTTCTCTTCAGGTCATCAGTTCAAACTCTTCTCTGAATTGTAACAGAAAGTCATTGCTTCTGGCTTTTTGAAATCGGGATTGGCGAGTGTCTAAATGCACATCTAACTCACAAGAAAACCATCTGCCACTTTAGGAGTTTTTGGAGAGAAGAGACAAAGTAATGTGAATGGAGACTGCTGCCATTTATATTCTAAATTATATTTTGCTACTGAACAATAGAAATAGTTTAATGGGATAATGCAGGGAACTTAACATCGTGTAAGTCTTTTTCTCTTTGGGTTAATAGCTTCCTTTCTTTTTACCTGTACCTTATGGTTCCAACTTTGTAACAAATACAAGCTTTCTGTTGTCCTGTGTCCCAAAGCAGACAAATTTGAGATGGTTGCCCAGGCAATCATTTCTAGCACTGACTCTTGGATCAAGTAGTTGATTTAATGACTTGCAGCGGCGCTGTATGAGCCAAATGCTTTGATAATTATTTTGTATATACTTACAGCAGAGTTTTTAATATAAAAGTTGTGATTTTTGTATGTTTTCTCGAAATAAGAATTTTGTCTATGCTGAGCTGCTTTATTGCATTGACTACAAGTCAGTTTGTTAACGCTGGGCAGTTAAAATGACAAATGATATTAAATAAATAATCCAATTACTACTTAACTGAAATTACTGCCATTGTAGAACTTAATTTTTTTTCTTTTTTTTTTTAATTTATAAGTTATTAGAGTTGAAAAGAGATGAAAACTTCTTTTTCCACAGCTTGCTTGCATTGTTTGTGAGTTTTGTTTTAATTTTATAGCTTCACCAATACAAGTTGTCAAAATGGAAACATTCCCCATGGCATGGGAACAGTTCTGGTTTCGATGTGCTTGTCAAAGATGACAAATGGTGGAATTATGGGTGGGTGAGGGGAAACAAGAAGATTCGGGTATGCACAGAACTGATTTTTATGAACAGTCTGAATCTTGAGTTCACTTTAAAAACGTCTAAAATGATTTCTTTCCTAATGAAAAAGTCAAACGCTGTGTTGGAACGATCTTTTCCAATAAACAGTTAAGTTGTGGCTTCTTCAGCTACTGATGTATACTAAATAAAAATCAACCTGAACTTAAAGTTCAGGAGAAGTAGTTTCCTCGTGTGTGTTGAGAATTACATTCCTCCTCACGTGAGGACAAAAGCCTACCTAAAGGTTTAACGGGTACCTTTTCAACATTCGATATGACAGTGTGTAATTGAACTAGGTATTTTGTTGTTTGCAGAACTGTGCTTTGTAAGTGGCAGTGTAGCTATTACTGTAGTATATTACATATAAACACGACTAATGGTGCAGTTTTCATTGCTGCTTTAAGCTGTTGCGGTGCAGGCGCCCCCCTTCCTCCGTTGGGGTACCTGTCCTTGCTCCCTTCTTGTGTCGGCAGCGATGCTTCTTCCTAACTCTGAACAAGAGGGAGTGGGGACTGATCCCAGTGAAAACTAACTCATTGCCAGAAACCCTTCAGGCTGATCAGCTCTGTGAGAAGGCTGGCCATACAAGGGCTAGTGGCAGCTTGAGGAACAGACACGAGACTTTGCTTTGTTCAGTGACAACCTGAAGTTCTGTGAGATTAAGCAAGTGATCAGCTTTTCCATTTATATATTTATGCTTGATAACCTCACAATACTGGTATATCATCTTTTTACTAAGGTGGGCAGCTAATGAACTTGTTCTTGCTCCTTCAGTTCTCCTACACAAAGCATGCAAGGAAATGTTAAATTGTCACAGGCTTGTGAGCTCTGTGTAAATCCCTGTTCTGTTGCAGGGTGGAGTAGATTCTGTATGATGGTGCAGTTGCTGCTCTTGCATTGTTGATCAGGCTGTAAAGAATTTGTATACATTAGTCTGTGCTCTTTAGCTGCTGAATGATAACTGATTTTTGCAGCAGCTAATTTTGGTGTTTGCTTACGGGTTCCTTAAAATTGTAGTTACCAAGGCGCAGCTGGTATCAGCAGTTGATGGCTGCTGATGAGAGGGTGCTGCTGCAAAATGCAGGAAACTTACAGTACTTTACAATCTCAGCACCTGAATATTACTTACACTCTTTACAATCTCAGCACCTGAATATTTGGTAGGCTCTGACAGTCAGCTAATGCTGAGCAACTGTGGTTTCGCAGTTATTAACTGGTATGACTTTTTATCCCGTGATACACCTTTTCCTTTTTCTCCGAGGTAGGCATTCCCTCTTTCAAAAGCATACTTGTCCCTTCTAAATGCCTTTTATTTCCACTTGGAAAAAAGGATTCCAGTTTTGTAATGGTTCTTTCAGCTCTCTGTCTTGCAAGGAGGCAGAACTGGCTTTTGAAAGCTGCTGCTCCTGTTTGCAATCAGTTGTAGGGGAGGCAGAGAGGTGGTGAGGCCTCTGCTCTTCGACATTTCACGCCTGTAGAAGCGTGCTTGTTTTGTGCCATGCGAGAGTCGTGAGGTAGTGTTTGTACTACTATACCACAGGATGTCACAGGTATTTTTCTTGTGTTCTGATTATTGTTTATAATATGTATCCTAACTGGGAGCTCAGAATTCAATTTTCAAATCATTGGTACATTCCGATTTTTTTTAAGAGTAGAAAAGCACTAACTGCAGAATAAATTTGAGAAGGTACTTTTAGTTTAACCCTGACTTTAAGGAAAAAGTTAGGACTTGTTTAAATGGAGTACAGCCAAAACACCTTACTATATTATATACAAAGTATATACTTACTATATTTATGGAAGTGATTTCATCACTCCCTCTAGATGCTGCTATGCAGAGCTGAACTACCTTCTAGTTGGTTTACCTTAGGAAACAATGACATTTAGGAGATTCAGAAAAATTAAATGAAACTTCTTTAAAACTATTTTCATCAAGTTTCCTTCATAGCACTGTTTACTGAAAATAATTGTCTTGAGCTTTGACTAACAATTTCTTATGTGTATCACTACTACTTAAGCTGAAATGCTGTCTCTGGAAGGTAATTTGATAGTAAGCAAAATGGTGACTTGCAACAAAGCGTCTGGAACCTGCTGAAATGTATAAATGTTAAACGGTGGAAATCATAGCCCTGTGTTCTAATCAGCCACATCAGACCTATTTAATGTTTTTGTCTCTGAAGTGGGAAGCTTGAATGTCTTAAAGCACTGTATGAGCAGAACCTCTGTGATCGTGCAAGCCAGCTACCTTACTGCAGGTTATGCTGCGTTGCTTTGGCTGTGCTTACTTGCCTTATGTGGAAGAAGAAAAGTAATTGCAAAGAGACCTTACACAGAGGATTACATGAGTTCTGACTTGTGGCTGTGGTCTAAATATCCAGCTCAATCGCATGTTGTTTTATGAAGCTTGTAACAGTAATGAAAGAAATGTTTTTTCTTTTGGATGCTTTCTAAATGTATTTAGGAATTTGTAAAAGCTGTTAAATATTCTTCACGTATGTCCTGCTTACTTAATAATCTGAGGAGAAAATCTTAAGGTTTGATGACTTAACTTCATCAAAATACTTGATAGATTTTATTTTTTTCCCCTCATAAGTTGCAAAGGTAGATGAACGTTGCCTCTGCAGTCTCTTTTCTTAATGTTTCATAATGCATGTGCCATTAAGCAAGGTGTCAGTTTGACTCTCTTTCCTACATCCAGTTCCCTGAACTTAAAACCCCCAAAACTTATTTCGGGTACTACTTCACATCTCAGATTAGCTCTAATTTTAGTTCACAGATTTGTTGTAATATACTCCAGTGGTGGCTGCAGAAGTAGCTCAGCTGTTAAACCATTGGATCGAGGAAAGCAATTTGTTTGCAGTTGTGACAGTTTTCTTACGTGAAATGCTTACGAGCAATGGTGTGTCTCACGCTGGCTGCAGAGTCCCTTCACGTGTCTTAATAGACGTTAGACAGGTTAGAAATGGCAGTTTCCCTGCTAAGCACTCTATCAAAGTGCAGGCTCTTAGTTCTGTAGGGGGTCTGGGTGCCTTCAGAAGCACATGCATCTCCTGATTAGTACTTGTTATTTTGAAATGGGAAACTAACAGTACATTGGAAACTAAGTGCCGCTAAGGACACTTCTTCAAGCTGAGGGTCATGCTGGCATTGCAGATCAGAAGTAAAGCCTGCTGTAGGAGGCAGGAGCAGGCAGATGCCTGCAGGAGAATCAGCTGCGCTGACCCATCTTCTGCGGGACCCATCTGTGTGCTGGGTTTTTTTCAGAAGAGGCTGTAGGAAACTGTCTTAGTGCAGTACACCTTGTAGGTGTGGATTTTATATGCTTTTCAAGTAGTATGAATTTGATTCTATTTGTAAAATCTTTACTAACTTTTTTTGGCAGTTGTATTAATTTGCATAAGTCAAAAGCTTTTTGTGGCCTGTAGCTGAAAGCTGATTTATTACCAGAAAGCCAACCATATCCCCCAGAAATCCACCCGCACCAAAAGAAGCGTGGCCGGCAGGGAGGTGATTCTGCCCCTCTGCTCTGCTCTCGTGAGACCCCCACCTGGAGTACTGTGTCCAGCTCTGGGGCCCCCAACGTAAGAAGGACATGGACCTATTGGAGCGGGTCCAGAGGAGGCCCAGAAGGATGATCAGAGGGCTGGAGCACAGGCTGAGAGAGTTGGAGTTCAGTCTGGAGAACAGAAGGCTCCGGCGAGACCTTGTAGCCCCTTCCAGTACTTAAAGGCAGCTTACAGGGAAGATGGGGAGGGACTCTTTATGAGGGGGTGGAGCGATAGGACAAGGGGTAATGGTTTTCAACTGAATGAGGGTAGATTTAGATTAGATATTAGGAAGAAATTCTTTGCTGTGAGTGTGGTGAGAAGTGTTCAAGGCCAGCCTGGATGGGGCTTTGAGCAACCTGCTCTAGTAGGAAGTGTCCCTGCACCCCATGGCAGGGGGGTTGGAACTAGATGATCTTTTAAGGTCCCTTCCAACCCAAGCTATTCTGGGATTCTATGATGAGTTATATAATTGTTTAAAACAAGCAACAGATCTAAAGATGGAATGGGTACAGTAAGTTCATCCTACAGAGTGATGGCATGTGGTAACTGGTGGCAGAAGAAATCCTATTGTCAGAAAATATGAAAGATGATTGCAACAAGACTGTATCATTGCAGAGTACTGTATCTCTACCCTCTGTGTGTGTTTTATTTAATATGAAGATCTAATATTACATAAAATGTGCAAATGCAGCTACTTTGCCAGCATGACATTACTTGGAACTGCAGTGTTTTCTTGTACCAGTCTTCAAGCACCACCTGCTGCAATATTATTTTTTTAGCTTGTGACTGATTTCTTGATCTCTTCAAACTAAACCAAGAGAACTCAACAGGTTTAACTGTTATGTGTGAAGAATGGGAGGAGAAGAATGTTTGCTTGAAATACTGATTTTTCTCTAATTCCCAGTTAATTTGGATAAATGTCACATACTTTTGACAAATTGGTTTTAGAGTCACAGATATTTATTAGAGTCTAAAGATAGATAAGTGATGTCCCATTCTTGTTAGTTGTTTACTGCATGCCCATATTTGAAATTCAGTGTTGAAGCACTTCCAAGACCGTGAATACCATAAGCAGCTAAATAAGGCATTCTAGGTGATGAACTTTAGTATTTCTTTATTGTTCTGCTTTTGTTTTTTTTCCTGTTCTAATTGTCTTCATTACGTCAGGATATTTTCCATGTTCCCTTGTCATGAGACACTTCCACTTCTTTTTGTGTTGCTTGCTGTTTCTTGCAATCCCTTATCTATCTTGATAACTTGTTCTTTTTCCACTAAGTGTTTGAGAAGCGTAAATTCTGCAAGGTGATCAAGTTCTGTAAAAAAGGTAAATACAGGCCTTCAATAAAGAGAGCAAAAATCATAGGATTTGGCCCTTAGCTCATGCAGTGTACTTCAGCGTTCAAAGGATTTTATTTGGGAAGACTTACTGCAGATTGAAAGTTTCTTTTTTCAGGAAACAAAGTATAAATCCTAAATTAAATGTGATATTTCTCCCACAGCTTGGAATTAACAGGATTTGGTGTCAACAACTATTTTTCCAGATGTATTTCATTATGAACCCTCGGGCTCTGGTTTAGAGTCTGACGTATTCACCAACGCAAAACATCTCCTACCCTCTGTACGATGCTGACATACTTACAGTGCAGCTGGCAATTCCAACAGCAGTACTAGCAGCAACGTAGCCAGAGACAGGAAAGAGAGAGACTCATTTAGTCTGCCCATCAGTAAAGGCTAATGAAAAATGGGTAAGTAAGAAAGTTTATGTGGGCTCATGTGCAAGAAGGTTGGAGGACAAGCAGTTGGAACTGATGGCTGTGACCACAGCAGTGGTTGTTGGAGTGCCTCCTTAATCGGGGAGGCAAAGACGTTAAAGAGCAGAATTTTATTTCTACAGGCAACATTTCCACCCGTGTTAAAATCCTTAATCTGCGATTTTGAGTTTCAGTTAAATTAAGCCTTTCTCTGGAGAGTTTAAATTAGCCTGCATGCCATGTTAGTAAACCTGGAATGCACAGTGATACCGGTCGATTGCAAAGAATCCTCTTATTTTTTTTTTTAAACTCCTTTTCAGCTGTTAGTAGTAGAGAGGAATGACCTCATGTAACTGTAGGGTTAATAACAGTGCTGGAATCATCCCTGTCCGGTTTGCAGAAAACCCAGAGGCTGGGTTTAGTCTCAGCCTTTTGGTGACATCTGGTGGCAGATCCATGGCTTGCCTCCTGTCCTACGCTTGATTAAGCCGTGCACCGGAGGCTTGCTTGGGAGACAGGGGAAGAAATGAAATGGCCTGACATTGGCAGTGATCAGAAGGAAGGCTCGAAGGCAATCCGTCAGCCCTTGATAAGGATCTAAAGGATGTTTTAAAGATTTCAGTTCATCAGTGATGTCAAGCTGTGATATTCAGGAAACCTGTTGTTCTAGGGTTGTAGAGGGGGGAAATGTTATGGTGATACGGCAGCTTCCTGAAAATAAAATTTCAGCTGACTTGTTAACAAATGCATTTCTTTTGGCATCTGCTTCCCTGTTTGGTTTTTTTTTTTTTTTTTTCCAGAATGCCTTGCTTGAGTGGCTGGGATTCTGAAGGCAGCACAGTTGCTGTTTCTCAGTATTGGCTGTAACTGCAAATCTTAATCACCTCTTGGGTCCAAGGACAGGAGGATCGCCCTCATTCAGAGGTAGTCTGTAGCTTTGTGCGTCATGCTGAGTTCAAATAATGTTCCTTCTGGGATTTTTTTGTATTTTTTTTTTTTTTCAGATCCCACAGTCCTTATTGAAAATGCTAAGGAAAAAGCCAGATTAAATATACAGGAAATTATATTTGAGCAGAGAAGCTAGACATGCCTAGCCCATCACATTTTGCGTAGAGCAGAATGAGAAGTAAGACACTCCCTATCTTGCTTTGATAAACTTATACAGAGAACAGAAGTATGAAATTTACTTAGCTTGTGGCCAGTAGTAATTGCCTTTGCAGGGGCTCTTTAGAGACATGGGTTAGAACAAAGCAAAGGCTTCTGTGGCAGAGGCTTTTGTGATAGCCTTATTGGTACAGAAAAGCAATGGTTCAAGTTGTACTGGCTTTGGTTGTAAAATTGCAGTAAAAAGTATCCAGAAAGCCACTAACAGTCATTACCTGTTAAAGCAGCTGTAGTTGTTTCTCCTATAGGTAGCTGTGGAGCTTGCCAGGCAGGTTTATGCCGTTAGAAAGGAGAGGGGGAATGGCATGCAGCCAGACAGTTCCTCCAGTCTGCTCTTTAGTCCGGTTGGCCCCACTCTGGAAGAGGCAGGCATCTGCTGGAAGGAGCAAGGGGCATGTAGTTTGTGCACACCCCGCTCTTCTCTGCACTCTGAGAGCGTACTTGCAAGGGGAATAACGTCATGGTATACGTGCTGCCATAAATCACTCGTTTTAAAAGCAGTAAAAGCCAAAGCTTCTCATCTAGATGCGGTTTTGGTGCCTTGCCAGCGTTTTCCCACATGAGACTAATGAGAGAAAGGAAACGGTGATTTTTAATAACTTGACCGTGATTTAACAAAAGAAAAGAGAGGCTCATCTTTTATCTCGGAGCTTTCTCCTTCCTGAGCTGATGAAGTCTACCACAAGCTTGGTGGCTTGTGTCCCAGAACCTTAAAAGAAGAAAAAGAGTAGTTACTGTCCCTAATAACGGGCAGGAGCAGCTTTTGTGAAGTCTATTTGCAGAAGGAATGCGTGAATAGACTAAGGCTCCTCCACCAGGAGAGGTGGGAGCAGGGAGTAGTAACTCCCCACCTCCACCACTGTAAGAATTGGGGAATTGAGTAAAACTGGCAGGTAGCAGGTAGAAAGCATTGAAGAGATGCCTCTTTCCACTTAACTAAGTGTCAGGGAAGAGTTTTCAGTCTTTGTATTTTTCCTTTTCTTTTCATGTGTCTTCTACTCTTTTGCCACATGTTTTTGTTGCCTCTCATATCTAATCAGATTGCAGAGTCTCAGCTCTCTGGACAGGCGTTTTTAGTCTTCAGATGTAAGGTGACTTGTTTGAGGGGACCTAGGTACTCTTCATCCTTCCAACTATACAAACAAATGGGGATGTGTGTGGGAAGCAGCTCCTGTGGTTAAAATAATAATAGATGACTGGCCTATTTATGACAGTTGCCTTTTGCATGTTGGCATTTTCAGCTTCTTCCTCTCTCTCAAGTTACTCCTCAAAGATAGTAAGGTGTGACCAGGTCTTCTCTTGTAACGTACAAAGCTTCAATCTCCTGCAAAGAAGCACGTCCTGTGGCAAGTGCGGATCCCATCGTGACATGTATCTGCTCTTTGTATCACAACTGAGACACCAGGGATTCCCTTCAGTGAGATGCCAGTGAAATTAAGGAGCAGCGAACATGCAGGTATTGGTGAAATTTGTCTCAGTCTTCATTGGAAGCCTATGGAAAACTATTATAAGTGTCCATTGAAGCAGCCTGGTTAACTTCAAGTGCGCTATTTAAATAGCCATGTTATAATTCAAAAATACCAAACCGAGTGTTAGATTTTTCCTCTTAGCAAATTGCAGAACCTCACAAGCATATGGAAAAACATGTTTTTGCATTCTGTCTTGACAGCTATCACAATACATTAGTGCTGAAAATGCTATTTTAGATACCCCTCATTGTCATTGGATTAGCTAAGTGATGTGGGTGAGTGTTGCACTTAGATTTCTGCTGTGTCTAGTTGCTTTTGTCCTAGAGTGAACCATATGCAGTGTTCTGAGTGCTTCTCCTGTAGGAAGCATTTTAGTGCAAGTCAGGAGGCTGGTTTTAAAAAAAAATCTCATGTTTGCTGCCACACACACAAAATGTGTTTTGATTCACATTACTGTTTGATTCACATCCTTGGAGCACGCACTCTTGAGTTCCCTTCAGACAAAACCAAACATAGAGAGATCCTCCAGCCCTGCTCCTAAAATACCCTTATCACTGCGGGGCAGTCAGTCCACAGGACCAGCCTGGAGCTAACTGGCAGTAACCCCCCCAACATATGGATAGTCTGTGTGCTGGCAGCATCTCAGCAACAGCTGTTTCATGCTCCTGTTGCACAGCACTGTTTGCTAATGTAAACACAGCTTAAGGGTGTTGAAAATGGTATTATAGCCTCTTTAGGACTAAATTAAATTAGTTTTCACCATTACACTTTTTGAATGTGTGTATATATGTAGATACATATTTTTAACAAGTCTTTCTCTCACTTCCTAGCATTTCTCTTCCTAGAATTACATTTCAAATGGAGTAATTGTCAGTTCCTCTTTAACAGCAATAAGCATAAGACATCATGTCAGTACTTGTTCATCTATTCCTTTTTCTCAGTTCATTAGTATTATTTATTGCATGGCCGGATTTTGGGTATTAATGAATTCTTCTCAAAGTTTGCATTTTTTATTGAAATAAATTGATCCTTTCAATATCTCTTCAGTAATTATGGGTTTAGATATATTTGCACAGTGCCCTAGCTGTAACAAGATTAGTGGCGAGAAAATCCCATTCTGAAGATTAGCGTGATGTATTGAGTTGAACTTTAGGATTTTACTTTGGTGTTTTCATTATGGAGGTTTATTACAGAAAAACACTCTGTCTTCAATTACTTGCTAGCTGGCGTGCATCTGAAATGCTCAGATGAATAGCCATTTTTTTCTGAAATTAGCTTGTGAGATGCAAGCACTTTAGACACTGCCGTTAGAAATAGTTGTTGTGGCACTAAAAAGGATCTTCATATTTTCAGTTTATAATTTGGTTTCCAATTTCATCTGTGGTAAGCGTTATTGCATCTGGGACAGACTGACAGTGACGGAACCATGAGCTCTCCGTACTGGCCTGTTGCAAAGGGTGACAGTGGTGTACGCATCCTCACTGGCTACGGTTTTTGCAAAGCCTGCCAAAGGTATACACCCTTTATGCCTCAGCTAGAGGGGCAATGGGGAACCGAATTTACCTGTTGCACCTTAGCCACTGATTACAAAGGAAATGTAAGGGGATGTGAAGTTGAAATACTTTTGACACCTGCCTTGTTGGCGCCTGATGTTGTTTAGTGCTTTGTGTTAGATTTGCACCTCTGCAGAAAATCTGTATACGATAGGAAAAAATATACTGGAAGCCTTCTAAGCTACGGGCAAATTTAATGTGGGATTATGTCATGGGCAAAACTGTCTTGAGGAATTTTTACGTGACTGAATTTACTGCCGATTATCACAAAGTTTTAATTGCTGATTCGAGGCTTGAGAAGAAAGAAAAGGCGGGGAAAAAAAAACCACCACAAAAAAAACACTTAGGGAAACCCCATTCCTCTCCCTTTGTAGAATCATAGAACGGTTAGAGTTGGAAGGGACCTTAAAGATCATCAAGTTCCAACCCCCCTGCCATGGGCAGGGAC
>JAOXJK010000001.1:95596188-95635130 GCA_025774025.1 Xenus cinereus
GCCAAGGCTGGCCTGGTTGTCTAAGGGCAGTTGCAGCAACTGTATTACTAATACAAGAAGCTCGGAAACTTACTATGGGACAGAAAATGACTGTTTATGTACCACATATGGTGTCAACTGTTTTGGACCAGAAGGGCGGCCATTGGCTATCACCCAGCTGAGTGTTAAAGTACCAAGCAGTGCTTTTGGAGCAAGTTGATGTGACTCTGAAAACCACATTGATTGTTAACCCTGCAATGTTCCTTCTGGCACAACAGACTGAGAGTAGCCCCGAACATGATTGTCTGCAAACGACTGAAGAAGTCTATTCAAGCAGACTGGATCTAAAGGATACTCCCTTATCTAATCCGGATTTGGTTCACTTTCTGAGCTCTTAAAATAGATTTTTGTAATGTGTTTGTTCCTTCATCAGACACTTTCCTTCTGTAGCTACCTTAAAAGGACTTAAATTCTTCTAGTTAGAGTCTGATTGCCTCATTTCATATCACACATGTCTTTGGCTGAGAAGAATGTTGAAGCATTAGCTTTTTCTTCAAAGAGAATTTTTAGCATGCAGATTTGAATGGGAACACTGAAAAATACAAGCTTGTGCTTCTGATCACATAGCAATTATTAACCGCAGTTGTTGATGCCTCTTGTTACAAATAGTAGAGCTTGTAGGAAACACACTTTGGGGCAGGCAGAATGAGGGACAGCTCTTTAAGATAAAGTTTTAGTATTCAGTGCTTACTAGTTTAAAAGGTGGGTGAAGAAATTGGCTGAGCAAGGGAATGTTAGCCTATAATACAGATGCTAATTTTATTATTATTATCACAGAACTGCCTAGGTTGGAAGGGACCTTTAAGATCATCTAGTCCAACCATAAAAAAAAAAACCCAACACTAAACCATATTCCTGAGCACCATGTCAACCCGTCTTTTGAATATCTCCAGGGGTGGTGCCTCAACCACTTCCCTGGGCAGCCCATTCCAATGCTTAATAACCCTTTCAGTGAAGAAATTTTTCCTGATATCAAATCTGAACATCCCCTGGTGCAACTTGAGGCCATTTCCTCTTGTCCCATCGCCTGTGACTTGGGAGAAGAGACCGACCCCCGCCTCTATACACCCTCCTTTCAGGTAGTTGTAGAGAGCGATAAGGTCTCCCCTCGGCCTCCTCTTCTCCAGACTGAACAACCCCAGCTCCCTCAGTCTCTCCTCACAAGACTTATTCTCCAGACCTCTCAGCAGCTTCGTTGCCCTTCTCTGGACCCGCTCCAGCATCTCAATGTCTTTTTTGTGGTACGGAGCCCAAAACTGGACACAGTGCTCGAGGTGAGGCCTCACCAGTGCCGAGTACAGGGGGATCCTGTGCCCATCCCAGGGTGGATCCTGTCACAGGATCTGGACTATACGACGGGCATCTTCCGTGTGGCGATGCCGAGGTGCGCGCAGCTCAGCTCCGGGGATGTTAGCAGAGAGCTGTTTGGCAAAGTGGCACCCAGCGGCCTTTGCTCCTGCCCGCAGCGTTCTGCAAACACACCGGGCTTTTTTAGCAACCGTCCACCTACAGCTGCCTGCCATTGCCTGAGCTTGTCAACCGGTGCTGTGTGCACGGCGTGGCTGCGGTGGGTGAAGCTCGTGGGAATTGTGTATGGGTGTAGTTCCCTCTTCCCCTTCCTCACTTCACAGGGAAGTAGGGAGCCACTACGATCCTTCAAGGAATGGATGGCTGAAACATTAAGAATTACTGACCAAAAAACTAGGCAGTTTTTGCTCTAGAGTCTGGAGGCAAACTTAGGGATGAGAGTTGCTTGTGGTACCTCTGAGTGATTATTTGAGCAACACGTATCAGATGCACTGAGAAGGTGGTAGAAAAGCTGATGGTGATGCTTGTGGCATGTTTGTAGTGAAAGCCAAGAGAGGATTTTTGCTGCTGAGGTGACTGGGATGGGCTTTGGCTTACCAGTAAAGTCACTGCCTGCTCTTGTGCAATTTCTCCTGTGCTCAGGGACAAGCTGTGTGAAGACTTTCCTGACTCCATCACCTGGTTCCCCTCCAGAGGCATGCTGTTGGCAAGACTCTAAATCCGACTAATGACTCAAGTTGAAAGCGTAGCAGTACCAATACTGGTAATTTCTATTATTTCTAATATTCCTACTGAAACCCTGTCTCCACAAAGCTTCATTCTTTTACGGTGCTCACCCCATGCAAGGATATTTGCAACTCAACAAGTTTCTTTCAAGTCTGTTTTTTTTCCAAGCGCAAAAACTTCTGATGCAGGGAAGGGCATCTAGTCTTGATATGAGAAATTTAAGCAAAACAAAACAAAAAATGTCTAGCTTCACCCCCTGGCAGTTCATTTCAACGGGTTGCTGTTAAAAACGTATACCTGGCTTCTCATTTCAAATTACCTGGATTTAGCTTCCAGCCACTGCCTGGGATTATATCTCCCCCTGCTAGGCTAAGTCACCCTTCACTACTTGGCATTTCCTCCCCTCGAAGGCTCTTTATGTACTGTAGAGCAGTGACTGAGGACTGTTTGCATTACAGAGAAGTTGCTGGCCGAAACCTCGGACTGAAGTTTGTTTTCCTTCACCAAGAAACAATGTTTGTGCTGTTGGTGATCCCCATCCCGCTGTAAAACCCTCATCCCGCTCCTGCTGTGTAGATGACAGGCTCCAACCTGGGCCAAATCCATGGGAACAGCGGTTCGGAGGGCAGCGGCTTGTGCTTTCACACTGGAAAGGCAGCATTTGCAGCATTTGCTAGAGGGACTGAGGAGTTTTTACCTTGGCTCTGGCCCACAGGCTTTCTTCAAAATATTCCTTTCACATGGAAATTCCTGCCAAGTGAAGATTGCTAGCTCTGGCTGGCATGTCAGCCACGGAAGAAACACAAACGTTTTGTATCGTTGGATATACGTGACACAAAGAAAAGCAAAGAGGTTTGTTTTGTGCTGGCTACTGTAATCCGCCGGCAGCGTGCAGGGAGCCTTTGTGGAAGGGGTGGGAGAAGGGGGAGTAAGTATAGGAAAAGAAAGCTAGATTTATTAACATTAATTCCAAATAATCAGTTTTCAGCTGAAGGCAAAACCACTAATCTCAAATTTCCCTGCCTCAGAGTCACTACTTGAGTCTCTTGCCTGCTCCGTGTAAAGCCCCAGCCAAGAAAGCACACCTGCATTAACTCCGGGGCACATAATTTATTGAACAGGTTTCACCGCAATACTTTTTTTTTTTTTTTTGTTTCCCATCGCCAGCAAAACAGGAGTAATTCCTAGCATGAGCATCCACACCTTGGTTTTTAATCAGCGTTACACTGTGCAGACAAGGCAGATGCTGCTCTATGGTATACTCCCCGCCTGCACCATGGGCGTCTTTGGAGATTTTCTCCAGCTAGAAGACCCAAGCAAGAAGGTCTCAGACACGCTGCCCCAATTCCAGGAGGCAGCAGCTTACCTCCTTGTTCAGCCCTGGCTGTGGACCTCTGGGTGGCTGGATGGGGCCTGTGTGATGGCAGCAGAGCCAGCCAGCTGCTGCAAGCGCTGTTGCAGGAGTCATCTGGGACGGCAGGGGACGAGAACAGCGTAGTGAGCTGAGGATTTCCAGTGTCACCAGGGGAGCTCTTCTAAAAGGCAACAAGCCAGTGGGATTTGAATGAAGAGTTGAGTACACTGGAAGCTCAAAGCACATCACCCTGCTGCCTGGGAAGAACAGATAGCAATGAATTTGCAAAGTTCTTTTTTTTCCCCTTTACAAATATTAGCCTTTCTTTTTTCCTTTTCCCTGTTCTGTCTATGTCTGCAGAACATCCTCTCCACAAGCTCCAAGGTGTTTTCTGAAATGCTGTAACGCACGCAAAGCCTCGTAGGAAGGACCAACAGCTACAGCTGCCTTTTGCTACAGGATGGGAGCAGGGGAGGGGTATGTTATCAAGTAATATTGTAGGTCCCTGGGAAAATGGGAGGTTTCCTATATCAAATTCCCAGATGACCCTAGGAAATCAAATCACACTGTATCTTGTGGAAGAAAGGTAAAAACAAAATGGCCCCACTCAGTCTCACCTCCAGGAAGACTCCTTACCTCAAACCTGACAAACTGGCACTGAGTATCAAAAGCATGTTATATGAGCACAAGCAAATTCTCACCTTAAGTGTCTGGTCAGTCTTCAAAACCTCAGAGAAACCCTGAAATTTTCTTGAAAAAGCCAAGTTATGTATCAAAGGAAGACATATGGTCCATGCCGGACCCTGTGTGTATGACCACAGAGCACGTGGAAGTGTGGAACCGTTGCAGCACAAACAAGGGGGAAACTAAGAGCGATCCACTTATTCTGAACCTCCTTGGAGGTACTGAGGGGTGTCTGGTACCACGAGATGAAATTTCCTTCTCTATGAAACCCTCTATATTGTTGTACAATCACTTTCATTGGGATATCAAACTTGAGCTGGTGCGGCAGAGGTTCCTTATCATCTTGCTTGACAGGCTTTTTGAGAGCTTCGCTTTTCTGATGCTTAGAAACTTTCAAATGCTTACTTTAAAATTTATTCATAAATAGGTTATAACAATGTGATTTTGTGCATACAATGCCTTCAAATTAAATGATTCTATCTCTCACTGAAATTTCTATTCTTGTAATTTTTAAAAATGTCATACTGAACAGGAAGAAAAAAAGACTTATTTTGAATCTTCAGTATTTATTTTACAATTTCATTTTCTTCCTTCTCGAACACAAGCTGAATTTCGTCCACATCTCATTTAAATTCTGTGAATGTCTGGAAATTGATAGAGAACGAAACCTGAGCTATTGAATTTGTGTGCGTTTTAAATGTCTGTCAGCATCAGCTTCTGGTCTTTGCTACAGGCTCACACGGCGCTGTCTCTCTACGGGCAGCTTGAAACGAGAGAGCTCTCCACACCTGAAACCTTCTTGATAAGAAATATCAAATGTTAATGAGCACAGTCTTTTTCCTCTTTTCTCCTAATTCTTTCTTTTCCATAGATCTCCGCTGTCCTCAATTTTAGGTAAACGTGCTTTACCTTAATTTCTGTCATTCATATTTCCTTTCCTCTGTGTTGCTCACCTCATCATAAAGCCATAAGTATCTCTTTTGCTATGTCTCACTGTTCATTAGGGTATTTAGGCCTCTTCCAGCTGCTCCAGCTGGGTTTTTTAATTGGAACAAGGATGCCTGAGGCTGAAAAGAAGAAAAGAGAAGATGAGGAAGCAAATGGGGGAGAAAGGTGTGGTTTGAAAGGGCAGAATGCAGACTTCTTACAGCTGGGAGAGGGAGGAGCTTCCCTGCAAGGAAGCGAGAGAGGAGGGAAAATGGAAAGGAGGGAGCTAGGTGAGAGACAGGTGAAAGGAGTTTAAGAAATGCTGATTAGTTAATGTTTGTAAAGTGTTTCTGAGAGTGCAAAGTTATACATATATGCTAATCTCCTAATTACTATTTTGTGGAGTGTCTTGGTTTATGCAATCATGTATGATTAATTGCAGCTGACTTGTCAATGGCAATGAATGATGGGAGTGTAATATAAAAATTAAGCAGCAATTAAGGTCAAGCTCTTTCTCTCTTCCAGAGCAGAAGGGGATTCTCTTCAGGCTATTTTGAATATTTAAAATCTGTCCTATTTGAGTGGAGTGAGCTCTTCCCCCAGCAGCAGAACCCCCTGAGATGTTTGCTGTCCAGAAAAGGTTGGTGAATGCAGGTGAGACTCCCTTGTGAAAAGGGGTGTAAGGTTATTTCTGTAATGTTTTATACCAATATATGATGGGACAGAGGAAAATAACAGAGTAAAGAACAGCTATTGCCTGAACTTTCAAACAACCCTGCCCCATGACACGTCACACTTCAGATAATATGAGATCTCGTATTGCATGGCTTGTATGAATTGAATGTAGATTGGAGAAAAAGTAGGAGTTGGGAAGAATTTTTGTGTGTGGCCTATGTAGCCACCAGCACGGACTGTGTGACCTGACCACCCTGCACTTCTTCCTGATCATCGGTCTTTTAGGTATCTGGTGGGTCTGATTACCAGCATTGACGTGGTGGTAGCAATAATGGCCAGGGAAAGAGATTATTGTTAGAGAGAGACTGTTTGGTCATTTTTAGAGGCAGAAAGAAAGTCTAATTAGAGCTTGTTTGTGGTGAGGTATTGGAATAAAACTTGTGTTGGTGGTGTAAGCTGGTGGATGAAGGGATGAACTTACTCCTTGCTGATCTGGTCTTCATTGTCATAGTTCAGGTTCTTCCCGAAGGGAAGAGGCTTGATGATCAGCTGCTGTGGTAGCTTTTGTTCTCCCTCTATCTGCAGAAAAAAGGGAACTGAACAGTGGCTAGCAGCCCCGATCTGAGGTATTCTGAAATTATTCAGCAATTGCAGAAATGAAACTTGGTCTTGAAGTCTTAATTCTGCTGTATTCAAAACACAAAATCTTGTGCTTAAAGTGCTCTGAATTTGAGACATCTGAGGACGTGCTGTGAGAGAGACCTCCCTGGGAGCCATGTGGCAGTAAAGGCTGCTGTGGCGCTTTTGAATGCAACAAAGTTCGGGGATTGTTAGCCAGTGGCTGCTGAGGTTTCTGCTATTGTCGTGGTGTTGCTGAGTATGAGGCATTTTTGATTATGTGCTTTGTTTGGAAATGAATATAGCCTCTGTTTGTGTTAATGCTTTTACATAGCTGCTGACCTTTCTGAAAAACCTTAATGCCTCTTATGTACCATCTATGATAAGTTCCTTTGTAGAGTCTTGGTGCTCTCTTTCTTTCTCTTGCTCCCATGCCTTAGTTGTTCTACTCTCTTTGTAACTTTAATTATGAGTGGTGTTGCTCAAGATCAAAATAATCTCCTTTTTTAAACAGAAAAAGGACTAAAAATTACTTCTTGGTGTAAGAGAAAGGTGAGAGAAATCAGAGTTGAAACTTCAGTGCGAATGGGATAGTCAGAAACCATGCTGACCTTCATCTATTGCTTTTCTGTTTAAAGAACAAGGTGGGAAAACAGTGACTGACATGTACATATCTTTACAATGGTTGAGCTATAGCTCTTTGTATTCATGCCTGAAACTTGTAAAATATTCATCAGAGTAGAAGTTTCTTGTAAGAGTTTTGGGGCCTTTTCTCTCAGCCAGCCAGGTTCTGAGTGGTTTTACTGATATAACACCATGTTAGTAGCCTAGAAAGGTGAATTTAATAGTGTAAGGTAGAAATCAGGACAAGGGTGGTATACAAGGGGTAACAGGAAAACTGTCTTGTGTTTGTGGTAAACACATATTTAAACAAAGCCATTTATGCAGGTTCCATTGTAAGGGTGTAACTGGGACACCCAAGTTTGAAGATGTGCTACAGTAGCTGAGTCAGTGTAGAGGAAGGTGGTAATGACATGCGTCTTCATCAGCAGTTCACTGGTAACAAGGTGAAATAAAAAAAAAAAAAGCCCCAAACAAAACACAGCAACCCTTGCTATTATCTGTAACTTTCTGTTAAGGTTCTCTTCATGCTTCTAAGTGTCCGTGATGCTAGCAGTGCTGTTTCCTTGCATGTTTCTGAGGAGTTGTGAAAGGAAAGCTGTGTGTTTTGGATATCATTGTGACTGAGGTTCTTCCCCTGCCCCTAAAGAAAACTTACTTCTCTGGGGGAAAATCCTAAATGTGTCAAAGCAAAGCAATGAACTGTGGATAACGTAGTTTTCAGACTCGCAGTGCTGAAGGGAACTGGCAGAGCTGCTTTTCCTTTGGGGGGAAAATGTGGATGATTGACATAATTTCCAGGGAGGGGAGATGGAGAATGAAATATTCCTCTTTGGAAATATCAGGCGCAGGACTCCTGAATGACAACCAGAGCAAGGACATTTGGAGCCTCCTCAGCCTCCTCGCTGGGGAAGAAAGCTCTTCCCACAGCCTCTTTGGTTCTCCATGTTCACTAGCAAAGAAGGGCATGTGAGGAGTCAACCCAAAAAAAAGCCTGAGAGAGCCTGTCATGCCAGAAAGCCTTACCCTGCTGCAGTTTCTGCTCAGCAAATAAAAAGCATCTGCAGAAAAACATTCGCTGGTCTCTTGCTAATCTGCCTAGTTAGGCATTGCAGAGGTGAACCCTCAGCTGTGAGTCTGTTGAATAAACATCAGCTGAACATAGTACCTTCATCTCCTTTGGCTGTGAAACTTAATTAGTAAGTGTCCGGTGGCTTGAGTTTCTCTGTCTGTGGTACAGCAGGAATGATCACTGATGGTTTTTCTCCATCGAAGCAGTGGCAAAAAATGCAAACACCATGTACTTTTACTATTAGACAGTGATACAAGGCTCTGTGGGTTTAGTAGTACTATTAGTAGTAGGGTTTTAGTAGTACTATTTTGTTTTTTTTTTCCAGATGAAAAAAATTTACAAGGTTCCTATTCTATCTGGTATTGATGAAGAGGCTGTTGAAGGTCACTAGGTCAGCACTTGTAGTTTCTATGGCTGATATCTAAGCCAGAGACAGAAGGTGGCCCACTAAATGAAAATCATTATTATTGTATTTGAAGGATACTATTTTCTTCTGCTTCCATAGCAAAGACAATATAGGGCATCGAGGAAGCCAAGGAGGCAGGGCTGGAGGGGAATAAGGAGCCTTTCTACACTGATGCTCAAACATGTACATTAACGTGAGCTGGAGTGCAGGAGTTTAACCTAAGCAATCTGTCAGGTAAACCTTTGGGATGGGCTCGCTGTTGGAAAAAATAAATTGCTGCAGGTAGACTGCCTTGTAGTACCTCTGGTGTCACGGTGATCTGGCTCACAAGTTACTTGCCCTACATAATATGACCTATATAGTGAAAGCTAAACCCAGGTAATTATACACACTTGTACATATAATGTGGAAAACCAGGTTCTTCAACAAGTTCTGTTTATCTGGAAAATTTGAAGTATCTCTGTTTTACTAAGATTCTTTTGGGGAAGGGAGAAGATCTTGCTTTTCTTAGAGGAGGAACTCAAAAACCAAGAAGTAAGAGTTCAGCTTGCATTTGCTGTGACAGTACACAGGCTGATTTAAGATCAGATTAAGGGAGATTCACTCTGTTCCAATTCATAAGGCTTCATTCTCTTTGCTTACCGTGTCTTCTCTCCTGCCTTCCAAACTCTTCCCTCCAAAGCTCTGGCTAGTCTTCCTGCCTGGGAATGCTGCTGCCAAGCAGAGCATTGCTGTGAGTCCCAGGGCAGGACGTGCTGAGGTCTTGCAGGTTGCTTGTATTGGTTCCTGGAGCTGAAGTGTGGCAGACTTCTGACTTTAAGCTGCTTCTTCCAACGTCTCCTAGTGGGGTCTTAGCTGAGGTATTTTAAGATAATGTGTTTACAAAGGAAGATGTCACCTCTGTGCTGAAAAATGTGCAACGTACTCCATCTGACCATCCTCCTACCCCGTCTCCCACTATTTCATGTGAAAGTGAAATACTTAGGTAACAGCAGAATCTGTAAGATTTTACTCTGAAGGTGGTTTGAATACTGTGCTTGGGAATAAAATCTTTGGGCTTATGTTCTTTCTGTGGTCTGCTAGAAAATTATTCTCATCACTATCTCAAAAAATACATATGTTAATAGAAATAATCATCCTGATTTGTTTCTAAAATGGAAATGTCACCAGAGTTTGTACACCAAAAGTATGTACGTGCACATTTTTAATCATTGCTTTACTTTTTGGGGAAGTATCATTTAAAATGAGTGTGGGTTTGTGGTTTTGTGTTTTTTTTTTTTTTTTTTAGGGTTTTACTCTACAGAAATGCTTCACATTTTTCCTTTTAACCATTTTTATGCGTAGTTAATTAAAAATGAGGGAAGGAGTACAAGAAAGCAGAAGGGGCAAATCTACAGACTTCTCGAGAGTTTCACTGCTGTCTTAATTGGGACTGAGAGTTTATCTCAAATAAGTGTTGAGGTTTTCCTCCTGTCCTCACAGATTCTTCTCTAGCTTTAAGAAAAGTTACTGAATTTCCTCATGGATGTATGGATTCTTTCTTGAAATTTCTCCTTGCTGTAAACCACTGAGGGAAGAAGGGAGAAGAATCCTCCTGGTTTTAGTGCCAATCTAACAATTTCATGACCAAAAAAAAGTACATGGATATCAGAGTCAGCTCTTTCTTTTTTCTCCAGTAGTTCACCGGGAAATATCCCTGGAATGCGTTTTTCTATGAAAAAATAATTTAAACTTAAGTCAGGCTTCTTCTGTAGTGTCTGTAAGCGATCCGAGAAGCTGATCTTTCGTCTGTCTGTGCTTCCAACAACCTCGGTCAGCTCAGACATGCACTTATGCTTATTTCAGGTGATCTGCATTGCCTGCCTTATAACTCATTCTGTCTCCTCCATACAGGACAGCAAACAAGTTAATGTCTTCTAGCACAGTTAATGTCTTCTGCACCGTTTGACTGGGGCAGAATAAATAAAATAGCACAACCTCAAGCCTTTTCCAAAAATTTCTTGCAGGATTAGGGCTTTTTGATTTTTGTACTAGTAATTTTTTTTTTTATTCGATATAGATAAATTTCAGGGACCAACAAATAGAGCTAAGAGACAAATATCTAGGCAAATATCTAGGCAAACTTCAGGAACTTGGAATGTATTTTAACAGCTCATGGATATGAATGTTCAGCTGCTCATCAGGAATTTTGCATGACTTAATATACATATTTATTTCCAACTCTTTGCTCCTGTATGTGACTCTTTCCTAAAACATTCGGGATATGCCATCTTGTATGTTTGACTATTTATTTTTTCTTTGTGGCCATATCGCATAGATTGCTCCTGTGTAATTTGCTGTTTTCAGACAGCAGCCATGCAATTCAGCACAAAAAAATGCTAACTTATCTTCAGTTTCGTAATGAAATGACTTTTTGACCTTCCTAGTATTTAATGTCTGTCTCTTTCCCCAAGTTTCTTTACTGTGAAAGCTATTTTCTTCTTGGGGAGACTAACGAGGGAAATGAGATCTAGGAATTAACGAATTAAAAAAAGCAAAGCTCTGTGTGTATCAAATGATAAAACAAAAATGAATGAATTAGTAAAGGATAAAAATCAGTCTTTGACTGAAAACATGTGTCTTGTACACTGCTTAAGTCACAAGAGCATCATCTAGTGATGCTAAATAATAAAAGTCAAGATTAACCAGTGCAGACTTGATCATGACATTGTAATTTTATAAATGGTTGCAGAATGTTATTACTGTTTTGCAGAATATGAAAAGTAGGCAGGATGTCTGTGAATGTGAGTGATAGTTCACTAAACGATCATATAATTTGCTTATATTTGGTAGTTTTTGTACAGTAGACTTCAGTGTTGGCTGCATAGGGATGTGAATCTCTGATTCTTGTACTCGACAATAAAAGAATTATTGACAATTTCTATTTAGGGATTGCAAAAAATATATATCCGGAATTGCATAAAAATGCCAGTAACTTGAAAAAACACGTGTTTTGTGACTTCTGAGCTATGAAACAACATAATCTCTAAGATTTTTAGTCCCAAAGCGTAATATTAAAAAAGAGGGGTTGCCTAATGGGACAAAAAAAATAATCATGTTCTGCCACAGATTAGATCAGATGCAAATACTGAAGACGGATCTCATCATTATTCTCTCTTCTAAAAGAAGAGAAAATTGAGGGACAGCAGCCTTGATCTTATTGAGAAGAAGATTGAAGTGAAAGACAAGGTTGGTTGTTCTCACTTCAGAAGGGTCTGAAAGCTGAAATTGCAAAATCAATTTACTATCGTTACTGTAACAATTAAATTGACGTGATGAAAAGATGGAGGAGGAGGAGGATGGAACAGATAATCCACCCCCACAAAATATCTGTGTGTGCAGGTGGCAAGCGTTAGAGCTGCCAAGGTTAGAGCTGCCACGACTGTCTCTCCTCCAACGTGACAGGCAGCCGCCTCCTCCCCTTCCTCCACCTCCTCCCCAGGTCTGTGCTGGGTTCCCCCAACGCCTCCGCTTGGCGCAGCAGAATTTCCTCCGGTGGCAATTTGTGGGATTCTTAACCCCCCCCCGCCCCCTGTTCTCTTTCTTGGGTGTCCCTCAAACCGGAGTGTTTTCGCTGGTTTAGCCTGCCACACTGCTTGTGTTTGTACAATATAATAAGACATCTGCTGCCCACCAGCACTCATCTGCGCCCCGGCAGAGCGCTGCAGTTGACTGCTATCCTATTTATATTAATTGAACATGCCGTATTCTGCATACGCCGCTGATTACCCTCATTTATTTCGTCTCCTAAAGACCCAAGGATTTCTGCTGCTTGCCCTTACAGCATTGTTTTACTCATTTGGCTCCAATTAGCCTCGGCTAATGAAAATACATTATACTGAACCTCTTGTTACCCGTTGCTGTTTCTAATGACATAATTTGTGAGTTTTGAGCCTTTTCAAGTAGAGACATTAGGAATTACGTTACAGTTTCTTCGGTGGGGTGGAGAAATATTAATTGCAGGCATCTGGGCTCCTTCCTTTAAAGAAGACTGGTGATTTTTACTTAACTAATAAATGTTGACATAATCAGGGAGCTATCAGCACCATATGTTGGCCTTTTGTGAGATGCAGATCTTATCCCTGCCCGGCTGGGTAAGGAAATGCTTCAGCGTTAGCTCTATGTCTTGGTATATTTTTAAAGCATCACTCAGCACAGGCAGATCGCTGTGAGAAAGAGATGAAACCTATTTTTAAAAACAGGTGGGCTGTTTCCCCAGCCATTCAGGTGAGGTTGTCTTTAATGATAAACAGATGCCAAAAGCTGCATATGCAACTGTGCTTATCTAGCGTGGTATTTGCAAAGTCCCTTTTTGTTAGCAGAGCTCTGCCCTGGAGACTTTTGTGGTGGGGGGTGGAGGGGAGCCAGATCGAGCAGTTGGCTGTCTGTTCATTGGGGGTGCGCTCGTCTCTTCTCCTTCCCTTCCCCTTTTGGAGGCATCATGTGCAAATATTGGTCCCTAAGGACACGCTAGCAATTAATGAGATTTGAGGGTCAAATCTGAAGGAGAGGTGTGCTACTGCCCTTGGTGGAGGAATTGATGCGACTCTCTTGCCCAACCACTCCAAGGAATCAAATAAAGAGTTTTTGTTAACTCCGGAAAATGTATCAAGTTAAAAAAAAAAAATAAAAAATTGTATATTTGACATGTACTGCCAAAAGGCAACAATAATATTTGTTGTGCCTAGTTCAAGCTGGGTTTTGTCAGAGTATGCTTCAGCCTTGAAAGCTGTGCGTATCCTCCCCCCTAGCTTCTTTGTTGCCTGTTGGCCAACTTTATCTTGGACAGGGAACCTTCACAAGACCTTCCTCCATCTTAATCTGTTCTTTGGAGGAGACTTTTTGTCCTGGACTCCCTTGATTTTTCTGAAAACACTTTATGACTTTGTTTCTGAGAAAAAGAGGACGTGACCGGGGGTGGGGGGGGAGTTGGGTGGATAAGGCTGCTACACCTCAGGGATGTTTTTCCACTGTCAGTCTTCAAAGCACGTAGAAAAGGAGGTTGTTTAATGCATAAGTAGCTGTTAAAAAGGAAGGGTGGACTTAAGTGGGGGAATGTATGGGGAGGCATTATAAGCTGTGGCATGATTTGAGTGACTGCCTGGTAGCATTACACATAGACGTCTTTGTTTAAGGCAGTAGTTGGCTTCCTGACAAGGACTGGGTGGATCAATTCTTCTCCATTAATCACTCTGTTTTCCTTAGCCTCAGTGCTGCTCCAGGCAGGGTCTCTACTGCCACCGGGAAGGATCGGTTTCTCCTAACGTGAGGTGTCTCGTTTCCCCCATTAATGTGATCAATCAACCCTCCCCAGCTCTCTGGGTATGAGGTGGCTGTGTGCGGTGGCAATGGCTGGCTGAATCTCCTCCAGCTGAGCACGGCCTCTGTAAAGCAGCATGGGCTCAGTGGCAATGCCTTGTCCTTGCCCCAAGGAGCCTGCAGCTGGCACGGCTTTGAGGGGGATGCTGACTTGGTGGGAAGGACAAGTGGTGCTATTGGAGTAGGTGCTCAAGGTCATGAAGTGGACTACCTTCTTATTACCACCTTTGGTTTCAGGTGTTTGCATCTTCTTGCTCAATTTATTGCAATTGGTTTTATGGAAAGAGAGAAGCCTAATGCTTTGCTCTTCACTCCCTTTAAATCACTGTGGGTGTTCAGAAGAGGTAAGATGGGTTGCTTCTGTGTGTGTTCTGCTAATGGTTTTGCACCAGCAAAACCAAGGATTCTTTAGGAAGCCCTTATCTTTATGCAATCCAAAAGCACACAAAAAGATGTGTTTACTTGATTCGTTGGTTAATATTCTTTATTTCTTGCCTAAAGGCAACATGGTAGTTGACACGTCAAGAAGACAAGCTGCAGAGCTGGCTGTGATTTTTTTTTTTTTTTTAAATGGTGCCCCCTCCAGTAGCTAGTCCCATTTTTGCATTAACTGCTGGCACTTTCCTCCACATGCATCAGAAACCCAGGGAAATTCAAGCCTGTAGTGTCCCTGGAGGTAAGAAAATGACAACATTTCTTAGCAGATGGGAAGTCTTGGTTAGAGAACAGTCCTAACTCTCATCTCTTATATGTGGCATGTGTCATTTTTTCAAAAAGATCTGCCAAAGAGAATTAGGTGGTGTAAAAGTAAGTTTCTACCTAAATAAGCTTTTAGGAGGAAGAAGCATAAACAGAAGCTTCATAAAAATTCTGTACTACAATGCAACACTGAAATATTGAGCACGACAACTATCCCCTTTGTCTGTCTTAGGTATTCACTAGGTTGTGGTCATGTCCCTTACTGTCCTGCAAGTTTATCTAGTTTGTTGTGCAATTTGCATTTTGTTAATATTCACCCAATATACACTCAGTGAGGTCTTAGACTTGTAATCTGGACAGCCCTTCAGCTCTTGGCCTGGGTAACTATGACTTACTGCTTTCTCCGTTGCATTTGTATTAAAAAGGCTGATAAACTTCTCAGAGTATTTGTGCTCCAACCCCTACCTCTGCCTGCAGCCCCTGGGCACTGCAGGTCCCAGGAGCAGGGTGCAGGGAGCTCCCCTGTGCACTCCGGCCTCCCTCTCCACTGGCGTGTAGGGGATGTCCCAGCCTGTCATGGTGTGTGGTGGGTCTGGACTTGAGTTCTTTCAGTACATTTCCATAAACAGCTATCTCCATTGGTTTTATTGGGCATTTAAGTTGTGTGCTTGAAGAAAATGCCCAGAGCACTCCTGCATGCCGATAACTGCTTCAGTCTAATGCTAGTCCCAGAACACCTTTGTGCCACTTGCTGTAATGTGTGAACTTGTAATTTCCAGAGGGTTAGAGGAAGGAGCGAAGTTGCTCACCCATTCTGGGCAGCGAGATGAGCCAATGGTTTGAGGGCTAACAGTAAATTTTGTTGTTCCTTGTGGCTGGGGTTGTCTCCTGGCTGATATGTATTGGTGCCTCTTAATGGGAATCTTGGTGGCCAGATTTGAAGACAGAAACCTGCTGTGGGGACTCCAGGTGGCAGGTCTGGTTTTGGAGAACCTCACTGGGGGTGCTTTTTGCCCTTATGGGTCTGCCAGTGAATTTGAAGAGTGGTAAGTGACTGAAGCCACGTGAAGGAGGAAAGGAAGGTGGTTGAAGTGCCACTGGAGAAAGTTTGGCATGTGGATGGAGGCAGGGAGCCAGAAGGGCTTGTTCTCCTCTGCTGGCAGCGTGACTCCGAGCACGTGGAGTGAGAAAATCTACTTGAAAAATGACTTTTTAAATGAGAAGTGTCATTTAAGTAAGAAAGCAGTATGTGACTGCTCTTCTCTGTTAGAATATGACACAGGCATTATCCTAAAAATACCACTTGGGGTGTCCAGAGCACACAACCCAGTTTATTCTTGATTTCTGCCCCCCCTTTTTAAAGGGGGGAAATGTTATGCTAGAGTACAAGAGGAGAACGGAGACTATTGGGCAGTCTTCAGCTAATACATACCATACCTGTAAATAAATCTACTCTGCCACAGAGTGGAAGCTAAGTGGGGCAAGAGAAAAAGAGCCTGTAAGAGGACAGGCTTATTGATCATGTAATGAATAGTGTTGCGTTAATCTTGCTGAGGCAATAACTGAAGACTTATGGCATTTGGCTTGAGGTAAGACGTGTGTGTAAATTCATGTTTCATTGTATTATTCAGGCTGTGTTTTGATGTGCTGGCTAAAATATTATAGCTAGGTTAAATCCAAACTGCCTGCGTTGGTTTACCTTCTTAAATCCCACCACCCACATACATGTGTTTTTGAGGACAACGGGAACTACTGCGTAAGGATATTTGATTGTCCATTTGTGACAACAGAAGGGCACGGAAAATTATTAAAACAGAATTGCCATAATCAAGTGGATGAAAGTTAGTGAGGTTTAAAGTTAATCTGAATAAAAGATTACCCAACTGTAGAAGCTGTCAGTGATGTACCCAGTAGCCTACATTTTGATGACAGCCTGTCTGTGCATCTGGGCCAAAAGCTCATCTCTGTGCAATAGAGACACACGACAGCTGGTAGTTCTGAATGTGAAACCAAGATGGTGTCCTCTCCTCTTTTTATTAAGGGTGATGGCAAAATCCTTTCTACATTAATTAGCCAAAATCACATCCAGTGTAACTGTTCGGAAATCCAGGAATATGGTGGAGTTTATCTGCTTACTCGAGGGTAAAATCTGGCCTAATGGCCTTTATTTAAATAAGGATTGAGTAATGTCACCAACGAGTTTCACTGCAAATGTCCTGGAGTTGCTTCCTTGAATAGATGTTGCATTATCCCTCCCTGTTTTTAATCAAGGGTTGTTCTGTCTGGGCACACTGTACATCCTTTAGTGCAGGAATAAAAAAGTTTTGAAGAGTTTATTTTTCAGAGGTTTAGTGTCGCTGTTCTTGCTGGATTGATAATCTTAATGGGATATGTTTGGAATGGTTCCAAATTCTAATTTTGGAAATTGAATTGTTTTAGTGATTAAACAAAGTAACTGAGGGCATCACCCTATTAAATAAGATATTTCATGCATGTGATTAATTGTAATCTCAATATAAATCCTTTTGATTTAGAGATTAATGTTGATTCTTTGCTTCGAATTTACTGTCCATTTGTTTTCTTAATTAAAATTAAAGGTAGAAGACAGATAGCAGAGGAACCTCTTCAGGATGTTGATGTTCACTTTGTTAAATAGAGCATTTTTCATTAGGAGGCTCAGAAGTAATAGGCTTGGTATAACTATATTAACCCTCAGACAATAGAGGATGGATTGTATGGGTTTTCTATTGCTGGCCACGCTTGTCATGCTTCAGATCACTTAAAAAATATTGGTAGCTGGTCTTCTAGCTTGAATGAAGTCTTTTTCAAAATTAAAAGCTAGTATTTGAAAAATAGCTTCCTGCTTTTTAGAGAGGAAAATTCTCTATCATGCTGCTTGGAGAGTGTGTATTTCAAATTCTATCATGTTCCCAAGTCAAAATAAAATAGTGTATGGGGGCAGGGGAAATGTCTCCTATTCCCCATCACTTATTTTTACACGGAGGATCTATGCCTGGTCCTGGTCCAAATGGGTGCAATATCATATCAAGTTTTATAAATGCTTGTATTTTTATTACTTGGCTGTTAACCTAAATCCACTGGAGTGTGTTAATGCACTGTGTTATCTCTGGGTATGAAAGCCAGAAACAGTACAAGGGTAGTATTAATGCAATACTTGTGCTTCCACTATACGTTAAGCAAAATGTTGCCTCTGTGTACGTGTAATACTTTACACAAAGAAGCCATAGAAAGGACTTGTCATAAAGAAAATATAGAAAAGGTAATTTAACATTATAAGCTTTATAGTGCAAGGACATTGGGCTTTTTGTGAAAACATATATTGCTGATAAAGGCACCAAGCTGCTTTGTATTAATGAGGTATGTCATGATACAACACGATGATCTTAATTCATCTTAATAAGAATGCAAATTATTGCGACAGCACAGCATTATTGAAAATAATTTGAGATCAAATAATGACAAGCAATTCCCATATGTCACCACTCTCATGTCTAATTGTGGCTTGCAGCCGCAACATCTCAGCTTGATTTCTAGAAGATCTTGAGATAGATTGATAGAAGTACAAAGATGGAGGAAACCTGGAAAAAAAATAAAATTAGTTCACCAGAGTGTAATCAAGTATACTGAAGCCATTCTTAATGGATGTCTGACTGACCTGATCCTTAGGTGCTTCTTGGTTTTTATGGTGTTCCTTCCTAACATCCCGTTTGTCTGCCTTCTGATGCAAAAGACAACTTGAATGCGCTCTTGAATGTGTAGACCACGTGCCCTGCACTGTAGTAGGAATGTGTAGAAATCAGAGGCTGATGTCTACAGCCTCTTGCATTGTGCCAAAATCCTTTGGTCTGCCTTCTACTGCTTTTGAGGTGATCCTCTCCCTGCATAACTATTAGTGAACAGATGATATCAAGCCAAGTTGTAAGCTTTCAGAGCTGGTGTTTGTGAGCTACAGCTTTAATGAAATAATTTTTTCTAAGAAATTGGAAAAATACAATAAATATAAAGAGACTATAATTACTATTTCAATAACAGTAGTTTAAAATGTAAAATTTATTAAATTGTGAGTGGTTGGTTCAAAATTCAGTTCTGATGCTCTCCTTACATTACTCATGCAGTGAATATTGTTAAGCATGCTTAAAGCATAACCTCTGCCCAATGTTTTCTACCTACTCTCATGAATGTATATTTCTCCTATGAAAACTGTTTTAAGCTAATGTTTTCAAACAAGAAATATGAGGAAATCCACCGTCATTTTCATTTGACAAAGAGTTTAATGTTTGTTTAAAATTTAAGGAGCATTTTCAGAAATCCTCCTCTAATGTTCACTGGACGTGCAATGCATTAACATAACAACGCATAACTGCGCATCAATGAGATTCAAGATTAAAAGCAGCTTCTGCTGTCTCAAACCGTGCTTTCTCACGTGTCCCATATGACTATAATTTTCTTAAAGATCTGTTACTGGTTGTAGTTTACCTCCCAACGCTGTTCAAAATTTTCTCCCTTGTTTTCCAGATGTGCATATACTGTGTGTTTATGAGGCAAATAGGGTTTGGGCTCTGGTTCTGAGTGCAGCCAGGAGACACATTGGGTCCTTTTCAGTTGTGCAAACACAGCTGGGTTAGAGATTGCAGTTAAATGTTTCCTCTCTGTGATTTGGTTTCCCAGAGAAGTCAAAGATAATGATAGGGGAATGCTGTCCTAATTTAGGTTTTATTGGAGCAAACGTACCACTTCCTAACCACTACAGAAAGAGATGTGTGGTTTTACACGTCCAAGCAGCATGAAATTTCCTAATTATCCCGTGTCAATGGAGAACTTCCCATGGAGATCAAGTAGACACCGCTGAACTGCAGAGAAGTACCTGTCTGTCTATCCTTTAAAGGCCTTGTATAGGAGGAAAAGGAGGAGATGGAGGGAGAAAAGACTGGAAACGAGACTTTTATTCTATTGTCACAATTAATTTAGAAATGTCATTTCTGCAAAGCTTATCAATGGTTGGACCCTGCCAATTGAGTCAATCACGTTTTATCAAAGTGACGAGCCTCTCTAACAGACCAGAGGTTGGTCTACCAGTGGAAACCTGTCCGTTTTGATCACATCAGGTGCCAGGAGTCCCAGGTCTTGACAGAGAGAAGGTAGTTCTCACAGTGGTATTAGGCTGGGCGATTGACTGTCTCCGCACAAGCGGTGGGTGCTCTTTCCTCAACACAAGTTGGTGCTGTGTTTGCCTGTCTGCAGCCCCCTGGTCTCCCTCTGTGCCCTGTTGGCTTGTAAGGGTGCAGGATCCTGCCTGCTTTGGAGATCGCTTCCTGCAACTTCTGATGTCTTCCAGGGCAATGCTGTCCATGGCTGACAGGCTTGCATGAAACTCGCCTATCCAGCCCTCAGTCTGCTCTCCCATTAGTTATCCCATGATGCTGAAGGCGCTTCCCCTTTTGGTGAAGCCCATGGCACAAGGGAGTAAATGCTTCATCATCTTCTTTTTAGGAAGAATATTTTGCTTTCCTTTGTTTCCTCTTATCGTATGCCAACAAAGTTGTTCGTGATATATTTTGTCTCTTTCTAGTTTTGTGTCTTGTCTTTAATGTGCTTTGATTAATGTTGGTTCTTTTGTATTCCTCAGTCATGTATACTTGTTTTTGACATATGATTTATGTTTCTTTCTGTTTTCAAGTGCCTTAAATAACTTCTGGCACAGCCTCGATGGTCTTGCTCTGCATTCTGTTCCTCTATATCAGAAGAAAAGCTGTTTTGCTTAAAATAATTATGTATGTATATACACATGCTTTTTTGATTGCTTTAATCCAAAGTGTTATTTATTACCCCCATATGTCAAATTCTCAATTAATACTCTTCTGTTAGTGAGGACTAAAATAGCTCCCCTCTAGGACTTCCTCTGCATTTTTTTTTTGGTGGGTGGAGGGAGATTATCCAGCTGAAAGGTTATCCCATTGAATTCCAGTTTGTCAATGTGGTGCTGTGCTGGTTTACCAACACTCCTAGCCTGAAGTTCTATGCCCTACGCATCAGGGAACAGTGGCTCCTTTTCTGTTGTGTTTTTGATCTAGCCATGGTAAGACTCCTAAAATGACACCACTCTTGGGGTTATTTTTTACCTTTTGTTTCCTCATTTCACTTTTTATATATGCTCTTGAAACTTAATGTAATAAATTTCTGCTATCTTCCTACAAACTGAGTTATGCTCAGCTGCACAGAGTTTGCCCAAGAATATCTTTTCTGGTACTGCTTCAAATATTAGAGCTTCTATTTCTTCCTTTCCTCTTTTCTATGCTCATAGGGTTACTATATAGACATCTAAGTAACTTTCCCAAAGTGTCTCACTGCTGCTTCTTCTGATAGAGTCTATTACAGTTTCTTATCACTTCCCCAGATTTCAGCCCTCTGGGCCAGATCGTTGCTTTTAGAACACAAGAATTTTGTTATCCACTGCTACTCAATCTGGCTTAAAATCTTTCCCACTTGATAGGCAAGCTGATACTTCCTACCCTGCTCTTCTTATCTCTGTTCAGAGACACTTCTTCATGGGATAACATCCCCTAGTTAAAGAAGCCAAAGATCTCTTGCTGGTGCCATCTGTACAGCTACGCGCTCCTTTCTGAGAGGCATCTGTCTCTGTCACTAGCAACCCGTGGGCTTCACGCCTGGGCTTCGCGCCTGGCCTCCACCCAGCCACCATCAGTCGTAGGTGAGCAGGTGACTGTACCCTCCAGCTCCTCGGCTGTGAATCAGTGGGCTGGTTTGAAAGAAGTAGGGAAGGGTAAAAAAAAAAAAAGGAAAAAAAAAAAAACCAAAACCCACTACCAAAAGCTAGATTGCTATAAGAGACTTCTGTTCGATATTAAAATTTGTAAATGGAGGTAGTTTAATATGGCTTCAAAGACTTCTGTTCAATATTAAAATTTGTAAATGGGGGTAGTTTAATATTAGCACAGTGTAATTAGAAAAAGTTTATCAATCAGAACATTAAGTTGGAAAGGAAATTAAACTCTTTTAAACTGTCTTAATGTGGAATGCCTAATCACTGAAGAGGACAATGCTTATTCTGACCTGAAACCTTCCTTAACACTGCTTTTCTTACACGGGAGGTAGAACACTTAGAATAGGAAAGCAAGCTTTTTCAGTCAATTAAGCGCCGTATATTTATTTTATTTTTTATATATACATACATTTTTTTCTTATGTCACTGCTTATTAAACTGAAATCTATCATCATAATTTTTCAATGACTTGTAATTTAACCTTATGCTCTATGTAAATATTCAGTTCTCCATATAGCAATCAGAAGAAAGCCCGGTGAAGCTATGAATAATGCAGCATTTAATGCAAAATATGTGCAGGAGATAATTGGTGAAATGACCTTTCATTTGTGGCAGTAACTTCATGCTCGTGATTCAGAATTATTTCTCCCCCCCTTCCACCTCTTTAAGCTTGTTGTTTTGAATAATGATGTCTCACAATTGGCAGATATAAAATTTGAAGGAAAGACCATTTTCAGGAGCTGGTTTATACCCCACAGACACACTTCTGCCTGGGGCAGAAATGTCTTAGAGCACATCAGTTAATGAATCTTGGCTGTAGTGCATCCTTTTGCAATTGTCCAAGCTGACCATTTCAGAGGTGCAAGCATGCCCTAGGACGCTGTCTAAGCACTCTTGAATTTTTTTTTTCAATATTTCTAATGTGTAGGAACCAAAGGTGCTTATGATGTTTCAAGAGCTGCTAGGTGCTGCCAGAATCCAGGTATTTCAGGGCTGTCAGTGAAGTAACTGTGACAAGGAGTTAAATCCCAAGTCCAATGACTCTTGTGCAGGCACGATGTGTGGATCAGGAGACAGGTGTCAATCCTATGAGCTGAGCGATGTGAAGTATGTCTGGAGATGGCTTAGAGTAACCAAAGCTTGAGGCTTTAGCCTGTCACGGGAACCCTCCTTCATAGGAGCCATCCTTTGTCAGCTGCTTTATCACGTAATTGTACTCGTGTAGGGGGAGGCAGACGTTTCTGTCCTTGACGTGTCAGTGCACAGTGGGTACAGCCTGTCTAGGAGTCGACGTGAGAAGTTAAGAGTTTTTCTCTGACTTCTGCAGGAGGAAGAAGGGAAGCACCTCACCTCCTTGATGAGCTTGGCTCCATTGGCCGGAGTCACTGTGGTGAGAGATGGCAATTCATGAGACAATTCAAAGTTTAAATGCTGGGTAAGAGGAGCGTGTGTCTAAGGAAAGGCTATTCCCCACGTCCCTGGGTTTCTAGCTGTGTTAAATAGGGAACTCATGCCAGGATTTTCTGAGGGCCGAGGTTCCTGGAGGTGGCTGTGACCACGGGCAGTGCTCCTGGAGGCTGGCCACGTGTTGTCAGAGGGCATAGACGTTGTTTAGCACCACATCTTGCTGCTGTCTCTCCATTTCCACATCACTGTGTTGTGCTAGCATTAGTCACTGCCTGAACAAATGGGATCCAGCAGCGCTTCCTGACCAGCTTTAACGAAATGTGATGGGACCTTTGTATAAAAGCAGCTTTACGAACCTAAGCTCAGGAAATGGTGCATCTCATGGGCAATTAGTGTATTCAAATGAGCTGAGACTTTGTGTTCCTTCTGTACTTGAGGAGATACTTGGACACTGCAGCTTGGATAGTCGGAGCTTAATTGTTCATCCCTATCTGAATGCGTATTATTGGAAAGCATATTTCTGAACTGCTTGCATTTTGTTTCAATGTTGTAGGAAGCTTAATTTTAAAAAAAAATTATAGATATGAATGTCTGAGTACTGAATGCTGCAAGAACTCAAAAGAAGTTTACTTGTAAGACTAGAAATATGACTGAACTAATTGAGATTACCTCTTTTAAGGGTTTTCAAATTGACTTGTGTGATAATATAGGTTTTTTTTTTTTGATAGGATGAAAATTAAGACCATGTGTTTGTTTTCAGTACATTAAATTTATTTCCACTCTCTCAACATTAGGTTCTGCTATCCTTTCCTCCTATTTCTGTTACTGCATATGTAAAATAACCTGTGTGATAAACTGACAATTTAAAATTTGTTTCACAGTGGACAGCGGAGACCAGAAAGCTTCTTTAAAATACTTCTCTTATTTATGTTACATCTTGATCATTCCTGAACACCACAAATGACCATTCTCATACCATAAGCAGCAAAGCATGGAGGCCAAGTGCCCTCAAGGGTGTATGGGGCTACAGAAATTTGTCATCTGCCTGCTCAGTCCCAGAGGCGGATTACATGAGAGCGGAGAGGGATCTTAGCTTACACTGTTTAAAACACTCTGGAGCTGAGAATTGTTTGTTCTTGCTTGTGAAACATTGCTCACTGAAGAAATCAGTCATTTTCTAGGCAACTATTTGGAAGAGGGGTTTCTCCTGGCATCTAACTAGGTCTAACATATATGAAATTATGGAATTTGATAAAGAGATGATATTAATGTCACCAGAAATTTGAAATGTGGTGCGCTTTTTCCATATGTCTCGGATGCTCTTTGGAAAAGTAAGTTGGATGTGATTTCTAGCGATTTAAGACGAAGATTCAGTTCTTGATATTTCTCCTTTTGCGAGTAGTGAATTGAAAAATTTCCCTGTTGTACTTATGCCTCATAGGGAGTTAAAGAGCAAGCAGAAAAACCTGAGCAGTTTTGTGCTCCTTTTCAACCATTTACTAACCATACCTTTTAGTTTCTGTCTGATATCAGTATGGTGTGCTTTCTCTCTTTCTTAAGAAAGATGAGATCTTAAGAGTTATGATCAAGAAAAGCAGTACTGGACTTCAAATCACAGTTAGACAGACCTGTTTCCAGGCAATATGTTTGCTGAGCCCTAAAACCATTGCAGTGAATTGGGCCAAAGGTTTATATTTTTATGGCTCCATAGAAAGCTTTACAAGACATACTGTAATGTTTTCTTTGGAGCCTTTATGACGGCTCACATCTAGAAAATAACTGCAGCAGCTCTGTACTGCCGCCTGCCTCCTTGCTCCATGGGAGCCCTGACCCTTCTGTGTTGCAGCAGCAGTTACCAAGTGTGCTACAAAGGCTACGTGCTCCAGAAAAAGGTTGAAGCTGTGTATAAACTCCGTAAAAGCTGGCCTTCACAGCATTGTTTTTTGCCAATGTGTAGTTGCGTGGAGGTATTTGCCTTCTGTGTCCCTCAGAAAGAAATGAGAAAGGTTGTACGGCACAACTTGTATGATTTCTTTATCCCTTGCTTTATTTTAATAAATCACATTTGTCTAGCCTGAAACGTGTTTTACTTTCAGCACTGTTTGGGAGCTTTAAAGCTATATCAGCATATTTCTGTGAGAAGTTTTCTCATCAGAAGCCCTAACAGATTTGGAAGTGGGTCTTGAATATAAAACTGGCCACGTGCTTTTGGAATATGATTTTTGTTTGCCATTTACCCTAGTCTTTTGAATAGAGAGGCTAGATGTATTTGGTTTTATGTGAATAATTTTCCACTAGTGTGTTAGCAGAGTATTACTGTGTCTCAAAACACATGAATGTTCCATAATATATATAATTCCCCACAGAAACATACCTGCTATGCACAGATTAACAGCAGGGCAGAAATAAATATTAAAAAAAACCCTTAAGTGTCTTATGGAAATTAGATTTTTTTTTTTTTTTTAATTGTAGGCCAACTCTTTGCAAACAGACATTTGTGGAGAAGGGTGAACCTTGAGAAGGCAGGAAAAGGTGGAGGTCCACTACGGGGAATGCTTTAGAAGGCACTTTCCTTATTCAGGACAGCATTTATTACATGTTTTGGAGTGTAGTCAGTACTATATATTGAACATGTGGGGGAAGGACTCTGAGTTGTTTAAGAGAAGAAAATGCAGACCTAAATGGCATAGGTGAGCAGATGTGATTCTTGCCTCATGTCTGGTGCTTGTCTCATAACCAGATTTTCCAAGTTGTGGTGTCTGTTTTGTATTCTCCCTCTTGCCCTTCCCCTTCAGGAAAGTAATTGGGAGAAATGGGAAAACTGTGACTGATTGTCTGGGATTTCTCAGTGTCTGCTGGTCAGAATAGCAATCTATGTTGTGGATATTCAGAAATGCTGAACAAATAACCATTGCAATTGTACACATCAATTCAACTGCAAAAATTTTTTTTTTTTTTTTTTTTTTTTTCTTCAGTGGTGAACAAGATTGCTTAACACAATACCTTATGGGTTGTAGCATTGCATCAGGGAATTCAGTAGTGCCACACTGTGTTGACAGAGCGAGTAACTAATCTGGCTTGGGGGTGGGTGGATGGATAAAAGCTATCTTAAAGTTGCTTCCATACCTAGCTGTCCTGTTCAAGTGATATGATACCCGTTATTTCCTCCCCAAAGTGTGTGGATGCCACATACTAAAGGAAAGAATTGTTTGCTATCATATCTGTAGTTGTTCATGGCATTTCTTAACTAGTAAGATGTGTGGCTGGAAAGTTTAAGGTTATTGCTATAAAAATGTCATCCTTTATTTAAAAAAAAAAAGTGATACATTGCTATATGATAATGAAGCACTTTGATTAAAAGCATCCAACAGCCTATGATGTATGGGAGCTAGCTGGAAGACCATTCGAGTGTAATTAATTATTAGCTGTTCTTTATAAGCTCTAGCTGCTCTCCGCAGAATTGATTTTGAATGGTGACAAAGAAGCAAGCTCTTGTTTGCGAATGCTATGCAATTAATATATGGATGTTGGCAGGAGCAGGTGGTGTATGATGGGTGATGGAGTACAGAGCCTTTCACCTGCAAGCACTTTCTTATGCTGAAGCCAGACAAGTTGTTGAGGTGACGAAGTTGTTGCTGATGGGCTGGTTGGAAGCCAATACAGCTTGCACGTGGTGGATGTGTAGCCACATCTTAAAAATCATGGTGGTGTGTGGTGGGAGTCTCTGCAACACTGGGTCTGCATGGACACTCAACTTTACCTAATGGGCTGGACACAGTCTCTGCCACACAAAGACCAAAGTGCATTTGCAGAAAGTTGCATACCGGTTACTATGCCCATCTCCTCTGCTCTCTGGTTAAGTAGAGGAGTTAACATAGTTTATCCCCTTTTATGAGAAATACATGCTTTAAATTTAGGTTTTTAGAAGGGAATGGTCCTTATTTACCAGAAGAGACTTGCTTAGAAGCAGACCGTCTAAGTATTTGTTAGATACTCCAAAATCCTTCAATCAGTCATTTGCTTAAATGAAACTAAGGTGAAGTAATAAGAAACATTTATTCCCTCTTCCTCCCCTCTACAATTTAAAATCTTTTTTTCCCAGTGAATGCTGATCGCTGCAGAGGGAAACATTTCATTCTAACAGTGAGTCTGGAAGCATCGGAAAAATGAAATTGAATCACATTTTTTGCCTAGATAAAAGACATCACAAGAAGTTAGAGGTAAAGTAGACAGTGCTATGGATAGGTTTTAGTTGTGGCTGTTTAACTTATTTAGCTACCTGAGCTGTTATCTGCTGTTCAGGTCAGCTGAGAGGTGAGTGAGCTGGTTAAGGAGCTTTGTCCTCCTCCCCTCCTCTTCCAAATGCTTCACTTGCACTTCTACCCAAAGTGTACCCAGAGATAATAGATACATGTTCATACAACCGCAAGTTGGGGGAGAAAAGGTAATTTGCAAGCATTCTTCTGCCAAAATGTAGAAGTCCTTTAAAGAAGCGTCTCTGTAGAGAGGAAAACCTGATTCAAACCAAGAGAAGGGGATGAGAGATCAGAAACTCTTGAAGAAAACAGCTTGAGATAACGTAGGATCTCATTTCAAATGCAAATGAGCAACTTAACTTGCTATTTTTATTATTTCTGAATTCATAGGAAGTTTTGCTGAACATAACTTGAAGGTATTAATCTGATATTATAAATGCACGTATCCTGCTGCTGAATTCCATGAAGAGTAAAAATCAACCCCCCCAAAAACAACACAACCCCAACCCTAAAAACATTTAGTGACAATGTGAAAAGCAAACTGAAAACCTTTGTGAATTGGATCACATAAAGGGAAGTGTGTGACAAACCCATGCTCAGTATACAGATATCCCATGAAGAAAGAGGTTAAATTTTGAAATGTTGAAACTCTGTGTATGTCCCAGTACTTACTACCCGTAGTCTGGAACCAAAAACTGCTCTTATATTATGCTCTGATCTATATCAAAAGAAAAGAACGATGCAATTAGACTTAGATGTCATCCTGTCTCTTTTGGATGAGAAACTTTGTATTAGAACATTTTTCTTGACGAGTCATGATAACTGGAGAGATTGAGAAAATCGTACCTGTTACTTACCCAAACGGTCCTCTGCACAACGAGTAATAACAACAGAGACAGAGCAGCAGCTGGCAGTCAGGGCTGAGACTTTTTTTCCTTTTTCTGGAAAACACCTATTTGGGGCAACTGTAAAGAAAAGAGTGTGGGGAAGGAGCAAAGCGAATGTGGCTGGGAATAGTTTTTATTAAATACGTGAAGGAATGAAAACCCAAGCACCAGCTGGCTGGGAGGCTCCAGTCTGCACTGATGGTGTGAGCATGAGGGTAAGTTTTCAGGACTCTATTAACAGCCCAGGACCGCAGCTCCACGTGTGGCTTTACTGGATGTGGTCAGGAGTTTCAAGTCCTTCAGCTGAAACCTGGAAACATTTGGGCTGCCTATCTCCAACATAACACAGTGGTTCCTGAAGGTCCAGCCTTGGGGAGAGATGATGTTGGGAGGTGAGGATTTCTTTCCCTTCCTCTGGTCGGGAAGGGGATCTGTGCTTGGAGGGGGGTCTCTTCCTTGCTATTCAGTTGGGAGATGCACAGAATCCAGCTTTGGTAATGCTCAATGTCTTTTCTTCCTGAAATGTAGTTTTCTTTTTCAGTCAGTGCGGTCCCACTGCCGCTTACTATGTAGCTGATTTCATACATGAAAGTAATAGTTTGTAAATTACATTTGTGGTTAACTTTTGCTTATATGTCATAAAGAGAAATATCCTATAATTATTATGGCCCCCTAGTAAATTCACTATTATTACCTAGTTATTTTGGCCATATGGATTACACCATATTTAAGGTCCCAGTTCAATAAAAGTACATCTGGTTCCTGTGCTGCAAAAACCTATTAAAGGTTGAGGAAACCATGCAAATAGATTTATATGGTCTTTTGTTGGATTTTACAGTGTTTAATTGGCCTTTCTATTGAGGGTAACCATGACAAACTTCAAATTCTGGGAGTAGCTACTGTAAGTGATAGTCTTCTAGTACTACGGAGTTAACGTCTGCCATTCTTCTGCTAGTACACATTTTAAGGGTCTCACATGTTGGAGTCTCTTCCACTTCCTTTGGGAGAATATTCTACAGCCTCGTAGATCTCAATGTCAGGAAGTCTTTGACCACAATTTATGTAACTGTATATGTTTCATATGGATTCCTCCTTGGCCTAAGCAAAATATGCCATAGGGCTCCAGCAGGGATTTAAAAAAAAAAAAACGAAAAAAGTTTTTAACATGAGTGACACTAAGAATACTTTCTATGCAGTCTATGAGGCTGGTTTATTAAACAAAGTTGAACGTGGGCTGAAGTGATACTTTTGGAGGAGGGATTCTGCAGCTGGAATTAGCAGCAGACCTGTTAAAGTTCTGCTCTGGGAAAGAAGTTTACCAGGAACAATGCAATAGGTGAAATATTCTTGCTTCCTCTTCGCTGACAGGCTCCTGGCCAAGCAGACTCTATATTGTTACCACAATTTTCTGATGTTCTTGCACTTCACCCAACCATCACTTGCAAAGCAGATTTTTTCACCCCTTTTTTATTTTAATTTAACAGATCCTCCCATCTTCAGAACTTTTAAAGGAGTACTTAGCGTGTCTAAATTTGTTCTGCATATTTACAGAAGGTTTAAGGCTTGCTCCTAGTTTAGGTCAAGATATTGAGTTCTTGTCCCCTACCAGAAATGCGTGGGCTCATGTGAACTCCTGCCAGTGCCTGTGAAATTGTGTGTGGTCTTTGCTGTCAAATGCGAAATCCATGCTAGATCCCAGAACTAGCACTTCTGTGTTATAGATGGTAGAAGACCAATGTTTCTTAGGCTCTAATCTGCTGCCTGGAAGTTTCTTTGAAAAATTTCTGCAACTATTTGCCTCAGCTGTTATCTTCCCCTCCTTCCTCCCAAGTAAATCTTTAATGAGGGTCTGACTAATTCAGTATCTCCATTTCTAAAGTGAGAGGGGAAAAGTTTTACTTTACTTATTAAGATATTTGTCTAAGATGGTTCTGGATCATTTTCTTGTCGTTATGATGATGACTTTTTTAGCTTTAGGCTCACTCAGCTGTTATTAAAGTGTGAAATGATAAACTCTTTTTATCTAAAAAGATGTTTGAGACTTAATCACACAAAGTACTGAGATAACATTAATTTCTGCTAACCAGTTTTAAGGAGTGAAAGTTGAAACTTTTTATAGCATTCTTCATCTTTCTTCAGGAAAAAAAACAACTTTGGAGGGAACTTGATCTGGTAACACATTCAGGAAGTAAAATTATAAAGCATGACAGATGCCCTGCACACCACAGCTGAATTCCTATGCAGTCAGCTTACTGTAGATGGGGGCAAAAGAGTAGTGTCTATAGGATTGACTGACTCTCTCTTTGGGACCATCAGTTTCCTTGGGGCTGTCTTCCAGGGGGGTGGACTATGCTATACATTCAAGAATAATATATATAAAAAAAAAAATCTCTTCTTTCTTCCTCTGAAAACAAATGTTCAGACAACATGCCTCTGACCTTCAATTTTGCTAGTGCCCAAAGAGTAGTTCCTGTGTCCGGAGGGGTGTGACACATCTTCTGCTGTGTAGCCTGAAAACACAGTTATCCAAACTTTTTTTTTTTTTTTTAATGGGGAGGCTAGTGGCTGTGAATATAAACCAGTTTTGCTGTGAGAAGGCACATTTCGCTTGCAGCTACTGCTGGCAGGGTGCTGCAAGTGGGAAGGAGGAAAAAAAAAAAATAAAAAATATGAGAGAAGTAGCAGTCAGGAAAAGACTTAAAAAAAGCGGGAGGGGAAGTTCTGTAGGAAATCCAGCTTCCCAGAAAGAGAGAGAGACGAGAGGGCTCCAGCAGCAGGTTGCCCAGGAGCCAGGCTGGGTGCGCTGCTGTGAGCGAGGGAAACGGGTGGAGGGGCAGAGGCAGAAGTTCCCGCCTGGGAATGGAGCCACGGAGAGCAGCTGCTCACCCGCCTCATGATCCAGCTTCAGCTCTGTGGCTTTCGTGACGGAGGATGCCTGCCAGGGGAAGGAGAGGGGTAGCATTCGACATATGCCAGGCTCCCGGTTTCAGTGCTTCCCACGAGTCGCGTTTCGTGGGAACACGCTTGCCTCCCCTCTGTGCAGCGTAGTGGCAGGGACGATAGGAAATGACAATGTTTAGTAGAACTGACTGGACCAAAAAAACCCTATCCAAACATGTTATTTTGCTAAAATGTAAAGGTCTTGCAAAACCAGTGACCTATTTCCTGTCCTCCAACTCCCCAAATATGTCTGGAATGAAATGTTTCCTTTCTTTTCAGGGACGAGAGTTTGAGGGTTTCTGTAAATCCAAGTCTTCATTTGGGTGAAAGAAGGTGATAATACAAAAAGTAGAATAAAATTCCACACTAAAATAGGCATGTAAAATTTATCTTTGTGGTAGCATTGTCATCTCTACATTCAAACTGACAACTTTGAAGCATCCAATTTTAGCTAAAATCTTGTCAAGTCCCTTACACTTACCTTCTGTTCCATGCACAAGAAATAGAAGATATTACCAAAGTTGTATTCTTGTGTGGTTTTTTTTGGTTGGTTGGGGGTTTTTTTGGTTGTTTTTGTTTTTTGTTTTTTTTTTTACATTGTGTAAAATGTACAGGTATGCTTAATAGAATAAAACAAAAAAAAATTATCCTTAGGAAGGCGATGTGTTTAGGGTCAGAACATCTGTCTTTAATGTAAATTGGACTATCTTCAGGCGTTTTCTCATGTGCTGCATTTGCACATTTTTGTTTATTATTGTCAGATGAGCTGCCTTTATAGAAAGGACATGATCTATTAACTATTTACATACACACATCTGTCTTGTATGGAAATCTACTGGCACAGGAAAATGTGTCATAGCTTATAAGTTGCAGGTTCAACAAGCTGCTGCTCTTGTGAACTGCAAATGGTTCCCTTAGCCGGCTTTGTAGCAGCTCTCAGAAGCAACGCTTCCTCGGCTCTGCAGCTGTCTTTAGTCTTACATACGTATTCTGTTAGGCTGTAGAGTGGTCTTCACTCTTTCTGGGGGAATGTTTCATTTGAATGCTCAAAAAATGAAGCAGAATTAAATCTTAAAATTAAAGAAATCCTGACCAGATGAAACCATGCAGAAGTATGTAAGTGTGGTTCAGCAATTCTGGCTTTGGAGTCCAGGAGCTACAAGAGACTCTTACCTTCCTGTTTTTCAGTTGAGGAAGTTTCTAGCCCTGTGCCAGCTTATGCTTTTCAGGCTTTTCATTGTAAGAACACAACCAAGAGAAATTAAAAAGAAAAAAAAGAATTTTATATTTTCAGTTGAGCCGAGGATTTCAGATAGGTCTACCTGATGCTTCATTAACATTTGGGTTTGACAGCAGTAGGGAGGTTGAAGTGCAGAACCTGAGAAACCATGTTAGATGGCTTCTGAAGGTAACGTGCTTGTTGCTGCATACCAGACATCATTTCATGCATAGATATGTACCTTCACTGGGCAAGAAACGTTCTACGTGTTCAATAATAACAATGAGGGGAGCAGGCTGGAACTGAAAAAAAGGTGTCGCTGGCATTCAGAGTAAGAGCAGAAACACCAGCAGCACATCCGTTGGTGAGCTGTATAGAAACATGACAAGGCATCATGGCAAGAGGTCTCTAAGTTCAGTCTCCTCCCTCAGTGCCATGAACCCAGAGTCGCTCGCAAAGCATGTGGGTGGTTGATAGTGCCAAGACCCAAAGACATCCTTGGAACTACCTTCATATTCAAAAACCACAGAATAGGTTTGCTGATTTGTTACGTTGTCACAAAATAACTCTTTGTTCCCCTTCTTACTACTGTTTCTGGAAATTGATATAGCTGTGACTTCTTGTCAAAATCGCTAATGTAAAATTTGTCCATTTTTCTTCCTTAGAAAAGTTTATTTTATGTTCTCATCTCCCCTTTCTTGTGGCCATCTTCTAGCAAATTACTTGGATTCTCCTTATTTCTTTGTGACAGAAGGCCATAAGGCACTTCTACTAAAGAGACCTTTAGGAGACAAAGCAAAATTACGTCTGGGCAGCTGGTTTTTGTAGGTTACAGGGCAAATTCACCTGTAGTTTGTACAACTTCCTTGGACTCAGTGGAGTTGCCCTGTGTTTTTGATACAGGTATGCCAATAGTGGCAGATTTGACCTGTGATTCTGACTTAAAATGTGACACAAAGAAACAATTAAAGTTTAATTCTGTGTTTGCATCTCTAGGACTTATAAGCACAGGCACCTCACTTCTGTGTACAGATAGACTCCCTCCTGGGCTTTCCTTACAGCAGTGCTGGTAGTAAAAATTTTGGATTTTCTTGTACATTAAACAGTACAGAAGGTCNNNNTAAACAGTACAGAAGGTCGATAAAGTACAATTTGAGAGAAGAGAACTGAGCCTGGCTTTTCAATTCAGGAGTCCTGTGTGAGTCCAGCATCTCAGGAAAAGCCAGATCTTCAGCCTCTTCTCTGGTCTTCTGTGGTGTCTGGTTATGGGACAGGTTAAGGGATAGTATTAAACTTTTGTGTGGCCATGTGGTGCTGGGTTTTTTTGTCTGGTTGGGTGGGGTGGGTAGTTCTGTTGGGCTTTTTATTTGTTTAAGCTCAAGTTTAGATCTGTCATAGTTGTGTGAGTGTCTCTTTTTTTCTGTTTGTTTTTCCTTCCACTGTTCCTCCCTATTTTATGAGGTGATCTCTGAGCTTTGGAAAATTCTTCTGAGTTGAAATTTCACACAGATATCTTCAGCCAGAACAAATTTGAAAAATATGGTTGTAAAGCACGCTCAGGATGTTAAGAAACTCTTCCAATACAGAGTGGTCTACTTACCTGTTCAGTCACTGACTCATAGTACATGATGTGTATAGACAAAAAAAATTGATATTTTAGGTGAGTGGTTTCTTTAGAAGTTGTTTGTATCTAGTGATATTTTCATTCAGGATGATCCCTTTTTACCTTTCATCCAATATTGTACTCTTTAAAGCTAGAGGTCATATTGGTAAAGATGTGTTAGTTGTGTAGGTGGGGTTTATCACTCTTTGCAGGTGATGTCATGATCGAATGTCGGGACTCGAATTACTAGGATTAACTGGTGTAGGGTGAGTCATGGTATATCATATTTATGACTACACACACAGCTAATGAGTTAGACTGCTATGCCTAGTGCGTGCATCAAAAAAAAGGTAGAGTAGGCAATAATGATATTTGTAGCATACTGCTACAACAACATTTTTCTTTTTTGAATTGAAAAGTCATAGAACTGTACAAACACAAATATATATATTTTTTTTTACTGGGGGGAAAACAGCATGAAATTAGATTTCTATTTTCGTTAGGCTTTTCCAACCTTTCATGCCGTTACTGGCTATTTATGTAGTTGTTCCAGTAGACAAGCTTGAATCCTTCCCCAGAAAATCCCTGAACTTGCTGCAACCTCTCATTTGTTGGCTCTGCTATTTTTTTTTCTTGAGAGTGATCTCATTGAAACCATTGGAATTATTTGTAGAATGAGAGAGCTACATCCAAAGATGAGAGCCAAACAAGTTAGGTCAGACACTGTGTCATAGGCTTTCTAAATGTGTCCAGGACCCATGCACTGTCCAGTAAATTCGAGTCCTCTCTGGTGGCTGCAGGCAAGACTTGAGTCCCGTGAACATAGTGATGTGCGATGGAGAGCACGCTCAGCCAGCACCGTTATTGGCTTGCTGGGTGGAGGCAGCTCATGTCCCTCAAGCTTCCAGTGATGGAGGCAGAAAGCATCCATAGGCTTGAAACTGCTTGCACAGACCTACCTGCAGCTGTTTATGAAATTGATAGCCTTGGTTTCTTGTCCTTGCTTTTACCAGTAACTAAAATGCTGCCAACAGGGATGTCCGCTTTCTTAATTTCCGATCTTGTCTTTTTTGTTGGTATCTTGAAAGCAAAATTCAGTTAATGATATATTTATTTCTGTATCAGGCTATCAAGTCACATGCACTATATTCCCTATCAAAAACCAAATATGCAATATCTAATTATCTGCTACACTTTGGAAGGAAGATTAAAAATATTTGAAAAATCAATTGAATTTAGGTCTGTTTATTTTTAAAAAGTGGACTGAATGCAGCTGGCTCTGGCTGTGTTTTTTTGGCTTGCTGTCAGCCTTTAGAATATCACTGTTTTAAAGCTGAATAAATATCTAACAACCAAGAGATAATAAAAACATTATTTAATATTGTATTCCCAGTGGCTAAGGAAAGGTTGCAAACCCTGATATCTGGTTAGTGGCCCCAAAGGTTTTCTAGCAAGTTATTTAACTATCCATTTATTCATTTAATTTATAGCAGTTAATGAGAGCTAAAACACAGCCACAGGATTCAGGTTCCCAGAAAAACAGACATAAATTATGACCAGGTTTAAAGAGCGTGACTTATCAAGCTATCATCCTGGTAACCACCGGGAGTTTGGTGTCCGTACCACAGATATTTATGGTTATCCAGTTCTGCCTTCCAGGATAGAGCTTTCTTTTAGTCTTCATTGCTACCCTGCCAGTTCACAGTCATCTTTTCTTCAAGACAGGGAAAGATTATGAATCAGGCATTGCAGGGCACGTATGAAGTGCAATTAAAAATTAAGTGGGTGTTTGTAAATGGATAGGATAATTCTGTATGGCATGCTTACTGTCTGATATAGGTTACAGAATTGCAGGCACCTCTATGTGGTTTTTGGAAAACAAACAGATATCCTTGTTATGTTCTATTAGCCTAGATCAAAGCTAGTTCATAAATAAATAGTTTGTATAATGGAACATTTTTCCTAAATCTTAATATAATTTTGTCTTGTATTTGCCGAGGTTTTAAGGTCCATATGGCTCAGTCTTGTATTTGTGCTGGAGGAAAGGACACTAATTTATCATAATATTCTTGTAGTAATCATCAAAAACATTATACGGTCTTGGGGTTGGCTCCTCTAAAAACTCTTAGATGTGCTAATAGGTGATTGTGAAACTGAGGTCCTTGTAGGGTTGGATCCTCAAAAAGGTGGTTGATACAATGTTTATTTTTCGAGGTATATAGGGATAGAAGGTTTATATAAGATTATGTATAATGAAGTTAGTGGTATAGAATTAGGAGATCTGATTAAATGAGTCCTCAAGTGTTCAATTCCTTAAAGACTAGCTTAGTCTATATATATGAAAACAAGCATTCTTAATGTAAGTCATTATAGTTTTGGTATTGTAACCAAATGTATCTGTGTTCATAGCAGTTGTAGAATAAAATGGAAAGTGAAAATTAAATAGGAAAAAATTTACTGCTGTCTCAATCATGCTGATTTATTGTAGTCATGTAAGAACACTTAGAAAAGCATGAAGTAATATTATAGAAACTTGGCATACCAACTGTCTGGCAAGCAAAATGCTGCAGTATTATGTAAGTTAATATTTCTTGACACACGCTGACATTTTAGTTAAAGCTTTTAAATTATTTTAGACTTTAATGGAGAATATGGATACCTTTTTCTGCATTCCTGGCAACGTCTTGGTGTGGAGCTTACTTGACTGTGATCTGTTCTGTATACTTGTAACTTAGAAATTTTAAGTTTAACTTAGGCAGTTTTTGAGTGTGTGTAGAGGTTGAGTGGGAACTTCCCTAACTTTATATCACTCGTCTGAATATTTTCTTTTCTTTGATTTCTACTCAGCATGCGATGAACTCCGTTTTATACAGTAGGGCACCATGTATGTAGCTGTGTAGGCAGCTTTTCTTTGACTGCATCAAAGTACACAAGCCAAGGGAACTGGTTCTTGCAACTTGCACAGTTGCTTCTGCTCTACCATTCAGTCTGCCAGTGTTGCTTTTCAGAGGTTGGTAAGAGGTAATCCCCTTTATTCAAAGGGAACTGGCTTCCAAAACGAGCCACTTAACAGCATACGGAGATGGATCTGGGAGCCGCGCACTGTTCCTGGGCAGCATTTCTTTGGAGTAGAGGTGTTGTGAGGGTTTTAAGTGTGGTTTACTCTGAGCTTGACATAGAGAAGGATTTTAAAATAGTGGAAATTAAGCGTTGCTCTGCTGTGCTTTGCCTGGTAGTGGCCTAGCATCTCGTGTAGCTGCTGTGGCTGCTAGCAGTAGTCCCTGCTTTAGACCTTGTACCCCAGTTTCAATATTTTATTGTTTGGAGATAACGCTTTCATCTTGTGACGTGCTTACAGTCCCCATAAACTGCTGGAAGAGCATTGTAGGGAATGATCATGCTAAACTCTGGGGAAGAAATACAGCTCTGGAGGGAATACAGAAACTGTTTCAGGAAGTACAATTAGGTGTTCTTGCTTTGCTGTTTCCAGGTTAGATTTTAAGATGTGAATGGTGTGCTCAGACATAATAGTAACTTCAAGTTGGTTGTCTTTCCCACTGTCTTGTTTAAGCCTGATTTTAGCAGGATGTTACAAAGATACCTTGATATTCTAATGGCATACCAATAGTTTGAGCATTAAAAACGAAGTGTATGCAAGAGAAATTGCATGGGCTACTGTATCCTACAGAGAAAGAGGTGGCTAGGGTAATTCCTCCTCAGTACATCTCAGACTAAAGTGTAGACATCTGCTTGCATACATTCCTGGTAGTTGGAGTCCAACTGGACAAGGAGACAACCTGATGACATAACCTTTGGGTCTTAAGAGGGAAGTAAGGAAAGACACTGACCATCTAGCTCTGCATGACCTGTGTCAAATGAAATAGGAAACAGTAATCCAATGCCTTCCCTCGTGTTAAATGACTGTGTATTAAAGAGGAAAAATAACTAAGATATCCACATAAACATAAGATACAAAGCAGAGAAGGTGGACAAATGCACAGAGAGCATCCAGATAGTGCTTTCTCCCTCTTAGTTTTCTGAGAAGTTTCCATCTTGAAGCAGAGAGGGTGGGAAGTTTACCCTGTCTTCAGAAAGAGTGAGGTGTTTCTGTGTTATATGGTGAAGGGTGTGTTAGATGATATGCAAAGTGTGTTTACACTGGTAAGTGGAGAATACAATTTTAGTAGCCGTGTTTGTAAGGGCCAGTGTGCCTGTGGAGGGGTTCTGGAGCTTGAATCCTGCTAGCCAAAAAGATTATCTGGGGAGATTAATATTAGAGGATATTCTACTGCCGCTTACTAGGATTTGAGGAGGGAATTGAGGATTTAATTAAATGTGAAATAAATAAACTGAGTCAAGTCCCATGGTTGTTTCAATATGGTCACCACTCACTGTCTGGTGGATAAACTCAACTGACTCAACCAATTTATTAGGTATTGGGGAGGTGGCATGCTGAACTTGCTGTAGGAACTGCCCTGTGAAAAATTGGGAAAATAATAACTCCATATCACAGAAGCATTCAAATAATGTAATCTAGCCTGTATTTTACATTTACATCTGCTGCCCCACTGGTCATTGTAGATTTACTGTGCTTGTTCTAAATTCTAAATGTTGTTTTATAATCTCTTGGGTGGAGTTACCTTTGGTCTATTGCTTGGTGCTTCATGATCACCTAATGAAAATCTCCACTAAAATAGTTTAATACATAGGATAGATACTCATCACTGGGTAAAAAAAATGGCTGGATGGCCGGGCCCAAAGGGTGGTGGCGAATAGAATTAAATCCAGCTGGCGGCTGGTCACATGTGGTGTTGCCTAGGGCTCAGTATTGGGCCCAGTTCTGTTTAATATTTTTATCAATAATCTGGACAAGGAGATTGAGTGCACCCTCAGTAGGTTTGCAGATGACACCAAGTTGGGTCGGAATGTTGATCTGCTTGGGGTTAGGAAGGCTCTACAGAGGTAGCTGGACAGGCTGAATCGATGGGCTGAGCCCAATGGTATGCGGTTCAACAAGGCCAAGTGCTGGGTCCTGCAAGTGGGTCACACAAGCCCCATGCAGCTTATAAGCATGGGGAAGAGTGGCTGGAGAGCTGCCTGGCAGAAAAAAGATCTGGGGGTGTTGGTCAGCTGTTGGCTGAACATAAGCCAGCAGTGTACCCATATGGCCAAGAAGGCCAACAGCATCCTGGCCTGTATCAGGAATAGTGTGGTGAGTAGGACTCAGGATGTGATCATTGCCCTGTACTCAGCACTGGTGAGGCCGCATCTGGAATACCGTGGTCAGTTTTGGGCATCTCACTCCAAGAAAGACATTGAGGTGCTGGAGCACATCCAGAGA
>JAOXJK010000001.1:95640629-95664630 GCA_025774025.1 Xenus cinereus
AAAAAACCCCAACAACAAAGAAACAAAAAAAAAAAAACCACCCCCCTAAAAAAAATCCCCAAAAATCAACACCCCAAAACAAAAACCCCACCAAAAATACCCACCTAATCTCTCAACCCTACCAAACAAAACAAAAAAAATCCACTTTTAAGTCTCTTGCTCTTAGTTGTATCAATGTAGGCATGAAGTATCCACAAGCATACAACTGGTAAAAGAAGGAACAATCATTTTCTGTGTCTGCTTCAGGATTTTGGGAAAATTACAGGGTATGAGACCAATATTGTTTTTTTAGCCGTACTTTGGATGATGGATATGTTAACTGACTTCCTACCAAAGCTTTCTAAGCCTGGTCGTAAGTTACTTCTGTATGTATACAATTCTAAGCTATTGTTTTAGCCCTCTAAAGACCAGTGGGAGTCATCCTGGGTATACAACTATATATGTACTTGTTGGACCATGTTGCTGAACACCATTTGTAGAGAGAGTGACATTAAAAGGGACTGTTAGGGAAGTCGTGGAGAGGCAAGGAAGGAATGCTTCTTTCGTAATAAAATCTGAGGTGGAAAGTGATCACTTCTGGCCAAAGGGCTATCACTGTGAGGTCTACGTGCTCAGCAACTGCTCTAATTCATGGTATCTGTGCCCAGGGATATTCAGCTTCACCTCCTGCCAGCATCACTGTAAGTACATCCATTTGATGTGCTGAGAGTTTGACTGACTTGGAAAAAACCTGCAGAGGATTTCCTTATTTCAGCAGTTTGTTTTGGTTTTAAAGCTGGATCAGATGTGTGACCTGGCTTGTGGTAGAGCATTTACAAGCATTTAGTAAATGTACTGGGATGGGGCAGCAGAAGGGTAAAGACTGTCACAGTCCAAAGTTTTACATTGAAGAATCATGGCCCGAGTTGGCCTTCCTGACCTGCTGAGGTACTTGAAAGCTGTACTGCACGAAGGACCTGGCCTGTGCCACGTTGCCCTTGGCAAGGGCCAGATCCTGGCTGTTTGTAGGCACACCGCAATGTCTGTGGAGCAGTGCTGTCAGGAGGGCAGGTGGCTCTCTCCAATGAGGGAGCTTGTCTGCAGTAGTGGTGGTGGGCAGGAGGAGTTCAGCAGTGCAGCACAGGGAAGGCACTAAACTTGTTAAGTGACCCCATTTTTTTTTGTTTCCAGCCTCCGAAATGCATTAAACTGTTTCAGTAAATAAATACATAAAATTACAAAGACTAGATAACATACCTAGAGTGGAACATATGGTATTTTTCCAATGCTAAGGCATAAAAGCTTTTTTGGTAACTGTATTTAAATCCTCAGACTAGACTAAATTTTCTTCAAATGCTTTTTTTTCATTCTAAAATGACATGAAATGGTGGAGTTTCTGCTAAAAATAATAGCACAGCCATTTCTTCCCCCTCCTCTCTATGCAATAAAAAAAACTTTGAGCAAGAACCCCCAAAACAACACTGAAAAAATGGTGGTACTTTTTAAGAGACATCAATTTTTCTATTATATTTTATGGGGAAAGAAGGACTGAACTTGAGCCAAGTTTTAAATGTCTACAATAAACCACTCCTTTTTCCCCTACTGACCTTCTTTCTTGAAAACAAAAGACCCTACAGAAACTCTCTACTAGGTTTCATTAGTTCTCAAACTGGATATTGATCTCACACCAATTTCACCTCGGTTAATTTGACTAACTTGAACAGAATTGCTTTTGATTGAGAGCAATGGGGAACTAGAGACCAGAGCCATCACCAATGAGTTAAGTATAATTACTCATTCTCTTCTCAATGCTCTGCAGCTAATGTTAAAGTTAATCTGCTATATGGCATGCCTATTATTTTTACTTTTCTCTTCCTGTATTTTAAGATGAGTTAAAGCAGTAATTTCCCCGTGTATTTCACAGTAAAGATAGATGTGGCCTTTGTAGCCAACTCTATATACTTTAGCATGAAGGATTCTTAAGAAACATTTGAAATAAGATGTTTTTCAAGTATATGTGTATTTTCTGGACAAAACCACTATTGCAAGAATGGAATTCCAGTTAATACCTAATGAAGTTATTTTTTGGGTTGGCTGTTGTACTCACAAGAGCCTTTAGGTTTATGAACAGAAATTTGTTTCATTACTATAACTTGCAATGTGTGAGTACATGATAATCTATTGCTCGTGATTTCCTCCTGACCAGTCAAGTGTTCTTTGTTTGCTCTTATTAGAAAGGCAACAACATGGAGTAGCCTTGAGAAGATTTTCAAATACTGAACTCTGTGAACATCTTCCCACATTTGTTTGAGAGTTGGATTTCCATTAATTATTTTCCTAGAGAGCAACTTGCTTTCTGGAGTATTAATGAAGGAAAACTTTAGTCTTTAAAACACTGTAGGAGAAAATACATGGAATTTCAACAAGTTTCCGCGTACAGAAGGTTTGGTCATAGAGAAGTGTGGTCTATTTTTGAAGCTCATGTAGAAGGTCAATGATTGAATTGCAAATACAGCCCCGCACTTCCATACTAATGAAAAAGCCCCACATATTTTGTATGAGTCACTACAAGCATTGTCTTGGTATCTGAAGTAAACACAAGGAAAAGCAGTAAGATAGCTCTTTAATTACCCTACTTAAAGTAAAAATGAATAGCCAACCTCTTCAGCCCCCAAAACGCTCTCTTGTTTTTGCTCTAGATCTGACTAGTACAAAACAGTACTTTCATACTTTTTTTCCCCGCAATTGTCATCGGCCTCATGATGTGTCACATTGACCTCAGAAATAGCTTGATATATAGAGACAATATGCTATGAAGTCTGTGACATAATTTTTTTTTTAAGGATACAGCTTTGCAAAACTTACTTTTCACAAATCCCCAAAGAGTTTTATACTATCTGAATTTCTTGGTGTAAGGGTGCACTGAAAGGAATGCCTCTGTTTCCTGTCATGTACTGCAAGTTGCTATTTGCAAAGATTAGGAGTTAATGAGAAGGGGAGGTCTGTTTCAAGATTCACTCTTGTTCTATGGTTGGCCAACTTGGACCTGCTGGTTAATAGATAATTAATCCAGAGATGGACCTCCCTATTAACATGTACAACTGGAGGTCTTTTTATGGAATTAATGAAATAACAGCTCGATTGTAGGATTTATTTCACTTAGGCATGTAAATAAATATCCCTGATATCACAATGAGAGGCTTAAATCTTCCCTTCAGTCTGCATGATATTGGTGGTCTCGTTGGCCTCAGTGATGCTGTTTGAGGCAGCAAGGTTACCGATATCTATTTTTGCAGAGTGAGGTCTGAAGTTAAGTGAATGATGTGCAAGAGAATGCTGATCAATAAGGTGAAGGCATGGCAGAAAGGAGATGTTATTTAGCTTTGTATCAGCTTGACTTTTAACTATACCAGGCATTTACTTAGGTCCCAGTGTTGATACTATGCCGAAATGTTTTCAGATTTTTGTTAAATCCAACTAGCTGGAAATAAATGTTTGGTGTGACAGTGAAAACCTATTGGGTGTTTCAGTCTTTCAGCAAGTGGATAATTTCCAAACAATAGTGTTGCAGGGGAAACCCAGAAATCATTCTATCTAGGTTGTTCTCTGACATCGAGATATGTCAGACTGCAGTTCTAAAGCATGTGGGATTACTTTGTAAATCTCATGACGACAGCGTGCCACCCTACAGGAAGGGATTTTCACAAGGCTATGGAAACTGCATTTATTTTTTCAGTTCCTTTCCCGTTTCTGTTTCTCCGTAGGGTCCTATGCTGCCATTTTTATGCTGACTAGTTCTTCATTGCCCACTTTGACCCTTTCATTCTCATGAACGGTGATATTACAGTGCAGTGGCCATCATGCTTCAGGTGCAACTTGCAGTTAAATGAAACTACTGTGGTATGGCAGTACAGATTTATACAGTGGGAATGGGAAGTAAAGAATTTGATAACATCAGAAAGTTTTATAAAGGGACTTTATCATACTTTTCCTTGAGCTCTTTATTTGTTTTAAATACGCAGCTAGGAAGGTAGCACCATAAGTTTGAGTTCATCTAATATTTGGAAGAGAAATAAGTGGTCTGACACTATTTAAAATTTCTTGCACACACATTCAAAGTAGCATGAAGAATTTATTGTCAGTTTCATGTACTGTGGGAAAGAGGGATGCACTTTTAAAGCTAATCTTTGTGTCATATTGATAAACTAGAAAAGAATTGTTTATTTCCTTATGGATAGGGAACTACCACATCGGTCACATATTTAAATTCTTTTCAGTGTCTAATCTCTGTTTATATTTGTATTTGTGGTAAAAGGCTCCCTTCAGATGATCTATGAGCATGCAGATGTAAACTGTGGTAGTAACTAGAGCCTCAAAAATCTTTCTGTGCTCTTGCAACACACTGCTCTGTTTTGTAAATCTTAATTCTTTAGGAATAATCTCTCTTAAATTTTACAAACCTCAGTGAAGTCATAGGTTTTGTTTGCCTAAGGCATACATTTTTCCTCACTGGATATACCCTCTCATTACTTCTCATGAAGTTTTCCAGTGATCCAGTTTCACTTTTAGCAGTAGAACTGCCAAGATAGAAGGGGTGCTGGACCCTTGCATCTTCTGTGAGAAGGTTGTGGCAAGACAGTGGATGACACAACTGCTGAAGCTTTGCACCATTAATTTGACCATTATTACAATGTTGCCTAATGGAAATAGATTTGTAATGACCAAATCCCGTCTGAATGTGCTAATTAATGTGAAGTTATGACAGACAATGCTGTAGTTTGTTCCAGGGCATGGGGATGGCTGTGGCTGAGGGAAATAACCCATTGCCCCACCAGGAGTGCTCAGCCTCATGGAGAGGAAATGGAGAAAATACAGTACTTCCCATCTTGGCTAAAGTTGTGGTGAGGAAGACTTTTTTTTTTTTTTTTTTCCATCAGTTCCTCACAGACAATGCAAGTTATTTAAGTCTTCATATAGTCACGGTGGTGGTAAACTATTGTTCCCACCATCTCATATCCATAGGGATCAATGGGCTCCATACATTCATTTCATATGCCTGTGTATGTTTAAACAAGAAATTCTACAGATATATTTAAGATATCTCGCTATGTCAAAACAAATTGCTGCTTTTGTGTTCTTCAAGGCAGAGTAGGCTTAAAAGAATCTCATGAAATTAAGTCAAAATTTCACACTAAAAATTTAGGGAGGACTCAAAAAAGAGAAGTTCAGAAAGACTAAGCTTTCAACCATGATCCAGCCTTGCAACCATTCAAAAATCATGATATAAAATAAAAAGGCATCATAGATTCTGTCTATTTACCTTTAGTATCTTAATATTGAGGGTGTACCTCAGATTTTGAAGCTTTTCTTTTAAATAAGGGTAGCTAGAAATGCAATAAATAAATAAACCTGTTGCCTGATTTTTTTATTTATTTATTTTCCAAGAGCTGGGAATTTTAAAAGCCTTTGTGCTGATGTCATGTGTCAGCAGCAATGGAAATAGAACCACAAAGTGAATTTTTTTCTCTTGCTTAGGCATGGTGATTTTCTGCTATGGTCGTGTTTCTGATTAAGAGAGCTGAATCTTTCCTCAGAGGTCACTATGCACAGGTCAAAATATGGTATACCCGTCTACCTGGACACCTGATTTTAGCTGTAAATAACAATGGCGATGTTTTCTATTAGCTTCATTTGTCCTTTTAGAGCTTAAAATATGCAAGGTGGAAAATATATTAGTGCACTCAGACTTTTTCTCCTTCTGCATGTCATGAATACCATGTTGGCTGCTGTGTTTAAGAGCTAATCTGTAAACAGAATGGGTTTCACGGAATTGTCAGAGTTGGTATGGACCTCTAGAGGACACCTAGTCCAACTCCCCCACTAAAGCAGGATTCCCTAGAGAACATTACTCAGGACTGCATCTAAGCAGGTCTTGAAAATCTCCAGAGAGGGGGACTTCACAGCCTTCCTGGGCAGCCTGTTCCAGTGCTCTGTCGCTTCCTCATATTTGAATGGAACTTCCTATGTTCCAGCTTGTGCCCGTTGCCACTGAAAAGAAGTTTATTGCTGTTAAAACACACCAGCTCATTGGGGATTACTGGGGATCAAGTCCAACAGTCTTATGCCATTTTGATTAAATAGATCAGCTAATCTATTTTGAATACAAACCCCATTTTTGATCAAGATACGACACATGAATTTTATGTCTGTCAAATAACACTGCTGATTTCTGCCCCAATACCAGTTTTGTGCCTCTGGATATACAGCCAGAAAAGAACTATGGCTGTCATTTGAGCAAAATGGTGATAATAAAATATTCCTTAGGTAATAAGTGGTAGAGATCATGAAGCTTTAATATTTGCAATTACTGTCTACTTTTGCAGTTAAGGATTCAGGTAAAACTCATTGAGCTACCCTTAAAACACTTTAAAAGGGACAATAAAAAAAAAAAAAAAGAGAGAGAAAGAAATGCAATATTTTACCACAGGAATTTGATTGAGCAACATTTTTCTGTATTATGATGCAATCCTTGTACTGGTATTCAGCAAAGTTTTTACAAAGGCAGAACAGCGTGAGGCAGCTTTTACCCAAGAGGAGTACTAATTGGCAATTTGAGAGAAATGTTAAGTATTTCCTCCATTCTTTGATTTTGAAAAAAAAATGTGAGGAGGGATACCTGAGGAAGGAGGAACCCACAGTTAGAAAACTCTTCACTGCTGGTATGTCTGTCAGAAACTAGATCAATGAAAATTAAGTCACTTCTATAATGGTAATTTCCTCACTTAATTTCTTCATCTAGCATGAGGGTGCCTTCTCCCCTGCCTGCTTTAAGAGCAGTAAATCAGTGGAGCTCACTCTTCAAGGCAATGCTACAGAGTTCCTTATGGTCTCAGAATTATGTTGCAATATTTCCCTTTACTGTTCATTTTTTTGAGGCTGAAAGTATCCCATGAGCTCAGTGAGAAGAAAGCAATACCTGTTGTGATTCTGCAGCCATCTTAGTGCAAATAGCATGTTTGAGATATTTCAAAATAACTTCTGCTGCTTGGGACAAAAAGAGGCTATTTTTTCATTTTCCTGATGCTGCAAACACAGTTTTCTTAAGTCACTCTGCCCTTTTGCCCCATGTGGGACAGCAGGGATATCTAGTAGGCGTTGTGCCCCTTTGTGAACGTGCAAGTTATGAGAGGGGAAAGGGGATATTTTTGTGCTGTGATCGAGCAGTTATAAGACAACTTACATTGTTTAAGTTACTGTGACTGCCTTACTTCTCCAATCACTGCTTTTTGTATGATGGGATGGGGCTGGAATTGTGGTTTTGTCTGCTCAATAGGTCATCTCTTCTTTCTGAAATCTTATGGTAACATGGGCGCACGGCCTTTTCCTTTCGTATGAAACAGTAAGGTATAATGATACGAGAAGGTCTAAGGCAATTGGATTGCTATTAAGCAATAAATACTCTTCTTATGGCCTCAAGCCGTGTTTTTCTTTAAGTTCTCCAAGATTTTCTTAAGATCTTTCAGGGAATGCTTTTGGTTAGTAAAGCTCGATGAAGTTGACATTATTTAGGGAGGTAACTCTTTACTGCAGAAGTTTTTCACACCATGTAATTTGTGCTATTTGTTATATGAACATGTCCTGTAGCTGCTGTAGTCAGAAGACAGGAAAAAACGGTGTCCCTAGGAAAACATAACATCTAGATCTCTTCCAAATGCAGTTGATACTGGTTTGTAAAAGCTATTTGGTAGCTTGGCATCAAATGTTTTCTTCAGACGTAGTAAAAATTGTAAGGACTATGATTAAGTGTTGACATTTCTGTTCCTCAATTATTGTTTTCTTCTAAGCTATCTCAGTGCAGTTACCTCAATGTTATTTGGCTATGCTGACCTATAGGGCTTTCTTAACCTTTTTGTAAACTCAACTGCCAGTCACTAGGCTGGATATAATTACTCTTTGGTGCTGAAATAGACCTTTTCTCCAACTTTGAAGGCTGAAAGATCGCCTCAGGTATTTAGTTAACTGGCTGAACTTTTTAAATTGGTACAAACTGTCTATAACAATTTCAGTTTGTCTACCATGCAACAGCTTTGCTATCTTAAGTTTATGCGCTTGTTCTGATGATATTCACTGATACATGATATTAGTATATGAGCTCTGAAGCACAACAAGATTGAGACATCCCTGGAGGCCATCAAGTGAGAATTAAATAGTAATTTGTAACTTGGTATCAATTCATTTACAGTTTATGTGATGCATTGACCAAGTTAATGCTTAAAATTTGATTCTCTTTTAAATGCCACTGAAAAGTTTATTTCCCCTTTCTAGTTCATGTGAAAACCATATGAAGGAATTCTCTATTAATTGTGTAGTTACGGGATAAAACTGAAAAAAGTAAATGTTGCTGAGATTTGTATGAGACAGAAAATCATAAGAATGCTCTCTTCCTTAAATAATAACAAATTTATTTCCATTCTGTGGCATACTGTCTCAAAATAAGTGATGGTAAACCTTTGTTGATCAGTTCAAATGTACAGAAGCAAGTAAGCTTACAGATTATCAACTTTGTCGAGCTGGATAGAGACTCCACAAACACATTAAAAATAAAAGAAAGGTAAAGCAAAAGATGAGAGACTAATTTTCATGTGGAGAGACTGTTTCAGTGACAATATTCTATTGTGGTTCCTTGGCTTTTGTTATGTCAAATGATTTAGCTTCCTCTATAACACATCCACAATAAAGTAGGACCTGTTGATCTCATAAAAGAGACCATAATACTTATTTAGACTTATAGCTTTAGATGCCTAAGACACTCTTTTGACATATCTGCTTTGAATATTAATTCAATACCTTCTTGGAAAACTTATTTCGCTTTTCTGTTAAATTCTCATTAGGAAGAACATATTCATATTACTCTGGTGATCAGAAATGACCTAATCCATAGAAATGCCCGAGTTATGCTTCTGTTCAGAAAATCCATCATTCCCCTTAAGAGGAAGGATGTGCTCATGGCTCGCTTAATAAGCGGATGGCTTGTCGCTTACAGGATTGGATGTTGATTTAATTCACAGCTTGTTCACAGACAAATTCTGATAATAGGGCAAGTCTCTTAAATGGTCCATACTCTAATTTCCTTTCTGTAAGGTGGAACTGTGCACTGTGCCCTCTTCCCTCATATTTATTTTGTCCATTTAGGTCCAGTTCTGCAACTGATCGTGTATTTATTGGCTGTCTCTCCCCTTCCAAAGTCACACTGGTTTAAATGTTCTTCTGAAATGGGCTAAACTTTGGGTGGAAGGAGTCAAGGAACTGCACATCAGGATTTCAGTCTTACCTTTGCTAGCACTATTCTTCATGCAGTAACTTGAACAACTCTCGATTTCTTCTCCATGAGGGCACTCATCCAATGCCTGAGGTGATGCTTCTATGTGTCCAAAATCTCTAGTGTTTTAGCCTAGTTAGAAGTATCATGATGGGCAGGCAAAGAAGTGTATTCCTGGCTTCATAATTGAGTGTTCCTGCAGATTAACTCATTGATGCAGGTCTCTACAGCAGGTGGCAAGTGTATAGCAGCTTTTCCTCACAAAAAGTTATTTTTAATTCAAAATATCTGAAAGCTAAGGTTTTGGAATCAACAGCAAAACAACAGGATTATGTGATTTACACAGAATCTAAGAGCAGACAACTTTAACCCCATCTACTAAAACTGTTGGGTGGACTTGACTTTTGTCGTTCATGAGATGTTTTTACTTGTATTTGTGTATACATACATTAATACATATGTACTTATTGTGTGTGTACACACAAATGTTTACTTTGCAATCTTTTTATTGCGAGTAGATAGTAACTTTTTTTGTGAAAGATGTTGTTACACACAGACTCTCCTGTTATCCTTTGAGAAGTGGTGGAACAGTTTCAGGTGCTGAATTACTTTCAGAAGTAGTACATGAATTTCAAGAGGATTAAAACGTTGATCAGAAGGGACAGGCAGTTCTTGACAAGACTTGGAGGAAAAAAAATCCCAGCCTATAATCCAAACTGAAAGTGCTGTAAGACTTCTATCAAACTAATATTTATCAGAAAATGTTTTCTTTCACTTGATATTTTGGCTAGCATCACATATTTAAGTTCATATAAATGCTTTAATACTTGGATACATTTACAACAAACTTTTATACAGTGCCTGAACTGTGAAGCAGATTGATATGAGTAGGCTATTTTTCTGTTATGCATATTATGAAAGTGCATTTATATGGAAAATATATGGAGTTGCAGTTTCACCCTAGTTCTATACATGCATAGCTTTTTTTTTCTTTGGAAGATGTAACAAAGAAATTTAGTCTGAAAAAGATACAGCCAAATAGAATGAAAGCAAGACTTGAGAAATAAAAGCATGTGTATAGAAAGTAGAAGAAACTAATAAATAAGGTTATGAAAATGTTTTTTATGATTATGATAGACTAGAGAAATTAAACTATTGCAGGAAAGAATGGTTACAGGAACTATGAATGCTTTTAATCTGCTGAACTCTAGATCACTGGCGCTGGCTCACCTTTGGCTGTAACAGCAGAAAGTATTTAATGGATGACTAATGAAGTGTTGAGTGTGCCAGCCACTTCTTTATGGGAGATGCAGGGAAGGGTTTTACCACTAAAGACATTGCATTTGACTGTCCAGACAATACCCAGGAAATAGTTTTTTTTTTTTTAGGTTGATATTTTTTTTGGGGGGGAGGGGCAGGTTTGACCATGAGTATGCCCAGGGCAATACAGCATGATATTCCTCCTCACCCAAAGTATACTATCCATCCACTGAACCAATCCACAGCTAATTTTGCTGTGATATTAAAGATGATGGGCAAGTTAAAGCACGAGAGAGGTCTTTCTGCCAGCACACAGGCATACCAAGAGTCTAGCTCAGGCAAAGATCAGGGATCCCTCTTTGTGACTGTAAGGAAAAGAGAATGAGGAAGACTGTCTCCAAATGCTGTTTGGGGAAGGTTTTGAAATGCAAGAGAAAGAAGCCTCTGGAAATAAAGCTTTTTTGTAAAGGCTATTTCAGTAGCACACAGACATGAGGCCTCTGTACAGGCTGAGCTTCTTCCATCAATCCAGTATTCATCCTTTGATATTAAGTGATAATGGAAGCATTAAAATCTAGTGGTTCCCACCAGTAGCACTGTATGTGCACTTCCAGTGGTGTAAAAAAGTCCCATAGTCCAAAAATTGTGTGGTTATTACATGCCTCATGTACAGGTGCCCTGACTTACTCTGCTGCCAGAAGGCCCTCACATCTACCACTTGGTGTCTCCTTCACAATTCAGGATGAGATCCGCTTGGTAGAAGGAAGGGATTTATTTTCACCTGCTTTTTGTATTTTCCTTTCCATGCTTTTTTCCCTGCCAGGCCCCTCATGCTTGAGTGGAGCTCTTCCTAGTAATTCACAAAGCTACTTCATTATTGTCCTTTGAAAATGTCTTTATAACGCCTACGATACGGTGATACTTGACAGTTGTTAGGCAGCACTTTGAAAGCAATTCTGATGAAGTGCTGAAAGCATGATCTGTCACACTGACCAGTATTGCCTGTCATCCAGTCATGTATCCAACCCTCTGACAGATGGACACGGTCATTCCTGAACAGCTCTGCGTGCTCATACCATACATCACTGCGCTCAGTCACATCATCACAAACACCCGTGACCATTTTTGCCACCTCATAATTGAGCTTTCAGTGTGTTTTGTTGGTGTGCCGAGGCTTTTTGGCCAAATGCCACATTTTTCTTGGCAGTATCCCTGACCAGACAAAGCACATGTTAGGCCATGAGTACCCATACATATTTTTCCTTTTGTAGCCATTCTGAGGTTGTTTTTCTCCCAAATGAACAATGAGGATGCTGGGTGACTGCCTGTTGTTTTTTGTCAGCGTAGCAGAAGGATGAATACCCCTGAACCAAGCTGTGCTTGTGAAGCCCATGCGCTGGATCTGGCCTTGCCCCAGTGGCTCTGGCCCTCCCAACTACTCTCTTGTGAGCTACCATGTGGCTGCGCAGGCACGCTGTTCCCATGCGCTGAGCGATGCCTGGAGTGAAGAGGAGATATGGGGCACAGGGGGAACATGGGTAGCCCAGGGTGACATGAGATATACCAGGAGAACCATTCTGTTTGATGGCCTGAAGCTCTGTCCCAGCCAGCCCCCGCTATCTGACTGATAGTGCTCTTGCCTGATCTTGGTGCAGACCTGTGCAAAAGAGGAACTCTTACTTTTAAAGGAACGCATGCCTAGAGCGTTGAAATGAATAGTAAATTATAGGACAGGTTCTTCCACTGCTATTGCAAAGCTGAGCAAGGATATTGACCATTGCTGCGCACCAAGGGTATGGTACAATGCTCTGGTGCTCTGGGAGAGGCAGTACGAATTACCGAGGCCCTTGGCAACCTTCTTCCTCTCTGGTTAGTATAAGGCAGCTGATGGGGAATTCTTGTTCCCCCTGATTAAAACAGGGGGTACCAGCGGTCTGCAACTCTACCAGATGCATCCAGTGAAAACAACGGAGCAAGCCTACCTATCTGAACATCCTAAAGGAGAGTTAAAAGCAATGCAAAGCACAAAGAAACTTCCCTTCAGGAGTGCCAGAGAACAAGAGTATTCCCAGCGTTTTCTCCAGAGCAATCAAACAAGTTCCAAAATGTTTGCCAGTCTGCTATAAACTTAGTCCCTGATGCAAAACCTCCCTCCACCTTAAATTGGGTGTCAAAGCTGGCTTTCATTCTTTGAGGCTACACTGGGGTTGCAGGTGATGGTAATACTTGTGCCATCCCCTTGGGGAGGAGCAGGCATTCTTGTGAGCTGGCAGGGAGGCAGCCCAAACCAGGCACCTGAAACAGGTCTCCAGTTGCTGGGAGCAGGGGCGCTCGGGAATGCCAGTGTACCCCTCTGGCTGCCCACCTCTGATCTTTGCGTTCTAGATCTTGGAGGAAAATGGCAGTTTTCATCCAAAAGCCCAACCCTTTAAGGCTTTATAGGAGAAGTGGCTGATTTGGTGGGCTGTCTCAGCACTGTGGGCAAAGGAGCACCTGATACCCTAGGGCTGGAGCAAAGGGCTGTTCCTTCAGCAAACCAGAGGATCAGAGATGGGAGAAAGGCTGGGGGGGGTGTTGAGAGGTTGAACAGTAAATGTGACTTGGCTGGCCTAGGAGAATGAGCTTTGGCTTTGGGTTTCTTTCCCCATTCAGTCCTAGGTGGCAGGTGATTAATTAACACCACGGGCCCAGGCACCGTGGGTGGGCTCTTCCCAAAGGAAAGCATAGTCCCATCTCAGAAATTACCAGAAGCTGGCCAGTTTCTGCACAGGCCACCAGAGGCCAGTGTTAGTTGTCCTGTCTCTGAGTATCTGCATCTGTCTCCTTTATTTTGTATTTCTATAATGCCTAGGATGAAGCGGTCATGGTTTGTAAAGGCACATCAGTGTAAGATAAAGATGTATAGTAATCCAGTTATGGTCCTTTGTTCTCAAAGAGACCTCAATATGATCTCTTAAGGCTATAAGCAGACTTCCAGGGCATCAGTTGCCAAAAATCTTTAAACACTATGTGTAAATCCAGAGCTCAGGAATATGAGGTGGCAATAGCAGTGAGTTTTTCTGAGGTATATTGTGTATCTGCTTAATGCATGCTTTTCTTTGTGAGCAGTGATCTTTCTCCCTTGATCCTCAGTATTCCCTGTTGTATATGATAAGAGGTATTAAAAGTAAGTGAGTATGATACAGCCTTTTTCCATTTTAAGAAGGTCTAATTGCTTCCTGATAATTTGATTCCAAGTGAACTAAATAAAAGCTCCTAGATTTTGGAGCCATAGATATGAAAGTAGGAAAGGATCCCTTTCAACCATTTTGATCCATCTTGACCTAAAATACAGTTGGATTTATAAAATTTTTCACTAATCCCAGTGCATTATGGCTGAAGCGTAGCACCTCTTCTAGGGAGAACCTTCGGTCTTGCAGTCTGCATTAAAAACTTCCGTTGAAGGATAATTTTTACCTCTCTTGAATAATATCTAACTGTATTATTACTATTTTTGAAATGTAGGAAAACTTGAGGCTTTAAAAAATATGTTCAGGAGCATGTTATTTGGTTTTTTTCCTTCACCACCACCGAAAGGTCTTTCTGATCTTTCTTTGATCTTTCTAATGTTCTTTTTTTTATGTTGGGGCTATTTTGCAAGGCTGGTGAAAGCAATTGATGATTATCTCCTGATATAAAAGATGGATCAAGTCAACATGTCAGTATTAAAGCTCTATTTAGGACATGTAATGAAGCTGTATTGAGATCTAATAAAATTGAATGACCCAGCAAAGGGGCTTATGTCATAGCTGTCTCCGGCTGTGGCTTCAAGGCTGTTTTGTGGTGATGGGCTCTGCGGTGCAGCTCAGGCTCCTGGCCTATGTGCTCCAGCCCCTTTCCAGAGGCACGTGTGGGTCTTTCCCCAGCACCTGGCTGGGATGCAGCCAGAGCTGGGAGCAGGGAGATGTCTCCCCAGGCTGAGCAGAGCTGTGGGATTTCCCCTAAGGTCTATGTGTGTGTGTTGTTTCGCTGCTTGGCCCAGCCCGGTGTACCAGTCCTATAACCCTAATCCTGCTCCGTTTCCTGACTGAGTTCTACATTAATTAGAAGAAAATTTAATTGTGGTCTCCAAACCTTATGCATACAAAAAGAGAGGCAAAAGTTTGATTAAAGAGCAGAAACTTCCAGAAAATTGACATTCATCTTAGAGTAGTTCATTGCTCGTATTCATTACATTAAAGGTATTGATGTCATCACTAAGATCACCTTCAGTCTATGCATCATACTTTCTTAGGATATTGACAGGGAAACCTAATTGAGCAGGCATTAGAGGAAGGCATTAAGAGTGGAAGAAAGAGGAACTCTGTTGTACGTGGCATGATTCACAAGAACTCCTCACCAATCATTAATCTGTGGTGTGTCTTCAATAGTACATCCATAATTAAATATAGAAAGCATATGTTAGTGCCAAAGAGATGTTGCTTTCAGGCCTAAGCTAAGAACCAAAAACTATTATTGTTTCAGTTCTGCAAATTTTTCTTTACTGTTTATATGCCAGCCCCCAGAGAAGTAAATCTTGAAGTTATGTTGATAAATCTCATCCTAAATAGTGCTATTGCACTCACCTGGTATATAACTACTTGAGTTCTCAACTTCGGGGCAAAACCACTGTTTTTCTCACACTTGATCTGTAACAGGTTAAAAGGTTTTATGTCAAGCATTTCTGAAAACTCGCCCATACTGGTGGGTTGAAAATGAGAATACTAGGACTCATAATGAATTTTAATTGCTGTTTTATATCTTTGTTCTAAAGAGTTTGAAGGTCTTCTCATAATGTCTCCTCAAGGTTCAGTTGCACAGATTTTTTGTGATGAAATTTGAGCAGATGGTGATGGATTGCCAAAGGGTCTCTGTCCTACACCTTCCACTTCTCTTGTCGTTGTCATATATGATTGCAATTGCAAACAGGCCATCTTTACTTAGCCAAATGAATGTCTATATTTGGGCAGACAAATGTTTCAATGTTAGCTTGGGTTGTGGTTTTCTCTTCTTCCCCTCCTAAATTGATCAGAAAAATTTTGACAGTACATCATGTTTAGGTTTTTTTTGGTTTTTTTTTTTGTTTTGTTTTTTTCACCCAACAAACTGCAACTCTTAAAAGAACCCCAACAAAACAGCAAAGAAAACCTCTCAAAACCCTAAACACCCAAAAAAAACCTGCAACCCCCCAAAAAAACAGAATCCAAAAGCAAAACCTTCCAAGCAAGTTGTGCTCATTAACTGTACAGAATAGTCTATTTGAAGATAGCTGTAAATGAAGTAGAACTAAAACCTGCTTCAACATGTTTGACAAGGGATAGGTCAACTCAGCTGTGAAAATGCAATTTCTCATTTCTCATCAGTTCTTCAGAAATAGGACACTTATTAACTGTTCTCTGTTATTAATTTTTTTTTCTTCATCTACGTAAATTCTTTTGTTTTGCTGTGCATTTTAATGGCTGCTGTGAGGTTTTCTTTGTGGGCAGCATTTAGAGACAGAGAGGAATATTCTACTGTTTTCCTTTGCAGCACAACAAAGCTGCAAATGGCAATGCACAAAGTATTTAGGGACAGGGGCGAAGAAAACATAAACTGAAACTTCCTGGTTGTGCTGGTGCCTTTTAGGGAGAGGCATGGGAGTAGCTCCGATTCCCCATGCTGGGGAGCAAGGCTGGACTCTCCTTGGGCAGTGATGAGAAGCAAAAAGCTCCCACTAAATCCCTTTTCTCAGCGCCGTGCACCAACCCGGAGGCTTCTCCTGACTGACAAGTTACTCTCTTCCAACTGCCATCAAATTTCTATTACACTCAAGACGCCCTAGCTCATTTTCTGTAGCCTGCCTGCTCAGGAGAGCGTGCTTGCATTAGTGTGAGCTGTCCGAGAGCCTGACAAGCCTCTTTGCCTGCAGCTTAGTGAAGGAAGGGGGTACATTAGCATACAGTTGCTCTTTGGGCATGGAAAAACATAATAATCCTTTTTCAGACCCAGCACTGCTCAAACATTGAGACCAAGGGGTTTGTTCTGTCATTTATTTGCCTGAATAATTGCTATTACTAATAATGGAAATAACATACTAGGTGACTAGGTTACCACGCTGATCATATGAGATTTGTGCAAACTGTTCCTATGGCTCATTTAGTTTGCAAGATTTCACACTCTGTGAGTCTTCTCACACTCAGTAGGAACTGGCATGGCTATGCAAAACCATATTACAGGCAAACAGTAATGATGCAGACACATGAATTGGGCATCTCCTTTAGACAGGGGCCCAGCCTTTCAGGGAACAGGAGCTGATGTTTGTATAGACATTTGAAACTACGCCAGTAGACTTTCACCTGATTTTACTACTACTTTTTTGGTTCAATACTGTTATTTTTAAAGCTGCGTTATGAGTACTTATCAATGCAGGGTGAATCACCTGTTCAGAAAAAACTAACCTTCAAGTGTTCATTGACAAGAATATGCTTTGAAGCTTCTTTCCAGAATGATGTGTTCTCTATACGGTGGGGTTTTTTTTGTGTGTTTTGTTTTGGTAACAAACCCAGACTCTTGAAGAATTTTGGAGCTGTCCAGCTGATGACAGCATTCTCTTTGTCTAATTATTTTTTAGACTGGGACAGACATGTTTTCTTTTAAAAGCAAGTGTACACACGTACTCTGGATTATTTGATCGCGCATCTGCTGTTTTCAGTTTCTGCAAATATTTATACCAATCTCCATGCTTTCCTGTTCACTGTAAGATTTTACTGGTTTGCTAATCCTGATTGTATCTCTTTCACCCTCTTAAATCTTCCAGTTCAGCATATGAAAACATAAATGGGGAAGACAAACACTGCACACTTCGGATAGGTTTTTGTTTTGTTTGGGCTTGTGTGAAAGAAAATCACTGTCTAATGTTCACTAGTTCTGAATAGAAACTGCTTAGAGGTATTGGAATTGAAAGCTCCAGTTAAATCTTTTCCTTTTATTTCTGTATTATATTAATCATAGGCTATGGCAGAAATGCGCTGGTGGCAGATCAACTATCTTTCTCTAGACAAGAATCGTTCATAGGTGTATTCAAACTCTTCTATGATGAACTGTCATTAGAGTATTTTGATGGCAGGCTCCGAGTCAGCTTGCAGAAGTGAGCACAGTGGAACTAACCGTGCTCTGTCCCTTGCAGTTAGAGTACCTTGCTCTCTTCATTTTAATCATATGAAGTACCCTAGTGCTTTGAGCAGGCATTTACGGTAGTGATAAAAGCAAATACACTACTTTTTAATAATCATTTCCACAAAGAATCCCCTTAGAGTGCCTTCATATCCATTACAGCTCCCTTAACTCATTAAGTCATATGAATACTGTTCTTAAAATCTGAGATCTTATCTCTTTCCCAGGATGGAGAAGGGATGAGAGAGATGCAAACATCATCACTTTATGAAATCCTCTTTAAAAATGGACTCTTTTTTTTTTTTTTTTTAACAAGAGGAAATCTTCAGAATGTTCATACAAGTAAGCTTTATGAAACTATGTTCAAAAGAGCTCGAAATAAGTTGGAACAAATCAGTCCGTTATTATGGTGTAAATATTCACAGTTATGTGGGTTTTATCAAGCACAGCACTTCAGCTTTTATGTAGCGATAGACAGTGTAACTTCTAAATAAACATCTATTTAAATGTCTTATCCATGTTAAAGTGGATGCGCATTAAGTACTGTTAATGCACCTGGTGCCTCAAGACAGACATAATACAGAGGCTTTGCTCTGTTCCTGTCAGAGACTGGCACTAGGTAGGTACCTAAAGTCTGTGTAAGGAAGAAGTATCAATTTCTGTAAGTCCTGTGATCAAGTGGGTGAGAAGCCAGAGCTTAAGACAAGCTGCTTCATCGCATTCCAGATAATACTGTAGCTCAGACAGGGACACAGGAATGGTGACTTAACTGCTTGCTGTCTCTTTTGCTACCTGCAAAATGGGTGCCAGCATCAGTAGAGCTGCTACATGATGATCTGTGATATTGTGAACAATGAGTGGAGGCGAGTATGTGCCATGATTTGATAATGGAAACTTGTTTAATAAGACTACTCTTAAGTGCAAGCTTAGATGCAGAAAAGGGGGATAAAATGGGCAAAGAAAAATATAGTACTGAGAATCAAATAGGACCAGGGTCCTGTCTGGTTCAAAGTGATATTTTCTTCTGACTGGATGGGATCTTGAGATGGTTTTTGATGAATTCTTGGCACCTGCACCAGAACCAAAGAACAGCAACAGCTAAAGTTCTTGTTACTGTTCCAGAATAAACTGACCAGATGAGAGCTTCCTCCTTGGATCTGCAGAGCAACCCTCTCTGTGTACCACCCTTGATTCTGTACTATCATGTGCTGCATTGCAAAGCCACATGTGGCCAGTTGAGTGTGGAGGACTTTGGCATATGCCAACAGTGAGTTTCTGGTGGGAATAGACTGCTGTATCTTTCATTCCTCTTTTCTCATGACAGAAATCCATGCTAGCTGTGTCCTGTAAGTTTCTGCTAAATATCTCAACGGTTTCCCATTTAAAACCACCATCCTGCACTTTCTGTTGTCCTTCAAGGACCAGAGATCCCCTGTCTATCTGATATGCACACAAATGCTGTGAACCAGAAAATGTCATACATTAGGTGAGCTGAGGTAACTCAGTGCACGTTCTGACCTCACAAGATAGACCAGTGCATTTATAGTAAGGTTAGTCTGCAATCAAAAGCAGGGTTGGGCAAATATGAGCTATCTCACCTTTGCTGCAAGCTTAAAAACATACACGTAAACTGCTGCTGAGGCTCAGAGGGAAATTTTTACCTTTGCCGTGTGTTAGAGCTGTAAGTCGGGCCTCCTGAGGTACGTGAAAATAGTATTGGAGAGCTGGAGCCCAGCTGGGATTAAGCTGGAAATTCCACTTTGACAATGGCTGGAAGAGCCAAGACTTTTCTATCTGAATTTCTTTGGATGAGTTTAAAAAAGAACAAGTAGAAAATTTCTCAGTTCTCACCTGAATTCTCTATGCCATAATTGATATTTGCACAATGGTTGTTTGCTTTGTACTTTCTGGCAATCATGCAAGTTGCATAATCTGTATTTTCAGAAATATCGGTAGCGTTTTTATTTTCTGTTTTGAATAATTTTATATTAGCATGTGTATGTATGCTTTCATTGTGGCTAACAGGACTGCACGCCTTACCCGTTGCTCATATTAACAGAAGTAAGAGGAATGTGCCGGATGTGATTCCGACTTGGCCAATTTTTAATTTGGAGTAATGTTTGCAACAGCAGCCCAAAAATATAGTGGAGCAAACACCTGCCTGAGGACTCCTGTTTGTATTATTAAGCTTTTAGGATCTGTTATTTGTGTTACTCCTATGGAAACAGGGAGCCAGTTGTGACACGATATGACAGAGTGACACTGAATTCAAAAGCATATGACAACGTAAACAAGCGGAGGACTGATCTGTTGTTTTTCAGCTGTGCTACAGTTAACAAGCGATCCTAGAGCCTTCCCTAGGGAAGCCTGTCCATTTTGTGAGATGCAATTGTTTTAATCCTTGAATGCGCCTCTATCTTCTAACAAACACTGTAGGTCATGAAAATTTCCTGTATATATATATATATATATGGCTTTTCTGGGCATCACCTATTTCTGGAAAAAAGGATGGTGACAAAGAACTTAATAATAATGCTCTGAGGCTCATCTTATCTTGAAAGATATGAAATGATTTAGCCCTGGAGGCTGAAAAATCATGTACTTTTACTGCATTTCAATCTCAGTCCATTCCCCTCCCCCCTTAAAATTAATAGTTTGCAAAAATCTTCATTGTAATTAAAAAAAAAAAAAGGTTAAAAAAAAAAGTTCAAACTCTCTTATTTTAGGCACAAGTCTCAAAAACCTGAATAAATGCACACATACGTACATAGGTACACATCATATTTTAAAAATTAAGAAAAAAATCTGAACGTTTAAGGCAGTCTCGTGACTTCACATTGCGCTTTCTAAATGCATTGCTTTAGACAGGCAGTTTTCCTCTTTTGCGTGGTTTCTAGCCGAAGCAATGTTAGGTTGTACCAGCTACTTGGCAGAATTCTTTCAGACTGTCCTTAATATGAAAGTTTTATTAGTAGGTCAGTCATCTTGCTTTCAAAGCTCAATTATGAAGAAGATAAATGTAAATATTGTTTTTCTGCTTTGCTTTGTATTACCCTTCTGCAAAAAACAAGGGTAGTATAGGAAAACTTCTGTGAGTGAATCAAGCTGATTAAGGATACATCCATTCTCATACCCTGATGAGATCACATGGATGTAACAGGAAAAGGAACAAAAAGGTTTCAATTCTATTTAAAGGAAAAAATCAGAGAGTAAATAAACTATCACAATAAATATGTTTTACAATATTCTGTAAAATAGTCTTTAATGTTCCTAAGTTAAGGTTCTTTCATTTCACCACTTCTCTTGCATTTTGCATGGTACTGTAGCTGAAAAACATTCTTTTGTTAATGTAACCTCAATGCTGAAGTAAACCATGCCACAAAGCCCTCAGTTTTCCTGTAGCTCAGGCAACAAACCCAGAACACACTAGCACTGATTTACCATGGTTCTAATCAGCATTTCGCACATGGAAAACTCACCATGTGTTTCAGAACCCTTTGACACTCATCTCTTTCTAATACAAGTGCCTGTTTCTCCCTCTGCTGGTTTCAGAATAAACGCCTTGTCAAAAAAAGAATTAGATTTTGACAGCTTTTTTCCTATGGTTAATTGAGGTGATAGATACACTTGACATTTATCTCAGCACAGAAAAGAAGATTAAGACATATTTTTCTACATGCATTCTCTGTATTAGAGGAGGTCACTTTCCAGGGTCTTTTTAATATGCCTGTGCAATTAATAGTGGTGATAATTCCGCTCCGTATCACAGCGTCTTTAAAGTTCTCTTTCAAATTGACAGATAAAACTCTCTCCTCTGTATATAGGACTTGAATTAGACTAATCTTTTTCAAGTTTGCCCTCCAGGCCTTCCCCCTCACAGTCCTGAAAATTAATACTGTCTGAAAAATACAAAGGATATCGTGCTAACTCACTTAGTTCAAAGAAAATGGAAAAAAAAAAAGTCATATTTCAGATTCCTTTAATTATTCCCACTAAATTTTTGAGGGCATCCCCCTAAATTGTTACTTTTACAGTAATGCGATTTGAACGTTCCACTTGTTAAGTGTCCAATCATACTGTGCAGTGGTTTCTGTTCCTCGTTGTAATGCAGAGTGGCTCTCTTGATTTTTCACAGAAGGTACCGAATGAATGTAAAGTTTAGATGCCCTAGCTTATGTAATATGGTTATATAATAATAATTTCCAAAGTAGAATTAATTAATGCATCTCAGAAGATCGCTGATTAATTCGTACAGTTAAACCCTCTTAAGCAGAGTTATTAAAAGATCAAAGCCCACATATCACTCTTTCATAGCCACAAAAAGAGTGCAAGTAGTCAAAGTCTGCAGTTCACATGGGCACGGTTTTGGGTTAAGGCTGCTAGATATTCTTCCTGGGTAACATTATTAACATTATTATTCTTTTTAAGCTCAATGTCTAGCATAGACATACTATAAGGTAATAGAATAATATTTTCAAATATGTGTTTTTTTTCTAGGTCTGTTGACATTTTATATCTGCATTAATTACTTGGTTTTGACGTAAATACTTTTTTCACTTATCTCTCTTCCTGTTTTAAAAATTATTTTCTCTATGTTAAAAGATTCAGTGAACGTGCTAGGTGGACTCTGTCCTCCAAACATATTGCCTTTGGACAAGGCTTGAAGCTACAGCTAGATCAAGCAAACCAGAATTTTGAATATTAGATTACAGAGTGTATAAATATGGTAATGCTCTTGCAGACAGGAATGCACGGACCTTGGGAGACTTCTATAAATCCAAATTGTACCTACTCTTTTCCTCACAAAACTCTTGCTAGGTCTTCAGATTGCTGGTAATACTAATGAAGACATAAGTTTTTGAAAGATGAAACATTCAATATGGATATGTTGTCACTCCAGTTTAATTTTTGGAAAATATCTTCATTTCTCTTCACTGAAGATTTATAATTGTTGACTCAAACCAAGAATTTGGCAAAGTATTTAAATGTGTGTTTGGTTGGTCCCTTCTGAGAAAAACAGATGTGTGAAAGATCTTTTGGTGTGGAAAGTATTTAAGTATTTATAAAAGAATTTTTTTTTTTTTTTACACTTTTGGTTGGAACCTGTTTTGCTCTAAGTTCTGATTCTGCTAGCAATCCTACAGGTATACTAAGTGCAACCAGTGCAGCAGCCTATGCTTGGAAGCTGGAGTCCTTATATTCTTACCAAACATAGGTGTTTTCCATTGTAAATCTGCACAAAATACTTCTTGATTAGAAGTTCTCGGTTAACTTATTGTCTTCAGACTCCTATTCCTCAATAAGTGTGCTTGTGTGAATTTTATTTTAATCCAGAAATTCAGTTGGATTTTTCTATACGTGTTTCTTGAAAGAATTAATATTAAAACTTGCAGTTAATAAAAGTATTTGTATGACAATTATCAATCTTTTAAATCTGTGTTTTCAGCAGATGCTCATCTATTTCATGCTCCTGAAGAAATTAACAGGACATTGACACATAGCTGCTTGCTGCTGTTTCCATGGAAATAGAATTTTGAATTAAGGGTTGATATGTGGATATCATGTATGTGTGTGTATAAAATATCTGTATATACACATGTATGTTGTGAGAAAAGATGGTTATTTTCTATGGAGTAAAATGGCCTGAGCTGGCATAGCTTTTTAGACTTTTGATGAATAAGGGACAGTCAGCAGCAAACTCCCACTCTCTCCATAATTCTCTCTTGTTGTAAACTGAAAATGAAAGTTTAATTATAAAACTAAGGATCTACTTTTGTTTGTTAAATAGGTTTGGCATTTCGTAGTCAATGAATAAATGTGTATTTTCATCTGAAAAAAAAAATTTTTATAGAAATATATCTTGTATATGAGAGCTATGTTGTGTGTCTGAACTTCTTTAGTGCTGAAAATATCTGGGATCTTCTATCCTAAGTTGTCAAATAAAAAAGCTAGCTGATTGAGACATATCATATGGGGACATACTGTATTAATTATACCAGATTTGAGATACAGCAGATCTTTCTTTAATGTGTTGACTTGCCAATGCACCTAAACCTAGGAATAGCAGGGATTTGGAGAGACCCAACAAGAATGCAAACCATCTGTTGATAACCCATCAAAACTGTGTGGCTAGTAAGTATCTGGGAGGCTTCCTCTCGCACCCTAGGAATTCTAGACAAATTTCACTCTTACTGACAACAAGTTTTTCCTACTGCTTCTGTTGCCAATGTAATATTCTATTTTATTTCCTGATTTGGGGGGAGTGGGAGGGTG
>JAOXJK010000001.1:95674586-95694441 GCA_025774025.1 Xenus cinereus
TTTATAACACAATTAGAAAAAAGACCAAAACCACCAGAATATACTTTTTGAGAATAATTTTTTTTTCTTAAGACATAATAAAGCAAAAAAAAAGGAACAATCAGAAAAATATTGTGAGTACTCACTTTCTCGGGGGATTTCTGAGTTACTGGGCTGGACCTTTCTTTGCTGAAGGCTGTTTTATTTCCTCAAACAATAACAGTAGTTTGCATACCTGCAACACTTCTTAAAACCAAACTATCTTCAATTTCTTTACAAACAATATCTATGGCCAATGAAATGCAAGATAACATGAAGATGTATACACCCAATGATTTAGTGTATCTAAAAGAATTGCTTACCAAAAGAAAATTGCCTCCTGCCCTCAGATTCTGGTGTTTAAAGGTGAAGTTTTCTGCATATACTTATGGGTTAAATACCATTTCCATGTGTTTAGGTTCTGCTGACTCAATAAAGAGGACCTGCAGACTACACATACTATAAGGTTTTTCTAGTTATTGTTGATGAATTTTAAGTTGGTTGAACTGTGTCCTAACATTAATCATGACGGTGACCATAATGGTAATCTTCCATCAAAATACAGAGACTGATGAAATGGCTGCAGTAGAAGTAACAGAGTGCACCATATTTAGAGCCATTCATAAACATTGTCTGTGAGAAGCAAGTATATAATTTTTACCCAGGTTCACCCATAGCATCTCTGCCAACTGAAATGTCTCATTTTAGCTATCTGAATTGTAGAACTCAATGTTTTCTTGGAAAGAGAATACTTTTTACTCTATAACTACTGATATATTGCACTGTCAAAAATGCTGTATTAGTTGGGAAATAAGAATATCCAAAAATATAAAAATATCTTGTATTTGCATGTTGAGCAATGAGTTTAGCTGTATACTAAAATATGTTGATTTTAATGTTGACTTGAGGAGACACTTTTCTGTTAACAAATAGAAGACAAAAGCAGCTATCTACTTCCAGTGAATTGCCTGGCCCATACGTTGCATGTGCTGAAAAGTGTACTACGTGTAAATCAGCATTTAATCTTGAAGGCTGTGAAATGAAAGTTTTCAATAATTTTTTTATCTGCCAGAAGTTTTCATATAATAGAAAACATTTATTTTATCAACTTTCAATGTGTAAAATGTTGAGAATATATCCTCACAAGGTAGTTATTCAGGTCCCTGCCTGCCAGAAGATCTTTAAAAGTTTTCCAGGTCTTAGAAACTACCCAGTTCTATTTTTAAGTTCTTCAGGATGGTGGTGATTAAAATGTTAGAGATATGTTTCCATTGACAAAACACTATTTTCTTTTTCTTTGACAACATCTAAAATTTTTTGTGATGGTCTTCAAAACTGGATAGTATGATATAATTTTTCCTGAATGCCTGTATCTTCATTGAGGGATAAATTACAGGAAAGTATTTCTTAGGAATATCTTTTGGTCAAAAGTTTAATTTGCAGTTAAAGGCAGAACAAAAATTACAAAGTAATTTCACTGTAATTATTGTTAACAAAAGTGAAACTTTGAGGTGTGAATATGGACAATAGTATGAGGAACATATTGTGCAGATATGGACCATATTTGTCCTTCAGAGCCTTAAGACAGGAGATGGTCTAATGTTCTAGCTTCAAGTATTAACCTTTCGGTTTCTTTAAACTCCTGAAAAATATTCTTTCCTAGAGAGAAATAGATTTGTAAATAAAATTTAAACAAACCCCAAAATGAAGTGTTACACATTACCTTTGTGAAGGTCTATATTCTTTTTTCATGGAGTTAATGGCTTTAGAATTTGCCCTAATTGAAAACGAACTGATACTTAGTTAGTGTATCTAAAATTACATCAGTCTGTTTTCCCATTGACACCTCTTGCTTGAATAAAACAGTATATACTCTTACAGTTATCCCTTCCTCAGTCCCAGTCGTGGGGTGTTGGAAGTTTTAGAAGCTTTAGGTCAAGTTTATTACTGATATATTTCAGTTGAAGTTGAAGAACAATTTAAAAAATATTGAAGAAACCTGATAAAATTAAAGGATTTGTTTATTGAAAATCAAAGGCATGCAGGCATTTTGGTTTAGGGAATAATTTTTTATTTTAAATATATTTTGGTTTTATGGGTATGATTTTTTTCTCCATAATTTTAGTTTTTAATTCCAATGTTACTACAAATAGATGTAGAATAAATAATAATTGCTTTTCTTTAAGAGGAAAAAAAAAAAAGACCAATTGCTGAAACATGTTTTTTTTGGTAATTCAATGCTGATTTTAATGCCTTCTAATTTAGAAATAAACCTTTATTTTTCCTACTGTTCCCATACGTACGTGTATATCTTAACAAAGTATCAGTCTTAAAAATATAAAAAATAAAGATGTTTTATTCCTCCAGTGAAAAATCTTTTCAGAATAGTTGCATCCCTGAAAACTATTTCATATATAAGAAGAGCTCATGTTTTTAAAATGGAAAGCTGTTTTGTCAAAAGACATTCAACCAGCTCTACTACCAAACAGAAATTCAATGTTTTGAGAAAATGGATGTTCTTCTTGATAATATATTTTAAAAGTGAGCTGTTGAAGTAATTTAAGGCATGTGGGTATTTTTGAAATAGGCACCCAATATGTAAAAACCAAACCATGCTTTTACTTGTACTGCTTCTGGATATAGCGAAGATTCTACATAGCTGTAATTTCATTGTAGTACTACAAAAATTATCATACTGTAGTTTAATTTATGACAATGTTTATAATGCATGCACTTGCATATCCTGCAGAAAATCAATATAATCACGTCATGAGACTGCATCGTAATAGATTTCCTAGCTTTCTAGATTTTAATGTCACAGCATTTTTTTAAAGTGCTGTAGGATTTTTTTACCCCCTACACTGTAGAAAGGGAGAACTAAGGAAGGAAAGAGTTATTAACCAGAAGACTTATGAATGTAAGTTAACTGTGGCAAGGAAGCCGGGTATTTCAATTTATAAAAGACTGGTAAATTTCAATCATTTGAACCTAACTGACAGGCTGTTGAAATGAATGCTTATATAAAACATTCCAGGGCGTTGAAATTAATGCTTATATTAAAAAGTGTGAATGTAATGCTTTTTTTGTATCAAAGGTGTTATTTAAAAAGACAAGAAGTCAAATTCAGTCTCTTTGATTTCAAAAAGAAATTTGCTTACATCTGAATTTGAACTTGCATTCGAATCTGTGGGTAGACTGAAATCAAATTTTTCTTCTTTTACTGGCATAAACGGGAATCATTTGCTGTATTGCCGATTCACGCTTTTCAGATGTAATTCCTAAAGCGATCATTTTAGATATAGCCCATATAAACTACATTGTGGACAGCTGCTTTTTACGTGCAATTACTGCACGGACAGAGACAAAAAGGCAACAAACCAGACAAATATTCTGCATCCAAAGAACTGTTCCTTGCTCGAGCACTGGAGCACGACCTTCTTTTTCTAGTGCCATCTAGAGGATGCACTTTTTCCCCTAGTCTCTTACTTAAAAGCTCGGGAAACACCCAGGAGAAGATGGAGTGGTTTTCTCCCAAACCCCTGTCAGGCTCGCCGCCCTGCTCCCAGCCCAGGGATTTGAGCCACCTCCTTGTTAGCGGGGGCGCTCCCTTCTGTTTTGATGTTTTGGTGGTTTCGTGATTGCTACCAATTTCCTGCAGCCAAAACATAAATTTGTCATAACTCTAAGCCCGTGAAAACTAATTGAAATAAATCAGCCGTGACCACTTAGGGCCAATTGTGACGGTTAGAAAAGGGGTAATGGAACATCATAATTAGTTGCTGTTTCACGGTGCTCACCTGAAATTTTTGCACAGATTGGGGCACGCTGGATTGCTTAAGTAAGTATTTGCACGCAAACTAGTGATATTTGATCCACCTCAGTGTCAAGTGCTTCCATAACTTTAAAAATTAAAGAAGCGGAGAGTCTCAAGTGGATTCCAGTCGGCAGTTTGATTCAGATTTTATTATCAGCAATGGGTCTATAATAAGCATGAACTGTCCTCTCAGATTAGTTATGCCTCAGCAACTACCCACTCTGCATCTCCCTCCTCCCCTGCCTTTCGCTGAAAATGGAAGAGGCCATCTGCAGGCTTTAACTTGCTATTCAAGCTGGCTGCTAGGATTCTGGATGAAACAAGGCAATATATGTGCTTGTCTTCTCACAAAATGATCTTTCTTTCAGACAAAAAAAAATCCCTCTCTGCCCTCCTGCCCTTCACTTTCTCCTTTGCGCGCCCTCCGTGCTCTTAAACATACAGATAGCAGAATGGCAAAGTGGCACTAGGTAGACAAACGTGAAATTTAGCCTAATGATTGGGCTTTTCATTTGAAAACCGGTGGGATTTATCTTCTCCACAAATAGCAGAATGAATTGTAACGATAAAGCTTTTTAGCTACAAACAAAATCCTTAAGCAGCTGCACATACTTGTTTGTTTTGCAGAAATTGCACTTGGTATGCTATTTCATCTGCCTTACAATTTAGCAGTTTACAACAGCATTGATGAAAATGAACTGTATAATAATTTTTAAGCACAATAACTGAAAAAGCCTTTCCTTTGTTTTGGTACTTTCTATAATACTGATAGATTAATTACCACAATGATTAATCTCTGGTGATCTCCCTTTGGTGAAGTCTGCAGCTTATTATTAATGGCCTTTTGCTATGGGCATTATGAACTTGTTACATTGCTTAGTGAGTGCGCAAAAATTGTGGAAATAAAAGAGCTTAAGTGGAGACTGACAAAAGCACCAACAATAGCCTGCTTCTAAGAGAAGTGAGATTTTTAAGTTCCCTGAAGCCAACATCCCTGAGTCATTGTGTGGCATAAGAGGACACTTAAGTTACTGAAGCAGTGAACTCCTCCCAAGTTGATTAAAACAATAAATCTGTCAGGGAAAAGAAAATTTTGAAACGACTTAATCCATTACATAGCAAATGGGAAAATCTGGTTTGAAGCGATATCTAGGCATACAATATGTGTTATCATTTGCAATTAAACATAACTTGCATTAGGAATTCTCATGGCAAACAAGTGTGTTGCCAAACAGAGGGGCATGCTTTAGCTTGGGTGAATGATTATAAAGATTGGCGGGTTTTTTCATGTGGGTGCAGGACAAGTGAAAACTATCTCCATTGGATCCTGATGCTGGTGGTGAAAGCGAAGTTGTAACCTTTCAATTTTTTGTCACTCTAAAGTCAGTGTTTATAAATAGAAAGATGGAGTATAAACATGTACATTCTTGCTGGCGTGTTTTTCTGTAGGAAATATATATAATTTTGTCTTTTATACAGTACAAAATAATATAAAGTCTCTGTAGCCTATTTTTTATATGAATGGTTCATTTGCACCAAACAAGCTGCTTTAAGGAAAAAAAAAAAGAAGCTTTATACTGAATTTAGGAAACCTGCAAGATCATGTTAGTTTCTGTAAATCACATTTTATTCTTGAATAATAAAGTGCACAGTTCCAGAGGGAAAGCTATAATTTATAGCCTATGTAGAGTTAATTCAACTGTATCAATAATTGAGATATAATTTGGAGGAGACAAAAATCTTCAAAACCTAGACTTACAAATTCTGTCTTTTCACAGTCAGAGCTCTTAAACCCTACTTAGCTGTCTACTGTCTAAAAGTCGGGCCTTGGTGTATGGCTCACTAAAAATATTTAGTAAATGTGAAAACATGAGAAAGAAACGGAGATCTTCTTTATAATGTTAAATAGTATTCTAAACCTTTACCTATAAATACAGAGTTCTTCCTTCTTTTCCCACTGCGAAAAATAACATCTCTTCAAAGCAGGGTTCACATGTATTTTGCTTGAAGATGCCAAAGCAGGAAAAACTTGGAGTTAAGGAATGAGTAAACGGTGTATTAAATGCTTTAAAGAAGCCAGAAAACAAAGTGAAATGCCCTGGAAGTTGATACATTGCTTATGTATATTATGGCTGTTTAAAGAATGAAAAGTCAGGAGACCCGTAATATGTTGTGAAAGCTTTGTACTTGGCTTGATGCAATTATTGGTATTCTAAAATGTATTTGCTTTCAAGATACCCCATGCAGCATGCTGAAGAACCATTAGTCATTTATCACACTAATACTCTGCTGTGACTTAGTTCATATGGCTTCTGGACTCAAATGGAATGGACTGGATGCTGATATAAATCCTGTTCCATTAATTTTGATTTTGTTCTTGAAGCCCTTATTTTATTTTTATTAAAAATACATGACTAGGAAAGCTGATGTTTTATCCTATGAACTAGAACCAGACACTTTGTTTAATTTCCAAATTAGACAGTATTTCTTTTTTGTTATATTGTGTGTGCTAATGGTCTTTAAGTGGGGGGGTTTATTTGGAAACGCGAGGCGGGCAAGGCAAATAATGCAGAGTGCCATGCCTGTCTTGCTGAACTCTCCCTGGTTTACTGCATTATTAAATATTGCATAAATTATTCAATGTCCTTTATATCAAACAAATATTTTTTTGCAAGCAGTACTGTGTGAACAAATGGGTATTAAGTAAAACCCCCAGACAGAAATGAAATGGTGTTTCTTTTTCATTCCTGGTAAAGAGCCACTGCTCTTTTTTCTTCCTTTTTTTTTTTTTTTTTAATATCACTCAGACAGTGGAAGCAAAAAATGGTGACTATTATGTGAACTACTCACTTTTTGTGTGATATTAAAACGCTCACTTTCTGAGCCAGCCAGCATGGGTACATTACATTACATTACATGCAGGGGAAAGGCAAATGCAGGTCTGGGCTGTCCTCAGTCGCTTGCTGTGGCAGGTGAGTTGTGCTCACACAGGCGAGACAGGGTGGTTTTTGGTATTTTGGCAGCAGCAATCCATGTAGTATGAGTGTAGCCTCGTTAGCTGGTCCAAGCATGGCCACAAGATCTACCGCAGAGGAGAGAAGGCTTGCTGGGAGAACGAGATAATGCCACACAAAACCCAACCGTACCTATATATTCAACTCTAAGTATCTAATGGCCAGATTTTTTATTTGGCTTTTTAATCTCTTTGCATAGGGCTGTATCATACTTAGGCACCTCAGGAGCGTTCCTCACGTGAGCCTTCCCGTTATATGCATGAAGATGACACTCCTGAGTGGTTATTTGTATGTGCGAAAATACCAGCTGGTTCAGGCCCCGAGAATGAGACTGTTACTGTTGGAGAGGGTCTTGAAACGGGGAGGCGTATGGAGAGGAGGGGGGGGAAGGCACCGTATGGAATAAAAATGCTTTTAATGTGCATGGACAGTGGCTGGGGGGAAGGGCTTTTTTTTTTTGTTTTGTTTTGCTTTTTTTACACAAAGGGGAAGGTTCCCTGTATGAGCACTTGTTCTGAATATTGCGTGGTCAGATTAGCCATGCTGCTCTGAGCAGTTTAAGGAGGTCTGGGAACTTAGTAATACCTTCCTCTGCCTCCCCCCGCTGCCCTTCCGCCCTCCCCACCCATAGCAACAGCAAGGCGATCAACTAAATAGCAGAGAAATAAGGAACCAGGGATGAATAATGGCCCCTAATTCTAGAATGAGGAGTTGTGAATGCATTGCTGAGGTTTGTGCATCTTTCCGTTTCAAATAACTGGAAACATGTAGGGGGAATCTGGTCGGGGAGCGAGAGGTCAGGGAGTAGGGAGCCTCCAGGCTTCATTACTGGATTTTGCTCTTCAGTTTTTCGCAAATGAAGGGGTCGGTGGAGGGAATTCCTGTCCCTGATCTGTGGAGAACTGGAAAGGAAGCAAAGGTTTATTAAGCTGCTCTTATTGTCACTTATATATTCTTTACAAAGGTGTTGGTTTTACAAAGAACAAACCTATGACTTTTGTAGAAAGCAGCTTGTAGATTCACCATTTAGTACAGAGACAATCTGATTTTGATTTTGCTTTATTTTGGTGGCAGTGGGGGGGGTGGTGGCTTAAGCACATCCATGTTTCTGTGTCTGTGTATTCATTTTGCTCTGGTTTTCCTTGGAGAAGACGACTGTCTTTAGTTCAGTTTTAGTCTCTGAAAACACGTGGGGTAGATTTTGTCACTTGGCCTCAGCCTGCCCTACATTGCACGCGATATTATGAAAACCTTTTATATTACTTGTGCTCGAAGGTGAAAATGAAGTGGTATTGGCACATCAGAGGCTGCGCCAGCATCCACAGTTTTTCCAATTGCATCTTATTAAAATAAATACTCGATTGCCACATACTATTTGATTTCTGAGCAAGAGGCTTGCTGTAGTTGCTGTTATCAACAAAGCCATACTGTACAAAGGGAAGTGTTTATAATTATTTACTGTGCTGCAGCAACATTCACAGGGTGTAAGCGGGAAGGGGCACCCTCTCTGGTTTGTGTCATGGAAACAGAGGAAATCATAGTCCTGGCTCCTGGAAAGTTTATAGCCTTAAAGCTTGGTTTTTCTTTCGTTTCACCCTTTCTTTTTAATCCTAAATCATAAGCAATAATCAGCCATTTCTCATGAAGAGGATTTTTCTCTTCATGAAAACGCTAATACTTGTATTGCATCAGCCACTTGAATTCAGCTAATAATTTTAAACTTATCTGTTGTGTGACAAGAGATATTATATGGGATAGAATGAAAGGAAGCATAATGAAGGGATCAGGGGCAGGATTTTAAAATAGATAACACAGCGCTGCTACTTTGGAACTTAATGGAGTTTGATTTTCATGGATATTGTTTGATGCTCGGGAAAATCAAATAATTTGTTTTAGACTTCTAATGAGACAATGTTGGACCTCCACTGTGGGAAACTTACTCAGAGAATTGTTTTGTTTGTGTGTTTCACTGGTCGCTCTCGGTCTGGTCCTAACCTTCTATCCGTTCCTAGTGATCTCCAGTAGACCTTATTTGATTTCTAAGAGGAAGGCAGTCATATTAAAGGCTATATATAGGAGCAGCAATTTTTAAATTTTTTACGTATTTAAAATCCTATATCTACATTTTCTGGACAATTGATATTGCAGGTCATTGTAATTAATTTTTTCCAGAACTATAAGAAATCTGAAAGCAATGAGTTCTTTCCTTTGTGGATTAACTACCACAATTACTTTATCATTTTCTTGTAGACAAAGCTTCTTCCAAAGAATAGGCTGGTTTAGGACATATATTTTACAATATATAGTTAGAGCATATAGTAAAAATCCTGGTGTCTAGTATTTATCCTTATTGTGAAATGCTGCAGCAATTGGCTCTTTTTATCTCAAATTTCATTCTGTATGCTTTTCATATGGAAACTCCTGCTTGTTGGTTTCCGTTTTTAAATGGACTATATTAAATTTCTATAATAACAACTAACATTTTGAAATCTTTTTTCCACATTTTTTCTTTCATTTTTATCTTAAATTTTTGCACTTGCTAGATTTTCTTTATGTTGAAAGTGTGAAAGCTCTGTCTGATCTGATATACCTTTTGCCTGTGCTTTAAAAGGGATATAGTCTTTTAAAGGTATATATTATGTATTCTGAATGACATCATACTCTGTTTTTGTGTGCTACACTAAAAAAAAGAAGAGGATGACTCTTAAAATTATAATCTACTGATAAAGAATATTGTCCTCCAAATATTGTGTGGTTTGACCTAACTGATGCTTTGTGGCTTGTGCATATGCAGAATCTCATTCAGCAATTTCATACATGAAGGCCAGTAATTGCAATCCTAGCAGATGAGCTCAACTGATATGAAATTTTTTAAACAAACAAACAAAAAAGACACAACAAAACAACAGCCAAAACCACCCAACAGCATTTTTAAAAGCACATATAGTGAATTCAAAAAATCTTCTATCTGTCGACATTTTATTAGGATGTAAATATTGTTGGATTCCAGGTTGCAAGTTGTATTTTGGGAATAGCCTCACGTGCACATACAGAATATTTTGCAGATTTATGTGCCTTAAAAATAAGTCTTTTTTAATAGGGGGATAAACTGCATTTGTAGTTCAAGACAATACTCTGAAGGCTTTTATGGTTTTGGGTAACAGGATGAAAACATGGAAAAATTCATTAGAAATAATTTGGGTTTGATTCATTTTTAGTTTAATAGTTTTTACTCTTCCTTATTGATATTTATTATTTATGTTATAATCTCTATTTTACCAGGAGAAGTTTTACAGCATGTTTTCGTTTATAGAAATTAAGCACATTTTAGATTTGCCTCAAAGACCAACGGGAATAAAAAATTATCGTCAGGAATTTGTTATAATTACATTATATCCACATGAGCACCAAAAGAATTTAGCATGATTAATGCTATTATAAGGCATATGAGGGTCAGGAACAATAGTTTGCTCCTGTTCTAAAGAGAATTAAGTACTTGCAAAAGAAGAAACTCAAGAATTTAAACTAGCATTTTTTTATAGCTGAGAAAATGGAAACAGTAGTTGTTTTATTAACTACTTAGGCAGTTGCACAATGAGAAGCTTAATAGTAACTACTGACAACTTTGATTTAGTTCTGTTGTGGATGAAAGCTGACAAGTGGAATAAACTTGCAGAGAATTATAGAGCACATTTTCTTCTCTGTTTTTCCCAGTGCGCGTTAATTGAAATGACTCAAAATTTACTCCACTTTATATTAGAACTTACCTATCACACCCACGATAAAATAACGCTCCTTATCTTTCAAATAGGATCTTTTTGATAGTGTGGATATAAATTAAGGCAAGGCTTGTGAATCTTTTGTTTTCTTGGATTCTAAAAAAAGAGGAAAATGGGTTTCGGCACTGCCTCTGCCATAAGTTCCCTTTGGTCAGCCCTGCGCGCCCCTTCCTCCTGCGCTGCTTGACACAGCCAGGCATCCTCTGGTCTTACGCTGGTGCTGTCAGAGGTGGAATGGCATCCTCTACAACCTATTTTTGAGGATTTTGTGGGCAAATTGAGAGATGATTAATGCTAAAACAAAATCTTGTATGAAAAAAAAACCCAAATTCCTAGCAATCTCACGGAAATGGTGCATAACAAAGCCAGCCTGTGATCAAAAATGCATCCGTGTTTAAAGCAGTATGAACAAAGTAGCAAATTTCCTTGTAAACTTCCTGCTCCAGCCCCAGTTTTCATCCCTCCGAGAAAGGTTCCTGTTGTCAAAGGTACTTCAAGCACTAGCCTGTTTATTATCTTGGTGTGTTAGTCCTGATCATTTGCTTACTTTTGTACGCAAGTATATTTTAGTAAAGATTGGAGTTTGCCCCCTTGTGCGTTTATTCTGCAGCTTTGTGTGCAGACGTGTAAGGAGAATATATATTTTTCTGTGACAGTATTAACTATCTTGTACGGCATTACTGGTGTCACAGTGCTTTAGTTGTCTATAATCCATGGACTCTTTGTAATTATCGTTAGGTTGTTTGTTTTTTATATATATAAGATGTTTAAATAGGTATTGCTTCTTTTTCTGGAATTACCATATTGAAGGAGGGTTTTTTCTTTTTCTTTTTTTTTTTTTCCTCTAAGAGAGACAGGTGGAATTTTAGTATGTTTAACTATTCATTTAAGTGTGATTTCATCTGACTGCCAGGATGATTAGCATACCTGGCTTTTATAATACTGTAAAATGAAATATTGTGACTGAGACTGTGTTCTTACCTCTAGTTAATTTACTTCACTAAAAATTAGAAGTTGAGTTTTTCATTGCTCTTCATGTAGCCTTACTGCTAACTAAGGAACTGATGGGAATTTGCTTTGCACTAACTACAAAACGGATCAGATAATTTCCTTATATAATGGACAATCACTTTACAAGATTATTTTTTAGTTTAATCATAGTCAAACAACACTAAAAATGTGTAAAATAATTACTCCAATCACGAATGGAATTTCACTGTCAGTGTGAATAACCATAACCTTTTTTTCCTATATTATATACTGATATTTCTTTGTTATGCTGTACGCTCTTGATGTTGTTTACTGATTATTTCCCCCGATCCCCCACCCCCATCCATCCCTGGTGACAATACAGAAAAAATAGTAGCCTAAAGGGATACGATAGATGGAATTTTTACTTTAAAGAATTTTTATTTCATGTGTTGGCATCTATCCAGTAGATCTGTTGTTTTCATAAGTGAATCATGAGTGTTTTTATTATTTACTGTTATATAAATCCGAATGTGTTTCTTGGTGCCATGGAGTTTTTTGGGTTTTTTGTCTCTAGGTTGTGGGAAACATGGAAGAAACGCCTCTAGAAGTAAACAAAATAATAGAATTGCTTCATGTATAAGTACACAAAGAGAATCTATAGGTGAATGGTATAGAGGCAAACACAGTCCAAGTGCATTGCTGGCCACGGGCAGCCAGAGCCAGAGATTAGGTATTGTGGTCATCTTGAGGGCAAGGAAGGTGACAGCAACTTCTCTCAGCTTCAGCTTTGGCCCAAAGAATACAGGTTCTTACTGCTACTTTTCATTTCAGAGTGTGCTTGGAAAGCCCATAGGTGTGTCTTCTAGAAAAAAATATGCCTGGGATTAAAGTTGCAAACTGGTCACACCCACTAGCTAATTTTACAGTGGGTAATGGATGATTCCTTCTGGATCCATAAAATCTGTGTTATTCGTCTATATAAAAGATCACAGTTTTAGTTATCTTTAGTTTAAGAAAAAGGGCACCTTTGGGGAGTAAAAAAAAAAAAGTTTCTATTATTTTCTTAGTTTGTCTGATGAAATACTAGAGCACCAAAAATGTGTAAAATAATTACTCCAATTTCCTAATCTCTCACTTAAGAGTTCAATGGCATTTTTTTACCTTGTTGTATTTGAATCTTGCCCTGGTGTTAGCATGCATTGAAATTGAGTAATGATGATCTAAAAATTTATGTAAACAGGGGTTTTCTTTCGTGGGAGGGAGATTTTTTTTTTTGAAGAAATTTTTTCTCATACATCTTTGTGAAGCATAAACTGTGGCAAATATGTAAGTACTGTGCATATTACCATTTACAAATATTCAGAAATCCCAAATCAGACCATACTTTGAGATCAATTAAAAAGTTTTGAGCTTGAATCACTTGAATTTTGCTTCTGCTGGAGGAAGTCAGGCTGAATATGTTGTATTTATTAGTAGTTTCTCCAAGAGGGTATGTGGTGAGATTGCTACTGAAAATGTGCAGAAGAATGCTATTTTCCATACACTGAAAACTCTTTTTTAGACCAGTGTAGTGAACTGAATGATCACATGAGTTTGGTAATATTGTTTTCCATCCTCTGCCTTTTGAATGTTACAACACCTAACAACATCCTTGGGGAAGTGATGAGTGTATATATTTACATTTACGAGTAGAAAATATTTCTTTAAAAGTTGTGTTACCTGGATGTAATAATTCCGTAGGTACAATATATTCATGAGATGAATTTTGCCTAACAGTCTGAAAAACAATGGTTTAATACACAATAGCTAAATAGTGATTATTTTCTGTCTCCAAAAATCTGTCATAGAGATCAGAGATGCAAATCGATGAGATGTGCATGTACCTTATGGCCTTTGTAAGTCAACTGCTCATTAGACAAATATGAAAAGCGACAGCCTCCTTACATCACCACTTTAGAATGGCCACAAATTATACCTCAAGTTTGCTTAGTTGTTTTCCACCCAAAAGCTGGGAAAAGGCTCCCTTTAAATTGTTAAATTTCTGCTTCTAGAAAAGGAGCTTCAAGTTGGTTGAGGTTGAGGGTAAGAGGGTTTGCTGTCTGTTGCTTCCACACCTCCAATTTGGATAATGCATGCATTTACCTAACTTGCTTCTGCGTGCGTAAGGCTCCTGCATATTTAAAGGCTGGGTATTCAGGGATTATCTGTCATGCTTTTTCTTTTTGTTTTGATCACGCAAGGAGAGGATACTAGCCCACATAACCAGAGCAGAAGGGTGGGGGGATTTTTCCTGTGCTATTTTTTTCCTTCCCGAAAGCTTTGCTGTGGCCACATGTTCTGCCAGATATTGCTTTTGGGGGAAGGAAAAGTTACCAGTCTGAGTGTGCAATTTTATAAATCATGTGTCTGTAGAATACTTGCTTGTTAACACGCACAAGGCATTTAGCTTAAAGGCACAATATTCATTTTCAATCAGTCCTTAGCAGTGAAGCAGGAAATCTTGAAGGCAGGCGTATGAAAGTGCTATCAACCACTGCCAGTAGCAGGGAAAGAAAAATATTAAAACTATAATTAACATTGGAGAAAAATACAATTACAATGTGCCTTATGAGGCATCAGTTGATTAAAATTTCATGTTTATGTATGAAAAAATTGAAAATTACATTTATTTTTCTAGGAAAGCTAGGAAAAATGACAGTGGTACATAGCATCACTTAATTAGCTCTTCATTGTACATTTGTTGCTCTGCTCCTTAAATTATATTTCAAGTAAGATTCAAACTGTTACATAGTTAATTAAAAACGTACTGTATGTATTTTGTTTCATAATCATGGTAGATTCCCTCCTCCCCCCTGGAGATAAGTAGCAGGGATACTGGTAGAATAACCGAATAAGAGAACAGCCTGATGTATCCAAGAACAGGAGTATTTGCTACATAGCTTAATTAATCCCCAGGTTGGATAAAAAGAGGTTCCATGTTCTGATGACTCTCTAACCCTTGTTTTCAATCTAGATAACTTTAATTTTCTTTTTCAAATGAATTAAAAGTGTGTCTTTGGTCTTTTTTCTTCCCAGTGTTAAATTCTTAATCCCGTTTTAAGTACCAGCAGTTAATAGTAATTACTGCATGTGTACTTTGATTCAGAAAAAAACAGAGGGATTGGTATCACACTACCAGTATTCTGTGTTGCAAATTATTTGCAGATGAGGTTAATTGAGCCATCTCACTTCACGGCTTTTATTCTGACATGTAGGTCACAAATTGAATCATAAACCCGTACAGTAATAATCAGCACATACCCTTTTAAGACTATCCCTGATGAAACTCAGTATGAAATAAACAGTTACATTTCTCAAAGCCTGCTCTGAATTAGCGTGTCCAGCACAGTATAGTTTATAGTGTTACAACAAAATTACTGTTTTAGTATAAATACGTACATATTTTCATACATTAATGGATATGCTAATTTTTGGTAATTGTACAAAGATGATTATTTTTATTCAATGTTTCATTTTAGCAAATTTCTTGAATCAATTATAGAATTTTCTTAGACATAATCACAAATTTCAAAACCATGGAGAAATTAAATGTAGAGACTTAAAAGCTGGTATTATGTTTTGCGGTGCCACATAATTAGTTCCCTTGATTCTCTAAAAAAATGTATGCATCCAAGTCATAGTAATTTCAACAAGTGATCTCTAATGCAATGGAAAACAACGTAAGTGGAGCCAATATTGATAGTTTCCCATATGAAACTAGTTTTAACTCAGTTCTCCCAGCATTGTACCCACCATGAAAATTTGAATGATATACTTGTGGCTTTGAAAGCATGAGAAATGTATGTCTTACCATTCAAAATAGGAAACAAAAGAAGTAAAGAGTAATGGAAGCAATTCATTCCTCTTTCTAAGTATGTTTCACTATACTGTGGGAGTGCTCACAATATTCAAGCTGTGTTGCAAGATCTAATTTGAACTATAAAATGTTTCAAATTTCTGAGATTTGGTTTGGGGGCTAATTAGGTTGTTGCCTAATTGAAATTCTCTCATTTTATTGAATTATGTTGAGTAGTATATATAAAGTAGAGGTTGAATCTCATTTCACTTTAACTTGGGGAAGACCCAATACAGAGTACCACGAGTTTGTGATCTTCTCATAGTATCTGTATTACTTTAAAACATCTATTAAGTGCTGTGCAATCTATAAACGCAGTGCACATTAACGAGCACCACAATTTACAGAAATGATGTCTCTAGACAACATGTCTTAAACTGTGCAGGCAGGTTTTCTCCTGTGCAGATTTTCACCACGATGCATTTAGGAACTTCGTTAGTTGCACTAACGCATTTTGTACACTTGCACATTTTGGCATCGTGTCAGTTCACATGTATAAGAAATATGATGTGTCACTATATGGTGCAGCAAATGCCTTTGTAGGAAAGTGCCTTTTTTATTCTATGTTACTTTTGAAAAAATAAGTCCTTGAATTTGCAGTAGAAAGGCATAGTGTATTATCACATTGTGCTTTTTTTTTTTTTTCAGTGCAGGTCAGAGAAATAAAAAACAATGGATGACACTTTTCAGTATAAAAGCATGAAACATGTGTGGTTGTGTAGCACAAAGGATGTTGGCTAATCAGTTATTCTGCATTTAAATATGGGTTTAAACAAGATTAGGAATCCAGACTGTGCAAGAGATTTTCAAGTCCAGAGGTCAGAAAACATGCTAATGAGATAATAGGAAGTATTCACGAAAGCTTATCTGCATTAGAAATTCACTTCTCTTCAAAGAAATTCTTCCACCAAAATACTTTCGGCCATGTGTTTTTGACCTATTAATGCCTAAATTCTAACAGACTACCTGTTCATTTAGAAATAATCTAAGTCTCTTGAGGAAAAATCTGAAGAAATTATAAATTTTTCTGTGGAGGGCTTGGTGGAACTTAGTATGTTGTTTTTCTTAAATCTAATTACATTCTCTAGTATGCTAGAGTCAAATAAGATTCCTGCAGGGTCTTAGTGATTAGATAGATATGTGGGGAAACAGCCTTATTCTCACCTTGTTTGGTTGGTTCATATGCAAGAATAAAAAAAATTCTTATTAACAAGATTATCAATACTGGCTATACTGAACAGGTGATTTGAGGTTGATCTTGTGATCCTTACTTGAAGTTGCTTTGGGTATTTCTCAGGAAGAAATGCAGCAGTGAGTCATAGAAGAGATGATTATTGCAAGTAGCTCTGCTGAGACTAAGGGATGCACAGACATTCCTAAAGGGAAAACCTGATCTCTCATTTTATCACACCAAGAGCTAGTTAACTGTTAATTTTTTTTACTTTTCTGATGAAAATTATGATGCAAAATGGGGTCTTATGGAGCATGTATATTTTGTAGACAAATAGGAATGTGTTTAGCATACTCAACAACATACTGAACACATTGTACAATATTTTTCTATTTTAACTTTATTCCATTTAATTTGAACTTTAAAATTATATTTTCAAATTGGCAAGTGTTTCATTTTGAAGTGGCAACTTAAAAACTTCAGCTAGCATTTTGAAAAAAAAAATATCACATTTGCATTTTAAGTCAACCCAAACACTGTAAGGTTTTTTATTTGGTTGGGGTTGTTTGTTTTTTTTTTTGATGAGGCTGTTAATAAGCCCTGTTAATTGAGGAATGCTTTTATAAGATGTCCTACAATGTGGCACAAAAGTGAATCTATAAACCATAATGAAACGAATTTTAGGGTTCTGCAGATGTGTGGTAGTAGCTATAGTAGAGACAGCCAGGCACTTTCTCTCAGCCTGGTTTGTTCAAGAAAGAGACAGTTATCTCTGTCATGGATATCATAGAGAGAAAAATGTCAAATTTTGTACTTCCTCTTTCACTTTTTCTGAAGACGAAATATTTGTTTTATGTATGCATTGCCAGACACCATTTGAAAAAAAAGGATTTTTCCAAGAAATTCTTCTGTGAAAATTTCTGTTTCAATTAAGGACAAAAATACCTGTGAAAAATAGTTTCCACCAGCATGGAATATTTTTCTTAATCAGCTTAGAGGTACTGTGGTTAAAAAATCAGTCCAAACAAAAGGTCTGACAGAACAGTATATCACATTCTGGATAAACTCATTCAGGATGGTAAATCTGTGGCGAAAAGTAATCACGCCGGGACATGTATAGTTGTTGACCAGATTTTATTACATATAATATAAAAGCATGTTGTTGATGTTTTGGGATTTTTTCTATGACAGGGAGGGGGGGGGAAATAATTTGCAGAGGAAAGACATTTTTGGTGCTTCTCCTTTGACCTTTTTCCCCAAGGAAAGCTTTTGCGAGCCATGCTGGTGGTGCGGAGCACAGCACGTAGCCAGGGGTGCAGGTGCTCTGCTTGCATGCAAGCGTACGCTTGGGCTTGCCCCCCGCTCTTGGCCCCTTCTCCAAGAAATGAATCGATGGGATCTCCGAGGGGTTGGTTTTGTGAAAAGGGTCTCCCCGCCGGGAGTCTGGGACAGCCGCCTTCAGCAGGCTGGTAGCAGGGGATACAGAGGCATACAAACCACAATATTTTTTCAAAGCGACCCTCCCTCCCCCCAGCTTTGTCTAGGGAATGAGATGTCATTCATAGCTGAGTCTGCACCAATTGTGCTTTTATGAGCAATTAAATAATTAACAATGTTGACGTCTAAATTATATTTGCTTGGCATCTGAGTTAACCCCTTACTGAGACCTCTGGGAAAATCACAATTCTCGAAGCCAATGGTTTAGACTTGGGTAGACATTTCTGCTGCAGTTCTGCGGTTTCACGTTCATGTTTTCTTCCCTACTGTTACACCTGGAGATTTAGGAGTTGATTCTGCAATGCATTTAGCGCTCACTGCAAGCCAGTGAGATACTTTAATATCAAAGTCAATGAGACCATTTGTGCGCTTGAAGGGAAACATGTCCTTAAGCAAAATACTAATTGGATCTGCTCCTTTACTGGCTTTGTTTGTTTGTTTGTTCCTAACTAAAAACAAGTTATTTTTCACAAGAAACAGTGCCTATTAAATAAATACACTTAAGCTATTTGTTTGACCCCAGTTTATATAAGAAAGTTTAGTATTTTAATTTGTTTGGGTTTTTTTGCTAGAAAATTGGAAGTGCCGTTCTGTTAAACTACAGCGAGGACAGCATCTCTTTGTCTGTATTTCAACGGGTCCTCTCTCATTCAGCCCTTGGATTACCAAAAAACCTTAGAGCCTGGGAATCAAATGATGGTCATGTGTCAGCTCACTTGTTTTTCGCATCTTCTTAACTGATGAAAGTAATGTAGTCTCTATTGTTTCAAATCATCTAAAACATTAAAAATAGTGTTGTGATCAAGTCAAATCATCGTTTGTCCCTCAATAGGAGATTAAAGAAGAGAAATCCTTCCCTCGGCTTTTCTCAGTCATTTATCTCAGCAGTGCAGGCTATTATCAGGAAATAAACTCAGATCCAATTAGCTTTATCACTTAATTAGAGACATATTTTTGGATTTATGCTTTGCTGACCTCACTGCCATTGAAATGAAATATTTAACTTCTGAAAAAAACCTCTGCCAAGTTCACACCTCTCCATTCATTAAACTGTGCTGTTTTATGCCAGTCAACCTGGCCAGCTGTTTGTTTAACCTCAGAAAAAATATGACAAACGTGTTTGGGTAGATGCTACTGTACTCAGCTCTACAGATTCATTCATTCTCTGCATGTCTATGTCCTCAAACACATACACGCAAGCATTCCCCCCACACCTTCCGCCATGTTTTGAAAAATAAAGAACACTCAGACAAAAAGATCAAAAAAGGTTACTTGGAGAAAGAACATGTAAAACCATGAGGACCTTTGGAGAGTCTCACTTCTATTTAGAGAGACTAGATAACTGTGCTACTGTGGTTTGGTTTGGGTTTTTTTGGCAGTGCTTTTTTAGGCTTGTGTCCTAAGCAAATGAAGCATGTTTAGTTGCTTTCTCAGTCTCATCCTGTCTGTCTCTTCTCCCCTCCCAAAATATTTTGAAATTCATTCCCCTACTTTACTCAACTTGAAACTGAAGCTAAAGTCTCAATTATTATTAAAAGTATAGTAAATTTTCTAATAGATATCCAGGGATAAGAGAAAATACCCCAAATAAGGCTTCAGCTGAAGAAATAATAGAATCAATCATAGAATGGTTAGAGTTGGAAGGGACCTTAAAGATCATCGAGTTCCAACCCCCCTGCCATGGGCAGGGACACC
>JAOXJK010000001.1:95704662-95728123 GCA_025774025.1 Xenus cinereus
AATTCATATAGCCAGTGCGTATCTTTTTAAGCAAAAAAAAAAGGAAAAAAAGAAAAAAAATCTAAAATAAATAAAGAAAATCTTAGTATTCAGAAAAAGATATATTTAACAGATGAAAAATCTGTTCTAATTTTTTTTAATATGATTTCATAATCCAAAATGTTTCTAACTGGTATAGTAAGTATGAATAGTTCAGCCTGTGGCACAAGCATGGCTTTGTAACATATAGTTATTAAGGATTATTATAGTGGAATACAGTACTAAGCCTTGAGGATAAGCAGTATAGAAAATGGTAAAAAGCAACCAAGAAAAAAAGCAGGAAAATTCATTTGGCATTTAGATATCAAAGACATGGTGCTTTTGCTGCACCTTGAATGGTACAGTGAAAAAAGGAGCAGGGCTCCAGCCTGCTTTGCTGGACAACAAGGCAATATTCACTGATCAGAAATTATGCATGTTCATGTCACCAGGTCTGTAATATTTCAGAGAACCATTGCCAATGCATGTCTGAAAAGAATTAATTTTCGAAGATAGAGTACTCAACACAGTCTCAGCTGTGAAAAACAATGACAACACTGTACTTCAGTTGTCTGCTTCTGTGCACAGTTTGGTTTGGGATTTTGTTTTTCCTGCTTCTTTTCCTACATCTTAAAGCACTACTTACAAAAACAAAGTACATTTAGTTGTGCTTTCTTTTTTTTCTTTTCTTTCTTCCTTTTACTTTCTTCTCTCTTCTTTCTTCTTTTTTCTACATGATGTAGATTTCTACGTTTCTACATGATGATGATGTTCTCTACTCAATCTGTACTTTAAATAGCCATTTTCAAGCCTGGCTGAAGAATGCCTGAAATACTTTGAAGTTGAAGAATGTGTTTCTCTGCATGTTTTTGAAAATATGAGAGTCCTGGCATCTTACTAGATGAAGCTTCTGTCTCCCAATTGTGAACTTCTGGGAGCTTATTTGTTGCTTTATGTGCTCTGCCTGCTATGGCAATGAAACATTTCCCTTTTTAGACATTTCAGTTTGTGAGCATTGTTTCTTCTGTGAGCATTGCTTTCACCTTTTTCTTGTCCTCTGTTTCCTTTTCCCAATTTCCTCTTAAAAAAAAAAAAGCCACCCAACCTAAAAAACCTGACTACACACAACACAGTTAATATTTTGTAAAACAGTCTCTTAAACAGTCTGTCAAAAGAGAGAAGAGAAACTGCACTGCAATTGCCTTACCACTGGTAGATGGATAATGGTAGTCAATGACGAGTTTCTTGGTTATCATATATTTAACTGTTGTTTTCTCCAGCTGTGTTATGTAGTCTTAGTAGCAAAAAGGAGGAAAATCCTAGTTAGACTGGAGATGAATTGTCTGAAACAAATCAAAGTATAAGAACTCGGTAAATTTACTGCTCTTTTAAAACTTGAAAACCGACTATTTGATGAGAATACATGGCGTAAGTGTCTGATTCACCTACCGATTCCTCACTGACCTTTTGACTTTCATACTGCTGGGGGACACAAATTCTGTGATCCTGTCTTCGTGCTGTTTCTTTTTGTCATTATCCATGATTCATCTTCCCTGTGACTTGTCAAACTTGAGTTATTTTTAATCCTTTGCTGGACCTCCCTAAAGGCATTATATCATATCTCTTGACACTGCACATGATCTCTCAGTCCCTATTGTTCTACCCTATTCATATTCCTTGTGTTTGTTTCCTACCCCTGACATGGTTCCAACTGTTATTCCTCTTTTTTTAATAAATCTGCAAATCTGGCCAACCTACAGCCATTTTCATTTTTCCAAACGATTTATATGAACCCGTTAAACAGAATCAGTCACAGTAACAAATCCTTCAGGGCCTCAGTTGTGTTATCTTCTCATTTGCAGTAGATTGTTCTGGGACACAATTTTATGGCAAAATATAGGTTAGCTGGTTTACTTTAACCTCTCACTTCATTAGCTGGAATAATATCTGAAAAAGGTTGCAACTCTTCTCACTATTTGGATTAACCATTTCTGCACTTTTAAAGTGCAGATTGTGTTTAAAACCAAAATATAGCTGTTATGCTGAGTTGGGTTTTTAAAATTATTTATTAACTATATTAAAATGGGGTGTCTTATAGAGGGGCTCCTTACCCCTTATAATACTTCTGTTTTCACTCAAGAAATATAATATTTGCAAGGCTTTTCTCTTTTCAAAAGAACACCATTGTACACTGGTGTGACTATTTATTCCAACTTGTAATATTTAAGTGAATGGACACTCAAGCCTGTTTACATTTGTTCCAGAAATGAAGTAAAGCAGAATTAACCTCTTTTTTTTTTTTCGTTGATAATAGTTAAACTCTTGCTGCTAAAAATTACAAGAATTTTAGCAATTCCACTAAAAGTAATCTTCACGAACCTCAGGAATGTAGAATATAATCTCATCTTTAAAGGCACCAAAGTACTTTCAAAAACAGGAAAAGCGCAGTTTAAACATTCAAGCGGTTGTAATTCTGCCATGTCATGACTTTTCAGTCCTACTTCCATGTAAATTACTGTTTTCAGGATGTAGAAAATTATATACAAGTCGTAGTTGCTGACATTCTTGCATGGGTTTCAGAAGTAACTTTAAGTGACACTTAGGATCTGCTTAACTCACTTGGAAAACAGAAAATAGAGCTAAAAAATAAAACTACTTTGGGGCTTCTAGAGTCCTCAGAAATTATATCTTTGTTTTTTAATATTGTATTTGATTTATGAAATTTAATCAGTGGTAGTAAATGAGGGATTTCAATAGGATTCAGTGTTTAGACAACTGTGAAATGTATATGCAGTCCAGTGGAAGTTATATGGCTGTGAAGAAAGTAATATTTTCCAAGTATCCATATAGAGTTACAATTAATATGTTTGCATGTGGGGCTGAACCAGAGAATGTTTAACTGGCGTGCTAATATTTTTGTTGTTTTTCATTATTTTTCCTTTCAATCTCTATGAGACTCGGTAAAGATTGAATGTATGTAACAGTTGTATGTTTTTATTTTGAATTATTTAATTTCAAGAAAATTAATTAAAATTTTCTTCTTTGTGGGATAACTGTGAAATGCAAACTCAGGAAAAATCATGCTGAGGATGAGACAAGGATATTAATTTTGAAATGCCATGGGTTATTCAGTTACAAAAAAGCCATATCTTTAAGATGTGTGTAGACTGGGCTTTGATTTCTCATTTCACCTAACATGGACACCACTGAGTGTTATCCATGCCTGATATTCTATAGTGTCTAACATTTCTAACTACAGGCTGTTCCCCAGAGGCTAAAAAAACCTGAGACTAAGTTGCTTCTCTTGCTGAGGACTAGATGGATGCTAGACACTGAGAGGGACGGTTCAGAAACCTGGGGGGCTGTGTGACTTGTTATCCAATCCAAGGATTCAGTCTCAGCCCCAAGACCTTCCTGTTAGGTCTCCTCAACAGAAGATGGTCAATTGGTAAACAAACACCTAAAACCTTCCAGTTCCTGTATACTTTTGTCCAAGAGTAAATGTTCAGCTTTAAAAAGAAGGGCTAGTATCTTGGCCCTAATATCTTCTAATATCTTTTTCTGAATCGATTTGAAATGTCAAACAGTTGAAACTCAAGCTTTGGCAAACACATCAGATTCAATGTAGATCTGACTGCTGTTTTATGAGGAAGGGCTTGTCTAAGGAAAGCTCGTTTCACTGTTGTGGGTGATAACACTTTTTGTATCATTCAGGTCCTTCATGTGTATTCACCCAATATTCTGTCCATTTCTCTCACTCATCCTGTTAGTGACTTATCCTACCATTACATACACTGAGACAAATCATTTTACTTTGTAAAACTAATGATAAGTCCTGAAAAGATGAATTACTATGTTTTGAAAACACCCATGGATTAAAAAAATGAAAAAATCAGCAGTGATATTTGCAAGGGTCATGAGCAGCAGGGACAGGTAGGCTGGGTTTTTGCTGCTGCTGTTGTTTCCAGCCTGCTATGTGGACTATTTCTGCAGTGTTTAGTCATCACAAGAATGGGAGGTGGGATGTGATGCAGGAAAGGAAAGACTGGGGATTTACATGCATGGATGCATTTAACTCTCTTTCTGAACCAATTGAGTTAGAAGAAAAGGAATGTGAAAGACTGATGATTAAACACTTCCCAAACAAGTGGAAAATGCTTACGTAAACTTGTTAGTAGTAGTAGAACAAATTAATTAAAAGATTTCCAGCCACCAGCTAAACAATAGGAAGTAATAAGTTTCTTTCCTGTTAGTAAGAGGCTTCTGGGATAAACATGGTCTTAATTTTTTTGAGTGTTTCTCAATCATATGAATTGATGGATGAGTAGATCTTGCGTTTCTGGTTCACAATGCCCTGCCAGTAGTGGATTATGAATCTTAGAACTTAACAGATAGTCAGCTGGCCTTACCTGCTCTGTTTTTGCACTCTTTCGGAAAGCTTGTTTAATTTTATTCTGCACCTTTGCTTGTTTAGAGCTGATAAATACTCAATATTGAAATCATATAAACAACCTCAAGGTTTTTAGAGTTTTTCAGAACTAAAATGCCTTATCTGATCTTGTTTCATTTTTTCAGAAAATAAACTAATATGCAATAGATTTTTATTATCTTCTGTTCCAAAACTTTGTCAGCTGCAAAATAACTTTTGTTTGACAATGTTGTATAAATACTTTTTTCTTGAATGGCGGTGATGCCAAAAGATTTTTAAACCAAAGGCTTTGAAGTATTGTCCAATTGTTTCAGTATATATACTGCATTAAGAAATGTTTTAACTTTTGTAGCTTTGAAGGGTGTCTTAATATTAAGCAAAAGCTGGTGTACTTCTGCACCACATGGAAATGAGGAAATATTGAAAAGCACTTTTCCTTTCTGATAGTCTTTTATTGGGTGATACTGAGTGACCACTTCAAAGATGAAACTCCCCCTGCATTTGTGTGTTTGCATAGATCTTAGCTCCAGCCTAACTGGGGCCTAAGGAACTGATGTAGTACAAAATGACTAGTGAAGTTTTTGAGAAAAGGAGCAATGTTTTAAATCACACTTTTGTGAAATTAGAATCTCGGGCCCTCATTGTGAGAAATGATGGATTACATGGATTGCTTTATACAAAGTAGAGGGGGATATTATTTCAGAAAACAGTATCAGAAAAAAGCAGACAAAATTCAGAAAAAGAAAACCCAAAATGTATCTTGATATCATTCCTTTTATGGAACTTGGTAGCAGAAAGGAAAAAAAAAAAAAAGAGAAAGAAAACTAGATTTGAAATGTAAAAAAAAAAAAAAAAAAAGACATCAATAAAGGTCTGAAAAAAACCTGAAAGTTCTCTGAGTTTTCAGTTAGAAAAGAATATCTTTAAAATATTTGTGGAGTTAAAATACAGATCCTACTAGCATCACTAGTTGTTGTAAGAAGACTATTCATTTTCAAATCTACTCTCCATTCATTAGGTTTCCTGCTGGTGTAGTGCAGTGATTACGTTGCACTGTATTGAAATACTTGCAATATTCTGTTCCAGCAGTTTGCATTTCTTCCTGCATTTGCAAGGGGAGGTACAGCTTCAGCATGTGAAGTAAGTGATTGGGTCTTTAGCCTATATAAAGAACTTCACAGGAAAATCACTGAGTAGAAACTATCCTTTTAATTCCATCACTTTTTGCAACTAGGAAACTCTGGAAGAGAAGCCTGAGAATAAAAGGAGCGAATAAAACTATGACAAAAGCCTTTCAAACAGTATGTGCTCTGTGGTCGTTGTCTTCTTACCTTAAGATAACTTTCATCTCTGTGAATTTTTTTCTCAATCCTTATGAAAATGGAACAAAAGGTTGAAGGTTTTAAGTAATATTTTGAAGTATTGTTTTAAGACAATGTTGAATTTGATGTAAAGAGAATATGGTTTTTTTTGAACAATTGAAATATGATGAAATTTTACATAATTGGTTAATAATAAGTGAAAAGTTCATCTTTTAAAGCTTTCTTATGTTTTCTAGTAGTGTCCCCACGCAAAAGAAAAGTAAAACTATTAGAATATTCATATTGTGGAACAAAAGTACTAGTGTACTTAAAATAGTTGGATGAAGTTTAAAAGAAAACATATTATTCCTAGATTGTAAGTATTCAATAACAGCAAAGAATACCACAGCAGTGGTGGTTTCTGCATTTGGATACATTTATTTAATATATATAATCCCACTTACCAAAGATTATTTTTGAAAAATTATACAACTTCTGTTTAATTCTTTGAAGTGTTTGACAGTATTTTCTGGTTTTGTTTCCATTTGTTTTTTGCTTGTGAAATTTACCTCAAATGGAGGTTTTCTTGTGGATTCAATATAATTTCAACACAAAAATCTCTATGTAGCATGGTAGACAGTGCCATATAATCAGGAGGTTGTAGAGAGGCGGGGGTTGGTCTCTTCTCCCAAGTCACAGGTGATAGGACAAGAGGAAATGGCCTCAAGTTGTGCCAGGGGAGATTCAGAATGGATATTAGGACAAATTTTTAAACTGAAAGGGTTATTAAGCACTGGAATGGGCTGCCCGGGGAGGTGGTTGAGGCACTATCCCTAGAGGGATTTAAAAGACGGATTGACGTAGTACTTAGTGACATGGTTTAGTGATGGTTCTTTTATCAGAGTTAGGTTGATGGTTGGACTAGAAGGTCTCAAAGGTCCCTTCCAACCTAGACAATTTTATGATTCTATGAGATACAAAGCAAATGCTCTGTAAAGTAATCATGTAGAAGAGGAGGATGAGAGTGTCTTTGCTAGTAGCACGCTCTTCTCTCTGGTGGGCACTGTGCTTAGGGAACTATTTTGGCTTTATCTCTTTTCCAGTTTTTAACTCTTCTTATTTAAAATGCTGGATTTCCTGCGCAACAGGCCTATCACTCTGTCCTAGGTTCCTCACTTAACTTCTCTGAAACACCCACTGTCTCCCTCTTCACTGTCCTTTGAAGTACACCCTTTTAATGTGAATGGGCTCCTTCTAGGGGAAGACTTAATTGCCTTTCTATTTTCACTCCTTTTTTTCTGAAAAAGGGATAGCTATCCCTTTGATTTTGCTGCCTTTGGATGCTTCAAGCAGCTCTGAGTAAGAACATTTGAAATGATGTATTGACATTTCAGATGGATGACTGGCAGCCTTGCATGGCTTCTAATGCCTAGTTGTGGTTTTACATAGCGGCTTTCATGAAGTTGTTTTGTAAAAACTGCCTTGTTGTGTGAGGTGTTCTCTTAATGTTTCGTGTTTTAGGCAAAAATAAGTATGCAGCGAGAAGTAACTAAAGAGGACCTGTGTTGTGATCTGAGGTTGTGAAAGGTGGGACTGAAGGCAGAGGGGATGACTTGTCTGTGGAGAACAGAGCAAGTTTAGAAGAGTGGCTCCCTGCTCCTTCCTGCTCTACGCCCAGAAACATGCAGGTGTCCATCCCCAGGCTGTGAAGTCCTATTGCTCCGGGCAAGATGGGAGGTGACTTTCAGTGTTCAGCAAGCAGTGTACGTAACTGGCTGAACTGGTGAACTGGTTTCTGAGCTGACTTGATTTCGGCCAGAGTAAGGTGGCGCAAAATTTTTCCTCTCCCTTATACAGGGAACCCAATGTGCCGCTTCCCCAGACCTCATTATTTGGCGCAGTCCATTTACGGTGGCAAGGTTTTAAAGTCATTTGGTACTGGCAAACTGCTGATGTGCAAAAGGTAGCTTTGTTGTTCCTGTGGAAAGTGCTGTCTGAAGACAGCAGCAGTTTTTAAATAGCAGAAGTAGGAAAACATTTAAATCGCAAAGCACTTGGCTGGCTTTACACTGCCACTTATTTTGCTATTTAGTCTGTTGGATTTCTGCTCTTTGTTCTGCCAGAGTGAATATGTTGGTAGAAATCTGCGTATTCATATTATTTGAAGATAAACAGACACATACACACATACACATGGTTCGCAATGTCATGTATTAACGTTGGCTGTATTTTTCTAGGTAGGTTTGTTAATTATTTTTTTTTGGTGTGTTACGAGAAGCTTGTAAAACAGCAATAAAATTGAAGTAGTAGCATCTGTATAGTTTTGTAGAAAAGCTGGAATATCAGATGCATTATTCAGCTGAAACTAAGCCTGTTCTTAGAATGGCTCCCTGGGGGCAGAAGAGAGCAGGATTGACTATGGTAAAATGGTTTGTTTGGGCATTTTCAGCAGGTCGCCTCCTATAGCACATATAACCCATTATTATCCAGATAAGATGGGTTAAGATTAAATGCTTTATTTGTGGGAATGGACGTAAACCAATCTCAAGATCTGGAAGAGATCAGAAAACTCTACCTGCTCAAAACCTGACTTTTTGGTGAGAGGGACAGTGAGCTTGTACGCCGTCTCAACAGAGCCTCAAGTCCCCGTGCAGCTTGATTGCCCCCCTGAGTACTTCACTTGTGCTGATGGCAGGCACTGCTCTTGTATGCAATTCCTGCAGGCTGGGTTGTGGTACCAGGCTGCTCTGCCCATTGTAATGGCTTTATACAGAATTGGAATGTCGAGGGGCACAGCCCTCTTCTAGTGGTGGTTTCACCTTCCTGTGTTTTACTGCAGTGTTATCTGTTTTTCAATAGACATTCTTCCTTTCTAAGTGCGTAGACAGAAGTAAATGAGAAGTAGACTAAAGGGAGACTGTCTCCTTATGTTACAGTGAAGACCCACTGAACGCAATTTTTGTAGTGCTAGCCCTACAGCCAAGTGGTCAACTATTAAAATGGCAATTTAAACACATATTCCTATATAGACAATGAAGTAAAAGATACTGAGATAGCGAGTTCTTTCATGTCCCGTTAATCCAGGTGTGACTTCTGAGGCTGGAGTCTGAGCACCTCATTTTGAAAATCCTGTTCTGTGGCCAAATTCTGATGCCTACTTCTTACATTACATTTCCCATCTTGGAGAGCTACTACTGACTCCATTATGAAGTAACAGAATACTCAGGTATTTGAGCCAACTATAGTGATTCTAGTCATTTTAAGCATCAATGACAGACTATTATGGTAGAATATTATGATTTTATATAGATATATATGTACCCACGTATAGGGTCATACTGTTATAAAGGCTCTAAAAATTAAAATGAGAATCCCTTAAAACTGTACATTTACCATAGTGGTAAACGCTATGCTTTTCCATTTTTAAAAGCTAACAAAATATTTCCCTGTTGTTTACAATATTTCCTCTTTATGGGCTAGGAGGAGCTCAACAGCCTGAAACTCATCTTTCACTATTGTGTATTGAGTGAATTGGGTTTTATATTTTTATATATTCTTTTTGTTCTGCGAAGTGGTAACAATTATTTGCTGATTATTTTCTCATCTATATATTCAGGGCTGGTTAAAGAATATATTCCAGTTTAAATATTTTATTTTTTATTGGGGGAGAGGCTGTCTTTCTTTTTCCTTCATAGGTCAGGTTTTTTCTGGGGGTTTTTTTTGTGTTTTTTGTTTTGTTTTGTTTTTTATAAGGGAATAAATGTGGTTTTGTAATGATATCTTTTTTTTTGTCTTCTATTACTGAGTTCCTTTTCAGTTTTTATACATATATGTGTCAGGGAGGATTAGCTGTTATGTCTTTGGTCTTTGTTGTATTCATTGAGGAAGTCCATGTTATTCCCTGGAACTAGAATGTGAAGACTTTTTCCAGAAGTACTCAAACTGATCCTTCATGTTTTTTGTACACAAGTTTATGAATCTTCAAAATCCAAACACTCTTCTTGAGAAGAGCAAAGGTAGCTAACCCAGAACAGTGGACTGAGCTCTCCTGGCCTTTGTGATATTAAAATAGTAAATTGGATTTTTTTTGTTCCAACCCATTTTTCCTAATAGTGGCTGTCTCAGACAAAGAGTAGCCTGAAATGGATTGGTTTAAGTAATTTTTCTGAGACTGTCTCTGTAAGAGTCTTTATGCTATTTCTTAAATTTACATATCCAAAATGCTCTTTGTAAAACCCATGTGTCTTTTTTTTTTTTTTTTCCATTAGCAAAGTTGAGTACAACCTCCTCGGGACTTCAAGAAATATCAAAGCCATAGCAAAGTGGATGCAATGAAAGCATCACTTTTTCAGGAGTATTAGTGTGCTTGTACTCAATAAATGCTAGACTCTTTTAGTAGGGGGGAAAAACCCCCAACTTTACAGAATAGAGAAATACACTGAGGAAATGATGAACAATTGTAAGTGGACCCTCGGGTACATGCTTGATCTTGAGAAAACTATTCGATACGATTCAGAATCAGTCTTCCCTCTAACTGGTCCTTCCTCCCCACCCACACTCCCTAAAATTGTAAATGAGGTGTCAAGGATCAGGTGTTGCCCCACATGTGTACCTTGTGCCAGTGGACCTGGGCTGCATCTCCCTCGGTCCCCATGGGAACCTCCTTGGTTCCTGGTGTTGGTAGTGGCTCCCTGTTGCCACACAGATTCTGCATTTAGTTATCTTCAGAGCGCAGGAAGTAAAACCCAGTAAAAAGACGCACACTTGCTTTAAAAGGTTCTTTTTTTTTTTCCTTTTTTTTTTTATCCTTTTGGAAAATCACACTACATCATAAAATTAAGTCATTATAAGTCACTTGCCTGTTGTACATGACATGCATCTGACAGAGGAGGAAGAAATGAATAATGGAGGAGTGGGTTGTGGTTCTTCCTGCTATTAGCTTGTTTTATGCAATCACCTTGTCGGCCCCCACCTTTTTTCCTGCTCCTGAAAGCTGATGAATGTGCTGGCCAACATCAACCAAATCTCTTGGGAGCAGCAAGTCCCAGAAGGATGCGGTTACTGGGTGTGGGTGCTACTCCATGGCGTGTGTCACCAGCCTGTGGCATCTCTGTCCCTCATCAGAGTATCTTTCTCCTTGAGGAGGAGGAAGGAGGGGCCTTCCTCGGAGAGGTTTGGAGGGGGGTTGTGGTGAGCAGGGGAAGCAGGAGGGGACTGTTTCAATGGCAGGTCATAGGGAGGAAGAGTCATGGGACATTTTTTTTGTTTGTTTGTTTATACTTACATTTCTCATGGAATAGCTGTTTGGTTTTTAATGATGTGTGAGGAATGCTGCCAGAAAAGGAAAACATTCATTTGAATTTTTAATGAAGCTGATTGTACCTCTTTTCCATTTAATTTCCATGAATATTCTACAGAATATAAAGGGAATATTCACTGGAGCAATAAATGTTATGCTAATTCTGTGGGACAAAAATGGGAAGTGAGTTTTGAATTCATAATTGTGAGTATTCACAATGATAACCTATTTTATACAGTACCCATCCAAAAACATGCTTCATTTGCATTGAAGTCAGAGACTTGAGTGTGTTTCTAGGCTTCAAGGTATGTGTACAGCTTCTGCAGAATTGTTGCATGAGCAATGAATGTAAAACACAGCAAAACTGTGCCTAATCGAAGTATTATAAATTTTAGAAAAAAAAATAAAAATATTTAATTGCTAAAGTCCAGACAAACAATGAGCTGTCCTGATTGTATGAAAGTTTTCATTATTCTTGAACTCATCCCAAACGGTGGAAAAAAATATTAGGAACTGCAATTTGTTGATACGTATTTGGTTTTTCAACAAAATGAAATGTTTATTCTTCACAAGGATAGTTCTTCCAGACATTACAGCTGTGGAATAATAGCTCCTTTCACCAGCAAGTCTAGCATCAGACCAGACCCATCATACAGGAGAAAATAGAGGGAAAACAGAGGGAAAACGTACAATAAAACAGTGGAACAAGATGAAAGAAAAGGAAAGACATCATGCACTTAATCCCCAGACATAACAGATTTAAGACAGTGCTCCTCACCAAGCTCATACAAATTAGATTTGAGCCTTTTTGAAAATGTGCTAGTATTGAGAATATTTTTTATATAATATATAATATCACATTATTTCCTCCATATACTTTATGTAATTTTACCTAATGGGATCTGCTTGTAATAATTCTGTTTTGCTTGTTTTTCCTCTATCTGTTTCCAGTTTTCCTTTCTAAGTAGTCATATATCTCTGATAACTATTAGGGGTAGATCACTGCATTTCTTACCCACTTGAGTTGTCTTACTGACCTGCATAAATTTATTTACATGACTGAGGAATTCCTAAGGCTTAGCCTTTGTAAACCCATCCTGATTTTTGTTATTGCCTTGTATATTCGGCTGGTGCTTTTTTTTTTTTTTTAAACTCCTTTGCACAGGGGGAGATTTTTCCATAAAATTTTGCAGTATTTGTTGTCATTGCTAAATGTAATGTGGAGTGTGACGTAAAACGTTTTGTGAGTTTGGTGCTGAGAGTTTGCCTCTTCCTGGCATTTTCCTACTACTGCTGAATTTTCAAGAAGTCAGCTAGCCCTATTTGCATAATGCTACTAACAAACTGTTATTTTTATAGTAGAGAACAGACCATTATCTTACAAATGATTGTTCTTTTTGATTTTTTTTTTCTGAGCTTTTCTATTTATAATTAAACAGAATTTTAATAATGCTAAATTTCAGTGTATCTTCAGTGATTGTTTTAAAGCTGTTTTAACTCTTAGTTAAGCCATTCAACAAGGTTTTTCCCCTAGGGCTTTGTCTGCATGAGAGGCCTCCTTCAGTGCAGACAGGTATTCTGACACTGCATGTGTTAACATGGGTGCTTTTACTTTTAAATGGATTTTGTCTTTTATTTCAATTTAGTTTAAGTCTCTTACAAGCACTATAATTTAAAATGAATAGGCACTCTAAAATCTAGAATAAGCGTCCAGAGAGGATCGTTTCAGAATCTATTGCATATATCCATCTAAATGCATGCTTTGTTACACTGAAAAGACAGAAAGAAAGCAAGCCAGCCTAATATTTACTAAGGTTTTCTTGTAGTGTCAATTAAATCTCAAGCTATTGCCTATATGACACCAACATATTGAAACTTCCACACCAAAACAACTCTTTTCCTCCCTTTCAATGAAATGCAAATCAATAAATACTATTTAATTATTTTGTGTGTATAGCTAAGTTGATTTAGCACTTAATTTTATTTGATACATGTTCTATGGCTGACGGGGCAGTTACAAGGCGCACTTGATTGATACACTCTCCTTTCACCTTTGAAGACCTCAGTTTAATCCTGGCATAGGTCACACTGGAAATTAGTTTCGATAGGCATGTTTTACTCTTTAATGCATGTTTGTCCACATCATAAACCCATCAAGCAACATGATGCAGTTAACAGTCGATGCCGCAGACAAGCTGGTGACCAGATGAGTAGACTGGATTCTGAAGATTAACTCGTGTCCCTCAGCAGAATGAGAGCAGCCAAGCTCAGATTCTCCTCAGTTTCTGGTTTTGACTAGTCACTCAGTTACTTAGTTTTCATGGACTGCAAATGTGTGTACTTGTAAAGCTTGATTTTCCCAGCTGCCTGCCTTAAACTCCTTATTGCAAGTTTTAAGAACCTAAGGACAACTCTAGAATGGACATTTTGACATAATCAGGAAGCATCCATTTGAAAACTTTTAATTTCAAAACTCCATTTGAATTGATTATTTGATCTTTAAAATCACAGTGGCAAAAGAAATCCAACCGAAACATTAGCAGGTGTTCTCAGAGGTGATGCTGATTTCTTTTCCAGCCTTACCTGTGTTCCTCAGGCAGTCAGGTCACCCCTTCCCGGGTTAAGTAAGAATCCCCGAGGTAAAGCTCAGCACTGAATCCAGAGCTCCATGACAGGAGTAATGCCTCTCTGTGACTCGAGTGCAGGTAAGAGTTTTATTATTTCACACGCTCTGTATATGACTTCACCATGTACACCCCCTATTTCTCATAAACTAAGTGCGTGCTGGGCAGCAAAAAGGAAAAGCTAAGAGGAAAACCGTAGGGATCTGTCTGCAAGAGGCACTTGTGCCACTTACACATGCGGGTGCAGTAGCCTCATCAACTGCAGTACCTCTGTTTCACACCGAGTCTGCTTGCGTGAATAACGCTTCCAAGACTGGTTGCCAGGCCTTTTATTTAGCTTTTCAAGGTATGGCTATATTTCTGACATGACCATAGTGTAATCACAGTGAATATTTTTGATGGGTATCAAAGGGGGAGAGAGAGATGCTCACTGAGCCCAGCTGATGCATACAGGGTCATTTATGTCTTGTCCATAAACATATGAAGTACGAGAAGAGACCTCTGGGAGGCCAGTGACACTAATGGAAAAGTTAAGTGTGAGACTGTACAGCTGGACTAGATGCCTTTTATTCAGAGTTGTTATTAATTTAGATAAAGCAATCTAGAGCTGTCAGGGGTGTAACCTCTGTGTGTACCTCTGTAAATTGTCATAGTCTCTATCATCTTAATAACAGGAATTCAGATCTGGGTGTTTGTCTTAGAGGTGAGTCTCAACCTACAAGGTAAACTTGTGATTTGAAAGAAAACAATTCATTGTTATTCTCTAATATATTTCTTCTTCACTGTTGCTTTTTAATAAGTTTCTTCTTTACTTTGTTAGCACCTGATATTCTTGAAAGTGATATGAGGTGAAAATGTCAGCCTACGCCAAATATAACCTGAAGAGTATTAGGCATTGGTCTTTTGTCTAACTAGACTGTGTATGGCCATCAGATGAAACATAGCTTAGGTTCCAAATCTTCATACCAACTTTTGATATTGTAAGGAAAGGTTAGTGCTAGCAGTGGTGAATTTTTGTTCTCATTTCCAGTTACAGTTGCGTACCAGCTGTACCATGTCATAGTTGCAACGTTTTTTCTTTAAAAGAGAGCATCCTTCACCCTGATGAGAATTGCAACCTGAAAAGACCATTCTGATTCAGTGGTCCAAACTGTCACCTCCCTGACCTCACAAAATAGACTTTTCAGCTTTTGTATATCACCTCCCGCCGTCTCTGTACCCTCTGTGCTCTCATCACATCCTCCTCCATGCTGACATTTGATTCATTGAGCTGGATTCTGACAGAGAAATCTCGTGTTAGCCTCTCTTCTTGCGAGACTGACAAAACCTTTGTGATAGATAAGCTTTTTTCTGAAATTTGAAATAGCCTGCTATATACCTACCTTTTCTGTGATTCTGCAGATATTAGGCAGGGCAGAATGCAGCTTAAGAACCAGGGCATCTGTTTCATGATATTTTTAAACTCTGCCACAGAGAAGCAGAAGTGATTTCGTGTAATGTTAAACAACAGCTAAATCTCTTTCCTTTTCCTTATCTAAGGAAACATAACTCATTCTGTGCCTGTGTCCCTAATTAGTAACACTTACAAGCCTTGACCTTTCAACAGAGAGCTCGGCTCAGCTTCATCTTACAGAATTGCCCCTATAATGTAGCTGTGCATAATAATAAAAACAATTTAAAACACATTAAAACGTTAAAAAAACCACCAAAACACTTAGAAGCTTAGACCCAGACTTTTCCACATTTATTCATGTTGAGCAGTAATTTTCTCTCATAATAGTCCCAGTGAGACTATAGTGAGATTCTGTGCACTGCAAGTAAAGGAGGCAGAGCATTGCTTAATAAATAACCAGTTCTGTCCTTCTGCTTTATTCAGTTACGGCTCGATGGTCTTTGTGTCCACTGCATGATTTCTTCTCAGAACCAGCCTAGTTCCAACAGACTTCTTCTGGCACTTTATATGTACTCATGTTCTTTTTGGCTTATTTTTTCTGATTATCTCTCATAACCTCAAAAAAATGTAAATGTTAAAGCCCTAGCTGGAGTCTAATGTTTTTATCGACACTGGTGTCACTGTCGGGGAAGACTGGAAATGTTTCTTTTCCAAGTGACAGTGTAGGCACGCTCACTCTTGTGGCAGATTTCTGGCACAGGAGGACCGAGTCCTGGCAAGCTGCATGAAATCAAGTCACTGATACCATCATCCCTCATGTATTTGGGAAACTTCCAGCTTGTGGAAAATTGGTCAGGCTTTGATATAGTCCTTTACTCTGCCTCCTTTGTTTCTCCAGCTTGTCTTACCTTTATTACTAGCCTAAAAAACAATGAGAAATAATGTCTGTGTAAGAGTAAACCTTTTTTTATGAGTGTAGAACAATGCCTTCTCATGCCCAGAGAGTGGTTGAGCTACCACAACCATATATTGCAAGTTCATTACTTCAGATGATGTAAGTGTCCTCCACCTGAAATAATTTTAAAATTTAACAAACTCTTACTTAGAAACTGTAATTCATTACACTTAGCTACCTAATTCAGGAGGAAAAAAGCAGTCAGACTAAACCAGTATGTTTTCTCTCAGCTGGTTCTGTGGTCTAAAGAAAATAGAGTCAGAGGGCTTGTCCGGGGATTTCCATGGGCCACTTCTCTACTTTAAACTGAACTGCTCCCTTTGTATCAATCAGTGATCAATCAGATCATGAGTGCTTACAGCTTATACCAAGAGAGCTGCTATTGGTAGTACCTTAAATCTGACTCGTGCAGGTTTTCATGTTCCCTTATTTTCATGTAGTCTCATGGAGAAAATGATGGCTTTCAGATTTTTTTTTCAGAGAAAAAATGACGGTAAGCCCTTGTGCCAGCTGAAATATGTTGGATTCCTTTTCTTAATAGGATGAAGTTATGTTGAAATAATTTCATCACCTTGAAGGTTTTAGAGTTTAGGGTAGAAAATTTCTGCTCTAAGAGAAAGAGGTTTTACTATTACATCAGCAGAATTTGAAACATAATCTGAGTATGCTGTCTCTTTTTTTTTTTTTTTGTGAAGCCAACAGCACCAATTGTTCATTCTCATACAAGATAATATCATGATATGCCTGTTATGCCTTTTACTACTATCTAATATAAGACTCTCTGCAATAGAGATGCCAAATCTGTCCCCAGGCAGGAAGTAATATTTCAATGTTTAACAACTTGTCATAAGCCCTACACTAATCACGGTGTATGTTCTCTATCTACCTAATCAAATTCTTGCTATATATCACAGTGATACTGTGTGATACTTACCACAGGTCTTTGGTTTAGAGGAATATGTTTTCTTAAGATTAGAAGAGAGAGTATGAGCTTGATTGAAAGAGTTCATCCTCTTCAAGATTACACAGTACTTACCAAGATTGATTCTATAGTTACTGAAGGCTGTGGTCTACTATGATCTGGTCTGGAGGAGCAGTTGGTTTGGTTGGCAGTTACAAAAGCGCTGTCTTGAGTTTGCTTTTGTCCAAGCTGTTTTCTATCACTATTTTCAATAACTCTTCAAAAATGATTTTTCAAGGATATGCATCGTTTGACTGAATTGCAATTCAAGAGTAACACCACCATATTCAATTGAGTTTTATTTCTGTGGAAAACATACAAAAACGCTGTGATATGCAAAAAAAAAGTCAATGTTAATTAACACTTTTCTGCCTACATGTTCTCCAAAACCCTGAGATGACAGAGAAATTGGATATGTGATACCAGAAGTGACCATTGAACCCAACAAACCCTTCCTCAGGAGTGTCTTCTTATGCAAGTATATCCTATGCACTTTCATAGGCTTTTTTTCCCAATATTCCTTTTTTTTTGGTAATGTTCACAAAAATGAATATTACTCTCTTTAATCTAGTAAATATGGACGTTTCTCCTCAGCTTCCCCTATTTTATTTCTAAAGAAATAATACATTCTTTTCTGTAACTTTATTTCAAATGTTTAATAAGTGAAGAGATGCTATTAACCTCCAATTTAGAACATTTTGTTTTTTAATTCAATAATTTTTTTTCAGATTTAAAGCATCTGAAAAGAATCGTGTGTCTACACATACATGCCAAGCTTGTGAAGTTGTGATGAAAACAAGATTAAAGAAGAAATCATTGACAATGGAGTGTTTCAACTATTGAAGTGGTGGGGTGTTTTTGGTGGATATTTGGTGAATATACATACAACTGCCATTTTTGCACAATTGGCTAAATTCCTTTCCACATTGTATACTAAACCTCCACAGGTATAGATAGAAGAAAAAGATTCCCTGTTATTTAACATGGTCAGTTTTCTGCATTTATCTATTAATGTTTGATATTTTGCATGTAAATTATGTAATTATTATACTATTGTAAGTGTCTTTTCCCTTAGCTATCATGCAAAACTCTGTATATTTTAAGTAGCTGAGATCATACCAAACTCATTTCCATTAAAAGCTACCAACTCAACTCCTCCTCCCCAGCTACTTGACCCAGGCTCCTTCTGAACTGTTCAGCTGTGGAAACAACTCAAAAGGAAACAGATAATGATGGTAAACTGGGATGTCATGGTTCTCTTTATGTATGGCCATTGTAATATAGATACAGCAGGCCAACACTGACTCATCAGTAGCACCAAGCCTGCAATTTTGCTGTGTTTGCAATTTCAAGGAAGAAAAGCAGCTCACAATTACATGTATTAAACTTTCAGATGATGCAGAAATTATGATGTACATCATTTATATTATCAGTCAAACTATAGGGAGAGAACGTCAGGTCTTTATGTGGCCCAGGTGCACATTTCTTATAATTTAATCAGCACAAAGCACCCTCATTTCACCAGAGGACTCTAATTCATGCTGTGAAAACCACACCATGCCCTCTGTCTTTCCCCCACTGTAGTCAGTAAATTACAACTAACGATTCATAACTGTTACCTGCATTTAATCTAGTGCCCTTTTCGGCGAGTTCAGCCAGCTCTGCTCTACAGCCTCATAACGTTATACAGAATATCATGAATTATTTTCAAGGAGATTATGGATATCAAAAGGGCCTGCTTTAAAAAAAACACAAACAAGTAGCTAGAAATTTGTTTTTTTCCAAATGCATGTGGAAAATGCATTCATGCTAATATCTGAGAATAATGTCCCTCAGGTCAGCAAGGATGCATTGGTGGTGGGGAAGAGCCAGCTACCTGTCTGCTTTCCTCTTTGCTTCTTATCGTCTGCCTTTCTGCTCCCTCTCTTTTCCCCACTTTGTCACAGGCCAGGGAATAAGGTAACAGGCTGAGGAAGCTGCCCTGATGGAGGAAAATCAACTCACCTCTTGTCCAGATTCTGCCACCAAAGTCAAATTTGGAAACCCAGGAGGAGAGAGTGGGGGAGGAGGGGTGACCTGAGTTAATATCCTGGGCAGTGAGAAGCATTTGCTGGGTGTAGAACTGTGATGCAGGGCTGAGGGGAGGGCTTTGGGGGTGGTAGTGTGTATGTATGTTTGTTTTTCTTACCTGCAGTGTGGCTCTCAAGAGCTTGCTGTGAGTTATGGGTACGTGCTAATTCCTCCTGGTGGTGGGGGATTCCTATGAGGTGTGCTAGGAGGGGGCGGAGGGTTGTGAGGTGCCCGTGGGTGATGGGCCATCTGTAAGAGCAGCGGGGCTCAGGGAGAGCCCCAGCTCTGCCCTGTACCACTCCCCCCAGTACGTGTCCCGTGGGCTCTACCACCCTGGAAAGGTCCTCATGCCTGAACACTCCGAGAGCTGGAAGGGTCACCTCTATATTACCCAGAAAGGGTAATGAAGAAGTTAGGGCTGCTGTTTTGAAAGCTGTCCAAAGAGGATTTGGATGCTCAGTTCTTATTAAAAACTAGTGAGAAAACAAGTGCCAAAATCCTGGCTTTGACATCGTAAATCTACTTGCACTGAATAAAAGCAAGAGAGAGTGCAGAGAAAGACAAATGCCTCTTCAGGTGACTGAAACTAGTTGATATCATGTCAGGTTCAAAGAATTTATTTTTCTCCTTCTGTCTTTCTATCTCTACCTACTCCAAAATGGAGGGTGGGAGTGGGGACAAAAAACCCACCTAGAGAGTGTTAGAGTTATTTTGATGCGTTTGATTTTGGAATTATATTATTATCTTTAATTCAATTTCATTTTTAAAGGGAATTTAAAAAAAAATACCAAACTCTAGTCAACCAAAAAATTAAATTTTTCTACAGTTATGGTGAAAACTATTTCTGGGTACAGGATCTGCCAGTCTTTGTGTGGATTAGCATAAACTAGGTGAAATAATTGAAAATAGAGAAAGGTACTTTTTTCATCACCAATAGAATATTTTCATATTCAAAGGCGGGGGGGGGAAATTAATCAAAGCTTAATCTCCACTTAACAAAAACGTTTCCATCCATTTTACTCATATGTGTAAGTCAGAAGAAATAAATCAAAACTGATGAGTTGAAAAAGCACACTAGAAATGAACAGAAATGTTAGCAATGGTTCCTCCAGTTACCAACTATTTTTACGTCTCACTTTAAAGGGCCACTGTTAAAGATAAAAATGCTGTGCATAGTAGAGAGGACCAATATACCTTATTTCTAAACTAAGAGCTGAGCTCTGTCTTTTGGTAGTCTAGGTAACTAAAGTTGATTTTATGCAAGGAAAAATAATTTCTTCTAAACATTAATGATTCCTGATTTGACATATATCTGATCATCTAAGCTTTTATAAATTGTAAAGATACTGACCTTTCTTTAGGAGTCCTAGGAGAATATCTATATCCAAACCAAATCCCACTGTGTAACTGTACTAATAAAAGTTCGTCCATGTGATTGAAGGGAAGTATCTGATATGTTTGTTTGGGTGATTAATACATCGTCCGTGGTGTCCTGAGATGCTTAGGTATTTCTCAGTTTCAGTTTTATAGATTTGTTAATGTCATCACACATAAAGATTAACAGGTTTCCCAGCATGTTAACTGGGACACTTGCTTTTTGAGTTTCACAGTTAACACTAGCATAAACTAGTCCAGGTCCTCTTTCCAGAAAGGATCCAAAGTGTGTTTGAAAAGTAGCACTGTTACACAGCTTCATGTTGCCCATAGTACACCTTGCTGCAACTCAAGCCTTCTGACCCTGATTTATATGTATTTGCAGATGGGAGAAGGGATCACCAGACGAGGAGTCACGTGTCACCTATACAGTATATCTGCAGGTTCCTGCACATTGGTATCATGCATCCCAACTAAAGGTAACCCTGACGTTTCTTCTTTCATCTGTTGATACTCTTGGTGGTGTTGAGGTTATCTGTGTTTCGGCTTAATGCAGAACGACTGAACTGTGCTTTTTTCCTTCTTCTGTTTGGTTTTTTTTTTTTTTATTCATTGTTATCCTCTCCATAGCGGGAAGCCTATTGCTGCAGTAGCAGTGGTTTCCAGTATTTTGCAACTTCAGCTCTGCCGGGGACTGTCCAGTATAGTTTGTTACCTTGAGATCGGAGGTGTGTGTAATGGAGCAACAGGTTGAGGCTGCACAATTAAAAACGCAGACCAGAACACAGTGTAAATCACTGGAAACCTAACCATGCTAGGAGTTTCCAATGACAGTCTGTTTGCAGATCTCTAAACAAGTCTAAATGCCTCTTACTGTGATGGTGGTGCACAACTCTCTACAGGTTTGACCAGCTATGTCAGAGCAGCTGAAGATTGTACGTTGTTACTGAGGTGATATATTCGGAGTGTACTGATGTGTACAGGTCATGGATTTTGCTCTGTACAAGACGCGCAACTTGTATTGTCTGATATTTTTTATGAGTAACGAACACTTAAAACTTCAAGTGGGTTCAAGTCCGTGAGAGTTGCCAGTGCCACAGAAAGATGAAAAGTTCCTGCTAACCATTTTCCCTTAGCTTCTTTACTGAAACACTTCCACTTGCTTATTTTAGAAGGACCACATATTCCCCTAGACAATTTCTTGGATTTCCTGTTCCTGTCAGTGCCAGATACCAGTGCCAGTGATTTTTCTCCCGCCTATTGTGGTTACAGTATTTCTTCTATAGAAATTGTCTGGAGGCCACAGACTAATTTTACTAAAGTCAGTAGACGGGAATTACATGGCATTGACTCCTGGGCTCCCTCCGTCTGTTTCAGATTATAACTATTGACCTAGAGGTGAAAGGCTCTATATCCCATTACCAATTCCCTGAGTCATACGGTTCCTTATAACAGCATTTTAAACAGATGATGGAGGATGCTAGTATTCAATAGCATCAGTACGAATAGCACTTACTCAAATTTACTGGCAAAGATACCTTCCAGATTTTGTTTTTTGAACAACAGATAAATGTCTGTATGTAGCTGCACTTATGAACTCCTTGCAAAATCCTTGAGTCCCTATGTATCTAAAATTTTTGCTGAAGACAAATATCTTAAAAAAGAGTTAAAGACATGAAGATCTGGATTTGTTTTAGAATTCTGGCATGTTATTATTCACAACAATATTCTGGATATAATAAAAGCCTTGAATTCAGAAAATCCCCTGGTACCACATTTTCCTACTTTGAACACCAGTGTTCATTTGCGATTGGGACTTAGCACACTTTCTCATTACTGCTATCTTAAAAGCTGCACAACTTTGCATTTCAGTTCTATTGTTTAGTGCGTATGTCTGAATAGAGAAGAACTGAGATAAAAAGAAATAAGAGTTAGGGAGGGTAACCCTTCTTGCTATTGAATGCAGGTGGAAATCTGCACCATCACAACCCATTACATATATCAGTTTGTTTGTTTTTCACTTTCCTCATTACTTTAAGCAACAGATGTTGTGTCCCATCCTCCCTTTATTATCCTCTGACCAGTTTTTGTTATGTCAGAGAACACAAATGAAGCTGCTAGACATCTCAAAAATTATACTAAATTCTTCAAGTATTACGCACGTTTGTACCTTATATACCCATCTTTGTATTTTAGCTAGCAATATCAGGATTACTTATGATTGCATGAAAACATTTTAATAAATTTATTTAGAAATTGTATTTATAGTAATTTGTGTGAGCTGGGCAAGGGGATTGTGATTCTGGGGGAGGAAGAATAGTTTGACCAGATTTGATTAATGATGAATTGAAAATGATTCTGGGCTTGAACTTGTAACTTGTTTGTAACTTGCTATCTTTTAAATGTTGATTTTCATTTTGTGTTTCTTTTTCCAGACCTTTATAGTATTGAATAAAGGGAAGGCAATATTCCGATTCAGTGCCACCTCTGCCCTGTACATGTTAACTCCTTTCAATCCTCTTAGAAAAATAGCTATTAAGATTTTGGTACATTCATATCCTTTTCGAGTGGTTAGTCTAAAACTATAGTGAGATGTTACTTAGTATTTAAATAATTCTCTGGCACATGTCCTAGGATCAATATGATCTATAGTGCTTTGTCCCTCTTCTCTCTACTATTTCTGTCTTCTGTTCTTTTTCTTATTCCCTTTTTACATTTGTGTTCATTGCTGGATCTTAATATAGTAATATTAGAAGCCAGACAACCAGTCATCCTCCTTTACAATTTCTTCCTGTGTCTTTCTTTCCTTCCCCCACCTTTTTTCCCCTTCCCTCTTATTTTTCCTATAATCATCATGTCTTTTTTCATCTTTTCCCCTCCTCCACATTTTTCATAAAGTGCAGATATATTGCTCAAAATACTTTCAGTTCTTCGCTGACACTGTGTTAAAAATCAAATCTTTGATCCCAGGTTTGTGCTTGCATGAATATGTAGTGAAAATGTGGTTTCCTTATTCCTTTTGATTTTTTGATTCAGA
>JAOXJK010000001.1:95728223-95753793 GCA_025774025.1 Xenus cinereus
GAGTTCTTGATGGGAAAATTCAGTTTTCCTATCTACTTCTCATTTTCATTGCTGGTAGGCATATGTTGTGTATTGCAATATACAACTTTGACTCCACACTGCTGTCTTTCTGGTGTCCTCACTTTGGTTACTCTAGATGTGTCTCACACCCTGAGCTAAACTTTTTCCACCTGTAGCCTTGTCAGACTGAACTACCTATGGAATACACACACTAAGGGCCAAGTCTGCCTCTGGCATTAACAGGTAAACTCCTGCTTATGCAACTTTTCCCTGCCACTGCTATCCCTTGGGGCAGTCTTTCTAACTACTGCTTAGACTGTTCAAGCACCAAGAATATTTTTTTTTTCTCTGCACAGAATACAGCATGCTGAGCCCTTGTATGACTGTAAGTGCCTCCTAGATGCAATTGCAAAGACACAGAATTCTGTACGCAGCTATCAGAGCATATAAATTGTAATGAAAAAAAACAGGAACAGGACTATGAAGGTATAACTGTGATGCCATCAGAAGGAAGAAAATGGAAAGAACAAAAAGTCCATGGCAAATACGTCATTTTGGCCCGTATAATCAAAATTTATTTGCATAAATCTCAGGTAAGATTTTGTAGAGTTATTCTGATAAAAGTGTATAGAAAACCCAGTTTTACACAGTAAGAGCTATAGCTTAGAATTGTCCACATCTGATTCATGTTGAACTTCTTTTATAAAAAGTAACCTCTGAAAAGTATACTGGTTCCAGACACACTTAAACTATCAAATTGTTTTCATGTACTTCCAAGTAGCGTATGCATTCTAGGTATGAAATTTATAAGTTACTGCCATTCCTCAGGCCTCTGTGAACTAGTTATTTCCAATACTGTCGTGTGGCTGTACTGTTATTTTTGGTTGTTCTTATTTGTGCGGTGGTAAAATTGTTACAGACTGGCAGTGCCACAAAGAGATAACTTTTTGACATTATCCTCAATACATTCGGCTAACAATTAATTACACATTTTAAAAAGAAATTCTGAAACAATGGAAAAAGATGTATGAAGGTACATAAGACCTGGAAGCTATGACCTATTGAGCTATGCATTTAACATACCTATGCTTAATAGTAAGAAACAAGACACCAATAACAAATGAAAAGTAAATTACACACAGTTAATTATAAAGGATGCTATCAGTACACAACTACAAACAGGAAAAAATGATCTATTTTTTTCAAAACTTTGAACATGTGAACTTGCAAAATGTATCTGACTTTTCTTTCTTCTCTGATACTATGCGCATGGAAATGAAAAGACAGTCTACTTTTTGGTGTCTCTTTATTACTACAAAACAAATGTGTATCAGATGTGCAGATGTTGACTGAAGTGGGATAAGTTTTATTTGGTATGTCAACAAGAAAATTGCTTAAGTGGGGAAAAGACAAGGTTTAGAGAAGCGATGAGTTGCAGATACTGTATCAAAAGTGGTAATACAGAAAAGGTTAAATAATGAACAAAAAGTGAAATAGAAAAACAGAGGCTAAAAGAAATAAGAGTTAAAGAGAAGCCTAAATAAAAGGAGAATACAGTATAGTGAAACAGCTGATTCAGAGTAGCATTTCCGGTACTAATCAGAAAAAAAATCTTGGATATAAGAAAAAGAGTGTCACGTGTCTGCTTTTATATTGAAATATAGCAAAAAAGAATCTGAGAGCAAGAGGAATCTCCTTTGACAGCTTTTCTTTGAAAATCATCACTGAGGAATATTTATATCATTCATTGCACACCAAAACCAGAAGCAGAATTCTTATTTTTGAGTATGTTTTCTCCTTTGGTCCTTCCAGGTATCTTGAAACCTGTGAATAGAAGTCACAAAATGTTTATAAAAATAGTTTGGAAACTCTTAGTTAAGAATGACCAGGGTTTCAAATAGGACATCTGTTGCCAAATGAGAAATGGCAAAGGAAAAAAAAAAAAGGAATCTGAAGTTTCATAAGTTTCCATGTCATTAGCGACATTAACTGGAAAGTGGAGCAGTCTGGAAGGAAGTGGGCAGATTAAATATAGCTAAGTCTGCCACATTTCCATCTGCTTTTATGTATCCAAAACAGAAAAGAGCCACCTGCTAATCAGAAGCAACCCATCTCATTTATGAATGCAATTAGTCTTTTTTAGTTAATCATCTTAATTAGTTTTGAAATCTTTAAACATATGGGAAAACAGCACAAGATCAAAAGATAATAGTTGTACAAATGAAAGTTGTAAAAATATGATGAGTAATCAAATGAGTTCAGGAAAAAATCATGAAAATTGCAGCATAAACAAGATTGTGGTAAAAATAATAATTAAAAAACCAACCAATGTAAACAAAACCTCATCTAAACAAAGCATATGATAAAAATGGAAGAGGGAGAAAACAGTAAGAATTATCTCACTAGCACCTTAGTACCTTCCTCACCTCCAAAAATCCCACAGTATAAACACAGACCAAGGAAAAGGCAAACAAAACATGCCTGGTTCACTATATTTAAGTGTGTTGCTTAATTGTCCAGACCTCCTTCATTTAGGCTTCAGCTGATTTTTTTTTTTTTAGGTTATGTGATTTGCTTCTTCATATAAAAAAATACATAGCTAGATTATTGACATATCAAACATTGCCATTAGAGGCAATGATAAGTGAGTTTTTAGATCTTCTCAAGACTTTTACTCATTTTGTTTGGTTGGTTTTGTTGATACAACTGTGAGCACGGTAAAATGCATCCATGGGATCTGTACAAAAAAGGGTGTTGCAGTTCCATGAAAGCTTTCACTAAGGAGCAGAGCCCCCAGATGTTTTGCAAGCTGCCTTTGAAAGCATAGCTTTGTGGTAAGTACAGGACTGGATGTGTTTGTGAGCACCATTTTTGACCTGCTTCTCCTGGTTAGTTGTTAGTTGGAAGCAGTTTTGGTTTAGCTTTGGTCAACCAGATTCCTGGCCTTTTGGGGAAAAACTCATGCCTTGAATAACTTGAGTGAAGTCCCTGGACAAGACCTGATTCTTTAGCTGTTTTATACTGCTATGATGTACCCATCTAAGAGTTCATTTCCACTCTTATTTTTTCCCTTTAATTTCCCTGACAGCATTCATCCTTTCTTCCTGCAAATCTACACTTTCAGGGTTAAATCTTCCCAGGGCCAAGAACTAGAGCACATGTATCTGATACTTTGGAATGTGCTGGAAATGCGAGGCAATGTTTATGAACAGGTTTATGAGTACAGCTGTACTGGTGGGCAGGGGATAGTGCCAAGCCCCTCATCAGCATGAGGAGCCCTTGCGCATGGAGGTGCTGCAGCACTGAGATGTGGGCTCACCCATCCAGCACGAGGAGATTCATGCCACCATAGAATCATAGAATGGTTTGGGTTGTAAGGGAGGTTAAAGATCATCTAGTTCCACCCCCCTGCCAAGGGCAGGGACACCTTCCACTGGACCATGTTTCTCAAAGCCCTGTTCAACCTGGCCTTGAATGCTTCCAGGGATGGGGCATCCACCACTTCTAGGCAACCTGTTCCAGAATTTCATTATCACAGTAAAGAATTTCTATCTAATATTTAATCTAAATCTACCCTCTTTCAGTTTCAGATAGTTACCCTTGTCCTATCACTGCATTCCCTGATAACGAGTCCCTTCCCATCTTTCCTGTAGGTCCCCTTTGGGAACTGAAAGGCTACTATAAGGTCTCCCTGGAGCCATCTCTTCTCCAAGCTGAACAGCCCCAACTGTCTCAGCCTATCTTCGTAGGAGAGGTGCTCCAGCCCTCTGATCATCTTCGTGTCTCTCCTCTGGACTCATTTGAACAGATTCACCTAACCTGCCTGTCAATCAGAGGCAGCAGAGTTGCAAACTTGCAATCTCAATAGCTAGCGTACCTGGGAGGTGTGCGGTATGTCCCTGCCCTCCCTTTATGGTGACAACCCCAAGGATGAGCTGCATTAGCATCTTCGCTGTTGACATCACAGAGGGGACCTATAGCCTCACTCCTACAGGGACAACCTGCATGCAGCTCACTGCTGGAGGCTTTATGGCTGCATAAATGCGAAGTGTGTTGCATGCATTTTTCTCAGGACATACTGCTTCACTCAGCAGAGCAACACTGTCATTCAGCAGGTTGGTTTGGTACAAGCGTGTTCCTATGGTTAAGTCAGGATGTGTCTGGTGACGTACAGGTCCTGTTTCACGGTGTGTACGTGCAATTTAGTTTTCTTATAAAAGAGCAAACAGGTAGTCTGCAGGACATACCTGGAGTGTCGGAATGATCGAAAGGTTGGCTTTTAACATGAAAGAGACTTTTGGGATAAAGATGAGGAAGAGTGAGTTTTAATTAAAAAACCTCTCAGCTTATCTTCTCACTCAAGGGAACATGATTTTTCAACCATTAAAAGCAACTGGAGCATTACAGTTCTTTTCTTGTGGAAGGAGAAATAGGTCCTAACAGAGTGAGGCTTACACTGTGCAATTCAGAAAATTTCAGGCGTGCCCAATTTGCTGTGTGTATGTTGCAGTACTGCATACAGGATGCAGTTTCTCCACCCTGACGTGCTTTCAGGAGTGGGATTCATGGGATGGCTAAAGAGGGGAGTGTACACACAGCCCGCCTTTTCCAGAACAGCCTGGACAGCAGTTAGTAAGATAGGGAGGTGTCATCTGTGTGTTGATGTCATGCCAAACTCCCATCAGGCTAAAGAGGGAGACAACCATCAGCGGGATGAAACAGTAACCGGGGAGTTGTAGGGAAACCTTAGAAAAAGGAGTCATCTTGAAAAGGAGTGACAAAGTAGCAAGAATTCTGGATGTTTGTGAGTGTAATTTAACATTTTGTTAATGCCCGGTGTAGTGATTCGCCTGCTCTTTTGTGGGTATCGATCCCAAATGTATAGTTCTGGTAGTTCTTTACAAGTTGTTAATAAATCGATAAACTGATGTAAACTATGTAAATTGAGTGAATTTTTTTCTCTGTTATGCTGCTGAACAGCAAGATCAGGCAGTTGTGAGAGAATGGAAAATGAAAAGAGTGAACTGCAGAGAATATTTTGCTTTCTTACAGTATTTGACTGTGCTGTTGCTCAGAGATATTACAGCTCCTCCATGTGTTTTTGCCTTAAATAGTACATGGGTTGTACTGATATAGTTGTTTCTTTACTATGTAGGACCTATATCGGACAACAAATTAACTTTTTTCCCACTCTATGTAATATTTATTGAATAATGGATAAAAGGGAAGAGAGGTAAATAACTCCACAACTCTTTCCTTTACTTCAATTACTAAAGAAAAAAAAGGAAAAAAAAAAGGGGGCAGGTGTTTGAAAAACCCTGTCACATAAGATTTCCACTTTCTTTGGAAAGCAAGAACATTGAAGTGAATCTACAATTGCTGGTTTCCTCTAGAAACAGTAACACTGACCTTCCTCTAATCCTTTTGACCTACTATTGTAAGGCTGCTTATAAACAGAAATAGAAACCACATGCTGTCAGTCAGGGCATCCTTAATTTCTCAGCCCAAGTAAAATAAAGCTATATCCTTCATGAAAGAGCTCATAATTTTTCTCCTTTCTTGCAGCTGAGAAAGACCATAATGGATAGTGACACTGAAAAATCACAGGTGGGTAAAAGCTGTGGCAACACCTTTTAGAGTTGAAAAATATCCATCCAAAAGATAAAAGTCTGTGGTTGGTTGGGTTTTTTTTTTTTGTTTGTGAGTGTGAGTGCTCCTACAAACAGCTTCTCACTTACCTCTAAGTGGACAATTTTCCAAGTAGGTAACTCCTAAAGCAGTCTATCACAAAATACCAAACAGCCATTGATCACATTCATGGTGACACTTGATACTGTAGCATTTTTTATTTGCTCCCCAGCGTGACAGAGAGGCTGCTGGTGGCCTACATGGGGGCAAAGGCACACTTGCTTTTGGGGGTGGAGGAGCAGTGCAGTTTTTAGTGTGAACAGGGGGACCCAGTTAACCCCTTGACTGTCCCCATGTATCCCATGGTGTTTCCCTGGGCAATTTTAGTGCATGTGAAATAGATTCCTTCAAAGGAAAAATAAACTTCTCCAGGTGTTTGCCAGAGAGGAGAATGTGTCTGAACCAACAGCTCTTTTTGAGCCACCTCTGAACCATGCACACAGTAGGGATGTTCAGTCAGGCAATCAGACTGACTGTAGGCCAAAGCAAAACAAAACCCCAAAATGCCTATAGCATAGATATGAGGACCTCAGAAATATTTGCTTCCACAAGAAAATCTTTCCCTTTTGTGCCAATATACTTGCTAATGTAGATAGAGCCTAAAGTAAATTCCAGTTTGCAGAACTGGGTATCCTCATAAACTACTTTTAGTTATATATAAATATCAACAAGGAAAAAAAAAAGGGAATGATTAAATAAAAAAGCAATTTTTAGAGAAGTCCTGATTGCTTTAGATGTCTTGAAAGATACTGTCCGCATAGGAAGAAAATAAAAATTCAAGTTACATGTACTCATAAATACTCCATTAGAAGGACTTGTGACTCGTCTCTAGAAGATAACCTTATAGCGGCAGAAAAAAAAAAAAAGGCAAAAAAGTTGTGACTATTGTTTTGTAAGAGCTGATTGATATTCTGGCCATTTTCTTAACCTTTTAGTCCTTTGGCTAGTCAAAAGTGCCACTGTGCCTTGGATTTTGATTATGTATAAGAGTGGGTTGCACAAACATCTCTCAGGATTGGGTCAGGTATTAACAATCCTGCTGGTCTCACTAAACCACCTTTATTGATCCTTTGGGGTGCTATTTTTTTGTATTATTCCATATCTTCCTGTTAGTGATTCATGGTAAGGTATTGTCGGGTATGCTGTGTATCAAATAGCTTGGATGATGGATTGCCATCCCAAATATCAAGCAATTCGAGTGATGGATTTTCATCCCATAACAAGTCAGGACCAATTGCTCCAGGGGTCAGAATAGAACTGATAGCGTAGCTGTAGTTTGGAACAGCACAGAGATTATATGAAACCTTATGTTTCCATGAAGTTCCTAATTTGCCCCGAAGTTCCTCATTTATAGTAAAAAAACATGCCTGGATACTTAAGTGTTTCTATGATCACAATATTTCAGTGTTTAAAAATAGCAATGAAAATTAGATACGACTGAAATTTTTTCTAAGTTACTTGGAGGCCTGTGGATATTTAAGGGATCAGTCTTTATTTCTTTTTCAGGGATATGGAGTGAAAGAAAACAGCAACCGATCAGAGATCCCATTGCTTGTAGGAATGGTTTTGGTTATGAGGCCGAGTTGTGTGAGTATCTCTCTCAATTTGGAGATCAGGTTGATGTAAAAAAAAATAATACCAGTTAGCTGTTTATAGCAAGATCTCTGAGAGCAGATCCAGGTGCAAGCTCGTGTCTGTGTGTGCTACCTTACTGAAGAATCAGGACTGGGTCTCCCATACGTCAAGCTTAGTACCCGTCACTCAGTGCTTCCACCTACTCACACATGGGTCCTTCCCATTCTTGCTGCTGCTGCTTCACCTCATATAACTATTTAATTGGATTGGAGAATGACTCTGTAACCCATCCAGCTCGTATATAAAAGGCGTGCTCCAAACAGTTTGTGTATGTGTGTTTTTTATACGAAGTGGAAGGCTCTCACTAAGAAAGACTAAAACATCCACTTCTGCTAGGAAATGGCCTAGCATTTTGTGAGATATGGGTTTGTGTATTTCCCACAAGATACCTTTTGTTTAGAAAAATCCCATATTAAAAACTGCAAACTGTTGTAAATTTTTCAACTAAAAATGTAATTGCAATATTTGTATTTTTTCTTCTTTACATTGTGCTTTAAAGTTGCGAGAAGCTGTTGGTTTGGGGACAAAAATTTCTGCCAAGGTCATTCTATTTGCCGCATAACTTACATTTGTTCACTTACATCAGGAGGACCCTGCAGTGCACAGCAGTACCTCGAGATGACAATTATTCTGATTTGGAATTTTGTGTACAATAATTAAACAGTCAGGTACCAGCAGACATGTGTTACCCTGAGATAACACACTCCTTGGAAGTATCATGAGACAGAAGGTGAAATTAGTGCCTCCAATGACCTGGGAAACACATTATCTCACCACTGCACAAGCTTGAGGGTGTATTGTTACTGTATACCAACTATTAGCGTTATTAGTTGCATTGTGATTGATTGTGCCATGTAAAACATATGTTTAAAACATGTTCACTGTTGTGCATCATGTGATAATTATGCCTGACTCTGAAGGACCAATATATCAGGTGTGAGTTGATAGGAGCATGAAGTATTTATTTATTTTTTTTTTCCACTGGGATATGCAAGACCGGCTGAAGTCATCGTGAAAGGAACTTTAGCGTCAGAGCCCCACAGCTTCCCCAAAACCAGCATCCGTAATGCGGTAGGGAGTACTAACACGTGGTCGGCTCGCAACCATTGTGTATTATGGTTATGTGATGCTTTTTTACAAATATATGCGTGCATCCATGTGTTTGCATACCCAGAGAGTGATCTTCACGGTGTTTATTTATAACCTGCGATTATTTTTGTCCTCCCTTCCTGTGCCTGATGCTGCCAGTTGTTTCATTCTTCAGGTGACTGACAAGAAGCATTTTTTTCCACCACTGAAGAGCCTGGCACTGTACCCAGGACACGGGCGGGCTGGTTAGCGCAGCCCTGGCAGACAAAGAGCTTTGTGCTGCCTGCTCCTTCTCACAGCTCTGCAGCGAGGCACCACATCAGACAGAAAAGGTGGTCTATCTTTAATCTGAGCTACTCGGGAAATCAAAGGAGGTGGATGAAAACAAGAGCGGTGACTGATTCCCGTAGGAGATCGCTTTCCTGTTCCATTTGATATAATGAACGGGATAATCAAAGCAAGGTTAGAAACCCCCTGTACCTTTTCTCCAAGGATTTTTGTGATGTCAATTCACAAGGTATTAAAATAATTGAGCACACGTGTGATAAAGATTTAAAAAAATAGTTTCCTTTTTTACCTTAGAATAATTTACATACAGCTGCTCTGGCAAAGTGCGTGTCTTATGACTCATCAGGCTTGTAGTTAAACATGTTAAATCTTATTACACCTGCAGCTGTTTGTTTCTTTGCCTCTTAGTGTCTTTTGGTCTTTGCTAAAAGTAGTAACAGTGCCCACATAAAGACTATGTTTCAAAGATACAGTGGGTTGTTGCTTTTTAAGTTCAAATCCAATAATGAAGCAGAAATCTGGTTCACACTTAGAGAGAAGAGCATTAGAAGGAAGATGGATGCTGTGGAAAAGAAGGACCAGGTTTGGTTGGATTGTAAGGTAACAACCTACCGACTCATGGTAATTGCTCTTTCCTTTTAAAACCGTTGTGCTGCCAAGGCTGTGCTGGTTTCTCAACAGGGATCCCTGGAAGGGCCAAGTACGAGTTGCTACCCATGTCCTGCAAGGCAGGTTGTCCCCGGGGCTTCCCCAGTGGCTCGACTCATGAAAGTCTCCCTTTGCATGTCCTAGCTCAGTGTCAGGGGACGCAGCCCTACGGGGGGTGGGGAGCGGGGGGAGGGTGGCCCTCGAGCTGCCTCCTGCTGCATTTGCTGCAATGTCCCAGGAGAATTCAAGAGAAATGTTTCCTGGGCTGGCACTAATGCAGTGACCCAGAGTCCCCTGTCAGCTCTCATCGTAGCTGGTGCCACGTGAAAGCACAAGTAGCGCTTTAATGCAAAGGGGAGCGTTATATCCTCTACCGGCAATACCTGCCATATAAGTGAAATGTGCTACTCTAATGTGTTATAGAGAAGTCTGAGACTTTTTTTTTTCTTTCTTTTTTTTGTTTTTTTTTTTTTTTACAATGAGGTTAAGGTGGCAGTGCAGGATCTTGGCTAATTCTATCCTGGCTTTCTTTGCACTTCAGTTGAATCCACATGGGATGGTGATATTCAGCTCTGCATTACTGCTATTTCTCACTTTAATGACCCTGGTAAATCTTTAATGATTGCCATCACTGTCAGAAGGGCACAAAGGGCCCTCGTCTGTCTTGATGCAACCTAAGAAAATATGCTCGCAGATGTCAATTAAAATAATGGCATTGGTGGTAGGTCACTTGTATTTTTATGGGTACCCACCTCATCTTGCAAAATGCAGCATGAAAATTCCACTCATAATCATTATGTTCACTAAAAAATGTAAATGTAGATATCTTAGGTTTTGTTTTGATTAAGCAGGGCAGCACATTCCTGATAAAATGAACTGGGACACGCGCTTCACAGAAATGGGCCTAATCATTTCAGTAAGCCAGAGTACCTAAGATATAAGCTGTTATTTTAAATTAGGTATTCTGAAGTGTGAAATTTTCATCCTGTAATACTTGTTTGAAAGTCTGTGTTAGAGAAATTCATTTAATATTAGAACCAAGATTTTTCCACCATTTAAACATTGTTTCATAGTGAGTGATTTCTCTATCACAGGATAGCCTTTAAGACATAATTCTCTCAAATTATGGGGTATGTTAGCAGCCCTGTGAGCTAGGAACTGGATACACAGATCTCCTGTTTTCATTAATAGCAGTTGCCTGCCTAATTCACTGAGCAGCACAGAGAAAATGTAGCCTCGTGGGTCAACATCAATGGATTCAATGAGGTCTTCACCCTCTAAAAATGTCATTAATGGGAGTAATAGCTGGCTGTGGGCCCTAGTGCTTGAAACAGCTGTGGCAAGCCGGCTCTCTGGAGAGCAGAAGTCTGAGGCAGAGGTGCTCAAGCTTGTTTGGGGACACTCCTATCCATTGTTCACTGCTGGCCAGCTATTTGGGATCTTAAGAAGCTTGTAAACCTTTTGGAGAGCTAGACTTTCAGCCTAAGATTAGGCTCACCTCGATGAATCATGGACTGACTTTATTTGATGGGGTGAGAGCAATGTCTACCACTCTTCTTGCTCCAGCTTGTCCTGTTTCACCAGCTCACCTGAACGTAATGATAGACCCTGACCCATTGCCGCCTATCTCCACCCCTTTTAAAATTAAATTTTCATGCTAAGCCAACCTAGGTCTTGAGGGGTGGTCATTACCCACCAGGAGGTGCCTCTGCATGTTTAGGTTCCAGGGCTGAAGACTCAGTTAGCAGGTTGATCTAAGAGGTTTCACCATAAACAGTGAGAAGGTTTGTGTGGTCACCTCTAAAGCAGGGGCCTGGTGGTACTTCTGCTTAGTGATGGAACGTGGGATCAGGTTAGTCTGTTTCCTGAATCAAAAAGTTGGAGTTAGGTATAGTATTTCATTACCATAATGTATTCAACTGCACATTAAAATCTAAATTTTTCTAGAATATGCTTTCCACAGAAATTGCAAGATGCTGTGGCTCTAAACCTGATCAATAAAATGTGACTTTATATAAGAACCCACCTTCTTGTGCTGCATTTCAAATAGAGAAAGCTCAAGAACATTTTTGCTGTATGTGGCAGTTAGTATTTTAATCCATACAACATCCTGAGCATGAGAGTAGGGAAGGGAGGATGACCTAGGAAAACACTATGTAATCTTAATCTTATTAAAAAATAATAATAAAAGTATTCAAGCATTAATATTGGATATTCTAGGTCATTATTTTATCCATAAAGCATATATTTATAGCAGATTTTTATTACACTTCTCTGTTCACCTAACTTTGTAGTCTCTTTTGATTTTGTTTTTTTCTGTAGTTATTTTCCACTTCTAAGTCATTTGATCTATGTTTTCCTTTAGACCTCTGCCTCTGTATAGATTACCAGAAAGAAGTTCAATTACAATTTTGTCTCTGATGTGGATATTTCTTTAGTGAAGGTTGTACAAAGACATGTCCTTCCTCGGGCTCCATTTCAAACAGGGCTTCAAACGCGAACTAAAAAAAAACCAAAAACACAAACTAATTTGAGTACTCCAAGACGTGCTTCATTTCAGCTTTCATGAGTATTTGCTTGATACAATGTCAACAGCAAATGTTTTACAATCTTCAGTGCTATAGGATTTGAGTAGTCTCAGGTCTGCTAATTTTCTACTTTGGATTTTACATATGACTCCTAAAAAAATAAAATAGTAGGCTCTTGAACAATGTATGATAGTATCGGATTTGTTTAGAATTTTAGGTTGCAAAATTCCTATGTTAAATATGCATTTTTGCTTGTATGTGGGATTTCCTGTCTGTGTTTTGTGTTTTCCTCCTGCAAATACACATATCGCAAAACTTTACAGTCTGATCATGAGAGCATTCTTGTGGGAATACGTTTTTTTTTAATATAACGTATGCAATAGTCCTTTAGTAAAATTCTCGCTTAAAATATTTTAACCCACTTTGTCAGATGTGAATTATAGAAAGACTGTTCACCCTACATTTACAGCACTTACTTTGGTTGCTGAGTGAGTTCTGTGAGAATTTATGAGTAACAGCATTAATTAGTTGGGTTATACATTTTATTAGATATAATTTTCCTCCAGTATAAGTCTTGAAATTTGAAAGATGAAAATTAACCTACTTGGAGCTTATTCCAAAGTCAAGGCTATAGATTTTTACTCTTTCTTTAAAGAAACATTTTTATGTAAGGGTATCATTATTTGTATCCATTTCCACCTTAGGTTGTAATGTTTTCCTCATGTTATTTTGTCTTCAAACATCTCCAGGATGAGCATCCAATTGATATAGTGCTTCTTGTTTAGGAAAAGAGGGGTGCACAGCTGACTTTTCCTCAGATGTCTTGTATCTAAAGACTAGATAAGAATGTCTTTTTCTTAAAGAAGGTTGGGACTTCAAGATGCTAAACATATCAGTCCCTCAAGGTTGCTTAACTTGGCATTAAGCAGCGATTTCAGAGACAACTAGCTTTTGTCTTCAGGTTAGGTCTTGACTGCTCTGCAGGTTGCAGGGCCATTCTGTGTGGTCTTCTAACCTAAAAGGAACAAACTCACTCCTGACCCATTTCATGTGACTTACAGCTCTATAAGCTGGGTGGAAAGCAAAACAAATCATTGGCTTTTTCCAACCTTCAAATGGCAAGTGGTGGTGGCAGCTAAGCTACACTTGCACTTTGTGGGAACAGGAATTGCCACGCTTCACAGAAAATGTCACCTTTTTTTTAAAAACTGAATCCAAGTCTGACAGAAACCCTGAATATTCTAAATGTTTGGTGGGTGTTGGGGTGAGGATGTTTTAATATAACCATATATTAAGGAGGAAACAAATGGCATTTGCAAGCTGAAGACTCAAACTTGGACTCCCAGCTACTTCGTTAGGCTGAAATCTCTCAGAGCCTTCTGAGAGGGAGGACCCAGATGCCCCAGCCTCTGTCAGGCAGTCATCTCCCCAGCTACCATCTCATTTCTATGGTTCTATGGTAAGTTATATTTCCTTATGTGTCTTAGTTGTGTAACTGAGAAGCCTAAGTGCTTCTATAAGCATTTGGATTTATATAAATGAATTTCAAACTTGCTATAACAAGATGTGATTCTCTCTTTTTTGTTTTTGCGTTACAGCAGAGTGGACCTCAGCAGTAAGTTACTAGCAATTATGTGTAAGAAACTAAAGAAGAGAAAAGAGAATTGGTACTGCTTGTCAGAGATGTTTGCAAATGATCCTTAAGGGATAATTTACTAAAACAGATCAAGGAAGCTGAGACAACTGACAGATTTATTTGTATATGTTAGCAAATGTTAGCACCTATCCCAACTAATTTATTATTTCTCCTTTGACAGACATCAAAAGTTCTTAATTTCAGAAGTTTCTTGAAGATATACACATCTCACAATGCGGGGAAAAGCCTTTATACAGTCTGCTCATGCAATTATTTTTTTCTTTTTCTCTCAGAAGCACATCATATTGGATTTTGTAGTAGATTTTGGAATATATATTTCATATTTTTAGTCTATATCCCTGTATTTACTATTCATGCTGTAGAACCTGAAGATAAGTAAATGAGAACATTTCGCTATCATTTGTTCTTGTTTTTCTAAAACCGATTTCGAGTTGAAAGTGTGAAAGATCTCACATTAATTGTACTTGATGTTGTAATTCAGCCACACATTAAATCAAAACTGCCACCAGTGGTTTTCCTTTGCTTCCTCTCCTGTTCCAACAAAACTACTTATGACACTGAGCTGTAACTTTTCTTGTCTTGCTATTGTCCATCTATAAAACACACTAACCTAGGGCCTTATCAAACAAAAGCCTGTTGATAGTATCAATTTTCTTCTTTAGATTGGAGTTTACTGTGAACTTTAGCGAGGGTAGCTATACTGTTGCAATTTGACATGTGAAGATTATAAGCATGGTGTATGACTGAGCACTTATTTTCAGATTAGTGTGTTTGGAAAGGGAATGATAAAAATTCTCTATATACAGCAGTCTTTGGGCATTTATTGCAAGTGTTTATATTGAAGCTTAATTTATATGTGTATTTCCCAGAAATAAATAGGAATAATTAGCTATTTATACAAACAGTTTTTAAAGGTTTTTCAAGCTAACAGTTAAAAAAAAAAGGTTTATTTTTTTTTAAAAAAGGGTTTTAGATCTACTGGAGTTGATTGTCGAGCTCTGATTTTTGCAGACACCAACCGTAAGGCATCTTCCCCAGGGCACAGTCTGCTTCCAGAAGTGACCCACAGTTTTTTGCCTACTAACACAGCCTTGCTGTCGAAGGTGGCTAGTACACCAGTGAAACCCTTGGTTTCCTCCAGTGGTTCTCTGTTTCCTTTAGGTAGTACTGGAGGCCTTAAACTGATACAGGGTAGTGAAGTGTGATTTGTGTGTGAGGGTGCATGGAGCAGATGCTCTGTCTGCCCTCCTGGACTAAAGCTTTACTGTCTAAAGGTTTGTGAATTTGGGAAACTAGAAGATCTGGTAGATCCCTTCTAGCTTTGTGTACTGATCTTGGAAGGGAGAACATTTGTTTAAGCTGCCATTTTGTTAATTACAGGTATGTTGATTCCTTTTGGAATCAGTAATTTTCCCTCACAAGATTAATATCTGGTATATGATTATGTAATTTATTTTCTTTTTCTTCTCATATGGTTTTGCTGGGTCTCTAATTGGAGATTTGGTAATTGTTTGGTCCTTATAAATATGTAAGAATCCTTTTCTTTCCTTATCATCCCCTCACCGGCATCCCATAACAAATAAGCACGATCCCATGTATGTGTTTTACATGAAAGTGGTAGTATTATTATTCAGGTCCTGCATGATGTTTTTCAGAGAAGATGCTCCATGCACAGGATTTTTGGTTTTGTAAGTGTCATTACAAAAAGGATTCAGATATTTTCATGCTCAGCGTAAGGAGTCAAGAAAACATGGATAGTTTATACTTAGGACAGTGAATGTGAAGGAAAATAATGAATGGTATTGAGTTCTTTATGTGAAAACTGCTCTCTATGTCCATACATTTATTACTTATGTTTCTTCTTCATTCCTGTTAGTTTCTGGGGCTTATGAAATGATGACAGACAAACATCTACTCCATGTCTGTTAACCTGGGTTTTGGTTTTTTGGGTTGTTTTCCCCTTCTGTGCCATAAGAATAAACTGTCAAAACCTCCTCACTTCATTTCTGTGGCTATAGAAAAGTTGAGCTCCCCTGGCAGTATAGATAAAAATATTTTAATCTATTTCTATGTTTATACATATTCCAGTTTAGCAGACAAAGTAAACTGCATTGGCCTAAAGTCTCTATGTTAATGTAAAATTATGGTCAGATTTCCTCTTGCAGAGCCCACTCTGTCAAAGTAGAGGATTAGTGCCTCTAGACTGCTCTTATTCCTCCTTTCAGGACACCTTTGCTGGCCTAACAAATCTTGTGAGTGGTTTTAAGTCTAAATGAGCCCAAAGTCTAGAATCATTTGCATGAACAGTTTGTGTCATTTGCTTTCTGCCACTTCTTTAATTTCTGCAACTATACTCTATTAAAACTTACTAGGATCAGCTAGTCATCTGATAGCATTGGCATATAGTTGCTCTTATTTTATGATGGCATCAAGTTTTCATTTTTCTGCATGAGTAGATGAAGATGTTAAACCCCTCACATATGTTGTTTTATTGAAATTATTTTAACTGATTTAAATCATTAAGAGGTTTAATACTTGCCTGATAGTTATTATTATACCAGCAGATTGGCACCTGAATCTTTGATAGCACTGCAAGCCTCCCAGAGTTTGGATGTGTCTTTATGCATCGTTACTACAAACACTCCAAACTGCTATCTTGTGTCATTGTCATTTTATCATTTTCATCATGCACCAGCAGTATTTGATACGACAAGTCTTTATTTCTGTGTAGTATTAAACAGATGATGTGTGCTTATTTCAAAGATAAAATTTTGAGTGCTTTCTACTCTTTTAGCATTATTCATGTGGTGCATCTTTGGAAGAATGAGTTAACATAAGCTATGTAACATCTGAAAACTGCAACTAAATTTGTCTTGCAGACTTAATATCACCGCTGGAGAAACGTGAGCCAAAAATAATTCATCTTGATAATCCTGACCGTAGGCAATAGTTGCAGATTTTGAGGGTAAGAAAAATCTAAAGGCCAAATTTGAATTTGTATTGTTTGAGGATATGTGAAAATACTGAGAGACAATAAATGATGTGTTTGCAGAGTAAATTAGAGCTTGGAGTAAAATGTTAACCTTAAAATCTACATGTTTGAACAGATTTAAATGGAACCAAACTTGCTCTCTGAATGTTTTATGTAGCTTTGTTACTTAACTGTTTGTGTAAGATGGTTGTACCTATGACTGATAACAATTTCAGGATCAAAGTAATTAATGACATAAGTCAGTATAATTTGGACTGGAGATAACAGGGGTTATGCCCACTTACACTGGAGATGTATTTGGCCCAGTGTCTTTGTAATCATTGTATAGACGAGTCTGAAAAGAAGAGTGAAATTATCCCAATTGCTTTATTGTTTAGTTTACTAGGTTCTAAATCAGGAAATATGTTAAGTCTTCCCCCTTTTCCCCCCAGATATTATTAATACCTGTTTTTGTACTTACTAGAGTAAAATTATTATTATTACTGTTATTATTATTGCTATTAAAACAAGAAATACTTTTCAGCACCTCACCTTTAAGACAGCTTGGGGAATTTTTCCTTTTGATCTTCACTCTTTTTTTTTTTTACCCTTATGTAAACTTGGATTTACACTCCATCTTATATTGGCAATCTGCCATGTCCTTCTGTGTTCTCCTTTACTAGTCTCTGTTTTGCTGCTATCTTCTGGTGCCTTTTTCAGTAAAATTAATAAGTTCTTTCTTACAACACAGCTGAATTTGGTCCACTGACTGATCCAAATGTGTTATTTGTGTCTGCATGTTCTTTGTGCCTGGAATGACTTCTGCTTTAACGTTGTAATTACCATATATAGCTGGCTGGAAAATCAAATTTTTGCATTAAGAATGTTTCACAAAAAGCAAGTTTCCATTGAAAATGCTTCAATTGAACATTGTAGAAATGTTCCTGTTTTCTCTGTGAACGCCTGCAAAAATTTTTTTTTGGTATTTTTACTATGTTTAGTATTTTGTTGAGACTCTGATATAAAAAAGAGAAATTAGAGTGGGTTTTTTTTTATTGTAGGAGTCATACAAATAAAAAAAATATTTTTTTTATACTAAAATACCTTGTTTGTATTTGTATTTTAGTGGTGCTGAAAGATGTTACTGAAGGCCAAAAGTCAGTATTATACTATGTATCATCAGAATGTGTAAGAGTCAAGTAGTGTGTTTTGCCCACCATAGACTGATTTTGGTTTTCCTAAGGAATCATATCATAAAAATAGTGATCATGAAAAACCATACGTATTATCTTTATTTTTCAAGTTTTGGCAAGCGGTTTTATCTAAATGCTTAAAATAGTTGTGCTTTAATACTGCTTAAAATGTTCCTATAGCACAGTGGTCTATTAATTGCAAAGCACGCTGCAAATAAAATTGCATATGGAAGGATGATGTAGGATTCTAGTTACTTCATGTTAGTTTCTGTTGCTAGAGATTTGGGAACTATGACCAAAGTTTTATAAAACCCAGGTAATTAATAGGGAGGGATATATCAACTATATATAGTGCTCTGAATCTGTAAATAATATCCTGCTCCTGTATTTCATCTTTTCCCAGTGAAAAGTGGGCCCTGAAAAACCTTTCATTGTATACCCCAAGTCAAGAGCAATTTTTGCGCACATTGGCTTTAAAATGTGTGTGTGAAATTTGAAATGAAAATGGGTTTTGTAACCTTCATCTGTGCAGTGGTATAGCTGAAACCACAGATACTCCTCGGTGATCTGGCACAGGGAAGATCCTGTATGATGGCATCAAACCAGACTGGTGGTACCAGAGCAGAGTCAGGTGGGGAGGGTCTCATAGTTCCTGACCATATCACACATAGACACATTGCTTCAGTGCACAGGACCAAAAATAGCACTACTGCTATTCCAGAATTATTTCAACAATTTCACTCTTTGCAGAAGGTAATGTAGTGCATTATTTCTTCAGCTGAAAAAACAAAGGAAGCATTCCTATGGACTGTGTTTGCTGAATGATCTTCTTGTAAGGGCATCACGACAAAATGTGCGTGGCTTCTGTAGATAGAAATCTAAGCTGGAAAACATTGCACCATAACTTTATCTAAACCTGGGGGATAAAAACACTGATCTTGGTCATGAAGTTAGCCCTGGTACATAGGTACATTTTGAGGAACAGAACCCTAGATACCTTGTACACTGTTCCTTTCTCTCTCTGATTCAAGCACGTAAACTGAATCAGGTACATTTACGTACATATTACACAAACAGTTACAGTTGACAATACTTTGCTATTTCTGAAGCTAGTGTTTGTTGTTCACCTGTTTATTTTCCATAAAATTTAATACACATGGGAGTCACCATAACACAAGCCCTGGCATTGTCGGCCTTCAGATAATGTTTTGTCTCTTCCTAGCTTTTGTTGTGTTCAAAAAGCTGTGCAAATATCCATCAGCTCTCACAGCATGTCTTTGGGAAAGCATAGGGAAGAATTTCTAGCCTGTTTCACAGATGGAAAAATGAGGCAGTGCAAGAAAGGACCTGCTGAAGGTCATGTGCCCAGACAGTGACAGAAACTGGATAGGAACTCATGACTATGAGTTTATTTCCAGTTGTGTTTTTGTTTGTTTTGTCTTTTTGTTTTTTTTCTTCTTCAAAATCAATGTGCTTTTGAATAAGGTAGATCAAATTCACTGAGTTGTCTTCAAAATAAATAACTTGGGAAGCTGCTACTCACCATTCAATACTGACTTATACTGGATCATCCTGCTTCTCACACTTTTCCAGAAACTTAGTACTATGTATTTAACATTTATACTACAGCAGAGCTTTGTCACCAAACAGGTAGAAAACCCAGGTGCTGCAGCTGCATTAGGTTGTGTACTTTGTATACTTTGCCTTTTATATAGTGGGAAGCCATCATTGTGTGAGTGTGTTTTCCCTCCTCTGTCTGGTTTTCTGATGATGAACTGCATTTTGGTCCTCAAGTGATGAAAAGTTCTACCTCCAAAGCAGTGGGGAACCATCCCTTCTTTTCCACTGACCTCTTCTCCTGTCCATTTCTTTTTCCTGGACTCTGTCCAATGTTTCAATAAGTGGTCCATGCCGTAAAACAATGCAGCTTCAGTCATAGTAACTGTTCCTAAACGATCCCATGGTAATTCCTGATGTTCTAGTCTGGAGCCAGAGACCCCTGTGTGCTGTCCTCAGGTTTCCTTCTGGCATTCTGTGTGACCTTGGGAATTTATTTACTGCTTTTCTGTCTAATTTCTCCATACGTAAGGAAAGGCAACAATGATTCTCTTCCTTTGAGAGGTGGACCTGGGTGAGGGTCTCAGATGCTGTGATCAGGAGCTGAATAACTTGATAATTTTTTTTGAAGTTCTGCAAGGAAAACAAACGAGGAAATCAGATAGACTCCAAGATGGGGACTAGGGGAGCAACATCCCTCCCACTGTAAGAGAAGGTCGGGTTCGTGACCACCTGAGGAACCTGAACATACATAAATCTATGGGACCTAACAAGGTGCATCCCAGAGCCCTGAGGGAATTGGCTGATGTAGTTGCCAAGCTACTCTCCATGATACTTGAAAAGTAATGGCAGTCAGGTGAAGTCCTTTGTGACTGGAAAAAGGGAAGCACTGCACCCAATTTTAAAAAGGGTAGAAAGGAGGAACCTGAGACCTGTCAACCTCACCTCCATGCCTGGGAAGATAATAGAACAGATCCTCCTAGAAGCTATGCTAGGGCACATGAAGGACAGGGAGGTATTCAAGACAGCCAGCATGGCTTCACCAAGGGCAAGTCCTGCCTGACCAGCCTAGTGGCCTGACAACATCAGTGGATAAGGGAAGAGCTATGGATGTCATCTATCTGAACTTCTGTAAGGCCTTTGATGCAATCCTCCACAATGTCCCTCTCTTTAAATTGAAGAGATGTGAATTTGATGGGTGGACCGTTTGGTGGGTGAGGAACTGGTTGGATGGTCACATCCAGAGGCTAGTGGTCAATGCTCAATGTCCAGATGGAGATTGGTGGCAAGTGGTGTCCCTCAGGGATCCGTATTGGGATGAATACATACTGCTCAATATCTTCATCAATAACATAGTGGGATCAAGTGCACCCTCATAAAGCCTGCAGACAACAGCAAGCTGTGTGATGAAGTTGACAAGCCTGAGAGATGGGTTACCATCCAGACGGACCTGGACAAGCTCAAAAAGCGGGCCCGTGCCAATATCATGACATTCAACAAGGTCAAGTGCAAGGTCCTGCCCCTCTGTAAGGACTACCTCCGAAATCAATACAGGTTGGGGGATGAAAGGATTGAGAGCAGCCCTGAGGAGAAGGACTCTGGGGTTGGAAAAAGTGGATGAAAATCTGGACATGAGCAGACAATATGTGCTCGCAGCCCAGAAAGCCAACCACATCCCGGGCTCCATCAAAAGAAGCACAGCCAGCAGTTCGAGGGAGGTGATTCTGCCCCTCTACTCCACTCTGGTGACACCCCACGTGGAATACTGCATCGAGCTTTGGAGGCCTCAGCACAGGAAAGACATGGACTTCTTGGAGCAGGTCCAGAGGAGGGCCATAAAAATGATCAGAGGGCTGGAGCACCTCTCCTATGCAGACAGACTGAGAGATTTGGGGTTGTTCAGCCTGGAGAAGGCTCCAGGGAGACGTTATTGCAACTTTTCAGTACTTAAAGGAGTCTTATAAGGAAGATGGGGACAAACTTTTTAGCAGGGTCTGTAGGGATAGGGCAAGGGGTAATGGTTTTAAACTAAAAGAGGGTAGATTTAGACTAGATATAAGGAAGAAAGTTTTTACAACGAAGGTGGTGAAACACTGGAAACCAGTGTTTCTGGAACTCCGGTTGGCCAGAGAGGTGGTAGATGGAAACACTGGAAACACTCAAGATCAGGTTTGACAGGGCTTTGGGTGACCTGATCTAGTTGAAGATGTCCATGCTCACTGCAGGGGGTTTGGACTAGATGACCTTTGAAGGTCCCTTTAATAGTTTCCAGTGCAAACTATTCTGTGAAAGGAGTGACATACTGTGCAAGAACTAATGCCAGCCCTTATCTGGGTCTGCTATTTTTTCCTTATTTTTATGTCATCCCATAGAGAATTGTAAAGTCCTGCCTCTATTTTCTCTCCCTAGCCTGGTTGTTCCAGGCCTCTGATCACATGGTACTGATATGTGATCATTAAATGCTGTTGCAGTTTTGAACTAAGTAGCAGCATATTTTTTTTTATGTGATTCAGACTGGTGAATTCTGCTTCTGCAGTTGAGCAATGAAACCAAGGAGATACACCAAATTAACAAAAATAATTAGAACAGATGGCAAAAGATCGAATCTCAAACCTTCTAGAAACAAGAACCTAACATCCTGATTATATTTCATAGACTAAATGTTGACTGAGATAAGTGCAGTAAGGCACTTTTAATAAACTTGTTGACCGTATTTGTTTCCCACAGACAGAATGCTGGATTAGTAGACACATTATAATGTAACTTTAAGACAAATTTCACAAACAAAATAGGATAATAAGATTGTAACACCTGTGTTCTTTAATTTGCAATTGTTTGCATGACCAAGGGGGAAATAATTTTTCACCATTGAATTTGAGCTTATTACGTGTTTTCCATTTTCATTGAAATATTATTTAGTTCTCTCAGTCCAAAACCACATGGAAATGTCTCGCCAAGTGAGTTGGCTTGTAATGAGAAGACTTGTAAGAAGGTGAATCACATCCTGCAATCTGAAGTAGCTCTTCGGTCTCTTTCAGCTTGTCAGATCTTTCCAAAGTCCTGCTGCGAGGTAAAAGTCGATCAGCACCTGTGAAGAGGCTCTCCATCACCTCATGGCCAGAAATGGCCTCTTTAATCACCACTCAGAGGGCATTTCAGTTCTACAAGAGCTAAGAGTTTAAAGCTATAAAATAGGAGGATGAAGGGAAGAAAAAGATTTTTTTTCTGTCATTTTAATGGCTTTAAATCTCACTTCAGTAATACTTTCAGGCTTAGGGGGTGAGATAGTGGTAGGAATTCCCAAGGTGAATGGTAAGTGAAAATGAGAAAGAGGAAGATGAATTTTTTACTTCTTCACTATCTTTTAAGAACTGCAATTCCAAGGAAAGTAGCAAACACAAGATCTACCACAAAAAATGTGGGCAGTGTCAGCTATAGGCAGATTCCATTGGTTCCAGTACACTGTCAGTCAGGTAATGTAGAAGAAACCCCATTTTATTTGTAGGATGGATGTAAGTGAAAAGATAAATTCTGCTGACTGCTGTTTGTAGAGATGAGGAAATCAGGCCATCACCAGCATTTAAACCCTAGGGACAGATTTTAATTAATAAGTCCCAGAACACACTCTGAAGGCAAAAAAGGGAAAAAAGAGTTAGAAATTGGCAGTTCAAAAATGAGCAGAGAAGCTCTTGAGTTTTGAAGAGCAGCATGGTAGGAAACTGTAATGCCATGGATGGAGCCAACAGCTACTTTACAAGCTCCATCTCATGCTGGGAATGCTGAAAGATTATAGCAATTTTTTTTTTTTTTTTTGAAGGAAGGGCTTTCCAGGAACCTTAAAAGCTATTGATAAGTTGAACTTGTAAGCTTATTAAATAGCTTAAGTTATCTTTCTTGATGCAAATAGATGGCATGACAGAATAGGCCAAAGGCCTCAGGTGACTATTATCAGCTGATACCTTAGTGATGAAAGAGGAGGTGAACAACTCAGTGCAACAGCCGTGGAGGGGAGGGTAGGAGAAACAAATTTTAACTAATTTCTAGTTCTTCACTGGTTTCTGGTGGTACTTTGGCTAATTTTGGCTGGTTAGTGAGGCAGAGTGCTGCTGCCTGTGCTGCCCTAGAACTACTCTCCACTGGAGAAAGAACACTTGAAAATGCCAAGGTGTCAAAATTAATGTTGTTGCAGGAACGTGCCGGAATCTTCAGCAAGAAAGTTTAGGTTCTGAATAGAACATGCAGTGAAACTGGAACAAGGGAGAGCTAAACCTGTCATAGAGGAGAGCAGTGTCAAGGTGCCGCTTTGAACTTCACGTAACAAACCAGGAACAGCATAGCATGTGCGTAGAATATACAGTACTATATACAGAAACCTGCCAGGGGCGAGTTGCTTAAGGAAAATGGAGCAGTGAAGCTGGCTGTTTGGCAGGGCAGTGAGAGCACGTTTCATTTCACAAGGTACGTCAGAGACCCTTGTGTTCCAGGTTTGCTTTGAATCCAGCACAGCTGGAAGCATAACCCAGATCTTCCGCATTGCAAGTGGGTGTTTTATCACCAGAAACTCAAAACCTGCTGTATTGATATGAAATGATCCCTCAGTCAAACGTTAAAAGTTTGAAATATTTTCTTAAAGTGGCATCCTTGCTTTCTGATATTTTGCAGGACCTGGAGACAGAAATGAATTGGTTCGGGCTGGTTGTTTCACCAGTTGACAAACTGTGAAGACAGCGAAGGCATGGAAGGCAGCTCTGGGTGGCCATCTGTACAACTGCGCACCTGGGAGGTAGCACAGGAGCTTTCAGAGTGACCTGCTCCCCTGGCAGGTCTGGGGTTGGAGAGCTGTTGTAAAGGTGAAGGCCTGGGCCCAAGCTGGTATACCCAGAGCAGCTCAGGTAATGAACTGGTTTCATTACCAGAAGAAAATGCTTAAATAGAGACTACGTAATAACACCCGAGCCTGATTTCTCATCTCTTGGGGCACTTAGGTGCTTTCACAGTTTGGATGTTATTACATCCTGGGGGAGAGGAGTATTTTTGGGTGCTCTGGTTCAATCTCACTGGTTCTGCTGGGAGACTGGAGGAGACGACCCCATCCTAAGAGTAAGCATCAGGAGGGATATCTCTATTATATATACTTCTTTGGCTGGTGAAGATTCCTTAGCTAATGCTAAGTGAGGCCCAGTGTTAGGCATAGTGACTGGGCTGGGACATAACTGATGTTGTAGGAAGGTTAAGAAGAGCCAGAGGACATGGTAGGTACTAAGTCTGCACTCTTTTTTGGAGCTGGTCTGTGAGCAAGGTCCCACCATACTATCGTTAGAGCTACTGGGAGATGCTCTAATATGAGGCTAGTGTGTATTATGGCATTAGGACAATTACAAGCAGATGTTATTTCTGTGGCTTAGTTTGGAAGAAGCTCAGGTGAAAAGGGGTTCAAGTGGTATTATCAGGCAGGAGGATAGAAATTTGTCTCACAGGGCTGCTATTAGAAGTTGTGATGGGCTATGGAGAGAGTTAGACTCATGGGTCAGAGCCAAGCAGAGAGCCCAGGCTGAGAAAAGCTGCTCATCTCTGTTAGCACAGGAGTCAAGCAAGGGCTGCAGGTCAGCAAAAAATTTAGGGCTGGTTTTGTGAGGAAGAGAAAGGGAGAAATTGAAAGCCCTCATAGTTAGAGCAAGATGAATCTGTATGCATTTCATTTCTGTATTGTTTAACTTTAGGGTACTAAAATTATGCTAAAATAATGTTATGCGCAGAGTAGGGGAGATGATGCCACTAACTATACTTTTGCTTTTCAGCATAACGGCTTTATCTGAGCTTAGTCCCAATGGTAAGTTTGAGGCTGTGTGGAGATACCATGTTAAATGATGTGCTGTATACACAAGGCATGCTGGCAGGTTGGGCTTTTATTTTTTATGGTGTTTAACTTTTGTATTATTGTAATTGTTTCCTGAAACCTAGAGTGAGGCAAGACAGTTGCCAAAGTAACATCAACTTTATATTTCACCAAGTCACTGTAATGAAATTGTCTGGCCCTTAACATCTTAAAAGAGTACCAAAATGGAATTTTACTTCGGAGAAGAAAATAAGTGCAGGTTGCAAATAGGTCAGGATTTTGTGTCATTAAGTGGATTATACTCCCGTCAGAGTACTCCAGATTTTACTTCAGACACAAATCTGAATTTAACATATGGCCCCAGCCCTAGGCCAGGGTCCTATTTGAATTATTCCAGGCTTTTACATAGAAAGCTGTGCTCCAACCATGAATCCAATTACCAGCTGCAGTCAGGCAATTGAACGGCTACAGAAGAAATAC
>JAOXJK010000001.1:95753806-95769918 GCA_025774025.1 Xenus cinereus
GTCGGGGAGGAGGGAAGCAGGGGGAGGAGTGGGGAGAGGACTATGATTTGTGTGGTAATCAAGACGAGAAGGTCAATTGTAATAGAACTGGCTGGTTTAGAAGACAAAGCTAATGCAGGATTCCTTCCCCTCTGTTGAGGGATGCTATCAATAGATCTGCTGCTTTCATTACAAAAAATGTCACTAACTGACAAGATGAATATAGGCAGGGAAAGAAGGGCTTTTGATGGATCAGGTGATTAAAACCTAGACTGCAGATGAGCAATTAACAAACGCCAAACTGATGACCTGTACAGGAACTTAAGTATATGAAGGGAGGAACGGAAAAGGTGCAGCAGCGCGCGCACACGCGTGCAGCTGGTTTTGATTGATGACGCTGAATAGGCTTTTAAGCGTGTTTTCAACGACTGTGGGCTACTGAATAGAAACACCAAAAATGCCTATTGTCCCCAGAAAGCGTGTGGTTTTGTTAACAGTTTTACTGCGATTTAAGCAGCTAGCGTTCTGCTTTTCTAGAAGCAGCGGGACTAGAAATGAATACCTATTGATCACCCTTTGTATGATGACTGTGCGCAATAGCTGTTCAGAGCCTGGTTTGAAGTGTCTGCTGTGTCAGTGCACGAATGCACCCATTACACGTTTCAGCTGCTTATTTACTGACAGCAGCCTGGGCAGCTGACACCCACGTTCCTAGAAAATTGCTTACTTTTTTTTCCCTTCTTCATCTCACAAGATGAGGACTTTTGAAATATCTGAGGGTTTGCTTTCTGCTAGGATTGAGAAATATCAGTTAAACATTCAGTGTGTTCCCCTAGCCTACACATTAACCTATAAATCAGAAAGAAAAAGGTTTTGGATACTTATGTTTGTTTTACTGCTGTTTACATAATGTTATATGTGATTCTTGAGATATGGCAAATGAGCTAAGACTTCCATCAGTTTTAAAGTGCAAGTACTTATCAATTACAAGAATTGATTGTCACAAAGCTTCTAGGGAAATATATATTCAGTTTATGGTGAGAGAAATGCTATGGATATGGATTTCTTAAACTATTTCTAGGATTTTAAAGAGAACATAGGAAAGCCTATAGGCTTTCTTGCAAACATCCGCATTTTCCTTTCAAAAGAACAAGCTTTTAAAAAATTGGGGCATCAGAAGTTATAATGAAATGTCAAAAGCTATTTATTCTATAAAAGCATATGGTGTTAATGTATCCATCAGTGCTGATAAATCCATCATGGCTTAATCTGTTGTGCTCAGTGTGGTAACAGGACAAGAAACAGCCATCTGCTTACCATATTTGATTGCTGTTTCTTTGCACAAATACAGTCCTGCTTCCAGCACTTAAGAGTGATTAGCTGTAACTTATGGAGCTTGCTGTGGCATACCTACTGAGTAATTACTGGAGAAAGCAATCGCAAGAGCATCTGAACATGGGGGCAAATTGTTAGCAACTACATTTGTGACAAGTTTAAGGTCTAACAAATCTCCCTACACGTGTGCCATAAGGGAAAGAAAAAAGGGCAGAGTACACTCTGTAAAGGACGGGTTTGTCTATTACAAACATTTTCCAAAGTGTACCCTGCAAAAGCTTGAAAAGCCTGATTTCCTTCCCCTCCAAGCCCTCAAGGCAAAACAGTCCTTGATTAAGAAAGGGGAAAAATTTTAATTGCTCTTTCTTTCACATTCCTCGCTCAGTAATTTATTTTTCCAGTAGTTGCACAGGATCAGGGATGGGGGCTTTATGCTGTGCCTCCCCCCATCAGGAGGCTGTGGGGCTGAGATGTGGGGGGGTAGGCTGAGGCACAGGCACAACAAGAGCTTCTATCCCATTGCTTTAATAGATTGTTTTTTTAATATGTTAAAAGACGTTAGTTCTCCAAAGTCTTTCTTGAAACGACCAGTTTGAAAGACCTACTCCCAAAAACCTCTCCGCATCCCTACCGTGTTTAGCCAAATGTCCGCTCTGGGGATTTTATTCAGCCAAATGTTTGTTTACTGAGAGGCAGATTAAATGTACAATGAAAGAGAATTGATTTAGCAGAACAGACTAAGATATTCAGAACAAGTCCAGTGTGCCTCTTCAAGCACCAATTTTGTCCTATTTTAAGTTCTTAAGTGGGATTTGAGGTTTTCCTAGAACTACTTATAGTACTTTGAGCCATTTTCTTTTTGATTACCTATAACTATTACCTTCTCCTTTTGCAGCATTATACTACCATCTCTCCATCTGACCAGACCCCAACTCTCATCCTTTTCCCTCACTTCGTGCTCTAAGGGAAAATTAAAATGAAACTTCATCTTGCCTGTCACTGGGCTTTGCTCCAAGAAAAGGCTTAACTATGACTTTAAAGTTGTATTGGCCTGACACCAAAATTAATTTCTCTTAAATGAATGATGTAGCTTCTTGAAGTGCTTTGGGATACGTGAGAGATTCTAGATGTCATACAACTAACGTACGTGTATTTTGCCTGCTCTGATAATGGCCAGCTGTACCTCAGAGTTCTGCTCTCTGTGGTTACTTACACAGAGACTTTTCTTTCTGAAGGAGTAGTAGCTTATGTCAACCAAACAGCAGAGCTGTTGGAGCCTCAGCCACATGTAAGGGGACTGCTCTGACGTCTTTTTGAGAAATAAGACAGTTATTTGCAAAGTGAGGCTGTGATCCTGCCCTTTGTGCAGTTCTGCCCACATAAAGCGACTTAGAAGGTGGTGGTGAAGATTTTTCCTGGTGCTCTTGGGCTTTGTTACCAACTGTGTTCCAGAGCACACCTTACCAAACCTGGGTGAGTGGCTAGGAGAAAAAAAGACATTTTTTATGTGGCTGTTGACTAAGATGTCTTTTTTAAATAGGTGAAAACACAATTTCTTCCTTTGCGAATTCCAGAGCACACATTGTGTAAGGATCCTCCTTAACAACAGAAGCCAGTGCCCAAAGGAGTATATTGAGCCCTGAGCAATACTAATCCTCGCTGTTCCAGAGGCTTTGCCCTGACTAGAGCAGGGACTGAGGGGTTTGGGGCTGGGGTGGCAGACTGCAGAATGGCTGCAGCAGGCTTTTTTTTAATGGGGACAATTCAAAGTGACTAGGTAAAACCAAGCAGGAAGAAAGTCAGAAAGAAAAAGGAGAGATTTTGAACAAACCTCCCCCTGCTTACTTTCTCTTTTCCGGGAGGGTTCGTATTGCAAATTTTCAGACCATTCAGCTACAGCAAACTCAGCACAGTCCTCACTGGTTCTCAGGGATGTGACTTCCCAGCAGTGCTGCTAGCTCCTAGCCCCCTTGCAGAGGCTTTTGCTCTTGCCATGCCCTCCACCACGGCACTACTTCTCCCCCTGCCACGCTCACCTGCTCCTCAAGGAAAAGCCCAATCTGACTTTTTCCTCCTGAAGAGAGGAATGTAACATGTGGGCAGTCATGACAAATATATCAGATAACTGAGATGTCATGAATAGGTTTGCCTGATTATTTCTCTAGTTCCTCTTCCTCAGCAGAAGACGACCATCTGGGTTCAAATGTTGGCTTCCTCCTGGGGCCAAAAGCAGGAAGTCAGTGTGTATGAAAGCATCGCCAGAGGTGCAACTGTACAGTGTCGTTGCAATTCTAAACGTTCAAGGCTGATACAAAGACTTTCCTCATGTCCCTTTGAAAGTATCTCAGGAGGAAGGTGTTTGGTCCTACCTTAGGATCTGCTGTAAGAACAACCAATTAAAAAAGATAGGGAGGTGTTTCCCGGAGCAATAACGTCCAGGTCCTGAATATTCCAGAGTAACCAGATACCTTTAAATCTACTTAGTGCTGCAGCACACGCTTTTTTCCAGTATTCAGGTTTTTTTTTTCTACTATATTTATTATTTAATATTTATTCTACTTCACACACTTTCTGAGTAAAGATTTAATTCATTGTATGTATCTGGTGACAGAATTCACATGCGATTTAGAAGAAATGAGAAGATGGTTTCCCCAGGTTAGTCCTCATTCTTCCTCATGGTAAGCTCTTTTCATTCAAAGCAGCTGAATTTTCATTCCATGATGTAACTTGTTGCAGTACTAATTACATCTCTGCTTTAAGAGCTGGGGTCACTAATACAGAGTGATTGTGTTGTTACTCTTTACCTTGACTGAGAAGTGGTGACTTTTGTTTGCTGCTGTTGACTGGATTTGTGCCAGAGCCATACAGCAAATTAAATATTATATATCTCCCATATAACCCTGGCTAATTTAGATCCAAAGTAATTGCTTTTAGAGTAATTGATTTACATCTATAGCCAATATTTCCGTGTGTCTTTTGTTGTTTTAATTATCTAATGATCTGATTGTGCAAGCAATACAGGATAAAGACTTCATGTTTATTTCGTTTTGCATCACAGAAAGTCAACAATTTGAAAAGCAGAGATTTGCAGTCCAAATTACATAGGACCTTTAACCTGGCCATCAATTTGACCTGCACAACTCAATGCTTGTATGACATTTTTATCTACAAGCATTACATGTAAGAAACATCCTCTATTGTGCTGAAGGTAAATACTTAGTTCCCCCATTTTATATGTGGTGCTAGGATTTGCTTTTTGTCAAGGAATGAATTTGTTTATTATTTTATTAAGGAAAAAACAAGATTGAGAAAAGACTGCCTGGGGGATTTGTTTTTTTTTTCCACTCCCCTCTCCCTCCAGTACTACTGTGATTTGAAGTTGACTGTGCCTGTTTTTGAAGTCTGGTTATTGCATTTGAGGATATAGGACACAATCAGTTCTTAGCCATTTACTTCAGCTAGCTTATCATTAATTTGCAATGCAACCTCTTCCAATGTAGCAAGTTAGTGTCTGTGCCATGCCAATAACAGTGAAAAATGAAGCAGGAAGGACTTAGAAGCTATGGAAGGACGGGAGCTGATGTTACAGTTTTATTCCATCACTGCTGGCTGCAGGATCTGTCTGTGACAACAAACAGGAAAGCTTCCTGCTTGTTATCAGTGGGGTGCTGGAGGCTGGGAATCCAGCTGGAGGTCTGTCACTTACCAACAATTGCATCGGTCTGGAACATGAGAGGGCAAAATGTGATAATGCTTTGTGGAAGCCAGAGTCAGAATGGAGACCTTAAATCCACAGCAAGTAGGAACCGAAGACAAGAAAGAGGACAGTTGGGATAAGAGAAGGGGGTGAAGCTGATCCCCAAAACTCCTGTGAAATACATGAACAGCAAGCAGACTGTTGTGACAGTCCACGCTATCGAAAGGATTGAAGAGAGTATGTACCCTCAAGCACTTTCTCAATAATCTTATCTGAAATAATCTAAATTCTCACTATGTTAGAATTCATTGGAATCACTATTTAACAAACATTTCTGGAGGGGATTGGCAAGGCATTTGCTCCCATCAGTATCCTAAGTAATCTTTCTTTTGTTGCCGCAGATGGGAACGAGAATAAAATTTTGAGAATTCTGCATCATTAGAGGATGTTTGCAGGTAAAATTAAGTATGTGGTTGTCAGAGCCACTGAATTTCATCAGATTCCTGCAGATTATGTTCCTGTTAAATAAGAAATCTGATACTATTTCCACCCCTCATGCCCTTCTCTCTTTCTTTCTCACATGCTGCAGGTTTTTTGCTGTTTGCACAGAAAAAAAAGGATCCAAGTGTAGTTTACGCCAAATTGGACATTTCACAATGGCTCAGTGCAGGTTACTATATAGCCTTGCTGCTATTTAATTGCTTTGGCCTTTTAAGTACCTGTTTGTAAGTAACTTTACTACCACCAGAATTTCCTTCTCTGTCCTATATAGAGTCCCTGTCTGATAATTACAACCATATTGCCACCTGTTTTATTGATGTTGAATTAGCTATAGCTTTTCATTATTATTTTGGTAAATACTAAATTTTTCTGCTGTTTCCCATTGCTGTATATTGTAGATATTGTTTTAAAAGCTTTACAAAGTGCTTCCATAACTGTAAAATCCATGAACCCCGGAGTTTGAAAGAGAGTCACATAGTGCTTTAAAAAAAGTTATTCTCATTTTATAGTCATTTGTCAGGTAATCAATTTAAAGGTCTTGTATACTGCCCTTTCAACGAGTAGGTGTAATTCTTATAAGCATTAATAGGATTTACATTTTCTGTTCACTGGAGACCATATTCTTTAATTTGCTTCTCATTCTTTCAATATATAGGTAACAAGGAGATCCCCTGGTGTAGGCTAAAACACTACGGTATACAGTATACTTGCAAATATCTTTAATATCTCATTTTACCTACTTTGTCTTCAATTTTATTCTAGCCCGATGAAGAGAAACACAAAAGCATCAGTTTTATCACATCTCTTTCCTAATAACCTGTTACAGGATAACATGCCACATTCTCTGGCTTTTATTTCATAACTAATATATTTAGAGGGACATAAATCTGACTCTCAGTATTGATTACCCACCTCAGAGAAAAAGGCTCAGTGGATTAAAATTCTGACATGGGAAGCCAGGGTCGTTCCTGAGGGAGCTGCTGTCAGAGCGACCATCCAGAAAAATTAGAAGATAGCAAATTAGGAGGAGAGATAGGGCTGGTGGCATCCAAAGAATGGTGAGTAAGCAAAGAACTGCAAACAAAACTTAAAGACCTGTGGGCACACCAAAAAAAAAAAACCCAGCAGAAAGAAAAGAAAAATTTTTGGAATACAGTCTTGAAAATCCTGGATTAAAGAGATTGAATTTCACCCTACAGGAAGTGGGTATGTTGTACATGTCTCTGCTGTCTTGGATCGGTACTGAAATTGGCCCTGACATCTGGAGACTGCTGTATTATTCAGACTTCAATACTTTAAAAAAAGGGTAATTTAGTGTTCTTCCATGGTGAGGCAAATCTTTTGTGCTTCAGCTACACTTTTACATAGGTGGGGTTTCTTGAGAAAGACGGAACTTTAGCAGATATTTGGGTATGAGTGCATGGGAGAAAACCACAAAGTGTGTTTAGGTGCTATTAAAATTGAATAGGTACAATGTTTAGACTTCAGCAACTCTACCACATACTCAACACTAAAAACTGTAGAGCTCTCTCCATTTAGTAAAACACGCTTGCAAGGTTCATCAGAAACTACTAATAGAAATTCACTGCAAGGCATAACATTTTTGTGGTATAGCAATCCCACAGTCATTTTCAGGCATTTTTACTTGATATCATGTATGGTTATTTAAGAGTTGCTTACTTTTCTTTCGGTTCACGGAGAAAAAATATGCATTTGCTAGCTAACTTTCCATCCTTGCCTCAGAGCTTGACTGATCATTTCTTTCATCAGAGGTCATCTGTGCTTCTAAAAATGAAACCTGTGTGGCCATTGTTTGTTCAGTTGTTGCATATTAGCTCCTCAGTGGTTAAAAAGATCTGAACAAATAAGAGGGCTTACCCTACATTATATTACCCTTTATTAGTAGGAAATTGAAGTCTAGAGATTATTATTAAGCCTCAGCCACTGAAGGCTACCCATACTCCAATAAAGACCCCTCAAACTGACCCTTGATCAAGCTGCATTAGAAGGATTTTACCCTTGTTACTAATTAAATAAACAGTTCTGATGGTATTATTCTTCCTCATAGCCATTTCATGACATCAGCTCTCCGTGGCACCCATGGACAAAGAGAATCGGGTTCCTCTTTGAGAGGCAATGGTTTATTAAGGGCCTGACACTGGGCCATCCGCTGCTCGCCTGCCCTGTTATGTTTAACCCACTGGTGTATCGAGTGTCAAAGGGCTTTTCATTGAAGTTTTGGGGAGAAAAAGGACAAGGTTTCCATTAAAATAGAAACCTCGCAGATTTTATTTTCTTTTTTTTTCAAATGGAGGAAAGGCAATTTAATTTCTGCCTTGATGTGCCAGAAAACACAGAAGGAAACAGCTTGATGAGTCTGAGAGACAGAGACATCAAAAAAGAGGGTATTTGCGTAACTTGCCTTTCCACTATTTAACACAGCTTTTTATTTAGACTGTATCTTAACAAAGACTTTTCTTCACTTCAAGGTAGGTGTGAGGTTAAGGTAAAGAACCCCTAAATTTTTGCAGTCTTTCAAATGGAAATTTCATTTTGAAGGGCATAATCTCTGTGCCAGTGTGACCTAAAAGTAAATAAATTCCAAGCAGGGTATTTATTATTTTCTGGGAAAAAAAGTCATCTCTACTTTAAACAAACAGAGTTTGTTGGAAACAAAATAGTGATGTATCTGGCCTTTATTTTGTTTTTCTGATTTTGTCTGTGTGAAGGAAGCTCTGAAATTTACACAGAACCACAGTCCTATCAGGAGGTCCAGCCTGGATAACAGAAATTCTTGTCACTTAGGATGACATAAAGGATCACCCCATCTCTCTGTTATGGACTCCACCACATTCTAGTCCTGATTATGGAGAACACGTAAGCAGGAGCCAGAAAAACACATGTGCATATTATAAAAATAAATAATCTGCTCTTCTTCCCAACATTATTGGTTTTGTTTTTCTGTCTTTGGTATATTGTGCTCTTGGGAAAAACATATGGGCCACGCCTCAGTTCTCCAACCACTGAAGGCTTGATTTCAACATCAATATTCAAAAGATTAAATCCTAATTTAACTAATTATGAAGGAGCCATTATGTATTTTTGTTTGGTCAATTCTCATGTCAGAAATTATATGACTTAACTGATATAAATCTTATTTGAATTAGAATATTTTCAAATTAAAAAAATTTCCAATTCAAATGCTAAAATTTCTAGCAAAGAAACAAATCCACTTACAGTTGTTGACAGTTTGTCCAGTTGCTAATTGTCCTCACCATAAAAAGAATTGGTTGCACCTTATTTTTCCTATCCTATGCTTTTTTTCTTGTATTGGGCTTCATTAATTATTTTTCTTACACCCTTTTTTATGTTCCAGACTAAATCCTCTCTCCATTCAAATTTCTGACCTTCATGTACGCATATGTAGCACGTCATCAGCTCTCCTTAGTAATTTCTAACTGTATCAGACTACTTGGCTCTGTGATTATATTCCAGTCTCATCTCCATCATTCTCATGGCTCTTCTCTAAACCGTCTATTTACTAACACCCTCATCAGTAGGAGGATTTGGCTCTGCCTAGACGTGCATGGTGCCAGTGTCACTCACCCCAATGCCTCCTTTTACAGTACCCCAGCGTACAACAGAGGGCAGCCTGCTCTCCTACTGCCAGAACAGGTGTTTTATTAGCCTTTAAATTTACAGGATCACAAAACGTATTTTTCAAAGCAGGTGGCACTGCTTAGAAGTTGTAACGTTTTAAACTTGTCTGTGAAAGATGGATTTGTTGAAAAATTACTAACAATCTATAAATCTTTATAAAAACAGGATCAATTCTGAAGTAACTCCGTTTATTTTATTGCTCATCTGTGTCATAGTAGCTCTTGATGACATAGAAACTGGAAGTGCAAGACAAATATTGTTTGTCAAACCCTATAAATTGTGATTAGCAGCTCTTCGAAATTTTTCTTTGAAGTGCCTTCTACTAGAAAATGAAATCTTGTGGAAAGAAAAACATTTTGTAGAAAAGTTAAATAAGATCAATCTTTTTTTGCAGAAGAATGGCTAAAACCAATAAGTTTGAAGATTTCTATATCAATATTTCTATAATAACTATTTTTTCTTTGTCTTTTGATTACCTTTCTTATAATATGTAGCTTCATTAAGACAAAAATTTATAAAGCAAATTTTAATTTCATAAAACCTAAATTTATGTCTAGTCTAAATGCATTTTTAATTTTTTGTTTGGTTTCCCGTTTTGCAGCAGAAAGTTCTAAAAATTGCATAAAATGCTACCCTTGGAAACCTTTACTTGCTTATGCTGCTGACATTTTGACTCGCAGTTTTGCTCAAGGCTCAAGTCGGGCTGAGAGACTTGCTTTCACAACCTGCTAGCTTGGGAAAATCAGATGCGGGAACTCGAATGTGAACAGAGTGAACGCTGGAGAGAAGACCTGCTGGAGCCTTACAGCGCAGCGAACCCGAGCCCCCGTTCACTCATGGATAGCATGGCATAGATTATTGCAGTCTCTCCGCAGGGACTCGTCATGCTATGCGCTGCATGAGATTGCTCCTCCTGCCTCTCAGTGCTTCCTCACTGTTTTTGAGAGGCAAAACAAGCTTCAGGGGTGAGAGTAGAAAAGATTCCTTCCTGTGGACAAGGTACGGGGAAATTAGGGTTACACTTGAGGTCACAGGAAATCTAAGGTAAATTCATTATTAACCCAGTTTTTACTCTGTTCTTCTGTCACTTCTAACTCAATTTACAACCTTCCTCTGGGAGGCATACCTATGTGTCATTTGAGGCAAAATCCATTGTTTTCAATATTTGTTTGTTCATTCATCTGTTTTTTCCCCTTGTTCTTCTAGGACCATGCTTTTATAGAAGAATCAGCATTCATTCATTCATTCATAATTACCAAACTATGGTATCTAAGATACTGCTCTGAAGATTTTTCTGAATATAAGTTGCACTTTGAATAGCAACTGTCATAGTCAGGCAGTGATAAAAGGTATGAGAATACCTTCTCTAGAGGCATCACATTCTAACAAGGATCATCAGTGTATATTTTTCCTAGCTTAGAACTGAGCACATAGATTACGTCAAAAGAGGACATAAATTCTTGCTGCTTGCTATACTGTGTCATAGTATAATGTCACGTAGTTTATACTTACATCGTATAAATGTCAGACTCTCACAATGGAGGAAAATAGTGGCCTTGTCCCGGGGCATCCTGAACCTTTCTTTTTTCCCTTTTTCTTATCCCTTTGGTGGAGACGAAAACCCCCTGCACCAGGTGACCTTGCAGCCTCAGTGGAACGTGTATCTAGGACACATGCTGCATTCTGGTACTGCGAAATTTGGTGCCCTCTATATAAATCGCTGCTTGAAATACTGCTGCACGGTAAGTTGATATGACTGATGAAATGTTGTGAAGCCAGAATGAATCATAACAAGACAGTTATAAGGGATGGAAAAGTGTAAATAAATCAAAGCAGAGATATTAAAGCAATCTTTTAACCATAACATTTCACAGAAAGCGGAAGGGTGGGGAACGCTGTTGGAAGAGTTCTTCTGAGTTTTCTGTATGACAGTTGTTAAGTTGTCCTCCAAGAGATCCCCAGGTGTTACCATGTGCTCTTTGAGAGCGCTCAGCGGTGTGCTTTATTGTCTCATATTAGTGCTATGTTCAAATGTTCAGTATAGAGTAAAAATTCCTGTACATCCTAATAGAGGGAGAAATTTCTCTGTCCTTTTCCTAAGATTTGCTCCTAGGAGTGGCATCTGCTGGTAAGAGGAATTAAGCCTTTGTGTATACAGAAATTTTACTTAGTGTGAAGAAGTGGGTTGTTTGGCTTTGGATCTGGATTCTTCCATTTGAGCCCATCTCTAATTTGGGGGAAAGATCACTGCAACTCTATACAAGTCTTTGATTAACAATTTTGTATTACTTTAGTTTGAGGCCTTGTCTTGCTTAAGTGCTGCACTTCAGAAAGCACAAGGTATGGAAAAAGTGACTATGCACAAAACTCCACATTTATAGCAGTTACATGAATACATTTTTGTTTTACTGGCATATTTCAAAAGCCACAGCAGTTCTAAGAATACATCATGCTTCAGTAGATTGTCTTATATTTCCTTTTTCTTTTTAGTTTGCTTGAGAATTCTGATTTAGCAGATAGACTTAAAGCTATAGGACTTTGCTATAAAAGCTGATGTTTGTTGGCTTATTTATATATAAATATACATATGCATATATGTCACCAGGCTGCATGTGCTTGTAAGGGATGTTTCAATAGCTTCAACAGCTTAATCTCTATTTTCTCTTTATCCCTCTTCATATGGTGGACTTTTGCTTTTATCTGTTTCCTCCTGTAATGAGATTGGCTTTTGCCATCTGTTAATCTGAGCCTGTTCCCAGCTAAATCACTTGGGGAAAGAATTTGGATCTTTTCATCTTAGATTGTAGGGGAAATTCAAAGAAAGAAATTGCATTAGTTGTGTTGCTGTTTAGTTCCCTTTCTGATTTATTTTTCATAGGAAATTTTCAGTGATTTCATTTTACTTTTTTATCTCTTCAGAACAACGATGAAGTAAAATTTTATATTTTGTATATATGAAGAATAGTCTTTCCAGAGAAGCTATTAGGCTTCCTTTCCAGAATCAAATTCTGAATTTAACTCAAGAGGCTTAAAAAAGCCTATGGATTCCATACCACATTTTCAGTTACGGAGATGGAATGATTAACAAGATGCTTGAGTAATGGGAGAAAGATCTTAATGTATATATACTGTACAAAAAACTAAGAGTTTGTGCTTATGAAGCAACCCGTATGTTTTGAATTACTTTAGTTGCCGGTAACAGTTTGTACATTATTGGTTTCATTTATTATATTGGCCTTGGTGCATTAATACTTCATAGGCACACATAGTAAGTGATGACTGACAGATGTTCTAAGGTCCTGGTTCAAGAACGTATTTTGGCACATGCTGATGCCTATTCAGGTGAAAGTCAAGTAAGCTAAAGCGCTGCCTTGGATGTATTGAAGCATGTGCTTCAATTCCTTCATGAATCATGGCCTAAATAATACTCCCTCAAGGTAAACCAAACGCATTCCTCATTCTTTTAGCAGTGAAAATTGTAGATCCCTAGGCTTTGTCATTCTGCTTCTGAATGACTTTTTTGATTTGTACCAAAAAACTTTCCTGAAGATTAGCGCCACTGGAAAGAGGACAAAGCAAATATTGGTACCAGGCCTTTGATCGTTTGTTCAGGCCTCCTGAACAAAACATAAGCAGGAGCATTAAAAAAGAATGGCTTTCCTAATGAAGTTGCTATGGAAACATCAATAAACAGAGAAGCAAATTAAATGATCTTGTTGGCACTTTTTGTTTCTGTTGTTCTTTCCTAGCAGTGTATGGGAAGGAATGTATTCAGGATGTCTTAATGTTACATTAGTGACTGTCACTTGGATGTCTTATAAAATGGTAATTAGGTCAGTAGGTCTGTCATGGAAGGAGCAATTTGCTCCTATTCTTTAAATGAGAGATGGAAAAATAGTGATATCTGTTCAAAAGACGTGCTGCAGCGGAAACCTCCCTGCCTGAGAACAAGCAGTGCTACGGGACGCTCGGTAGCAATTCTCAGGTCTGGTCACACCACGGTGGCAGCCAGCCTTTATTTTGGCCTGCCAGCCATGCCCAGCCTGGAGTGTTTTAATTGCTGGCAGCGGCTGCCCTTTTGTTTTTATGTGTTCCCTCTCTCAGTATGCCTTCCATTATGGTTTGTTGGCAGCTCTGAAATACTAGTGGTTCCAACAGTGATTGCTTTCATAAGAGTCATGAGAGAGTGCACCTTTAATATTATCTGCACCATAGGTAGAAAGCAATAGTTATCCTTGGCGGCGTGCCAGTGAATAGAAAGTGACATTTTAAATGGACACTACGGGTGCATCAAGCAGATGAAATTAAAGGAAGGCTGTGATAGCTAATGAAAGGCTGGTATGGGAAACGTCCAAGGTGAATTTGCTGCTTACAGGCAAGTATACCTGGCTGGACAGGGATACAGCTGAATGCAAGCCACAGCGGGAAGAAGGAGCTATCTCATGACGAATGCAGCTCTCCCAGGATGGCATTAGTTAGTCCTTACCCTGTGGAGAGTCATAGGTTAAGCAACATCATCTGAAGTGCCATCCGCTGTGTCTGGGGATTCTCTGGCTGAGAAAGAAATTTTTGCTGCTTCATGTGGGGAAAGCAGCCTCTTGCAGCTCATTTCCAGATGTTAATAATAATATAAAAAAAAAGGTGCAAACACACAGAGAGCACTTTAAAAACAGACAAAATCAATTTGGCATCTTACCTTTATTTAAAAGGTAAAAAAAAAAAAAAAATCTTAAAATCACAGAATAAGTTAAGGCTAGTTAACTGCATTTACACTGCTTGTATCACTTGCTAGTGACAGCTAAAAGTGATTTCTGGAAAAATGTTTGCATAAAAACATTAAGGGATCTACATGGGCATTTTAATAGAGTCTGTGTGCCAAGTTCTAGTTCCTGTGAAGTGAGTGGGTTTTTAAGCATTGGCCTTGGTGTGACCATGGATTGGATTAAATTGAGTCTCCGGTAATACATCCCGTCGTTCAGCACTGTCCTGGTTAGTATAGTCAGTTTTTAACACAGGTATTTTTATAGACATTCAATGAAAGTTGATTTTGAGAATGATAATAAAATTTCAGTACCAAAATTTGAAATAAAACTTTTATTTTTATTGTACCCCTTCTGCATTTATTTTCCAGAATTCTCAAGTGAATAATTAGATTTGGTTTTTTTGAGGAGCACACTTTCATTTATACACAATCATGGGACAGTATTAAAATAGCACAAACTAAGGGCAGGATTTCCAAAAATTTCAAGACAAAGCTTCCAACACACGGATCCAAGCTGGATTTGCAAAGATGCTTGCCAAATGTTTGGAATGAAGGCTAGGTGTGTTCTGGCATTTTAAAATGCTAAAATAAATGCCATCACACTCTTCTCAAGTTTTCTAAAAGCATATGTTAAGAAGGAAGTTGGGAGTTAAAAATTGACCTGCCTATGAATAGTCTAAGGGATGTGTGTATACATTTGCTTAGGCATATATACCTAAAACATATTAATTATCTCTTCTTCTCTGTAGGAAAATCCAGAATAGTTACAGATGCACAGCTTTGCGGTTTCTTGACAGAGTGGATTAAGCCAGGTAGTTAATTCAGCAGTGGTGTTTTTGTTGGCATGAGGTGGGTTCTTCCTTCGTGGAGCTGCAGGACCAGCAGATGTTAAACTGTTGGGATTCTGTAATCTCCTAAAAAAAAATATTGCTTAAAGAAAACCCATACCCATAGCATTCTAAGAATCCTGCATGATTATATTCATCATTGGTTCATGTTTTGAATTTTAACACACCAGCGTAAACTTTAGAAAGCCACAATAAAAAGATACAACAATGTTAAAAGCTTGTGAAATAATAGCTATCACTAATAGAGCTGATTGTTTCAAGGCATGATGCGAAAGGAATTGCAGGTATGTTCTTATTTCCAAGCAGCTTCATTCTTCTCAACAGGGACCTTTTGCTACTGAATTATTTAGGATCACATTGTTTGTTGTGATTGAACAGAGTTCAAATTTAGAAACCAGAAGGCCAACAAAAATGAGAAACTGGGACTTCAGAATAAATAAGGATTTGAGACTGCGATGAGTTCTCATCCTACCTTTTTCCTTTGCTTGTGAAACTCATGAGCGTGGCTGGCACTTGAGGAAGGCACTGCTAAGACTGATGATTTAGATTTGTTGGCCTTACAGCTGGCTCCCTCTGCAAAGGGAAAATGCTGAGACTCATAGTATTTGCATGCTGTTTATCTGGGGCACTGAGAAGAAAATCCCTTCTTGATTTTCTGCAGCCTCATCCTTCCCTGCAGAAGCACCAACTCAGCTTGGTCCCAGAGGAGAAAGGGGAACAGTGCCAAATACCGAGCTGATTTCTGAGCCAACTGCCTGCCAATGGCAAAGAAGCAGACAGGGAAGAGGCAGAGGGTGGAGGGTGTTACTCTGGAGCTGCTGCAAAGGGAAGGGAAACCTCTGGGAAGAGAAGGCTATAGGAGGAGATTTAGGGCTGTGTTTGTGGAGGAAGCATAGATGGGATGGAGGACCTGGTTTTCTTTTGGTGCTTGGTGGCCATGGGGCTTTGGGCAAGATAAACCACTAAATGCAAGAATTTACACCTGGCTTATCACGATATTTTAATGACTGTGGCTGCAACAAGGCGTTAAAGTCATCCTTGACAAGGACTAGCACCCTTTGCAAGGGGCTAGACTGAGACTCACACAAATGAGCTCTGGGATGTATTTGGGACTCAGGGTTCCAGTCACAGTGCAGAGCAAAGATTTGTGGTATGACATTTTGCTTCTGCCACACACAAACTATTGAATTATTTTCAAATACAGATTAATTTCTAGGACTAATTTCTAATTACTTTACATTTTTAACAGAGAACTGAAAAAATTAGCTCTATCTTAAGGCAAACAAAATTCTTCCTGATGCTTAGGATTTGGGAGCCATGTAGGGTGATG
>JAOXJK010000001.1:95772044-95786077 GCA_025774025.1 Xenus cinereus
ACGGAGATCTAATAATTGAGATGAAAACTTCAGGCAGATCTGTAGTTTGTGTGTGTGAGGTTTGTTTGTTTGTTTGTTTATATATATTTTTTTAAAAAGGTAATAAAAATAGAGTAGTGTTGATGAATTTACAAGACTTCCTCAGATCCCTGCCTGTGGCATCAACTTCTTGCTTGCTCTGACAGGTAACATCTCTCCTTGAAAGGGCCAAACTGAGAATGCAAGAAGGAAAATGCTGAAAGCAAGGAGGTTTGTGAAATAAGAAGCAGGGTATGTCACAATATTATTTCCTTTCTCCTTGGGACCACTAATGTTATGAAAATTTGAGGCAAGGGCAGCCACCTCCATCCATAGTCTGAGTAAATATCTGATAATAAACCTATCTCGGGATAGGATTTTGCTGCCATTTTTGCAGATGAGAAACCTCTAGACAGTATTGTAAAAGATTAACTAATTTGTGGGGTTTGTTACCTGGTATCCAGTGTCTTGGGTTTCATTTTTGATTGTCTTGAGTTAATTTTAAGAGCTCTAGGAACTTCTGAAGTTCTGGTCATCTCCATATCAGTCAAAACATTAAAATTTTAAGGCACCTCAGAATAGTGAGGATGTGGAAATTTGAGCTCGAGTGATTAACTAAACCTCTATCCAGAAATGGTATCGCAGTTCTGGGATTTCCGGTTTCCCTGATCAGAGTCTTGTTCTCACAAAAGTGATGAGTGGAAACATTCGTGTTTTCTTCATGAAGGACTGAGACAAGTTGTTCCAATGCTGAAGGCACAACACAGCTCTCAGCATCGTGCTCTCCAAAATTGTCTGCTTGCAGAAGATCTCTGGCATTAAATCAAGGATTATAACATCTTTCACTCTTTCAGCACTTCCACAAGTGTGACACAGAGGTGTGACGCAGGGATGCTGCCAGGTGCCAGGGAGTGGATTTTGACAGGTTCCTCCCCAAACCCGTCCAACTTCTGCTGCTACTGGTGTTCTGTCCAGCCGTGCATGCTCATCTGAATTTCAGAAATTGTTTATCCCATCGATAAAACAAATGCACAGTCAAAAGTAAAATTATTTATTAACAGTAAGGTTGGGACCTGAAGGGCCCTGCACCAAGCACACGGTGAAATCCAATCTTTGTCAGCTGCTCAGATAACTAGATCCTGTGTTTCTTACTGACACCCTCTCTCTAGGTATGTAAATAGGACTAGGCAATTTTAACTGCTTTTTGAACAGTGAATTGCTGTCTTTGCAAGTGTTTATTTCACATACATTCCATGTAATTCCTTCCAAAACCTGACGCTTTCTAGTTTATTTCACCTCTCAACCCCTTTTCTACTTTAAACACCACCAAAAAGCAGTCTGGATAGGAAAGGAAAAATCCACTGGAAAACGAAAATAAGCATCTGTATACAATCATACCCTCCATCAGTGTGAATACAAGGCACTTGAGTCTTATACAAAGCTGTGAACATTACATGCCAAATTTGTTGCAGGTGTAGGCAGAAGCAAAAAAATATTGAAAGACAGAGAAAAGAGGGTTAAAACACAGGCGTACAAACATTTATGAAGAAAAGAATAATTCTGAACATGTTCCTTAGTATTAAATGTGTTACAGCTCTTTTTTTCCGTCTACTTATGAAGTATTTCGCAGCCAATAGATATTTAGTAGAAAAGATCAGATGGATCAGAGGCTTCTAATAGTACATGTTTTGTCCAGATGTAATTTTAAAAAATATATATTTGCAGGCATGAAAAGTCCTGTGGACTCATTTTTAGAGAAGTTAGTTTCTCAGCATATTCCAGCTTGCTATGAATTGTGAGACTGGTGTCCTGGTTTGAGGTAAAACAGAACCAATTTTCTGGTTTGTAATTTTAATTTTTTAGCTGGACCTCTCCTAACTAACTAAACTCTGAAATTAACAGCATATTGTTCAGAAACTGTTCACTCTCTCAGTAATAAGACCTGATTATACCAAGGGATGGTACACAGAGAGGCCCTTGCTTATACTTATTGCTACAAAAACCAAGGTCAGGTAACATCGTTATTTGCCCCGCTGGAGGGTCGGAAGCAGAAAAGCGTAGAGGGGTCACACTTGTCGGGAGGAGCAGAAAGGACAGATGACCCAAAACTGACAAACTGACCATCCCATCTGCATCATGCTCAGTATAAAAGCTGAGTCATCAAAGGGTCAACTCTCTTTCTACAATGGCCAACATCTGAGGAAGACCTGTCTGTTCATCTGCCTTTGATCCCCATCCAAGCATTCCTGACTCTAGGTCCGGAATCCAGCTCCTGGCCATCGCCGAGTCCAGTCTGAGACTTTTCCCTGTGTCTGCTGGTGATGTGATCATCATCCTAGGAGCTTGATAAGGTTTTGTGTATACTGTATACTTCTTTTTTCTTCCCCCCCCTTTTTTAAAATCAGACATTTCTGATTTTAATGAAGATATTATTAAGGAGAGTTGAGCACTAACCAAAAGCAAGGAATTGGAGCTTGACTATAGTATCTGGTCCTGATCCTGCAGCTGACTTTTTTTGTAATAGACTTGGACGTGTAATCTGAATGATGTAAACTCCAGAAGAACTCAGAATGAAACACCATTCATATACAGAAATTGCAAAAAGTAGTTTCAGTCATATTTATCTCTAACAGAGTTGGCTAACACTTTCTTTTTAAAAAACAAAACAAAACAGAAAAACTGTTTTGGAAGACAAAAGAGATTTGCTTTTCCCATGGGAAAAGTTAAATATTTTGCCTAACAGTTGAATATGGTATGGCTTGTGTCCAAAAACCTGCTAATTCTTTTAATGCCTGGTGGGAATTGTATTTTGGTACTTCATGAATTCATGTTCCTCTCTGGATCAGCCTTCTTATATCATTCCACAGCTCAGCAAGAAGGGAAGTGACTTCGGTGGAGCCTGGGAAATACTATCTGACCTAGAAGTCCAACATTTAAGGGAAAATGGAAACTCTTCAAACTCTCATTCTTATAAATTGCTATGCTAGCGCTCACTAAACAAAGTTTGAGATCTGGTTATTTCTGTCAAAATGCCAATCTGGAGCTTGGGATCTTAATTTTAGACAATTAGGCAGGGTTTTTTTAGTTTGTTTGTTTGTCTCTTGCTTGTTTGTTTTTTTTTTTTTTGTGTATGTGTGGATATAAGATAGATGGAAGCAATTAGGGGAGAGCAACAATGAGCTGCCCTGGCGTATAGACTTTGCCCTTCAGTTTGGAGCTTGTAAAAGTTACAAGAACAGGTTACAAGAAGATCCATATATTCTGGGATGTAGCCTGTGTTACCTGAGTCAAGTATAAGTATAGTAGAACTTGTACCTTTTCTGCTAACAAAATTTCAGTGAACTGAAACCCAAGTTAAAAATGCATCTGGAATATCTAATATCCAAAGGCTCCTGGACTCCTTGATATGATCTCGAAAATTAAATGGGAGAGGTTGGGGATGGCTGATCTATCCTCACTACTACTTTGTGCAGGGTCCACCTAAGAGGACAGAGCATATTGTCTGTCGTCTTAGCAAAATATTTAATGTTGTTGTGGCTTTGGAAGAGCAGATATTTTATGTTTTCTCTTATATAACAAATCACCAAAGCTGTATCTTTTTCTGGTGGCTAATTAACACATGCAACCAACTGACATCTACAATATTAGTCAGAGTTGTGTTGATCCAGGGCCATTAATAAATCAAACTTCTTTCAGAAAATTTGTATGTAAACTGAAAAAAAGCTAATGGTTCCTTTTACCTCTCCCCTATATTAAAAGTCCCAAGAGGATGGAGTAGTGTAATATGTAAGCCTAAACAGTTTGATGAAGTTCTACAAGTGTAGACTTAATTGCTTTGATTAGGGATGTAACCTTAATCATTTTACTTTTGGAAGTGCACGTTGGTTTGTAGTTACCTGCCGGTATGTAGGCACACAAATACGCATATCTGCTTTTAAGAAGTTCAAATGAAAGACTAAATGTAAGTTTGAATCAGGAAGTGTACACAAGTAACGCAGCAAATCCATTGTGTATTTGAGATATTTGGTGGCGTTCTAGAATTATACTTTTTAATGAATATTATCTTTTCACAAGATGCTCTTTGCAAGGTAATTTCCTTTATTCACAACAGTCAATCGATGCCAATTGAACTGTTCTGAGTTAGGATAATGCTCAGTGTAACAGATCATTGCATCTAATGCAACAATAATCATCCATGTGCCTCTATTTCCACTCACTTCCACACATATTATAGTAGAAGAATATTATTAAATAATATTTGGGATCAATCAATTAAAATATCAGTATATGACTGTTGTGTAATGCATCTTCACCTGATAGAGCATAAGTTTTCTTGTAACCTTTCATTATATAACTACCTGGTGTTTCAGCTTCTTATTACCATACTTTGGGCTAAAGATGCTTGATGGACAGCAGTATTTTGCCTTCTCCTCAGTGTTAGGTAGTATCATACCTCCTTTACAGGGTAACCTTTAGACCTTGCCATGCAAACTGAATGATTCATTTCATCACTTGTTTTTCATCCTGGCATTTTTGGGGGGCGTCATCCCAAGTTCCAGAATATGCAAGCAGTAATTCAAACAGTCATGGGAAGTATTCATTAACACTGGGGTTTGCTACTTGGAACTGTCCACAGGTTGCAGTATAATTTACTCGTATTGGAAAAGTAGCTCCCTCTCTGTCCAAGTGAAACTGAGTAACCCAGAGTGTTTTCACAGTAAATCACAGAAATTCAGCACATGGAGATCACAGAACCAAATCATCATTTGTGCAAGATGTAGCAATAATTTCAGTAGGTGCAGTAAACTTGATTCTATTCCACCACTCATTTTCACCTTCCCTTTTCAATTCCTTTAATATTAATGGCATTGACTCCCTTAGAAATGACAAGAAGAGTTACTAAATAATTTCCTTTTTCTTCATTCTCATTACATTTGAATTTGCACCTCTAATTACATTATTTTTAATACTTCAGTCTGGCTCCCTGGAAATCCCTTTGCAGAATCTTGTTGACTTCTGTTCCCATTCGGGCAGCTAAGAGAGTGGTTGCTACCCTCTGTGTGAACCAGCACTAGAGGAGGGGACGGTGTTCTCTCTTTCTAGGCATCTCATTTGATTTCCTTGATAGTAAAAGTATAACATCACTCAGTCTATAGCTTTGACCCAGCACAGACTTCAGGAGTTTGGAGCTACAGCCAAGAGGAAAAGTCATGCTTAGTCTCTCTTAGCTTTGGGAAACTAAGTTGTAAAGGTCTAGCAGTACTATGCACAAATGTTCTTTGTCTTTTGCCTTTTTTCCCCCCTCGATATCTTATTTCTGTCATGGTCTACTGGTGTTTTGCAGAAACGATACAAGGAATATTCCTGACACAAAGGTCATCGTGCCAAATCACAGGTGCCTGCTCTGACTCCCAGCTAGAACACTGCGTAGGAAAAGGTACTTCCTTGGATAGAATTTGCTGGAAACAAACTAAGGAGCACAGAGGAAGCAAACACAGATAGATAATTTGCAGGAGAGTTTTAGTCAAAGTGGCTGGTTTTTACAACGATACGATTAACTGAAAATGGTGAATTATAATTCAACTGTTGGACAACTTACTAGTTAATAGGCTGGTACATATATCCTGAAACTGTTGAGAGTTGTGTAGGCTTTTAAAACCTCTATTTCTATCAGCAGACAGAGCAATTTTTCATGAACAAAACCCACTGGTGAGTTTTGGAATCTCCCAGATCTATTTTTGCTTGTTTCAATGAAAGTGCATTTCCTGATGGAGCTTGCGTGTGCTGATCTGTACTATTGCCATGTGTGCCACATGTGAAAATAATTCAGTGAGAATATTTGTCTATGTTTGTATGTGGTACATGTGTGTGTGTATATATATACACACACATATATATTCTTATTTATACTCATAATTCATTTCTTTCAAGAACAGATGCTCTTCTACTGTTTTGTATGTCAGTGTTTCCACACTCAAGAGTGCTATAATTTGGAAAAAATTGCAACTGTCACAACTCTGCTGCAGTAATGGTTTTGTAAGAACCAGCTTAATAAAAACATCAGGCCTCTCTGTTCCAAACAATTTTATTACAGTTAACAACTCAGCCAGTTATCAAGTATGTTGTCAACAACGCACACTCTCTCTCTCTCTCTGAATGATGACATGAATGAGGTTTGGTTTTCTGTAGCATCTTAGACATATAGTTACTGTCTCACAGCTGTGCAGGAGTCTTTCTCTAAGGAATAAAACCACATGTGCTAAAAAAACCCAACTATTTTGTGCAAAAGCTGTTTTGTGATGATACGGTTCCACAGGCACCAGATTAGTTTAGCTGCATTAATTTAGAAAAAAAAAAATAAATTAAAATGTGCGAAGCCCACTTCCTGGACTTTGGGAGTACAGGTATTTATTTTACTAAACTAAATATGCAGTTTTTAAGAATTGTGTGAGTTCCTTCCAGGAATCAGCTCTGGCCTTCACCTCTCCAATACCTATTCCATTCCTTGTGTTTGCATGGGTGCCTTATCATGAATAACCTCCTTAATGTAAAGACTTCCATAGCTAGAATTCATAGTTTTATTTGCCTTGTTTATAATTCTTACAGTTATATAAAAATCTCACAGTTCATGTAAGACTTGCAGTCTATCAATTCTTTTTTCTTTTAAAACTATGACAATGTTAGCTGCAATTTACCCACTAGTAAATCTCTGCCTGAATTGTCCTGCATTTTTACTATTTTTTTCAACAATATCCTTCAGAAACTTTCTTTGTGTATCACCTGAACGTGAACTGGATATTACGTTAGTCAGCCTTCACTGGTATGCTTCAGTTTTTCTACACTTTTTTAAAGGTCCAATATTTCAGGAATGAGTTGGTTTAGAAATTGAATCTAAAAAATGTTGAACTGAGAATCATGACTTTTGAGTAATATAGAGGAGTTTGTAACAAACTGATTCTCAAATCCTATGCTGTCATCTATGATACTAAACAATATGTTGATTCTGTGGAATTTTACATTTAGAAAACACAACTATGTGTGTTTCATTGTGGCTTTTGGGAAGCAGTGAATAGAAATGTTGAGGTTTTTTTAAATGTATTCTCACTGATTTTTTTTTTTTCCTTTTTTCTTTTTTTTCTCCCTGTCTCCAGAGACATGTTCAGCTTATGGTAAACTAAGGCTATTATATTTTTCCAGAGAGCAGATGTGATAATTACGACCAGGCATAAGTTTCAAAATTCAATAAAAAAAAAAGTTGTCAAGTGTATTTCCAAAATGAAGTGCAAACAAAATGCACATCCAATGTTATGTGGATGATTAATGGAGGAATGTCAGTATCATTGCATTGGTTTCTTTATATTGCTGTACACAATCATGCATACTTTATCTGATGATCAGAATTTTACTCTACTAAATATGCTTGACCATAATGCCAATCAATAGTTTCTCCTGGCAAATAAAAACTGTTAATAGATTCAATATAAAAAACTTTCTCTGCTTCAACTAGAATGGTATGGTATAACCATTTGTCATTATTACTTCCTCCTCAACCTGAAGAATGTGCATCTAAATTAATTCCTGTCACTTAGGTGCTCTCTTGATAAATATGTTATCTATATTTAATGTTTCTTTATTCTCATTTTATTATACATGTGTGCAACATTGAAAGAACAAAACTGACAAGGCAGTGTATTACAGCAAGAGAATTTACTATTGCTTCTTTGCACTTTTTGGTAGAGCAGCTATATTTAGAACACATACTGTCAGCCATGAATTGTCTACTTATACATTTACCTTTTTCAGTCCATGATGTAAATAGCTTCTTCATTTTTCATAGATAAATATCCCCAAGTTTCACCTGTATAGTTACAGTATTTTTTTCTACAGTAACTGATTAATTTACAAAGGTAAGGAAGATTATTTTGAAGAGGAGAAGAGGTGTAAATCCAATATAATAGGTATTTGTGTGGGTGTTTTAAGACTTTTGTTGCCTGCACCATAGGTACTGCTTTAGTTAAGGAAAATGAGAGGCGTAAACTCAATTTCTTAGGTGAGGAGTGATTTACGATTGCAAACATACAGGAGTGTAGGAGTCAAAATAATAAATATTTGGTAAATTTGCATACTTATTCATTTGCTATATATAATTATTTCCTGTGTGTAACATTAATGTGTCATGAATAAAAAAGCTTCTCGTAACATATCCTCCTGCAGCGTTGCTAAGCTCACCTATTGAATACAATTGTTTGTGTAGTGTTTAAAAAAAAAAGTACTTTATCTAAAAAGCAATATAGTCTGTTACAGGCAGGGGAATTTACAAGTTCCCATTGTTTTTCAGTGCAGTAAAAATATATTGAGAACTACCAACATACATACGTTACATTTAACATAAGCAGGATTCACAGAAAGCAGATCCCAAACTTGCTCTTTCTGAATGAAAAATTACTTGACTAATATGGTTGTTATACTTCTTCTTATTGTTTCTCTTCAAAAACAGAAAGATGTTGCTGAGGCTGTAGGCATAGGGTTCTCTACAAGAGCATCTACTAAGCTCTTTGTGGTGATGATCACTTTCTCTGTAGTTGATGTAGTAGTTGTAGTAACTTACAGTACAGTGCTCCATGTTTCCTACCAAGTTTAGTTGATGGGAGGCTTGACCTTTTTTTCTCCTCATTTAAAATATTTTGAGTCTTTTTCCCTCTGTACAGCATTAATGAGGTGCTTTCTTTCTAAATCTGAAAAAAAGTTGGGACTGTTATTTTTAAGTTACTTCTGGATAGAAGTGATGAGAAGAATACAACTGTTTCACCATGTTGTGAAATGTACAACTAACATGGACTCCAAAAGCTGTTCTTGTAGATTGTACTCACTCTGTTCCTGTACCCAGGGCTTATGGCAGAGATCAGTCCCTTGACCATATTGTAGATGCTGTGAAAGACCGATGCAATCCAACCAATTCTCAGTGACTCCACCCCCTCAGAGCTCAGACCGAGGACTATGAAAAAACTCCAGAGGAGAAAAGTAGATCCTGGTCTGATGTTTTGGTACTCAGAAGGATTCCTAAAATCCTTATTCCTGATGTGGTTGCCTTGTTAAGACCAGAAGACAGCTAGACAGGTATTAGGGGTCTTGGTTTCTGGTGGTTTAATATTCATAGACCATCATGAAAGTAGTCACTAAACAAAAGAAGAGATATCCAAAGAATATAAAAAGAATACAAATAAATCATTGTTTTAAAAGATGGCAAAGTTTAATAGGGCATAACAGTGTTGCATACTAAGAAGTTGTTTCTTATGTTAATACGTGATGCGAAAAACAGAATAAAAACTAAAGTATCAAAATTTTCAGCTGACAAAAACAATTACTTTCATATGTTGGGATTAAATAAAATTATCTATTAGAAAGTACAAAATAAATTATTTGGAAAAAGAATCACCTGAATTAGGTGATTCAGACTGGATGTCACTTTAATGTGTGAAATCTTCACTTCCCGAAATGATCAAAAAAAAAAAAGCACGAGATATTTGCTTGGACAAGAGTTTAAAGCAAGTATCATAAAAAGGTGGATGCAAATTTGAAGTTTCTGATTCAGGCTGTTGATGAAGGCCAGATCATTATGTTATGTAAAACCTTTGCTAACAGTAATATGTTAGTTCAAACTTTTTTTTATACTATGCGGTCATATGGAGTAAAGCCCATAATGGCTCTCTCATAAATTTGTCACTTTTCCTAATTCAAGACTAATTCAAATAATGTGGAAAGTAATAGTTAGCATCTATGCAGCCCCATTGTATACTAAGAAGCCCGCAATTACATATCAAGAGTTCAAAATCCAAACTCTTTCAAATACCCCTTCCAGAAATATATCTGTAATTAAAGCTGACTGATCTTGCAGCTTTAGATCTAACTGCAGCAAGTGCTGCAGTTATTTTCCTCCTTGACAACAGACAGAATGGGCAAAATCCTTTCAGATTTCCTGATAAGGGGGTGGATTGTGTCTTTAAATGAGAGATCACAAAGTTATAGTGTGTTGCTATTCCAGCTGCTCACCTTCTAATCCTCCAGGTCTGGAATTTCTCAGGGTTTCACAGGCTTCAGCTATCTTCACACATGCACACAACGTACAGTCTCTCTCCATTGTGATATGAGGCCACTTCTGTGCTCACGGAGTGAACCTGGTCTCCTGCTGCATCTCTCAGCAGACCACCTGCAACTCCTTTGCATTGTTGTAATTCCACAGCATGTCATGTTATTTTGCCAGCAAAAATATCGAGTTCTGATGCAGCTGCATCAATTAGCTCCTCAAGTCTGCAAATAGTGACATCGGTGACACTTTTTTGGATGAATGAGGGACCTACTGGCGAGTACATAAATGAAATGATCAGCCCTCCCTTTCATGTGTCTGTGTTTAAACATTCTTTTACCATCATGTGCTTTGAAAGTGACAATCCTCTGCCCTTAACTCACAAAACACATACAAATATTTTGCATCTGTCACAACCAAGCCTCACAGATAGATACACAGATGTGTAGCCGCACAGATGCTGGTTAAATATATATATATATATTCCTGTTGGTCAGGGTCAACTGTTATTTTGTGATACCAACCAGCATTTTATATGAATATGAGCTGGTAGTGTGCCCAGGTGGCCAAGAAAGCCAACAGCATCCTGGCCTCTATCAGCAATAGTGTGGCCAGCAGGAGCAGGGAAGTGATCATGCCCCTGTGCTCAGCAGTGGTGAGGCCACACCTTGAGTACTCTCTTCAGTTTTGGGCCCCTCACTATAGGAAAAACATTGAGGTGCTGAAGCATATTGAGAGAAGAACAACGCAGCTGGGGAGGGGTCTGGAGAACAAGTTTTATAAGGAGCAGCTGAGGGAGCTGGGGTTGTTTAGTCTGAAAAAAAGGAGGCTGAAGGGAGACCTTATTGTTCTCTCCAACTACCTGGAAGGAGGATATAGTGAGGTGGGGATCAGTCTCTTCTTCCAGGTAACAAGCAATAGGACAAGAGAAAATAGCCTCAAGTTGCACCAGAGGAGGTTTAGATTGGATATTGGGAAAAATTTCTTCACCAAAAGGGTTGTCAAGCATTGGAAAAGGCTGCCCAGGGAAGTGGTTGAGTTGCCATCCCTGGAGGTATTTAAAAGACATATAAGTGTGATGCTTAGGGACATCGCTTAGTGGTGGACTTGGCAGTGCTAGGTTAGTGGTTGGGCTTGATGATCTTAAATGTTTTTTCCAACTTAAATGATTCTAGGATTCTATATAGACGATATCTTGTAATCACTGATTTTCATTCTGTTATTGTTATCCTGTGCTCGTTCTGATTAATGTCTCTCATCTTATATCAAGTATGTGAGCTTTTCTAAGAGGGCAGTCTTTATCCTTCCAGAATATGTACAGTACCTTCTTTTACGGGGATTAGTTTGCCAAGGCACTATTGCCTTACAAAATGTGAAAACTTGCTCACTTGACTCCTCTAGCCCTACACAGGTTAGTATTACTCCAAAAGTGAAGGTGAGTTTTTGATTTCAGGGTTTAAAATGCTTGCTAATTTGCTGCTTACCCAGCAGGCTGGTTGTCTTTCCACAGAGACTAAAGGGTTTTAATCCTTAATGTATTTTTAGAAGGATTTATACCCTCACCTGTGTTGCTGTTAGTGTTTTTGTTTGGTTTGTCTGGACCTACTAGGATACGCAGAATAATTTTAAATGAGTTGGAAAGTCTCTTCTAAACAAACTATCGAAACTACTTCAACATCTCCAGTAAGAACTATGTTGTTAATTAATACTGTGCAAGACAACTCTATGTTTTCTTTCAATTATGTCAGTCTCTGCCCATGTTAGTGGCTCAGTAACTGCTATCATCCATCTTAATCTTATTTTCACAAAGGTGTGCTGTATCTGGTACCCCAACCTTTTTTTCAAGGCATCTTCTGGGAAATGTTTCAATCAACTCTCTTGACACAGCAAGTTGTAACACAGACTGGGACTATGATGGTGATGTGCGTGAGCCAACTGAAAGGTTGTTTTGGACAATCAGTAGCATGTTCAGGAAAGCAATGAAAGCAGTGACAGAGATTTGGATCCAGCAGAAGACAAGGATGTTGCCAAGAAATATTTGTGGGTCAATCAGTTACTGTAGTGAGCAGGATCAGCTGTGGGTACTGAACTGTGCTGAGAAGGACACAAGAACTGTAGGGGATTGTTAGAACGATGGGGAGCCACACACACAACATTACTTGCTGCAGTAGTTGCAGTCTTCTTTGTTTACCTTGCCTCTTTTTCCACTTTCAGGGGGAGAAACATCCCTTTGGTACTCAGTGTCTAAATGCAGAGGAACATGTCATTGTGTGTGCGTGTGTATTCAGTTACCTCTCTGATTTAGAAATCAGAACAGGAAATATAACCTGAAGTGGAAACACCATATCACTTGATTCTGACCCTGCATTGCTATAACTCTATTAATGTCAGTAGAGTTGGTGTTGATTTATACCAGCTTGGGGTCAAAGAGCACAGCCTCATGGCACCTGGAGCAGCTGGGGTTCCCCTGGCAGGGATGGTAAATAGGCAGCCAGAGGCTTTTCTCCTTTGCAAGCCTTGTTATTTTGGGTCTCTGTCAGAGATTACTTTTTACTTCTCCCTCTTCTTCCAGCAGTACATGAATGTGCCATGTCAGGTGTTCTTGCAGGTTCCCCGCTGGCGAAAATGGTGAGCAGTTCTGTTCTGCAGAGGCACCACGCCGACAGACAAACCAGCCTAATGAAAGGGAAGTCAGGCTGGATTACGTCCCATTATGTCTTCTCTCTCACGAAACCTGACAGAAAAGCACAACAGAAACAGCCGTTTTTGCTTCTTATCTTTAGCCTTTCACCTGGGTTTGTTTCTTCTGTCCTTATGGTTCCTTGTCAGCCTTAGCTGCGTCCATCCTTCCTTTTCCCTGAGCCTCTACTGGTAGGCAGAGGAGAGGCAGTCTGATCTAGAGGATAGTCAGCAGCAGGCTATAGATTTGATAGCATATCATGACCATGCTTCAATATGCTATGTAATTTATAAGACAACACATTTATTTTAAGACCAGCCCTGAATCCCAGTATATCAAAAAGCAGGAGACTGAAGAATAGGCCACTGCTGCCACTTATAATAACCCCTCCAGAAACACATTGTGTGAAGGGTCTTGTATCTATCATTAAAGTTGTTTTCTTTCTCCTTTTAGCTTCTATGTGCCATGTATTTATTAGAAGTTATTGCTAGTATGACTTCATTGATAAAGCTCCATTGTACCTAGCTCAAAAAGAGAACAAAAGATGTAATATTCCCTGGCATATCATGTGGACTCTCATTGTATGGCGTTGACTTCAAGGGACAGAAATTTCTCTCATTAAGTTCTCTTTGCTACTGAATTCCTGGCAAAATCTGAGTTCAAAAACCAAGTTTAAAACCCAAAGGGAGTAAAAAATGTCAAAATGTTTTATAAATTGAAGGCATAGAGAAGTTCTGGAGACAGCTTTAAAATACGTGTATCATCTTAATTGATATTTTATAGGGGAGTTTTTGTCACTCTGGGCAGAGGAAACCTGTCTTATGGTCCTGCCCTGTTTCTGCATATCAACCCACATCGCTCCTGGGTAGGTTTGCCCTTTCCTCTGCAAGGGAGGTGGACAAAGATCATCTCTCTGGCCACAAGGAAGGGAAGAAATCTGCTCATTTCCCTTCCTTCTTCCTCTGCTCTAGTCTGAAGGCAAGTACTGAAGAGTAGGACATGAGATGAATCTAATTGCTTGCCATGGTTTAACCCTAGCCAGCAACCAAGCACCACACAGTCACTCACTCACTCTCCCCCAGTGGGATGGAAGAGGGAATCAGAAGAGTAAAACTGAGAAAACTTGTGGGTTGAGATAAAGATATTTTAATAAATAAAGCAAAAGCCACTCTCACAAGCAAAGCAAAACAAGGAATTCATTCACTGCTTGCCATCGGCAGGCAGGTGTTCAGCCACCTCCAGGAAAGCAGG